>OZ025293.1:66177724-66820543 GCA_964019185.1 Maratus speculifer
TTATAATGATGAGAGATCTATACTTTTTAATGACTGTTTATGCATAAAACATAGATTGTTTACATAAAACACATATGCAACATGAGAGAAACATACACCTACTAACATGTATATATAATAACATATACAAACAATTGTACTAATTACATAAGAAAGATCTACACTTTTTAAAAACTTAGTTGTATTCACATCTTTCTAAAAAATATCATAGAAAACAAAAATGAGCTAGAGTAAACAAGTTGTTAGATATTAAACTGTTTTGATCCTATTAGTCTAGATAATATGTATTTTAGTCTACTGATAACAGCAGTGTTAGATAATTGAGTATTGCGATAAGGAGGAAGACGAGTCTGATCAATTAAGCATTGCTCTCAATTGCTCATTGCTCAACACGCATCACGCCAGTGGCCGCAGAACTCTCCTTTATCTACTACTAACATGCAAAGTACATAAATTTAAACATTTCATGTTTTTTAGATTTTATTTTTTTTAAACATAATTTAGTGAAAAAAGCAGACAGCTATTAAAAAATATTCCATATTTGCCTAGGATTTCTTGCAGTGCAATACATCAAAAGTCTTTTCTAGATTTTCAACATTATACGTAATATTTTGACGACTTGAAAATTTTTTATTTTTTTTTCATAAATCATGTAAAATAACATTTATCCATTAAGAACCACATTTGATTTACTAAACAGCTATAAATACAATAAACAACTCAGAAAGCATCACAGGAATTTATGAAAAGAATTTGCATGTGCATATTTAAGCATTATTGAGATTTACTAAACTAAAACAGACTTAACGAATCTAGTAAACATTTTAATTGTTAACACTATAGATTATTAAAAAGCATCATGAAAGATATAATTTATCTAAGTGAAACTTTTTTATCCTACATTTCAGTTGCTAAAATATGCATAGCTTGCGACCAAGAATTGTGAAATAAAATGTCGCAGACTTCTGGACACTATTTACATTTTAAAAGCAGTAATTTGAATGTAATAATGAACTAGAAATCATAATAAATGCTTAAAATAATGTATCATACAGTCAACACTGTGAAATCCACAAAATATATCATATGGAATCCATGTTAGAATGTAAACATTGAAAAACGACTCAACGTATAGGCTCATGGATGAAGTTAAGTGATACTTTTTTTTATGAAATAACAATATTTTAATGAAATAAACTACAATGCAAGAAAATTCAAGTATTTTTTACACTGCGTTTAAAAATAATAATTTGAGCAAGGAAGTGATGTATGCTCGATTGGTTATGCTTAATGCAAACCTATTCTTTGTTAAAACAGTGATAAAACTTTTACAATAAATGATTTTATCTCTACAAACTTTTTGCTTATTTCACAATACAGATGAATATTTCCTTCAGTAAATTTTCTTGAACCAGAAAGTTTTATATTGGTTCAAGGAGTAATTTGTGTTCATAGACTAGCGGTAAAAATTACTGATAATAAACCAAAACAAAATACAGTACAGGGCTTTTACCTGGCAATCTCACAATATTTGGAATATGCTCCCCTCTCCCCTCCTTTAATCCATAAGTTTTCAAAAACACAAACATAACAAAATTTTAACAATGACATGTAGAGTATGATCAATGACCATACTCACAAGTACTATAATGACATGTAGAGTATGTACCATTTCATCTTTTGCAATTATTTAAACAAAAATTCCTGCATTATTCAATGGTAGCAATCAAGAAGTAAAAATATATAATTGTACCTAAGTAGTATTATTTTATCCTTTTACACAAATTTTGATTGATATATTTAGAAAAACCTAAAATTTTAAATATATTCAGACTCGTTTCCTTCCCCCCAAAATGGCATTGGTAATTTTCAAAAACACACAATAACAAAATTGTAACAATCACATGTAAAATATGAATAAAAACTTACCTTTGGAATTTTGTTAAAACTAATCAAAATTATTTTTTTAGAAATTTATTGTTGTTGTTTGCAATCGTTTCATGATTTGTTTCAATGGTCATTTCATAAAATGTGTGCTTATTCCCATAATCTATAGACAAAATCTGTGATTTTTTTCTGCAAACATTAATTGAAGTTTGCAATATTTTTCTATGACAGATTGCGAAAATTCACTCTGATACTGCAATCTTTTGATAAAATTTGCTATGTATTTCTGCCTTTTTTTTATGAAATTTACAATACTTTCCCTCGACTGCTTACTGAAATTCATACTTTTTTCAGTGATGGTTTCACAAAACTCATTTTTTTATTAGATAGGTTGACTAAATTTACATTTATTTATGTGAAAATATTCCCCTTCCAATCATTTCATGATTTTTTTTCAACTCATGACAAAATTTGTGTTTTTTTCTGCTATTGATTGACAAAACTTAATTTTTTTTGGCTATTTTTTTTCGCAATATTTTTTAATAAGTTTGCAATATTTTTTAATGACACATTTTCAAAATTTGGTATGTGCTTCCAATTTTTGACAAAATCCATTATGGATATCGTGATTTTTTTCCCAAAATTTAGTTTTCTCAATTATTTACCAGAATTTGTTCTTTTCACCATCATATGCTGAAGTGTGCAATATTTTTCAACAAATAGGCATCATTTGCAATAATTTTCTGGAAATATTCTACTTTTTATGACATTTGAAATTATTTTTTGCAATAATTTGATAAAATTATTGTTTCAAATTTCAAGATTGTCAAAATTCAAGAATTTTTTTCAACATATTATAAAAAATTGTGAAATGGGGAGTTGTATGGCATGTTTCGTGCATCCAGCGATTTTTTTTCTGTTTTTAATGGGCATGCAATGCTAATACATGCATTAATGACTGCAGCATTGGTGATTTTACTGCATTTTAGAGATTCCTGAACAATGAGTTTCATCGATCCAATAATGGTTTCTTTGGTTTTAATAAGCACACAGTGCCAGTGCTCTACACGCGAGATTGCAATGTTGACAAGTTTCGTGTATTTCAGTGATTCCTGCATAGCGAATTTCATGGATCTAATGATGGCTTTTAGCGCTCATACACGAAGCTCCGTGTGAAATGGGGGAGAGGGTGTGAAGGGGGAGGTCGCTCCGGGTGCAGAAATTTTGAGTTTTCCAAATTTTTACTACCAAAATCATTTTTAGCCTGTCACAAGAAAAAGTTTGTGGGGTGGGAGGGGGAAGAGGGGCGCCAAATGACCATGCGCTCGCCGCAGTTTTCTCTTTGCACATCCCTGCATACACGCATTAGTGATTGTGGTGTTGACGAGTTTCTTGCATTTTAGTGATTCTTGCACAGTAATTTTTGTGGAACTCTTTGTCCTAAACGGGCAAACTGTGTTCATAGACGAATTAATGTTTGTGTAATTGACAAAATTTGTGCATTTTAGTGATTCTTGCACAATAATTTTTGTAAATCCAGCGATTTTTTTTATAATGGTCACACAGTGGTTAAACACACGTTAGTGATTGTGCCGAACAAAATCCAAGGAGTCTAAAAAATTTTAATGACTTGCCACTTTTGTTGTTATTTATGTGGCATGCACTTGCACACTCCAATTTTTAATGCCCCATTTGGAGAGAAAAACATTTCAAACAAATTTTTCTCTGTTAGAATCTAATTTTTGGTGCTGAAACTGCACAGAATTAATAACCTTGGTTATTTTGTAAGTTCAAATAAAAAAAATCACAATTTTCCTATGCAGTGACCAATGGTCATATATATACACAGAGATCAGTCAAACTGACGTCAAAATCAACTGTAAACATGGGATGAGAAATATTAAAAAATTAATAAAGCATCCCCAAATGTAAGTACGAAATCTAAATATCGAGGTAGTATCTGATGTACTTATTCCCGACCCAGAGCTGTTTTTATTTACGACAATTTTTTAGCTGTTGGCATTATAAATACATGCTTCCTGATGTATGTCTATGAAGTGCAATACAAATTAAACAATTTACTATTTTATTTTGAGTTTTCTTAAAAAAAATAAACAAAATTTTTCGTTTTTAATGAAAATGCAGGTTAAATTAAAGGTATGACAAAATGAAAATTGTTGGGGGGGGGGATGGGGCATCACCCCCTCCCAAACCAGTGTTGAATTCAGACTTTTTTCAGGAAGGAATTTCTGCAACTTCATCGGAGACATTCTATTGTTCCAGAAAAAACCCGAATTTCATTAAAATGTCGCTAAAAAGTGCTAATTTTGTCAAAGTGTCGCGGAAAAAGATCGAATTTCTACAAAAGATCACGGAAAAAGCACGAATTTTATCAAAGGTCGCGCAAAAAAATCGACAAAAGATCGTTAAAACACGCGAATTTTGACACAAGATCGCTGAAAGCACGAGTTTTGTCAAAGTCTCGTGGAAAAAGCTCGAATTTCGTCAAAAAGTCGAGGAAAAAGCACGAATTTTGTCAAATGTTTGAAAAAAAACGTTAATTTTGTCAAAGTATAGTGAAAAAATAGCAAATTTCGTCAAAAGATCGTGGAAAAAGCGCTAATTTTGTCAAAGGGTTAGAAAATGGGAAGGCAAAGTATCACGGAAAAAGTACTAATTTCGACATAGGATCGCTGAAAAAGCGTGGACTTCGACATAGGATTGTTGAAAAAGCGCTAATTTAGTCAAAGTTTTGCGAAAAAGCGCGAATTTCGTCAAATGATCACGAAAAAGCGCGAATTTCATTATAGGGTCGAGGAAAAAATGCGAATTTCGACAGAGGTTCGCGTAAAAAACACGAAATTCGACATAGTATCGCTGAAAAAACGTGATTTTTGTCAAAGTGTTGCGCAAAAAGTTTGAATTTTGTCAAAAGTTCGAAGAAAGAGCGCTACTTTATTCAAAGGGTTGCAAAAAACTGCTAATTTTGTCAAAGTACAGCGAAAAAGTGCGAATTTCGTCAACGGGTCGCGAAAAAAACACGAATTTTATCAGAGGATCGCATAAAAAACGTGAATTTTATCAGAGGATCGCGTAAAAAAACGCGAACTTCAACATAAGATCGCTGAAAAGGCTCGATTTTCGTCAAAGTGTCGTGTAAAAAACTCGAATTTCTTCAAAAGTTCGCGGAAAGAGCGCTAACTTTTTCAAAAGGTTGCGAAAAGTGAAGGCAAAGGAACCCTTAAAAAATGCGAATTTCGACATAGGATCGCTGAAAAACAGTGAACTTCAACATAGGATTGCTGAAAAAGCGCTAATTTTGTCAAAGTATCGCAAAAAAGCGCGAATTTCGTCAAATGATCACGGAAAAGCGTGAATTACGTCAAAGGGTCAGAAAAAAAACACGAATTTTGACAGAGGATCGAGAAAAAAAAACGCAAACTTTGACGTAGGATCGCTGAAAAGCACGTATTTCGACATAAGACAGCTGAAAAAGCGCATCTTTTTGTCAAAGTGTCACGCAAAAAGCTCGAATTTCGTCTAAAGTTAGCTACTTTTTTCAAAGGGTTACAAAAAAGTGCTAATTTTGTCAAAGTATAGCAGAAAAGAGCGAATTTCGTCAAAAAGTCGCGAAAAAAGTGCTAATTTTGTCAAAGGGTTTGGAGAAAGGTATGCAAAGAATCGCGTAAAAAGTGTGAATTTCAACATAGGATCGCTGAAAAAGCGCCAACTTCGACATAAGATTGCTGAAAAAGCGCTAATTTTATCAAAGCACTGCGAAAAAGTGCGAATTTCGTCAAAAGGTCGCGGAAAAAGCGCTTATTTCAACATAGGAACGCTGGAAAAGCGCGAGTTTTGTCAGTGTTGTGGAAAAAACTTCAATTTCGTCAAAAGGTCAGAGAAAAATGAGCTACTTTTCTCAAAGGGTTGCAAAACATTGCTAATTTTGTCAAAGTATCTCAGAAAAGAGCCAATTTCGTCAAAGGATCGCGGAAAAACCCCGAATTTTGACAGAGTATCGCGGGTAAAAAACGCGAGATTTGTCAAAAATGCCAAAAATATGAATTCCGTCAAAGAGTCACGAAAAGAGCGCAAATTTAGTCAAAAGGTCGCGGAAAAAAAGCCTATTTCGTTTGAAAAAAGCATTTCATTTGATCATTCGTTTAATAATAACTGTACAAGGAGGTATTTCATGAACAGAAATTATTACTATGTTGATTCTATGTTTCTTGGTATCCCCCCCCCCAAAAAAAAATGATCCTCTGGATCCGCCCCTGTAAACAAGTATATCATTTTATAAACATATCCAAATTTCCATAATGTCATAACTTTTTATTTAACTTGTGCTGTATTTAAGGGGACAAGGGACCTTTAAAATCATTTTTTTATCTATGTAAAATTGCACTTTATATATAATTCAATGGTACATTAAATGCAATATAACATATATTTGTCACAAAAGAAATGTAAAAAAAATTTTTTTTGAGAAAAATTGAGAAATTTTTGTAATATTATAGATTTAACGAGAACTTTTCAAAATGCCCCATGCGCATTCCATATTAATGAAAATTTCCAATATTATTTACACAAGTTTGATTTATATATATAAATAAAAATGTGCATTGAATTTTATATATCTGAATATAAAGGTAAGAAAAAAATATTTTTCTTAAATTTTTTGAAATTCTGAGCATTTTTTAATCAATTTTTATAATTAATTACTTGTAACTTTTTCACTTATATTTATTTTCAAAAAACAATGCACAGTTTTATGACATATATTATGATAAATAACTTTAAAAAATTTCGAATCATTCAGAAAAAAAATAATGTGCATGGAACATTTTGAAAAGTTCTCGTTAAATCTAAAATATTACAAAAATTTCCCGATTTTTTTTTTCAAAAAAAATTTTTTTTTACATTTTTTTTTGTGATAAATATATGCTATAATGCATATAATGTATCCTTGAATAATATTTAAAGTGCAATTTTAAAAATATAAAAAAAATGATTTTAAAAGGCCCCTTGTCCCCTTAATAATGTGAATTTTTTTTTAATTTCTTTAAAAGATAAACAAAATTGCATTGCTAATTCGTCTCTATTACACAAATGTACTTGGATGGAAAAGGATTATAATCAAGTATTACTGTAAATAAAAACAAGATTGATTGAAAATTTGGTGGACAAAGTTTGAAATTTCAAACCTTTATCACTTTAATTAAAAACATTCTTAACGTTATTTATTTGCGTACACTGTAAAAAAAATATGGGATTTCACTAAAAAATATTCAGTATCATTAGATATCTTTAGACTTACTAGAGATTTATTAGTAACAAATCGCTTCGCAAAACTCTACATATGAAAATCTAGTAAAACTACTTATTCTTCTTTCGTAATCTAGCGAGTAGAGTAATCAACCAGTCATCACACCAACCGTACCGTACGCCAGCCCCAGCGAGTCCGTTGCGTATGCGTTTTGTGTTTCCTTGCCTGACCTTTGCACCCAGATGCCATGTGATTCAGCTGAATATTCCAGTTGTATAGGGATTTTTATGTTTTTAAGGTAAGCTGTACTTTAAGTTTCAAACATTTACAAATATTCGGTTTATTAAAAGATAATTTCGCCACTATTTCTTATTTCTTTTAGGCCTAACTTGAAACGTTGCTTGCCTGTTGTCGCGTAACCAAATAACAAGTATATCGCGAACTATATTTATGGTTATGTTTGAGGCGATTTGTACAATTAACCCTGATAGTTGAAGTATTTGAGTGAAGAAATAAAATATTTTTTTTTAATTGCACTATTTTTTACATGCCACTTAAATATTTACAATTTATAAGGACATGACAAAATACTATTGAAATAATTTGAATCAAAAACTCAAGATAATTATCTAGAATGTTAATTTTAATTAAAACAAAGGAACAGAAAAAAGTTTTATATGTAACCCGTCTATTTTTTCAACTTTCACTCAATATTATAGGCAATAATATTTGAGTTCCTAATTCCTAAATGAATTTCTTAATCTAGATTTTATTCAGTTTTGTGTTGTTTAGAATCTTTTACAAGTTACACTTTTGACAAACAGAACAGAGCAACTTTTTTAACGTAGGACATAATCGGAAGTACATGGTTATGATTTTTTCACATATATAAATATTCACTATAAATAATTTTAATTTTGCAAAATTTGATGTGCATTAGTTTTTAATTTACTTGTAAGAATAATGCATACCAGTGAGTGTATTGTCAATATCCTCTGGTGATTGTATGTCACCTAGTGGAATTATAGTCAAAACTGTAGCATTTTAGCTAATTGAATTATGTTCTACTAATGAATTATGTTCTGTGTATTGGAATTTTAAATCCATTATAGAAATATGAAAAAGGAATAGTCAATTGATTTCTTCTATTAACCGATAAATGCTTTTTTTTTTTTTTTTTTTTTTTTCTTAAAAAGTTGTGTCCTATTTTCTGTGAACTGTTTGTTGTTTCTAAATAGGTTTCCTTAAAATTCACCATTTTATTTTATTTATTTTGGACCATTTGGAAAATGGTTGTTGTTTTAAGTCGAGAATGTGGTGTCTGCATTTTATCTTGTTTATGATTCGTCCAAAAATAACAATGTTTAATCCATGATATGCGAAATATATGATTCTGTTGTAAGCTATCTTTTGGTCATCTTAAAAATGTTTTTACTCTTTTATATCAATTTATATTATAACTCATTGGGAAACATATAAACATTTTGCTTTGGGCAATGGATGTCTGCATTTTATTTATTCTTAGGCAATTTTTACACTTGATTTAGAACTTTTATATGAATAGGAAATGAAATGTCATTGTTAATAAAGGAGAAAGTAAAAAAATACATAATGAGTAGACACAAATAAGCAGATATGGGGGGGGGGGGAAGGCAAGACTTTTTAAAGCAAAAAAAAAAAAAAAAAAAAAAATTCTGATTATTGAGCTCATCGATTACAAAAAAAGAAATGATCTAATGCTGAAGCTGTAAAAGATCATGTTTTACTTTTTTCCATGTGCAACACAAGATCTGATCTCAAACTCTAGTGGCCATTACTGTCCTTTTAGTGCTTTCCTCAGGAAAAAAAATTGCTAAATGCATAAATCGGGAAAAAGTATTGCTGATTTTGTCCACCATGGCAAAAATAAATGTTTAAAAATTGTCGAGTGGTCCAAAAAATTTTTGAGGAAACCTGGCAATGGGAAAATTTAGCGATATTCGTCAATCAACAGCAGATTTTGTTTAAAAAAAATCGTGAAAAAATGTCAGATTTTGCAAAAAACACGAAAAAACGAAAAATTTCGTGAAGAGAACTTTTCGTTTTACTGCGATTTTTGAACGAAATTAGCCATTTTTGTCGTAAATCTTTTGACAAAATCTGCCATTCTATCGCAGTTTTTTGACGAAAGTTACCGTTTTCCGTGATCTTGCAAAAATTAGCCTTTCTTCGTAAATCTTTTGACGAAATCTGCCATTTTATTGCGATTTTTTATTGTTTTTAATGATCTTATGACAAAATTTTCCTTTTTTCGCGAATCGTTTGACAAAAATTTTCTGTTTTATCGCGATTTTTCGACGAAATTTTGGATTTTTGTCATTTTTTTCGATCTTTTGAGGAAATCTGCCGTTTTTACGGGATTCTGTGACAAAATTAGCCATTTTTTTGCGAATCTTGCCTGAAATTAGTAGTTACGTCACGATTTTTTAACAAAAATTTGCCGCTTTTTCGCGTTTTTTTGACGAAATTACACATTTTGTGGGACACATAGGAGCTATTTTTTACTTTCCTTCGCCGATTTCTTAATGTCGCCGTACGCGCTATAGCGCGTCTGCATCATCGCTGTAGGACCGCATTTTTTCAAATGTGGGGCAAGAAGGGCGCAATTTTTTGAATGAGCGACAAGAGGGGCGCTAGTGTTTGGATGAGGGGCAAGAGGGGTGCTATATTTTAAACTAAAGGGCAGGAAGGGCGGAGCTCCCCCCTGAAACCTGCTGGAGGAAACTGCCACACCAATGAAATTCGCAATTTTTTTCAATCCTGACTGATAAAATTTGTATTTTTCAGGACAAGATCGCCAAAACTTTTCTTTTTTCCATATTCAATTGATGATTTTTTTACTTTTTGTGCCTGGTAAGCAAAATTTGAGTTTTTTGTCGAACTGATTAATAAAATTTTTGATTAACTACCGAATTTGACGAAATTTGTAATTTAACCTGTGCCAAATTCTTGAAGTTCATGATTCTTAATTGATTCTGGAGAAACTTCTAGTCCTTCCTGAGGCAAATTAAAAAAGTTGCAATAAATAGACGAAGTATGCGATTTTCTGCAGTCAATCAACAAAATTTGAGATTTTTCACTTCTTAATTAACAAAATTCAGAAATTTTTAGCACAGGATCGAAGAAATTTGCAATTCTTAACTGGCTGACAAATTCAGTTCGCTTTAAAATTTGTTTAGTAGTAAATCGATAAAATCTGCATTTTTTTTTCCTTGCGGCTAATCAAACTCAAGATTTTCTACAGCTGATAAACAAAATTTTGCACATTTTTTGCACATTTTTAACAATGGATAGTTGTTTTTAATTCTCATTCACCAAAATTTTGATTTTTTCCCCCAGCTGATTAGTGAAAGCTTTTTTTCCATGCCTGATCAACAAAATTCAATATTTTGCTGTGCTAAATCAATAAAATTTAGGACTTGTCTGCACCTCATTGATAAAATTTTATTTTGTGTCTATTTAGCAAGAATTGTGATTTTCTTGTACCCATTCAACAAAATTTCCAATCCTCATCGACAAAATTAGCTGTTTTTTGCACTCTGTCCATAAAATTCATGACTTTTTTTGCAGCAAATTGATGAAATTTACAATTTTTTCCTGTGTCCTATAGATAAAAATTGTAATTTACGCTATATTATTTAGCAAAATAAATAAATAAATAAATAAAATGTGATAGATTTTTCAAAAATGTGCCATTGTACAATTAAATGATAAATTCCAAAGATAGTTTAGAGTAGTATCTGATTTTTTTATTTTTTATTATTATTTTGTTTAGGATGTCTTAAAATGTTGAAAGATACTGTGACCAACAATTACCCCGGGTGACCCTACTTCTGTGTTTATAGTTTCAACACAAAGTGTTTACTCATTTTTTTACATGTTTTCAATTGATTTTTTTTTTTAAATGTCTTTTCAGTAGTAGGGATGCACAACCTTTTCTAGAGAAAAGGTGGAAAAGTTGGAAAAATTGATTTTTCATAGTTGTTTCTTCCAAATAAATTATATTTTCTTAGATAAAATTAAATAATAAACATTTTTTTTCATCTATTTGTATTAAAAAAAATATTTTCACTGTGACTCTATTACAAAAAAAATTTAAATAAATAAACTAAAAAAGAAGCAAAGCCTATTTTTAAAAGTTGTTTTTTATGCTTTTATCCCCCCATTCTCAGAACTTTCAGAATAACATTCAGGCTTTATTTAACTTTATTGTTTGTTATATCATGCCTCTTTTGAAATGATTTTTCAGTTACATGTTCAATTATCAATTGATCTAATGAGCCAATATCTCTGCAGCTTGGAATGAAATGAATTATACATCCCGTTACATAAGTATTGTATTTAAGTAAATGATACTATTTCAAAGAAACAAATCATGACAGTTTTGTCATTATTATGAATATCAGTATTAAAGTCCTCCATTATTTTTAAAAAAATGTATATTTTTTACAACATTGTACTTTTTTTTTTTTTTTTACAATTTTATTTCCTTTAAGAAATATGTTTGGTTATGGTATAACCTTCCATTATCACCTCAAAAAAAGTTTTGATTTAGTTTTATAATCTAAATTCAAACAAAACTAAGTTTTAGTTTGGCTTAATCACGTCTGCAACTAAAAAACAGCAGTCGTTGGGGGCCACCGTAATACTTACCCATCATGGATATGTATATGAAAATAAAACACGTGAAACTATTTATACAATGCATTGCAATTCATAAACAAAATTTAAATATTGTTAATATACATAGTAATGCTATATTAAACGCCAAATTATATAAAACGCCAAACTACTCAAGTAGTACCGAACTGCGTAAAAGAAACATCCTTATAACTCCAAAAATAATAATTCTATTAACTAACAATTAACTGCGTCGGATTAAGCGTCTCATTTCCAATAAAAATATACTTCTGAATTGAAATTTGAATGAAATACAGGGTCATGAAAAATCGAAGAATGTGGAAAACAAGATTACAAATATCTCGGCAACTAATAATCCGATCGACTTCGTTCTATATGCAAAATGTGTGTTATTTTATTGCCTTTTACGTCCATTCCTTAGAACAAAAAAATTCGAAAGTTTTTATATACCTTTCATCAGAACGAATTTTTCGAGAGTCCGAAAAAAATAGTTCCGGATAATCGAGGTTGCTGATATTAAATAGGGTTCGTCCCATTCTTACATACTAACTACATACAAAATTTCAAGTCTCTATCTCAATTTGTTCGGGAGATAGAGCGTTTACAGACAGACAGACAGACAGACGGAAGGCAAAATTTTTTTTCTAGAAATATGTTTTTCGGAATCTCCACTATCTAAAACGTGTAAATCCGTCAAAAAAAAATTTTCGATTTTCAAAACGATTGCAAGAATTACCCTATACTACGTATGATGGGTAAGTAAAACAGAATAGGATTTATTGACTGTTAGATTTTTACTCACTCAAACCAGGAAAATATTTTTTAAAAAGTTTAATCAAACATAAAATTTCTCTTTTTATCCTGAAATCTCCTATGACATCCTTGAGTAAGGAACCATATTTAATGTTTACATTTGGTAATTTCATATTTCTAAGAGTGGAACTCAAAAGTTATGAAAACAGAACACTACAAATAGAAAATGCGAGGAATTTGAGGAAACAAAACTTGCCGTATTTTCGGGTGTATAGCCCGCACCCCTTAATCGAGCAGTGCAGTAAAAAAAGCTCATGTATAATCCACGGAGATGCATCGGTGTATAGTCCGCAGGCTATACACCATTTACGAACGTATATTTCGACCAGGGTTCGAAATTAGAAGCCATTAATCATAATTTTTAACACACATTTACCAATTTTTTTCTTGATGTATAATACCTACATTAGTTGGGCTAAAAAATTAAGATTATCACTACCGTAATTTTCGGAGGAAACGCTGCGGCCTTTATGTGTTTTACTAGCGAGCTACGCCCGCTAGCTGGGCCACTTTTTCCAAACGAACCTCGATATTAAGCAATATATAATAAACAAAAAAATTCATTTAATAAGCAAGTCTTGGTGTTCGAATCCTCAGCACAAAAAAAGTAAATTAAAGAGCTATGGTTGTTACGCGCCCAGTATCCCGTTAAAATATGTGATTTCGCACAGTGGGCGGTACGGGCCCATCGTGCGAAGCCGGCCCACCGGCGCTACGCGCCATGGTCGCCATTGTCCCGTTAAAAATATTTGGTTTTGCACGGTTGGCGCTGCGCGTCCATAATACATTTTCTCGTATTTTTTGGATCATCAGAAGCAGACTTTTACGCAGATTCTGAATATGTAATCAGTTTTTTCTACTTTAAAAACTGTCTGCATGATGGTTTAAGAAAAAAAGTGCAAAAAAAGTTTGTATATTAAAAACTGCAAAAGACTGCTATTAAAAAAAAGTAATTTCATTAATATCACAAAGAACATAACTAACAAATAATTTTGGCAGCTCGTTTTCCGTTTGTACTAACAGAAATTAGTATTAATCGCGTAAATCTTAGGTTACACAATATTCGTGCATGCTACCAAAAAGAAAAAGTATGAAAATGAGCTTCAACGATTAATACTCACATACAGAATAAATATATGAATAGCCATTTGCATCTGAGATCCTCAAAATATTAATTAGCAACACTATTACCTCTTAGTGAACATATCTTGCCGGCTTAAATAGTTGTACTTATTATATTAATTAAACAGTGTTTAATATTTTTTACCAATTACTTCTCTTTCTCTTATACATTCTTTGACAAATTGACGGGAGAAAAATAGGTTTTCGGCTGCTTCTTCTTTTAGCCAAAGGGGAAAAGTTCCTGTTCTTCACCGCAAGGTAGCGCAGTGTTCTGCCTCAGAGCTCCGTTTGAGACCTGTTTGGGAAATAAGACGTTTTCCGTTCCGATTCCCGACCGTTTTTTAATTCATAACTTTTTTAATGTTGGTCCCACGATCTCGAAAATGCCCGAAATGACTTTCCCGGAATTTTTCGAATCGAAAGTCACCTCTCGCGACTTCCAACTCGCCCGCGTTGCGATCTGTAATCGGCTTCAAGCAGACAGACAGACAGAGGCGCACGGATTTTATTAGTATAGACTAGCGAGCTACGCCCGCTAGCTGGGCCACTTTTTCCAAACGAACCTCGATATTAAGCAGTATATAATAAGCAAAAAAATTCATTTAATAAGCAAGTCTTGGTGTTCGAATCCTCAAGCACAAAAAAAAGTAAATTAAAGAGCTATGGTTGTTATGCGCCCATTATCCCGTTAAAAATATGTGATTTCGCACAGTGGGCGCTACGCGCCCACCGTGCGAAGCTGGCCCACCGGCCTACCACCCACCGGCGCTACGCGCCATAGTCGCTATCGTCCCGTTAAAAATATTTGGTTTTGCACGGTTGGCGCTGCACGCCCATAAGACATTTTCTCGTGTTTTTTGGTTCATCAGAAGCAGACTTTTACGCAGATTTTGAATATGTAATCGGTTTTTTTTCTACTTTAAAAACTGTCTGCATGATGGTTTAAGAAAAAACGCGCAAAAAAAAAGTTTTCGGTATTAAAAACTGCAAAAGACTACTATTAAAAAGAAATAAGTAATTTCATTAATATCACAAACAACATAACTAACAAATAATTTTGGCAGCTCGTTTTCCGTTTGTACTAACAGAAATTAGTATTAATCGCGTAAATCTTAGGTTACACAATATTCGTGTATGCTACCAAAAAGATAAAGTATGAAAATAAACCGTGTTTAACATTTTTTACCAATTAGTTCTTTTTCAAAGAACCGAAACGAAAGAAAAAGTCGTTTTCCCGGGAGAAAAAAGAGGTTTTCGGCTGCTTCTTTTTTTAGCCAAAGGGGAAAAGTTCAGGTTCTTCACGCAAGGTGGCGCAGTGTTCTGCCTCAGAGCTCCGTTTGAGCCCCGTTTGGGAAATAAGACGTTTTCCGTTCCGATTCCCGACCGGTTTTTAATTCATAACTTTTTTAATTTTGGCCCCACGGTCTCGAAAATGCCCGAAATGACTTTCCCGGAATTTTTCGAATCGAAAGACCTCTCGCGACTTCCAACTCGCCCGCGTTGCGAACTGTAATCGGCTTCAAGCAGACAGACAGAGGCGCACGGATAAAATTTCAAGCGATGCGGCGTTTACAAGCATTTTTTTTCAAACAAGCGTGATATATTTGTTTAGTTTTTCCGAAAATTAAAAAAAAAAATCGGTGATAAATTCAAAATTTCGGACATAAAATATATACGTATCTTAGGTCATTGGTTCCCAAAAGGATCGAATCCTCGGAATCAATCCGAAATGCACCAACTCCGAAAATGAACGATTCCTCGGACTCTATCTGAAATGAAACGACTCCGGAAAAGTTCGATTCCTTGAACTCTTTTCGAAATGAAACGACTCTAAAGTAACGATTCCTCGGAATTGTTTCAAAAAAGACTGACTGCTCTGAATCGTTCCGAAATGACATAAATCACGCACTTTTTTCTATTCTTTGCAACAGGGTAAAGTACCATCCATGGGTGCCAACCAGGAACTAATAACATTAGTTCCATGGGTACCAACTCCCAAGAGGAACAATTCCTCGGATTCTATCTGAAATGAAACGACTCCGAAGAAGTTCAATTCCTTGAACTCGTTCCGAAATGAAACGACTCTGTGAAGGAACGATTCCTTGGAATCGTTTCGGAAAAGGTCGACTGCTCTGAATCGTTCCGAAATGACATAAATCACGCACTTTTTTTTGTTCTTTGTAACAGGGTAGGGTAGGTAGATTATTTTTGAAAAATAAACTAGATCTTAAATTCAGCATCGCTGAGGTTGAAAAGGTTCCGGATTTTGGATTTTGTACTCTACAAACATAATGGGGTGCTGCAGCACCGATTCGCTAGCAAATTATTTTCTGATATTTTATTTATAGATTTTTTTTCTTTTTTTTAGGTCTCGAGTATAAGTCGAACCCCCCCCCCTCTCTCTACTTTGAAGTTATTTTTTGTCTAAAATTTCACGACTTATACGTGAGTATATACGGTAGCTATTATAGATCTATCAGTGCAATACTTGGTGATAGTTGCGACAGTTCTTCCAAATCCAGAAATAACTGTATTTAAGCAGTAAAAAAAGCCTTTACAAACATGGGAGAACTCTCTAAATTTTGCGGCATAGCGAAAAAAATTTACAAATTTTGATTTTTTTTTTTTTTTAATTTTTGAGGTTTAAATGTTGTCGAAAAAAATTCACAATTTCCAATTAAAAAAAAATCTTTGTATAAGCCGAAACGGCTTTTTGGAAGGTTTTTTTCTTGTATAAGCCGCGGACTATACACCTGAAAATACGGTATTACACTTTTTACAAAACTTATTGTCAAAATTCGTGTGGCCCACAAACTTCGATAATTTACAACTAGAAAAAATTACAATTATTGTGCTCAAATCGCAAAAAAAAAAAAAAAAAAAAATCTTAGTTTTTGAAAAAAAAAATGGAAAAAAAGTAAAATTTAGTCAGTTACTTAAAAATAGCAAATTTCATAGATCGGGAACGGAAAAATCAAATTTCATTCATCAGGTGCGCAAAAATAACGAATTTTGTCGATGTGGCTCAGAAAAATCGCAAAATTCATTAATCAGGTATGGAGAAATTGCAAATTTCGCTGATTAGGGACGAAAAAATAGCAAAATTCATTTATAAGGCACAGAAAGACTGCGAAGATGCGCAGAAAAAATCGCAAATTTCATTGTGCCATGTAAAAAAAAAATAATTAAGATTTTATTATAGTTACCTAAAAATTGAGAATTTCGTTGATTGGCTGCAGAAAAAAGGAGTATTTGGTCAATTAACGGTGGAAAAATTGTGAATTTAGTCGTTCTGGCACGGAAGAATCATGAATTTTATCAATCATGCGTGGAAAAGTCGCAAATTTCACCAATCAGTTTTGTAAAAATTGTGAATTTCTTCAATCGGTTGCATAAAATTTGCGAATTTTCCTGATTGACCGTGGAAAGATCGTGAATTTTCTTTATCGGCTTTATAAAAATCGCGAATTTTGTTGATCATACGAAGAAAAATCCAGAATTTCATCGATCGCCTTGGTAAAAATCATGAGTTTGGTTATTCAATTTCGTAAAAATCGTGAATGTAGTCAATCGGCTTTGTAAAGTCGTGAATGTAGTCTGTCGGCCTCGTAAAAAATCTCGATTCTTGCCGATCGGCATTGTAAAAATCGCTAATTTTATTGATCAGCCGCGGAAAATTGTCATTCAATTGATCAGTTGCTAATTTTGTCAATCATGCAAAGAAAAAATCACGAATTTCATCGATCAGCTTTGTAAAAGCCGTGCATTTCGTCGATTGGCTTCATAAAAATTGCTAATCTCATTCATCAGGTGGAAAGAAATTGTGAATTTTATCGATAGGTTTCGTATAAATCATGAATTTTGACAATAAAGGGAAGAAAACTCGCGAATTTCATCAACCAGTTTCATAAAAATTGCTCATTTTGTCTATGAAATTCATAAAAAGTGCGCATTTTGACGATGAACTTCATAAAAAGCGCGCATTTTGACGACCAGCTTCGTAAAAATCACGTATTTCGTTGATCAATCCATAAAAATCACGAATTTTGTCGATTGATTTAGTAGAAATCATGAATTTCCTTGATCGTCTTAGTATAGATCGTGAATATCCTCGATCGACTTTGTGGAAATAGCAAATTATGTCGATTAGGTGAAAAAAAATCGATAAATTCGTTGATCATCCATGGAAAAATCTAACACTTTATCGATCGTGTGATGAAAAATCACAAATTTCGTAAATTGGCTTTGTAAAAATCGTGACTTTTGACGTTCAATTTTGTAAAAATTACGAATTTCGTCGATCAGATTTTTTAAAATCGCGAATTCTGTGGATAGGATTTTTAAAAATCGCAAATTCTGTCAATTGGATTCATGAAAATCGTGAATTTTGTTGATCAAATGCAGAAAAATCATGAATTTTGTCTATTGATTTCGTAAGAATTACAAATTTTGTTGATCAGGCACAGAAATATAGTGAATTTTGCCGATCGGTTTCGTGAAAAGCGCAAATTTTGTTCATCGGGTGCAGAAAAATAGGAATTTTATTGATCAGGCACTTAAAAATCTTGTTGATCGGCTTCCTCTCTCTCCTTTGTCCATGAAATTCAAATTTTTTTTCAGCACCAGCCACTTTTGTTTGTTTTCTAGCACTTTTAATAAAACAAATTTTATTCTCCTGAATAAAGTCCTAGAATACTATTACACAATGAAAAAAAAATAATCCTTGCTATAATTGTTAATATACAAACATAAAAACTGCTGATATATCCTTACCAATTGAATTGGATATTTTGACTGGGTAAGCGATCTTAAAAGGGTATACCTTCCTTCCTACTCCCCTCTGAAATCGTATTTTTTTATTTAATTAAAGGCCACAGATCACCACCTCGAAATCGCATCCTCTCCATGCTATCAATGTGGCCCTCAACCACCCAGACATACTTGCAAGTAGCCCTTCTTTTCAAAAGGTTGTGCACCCCTAGAATAGATCATATTAGAAGTAATACCACCAATTAAAACATAGTTATATTATTTGGATAAGGAAAGTTATAGTCATTTTGATTGTGTAACTGTGAAAGGTAGATTAAAAAGAGGATTGGAGGGAAAAATTTAAATTTTTTTTTTCGATATTTTTATATGTACTAAGTAAATGATTTTTATGAATAATTGCATACCAAAATATAACACCACCAAACATTTTATAAATAGCTGCTTTTAAGTTGTTTTGTGTATGTCTGGTTTGCATTTAGATTTTTTTTCTTTGTTGTTGTTTTTGTGTTGGATAGTTGAGGAGCATATCTACATTGCTCCTTTACTTTTTCAATTTTGGCTGCAGATATTTTTATAAGGGCACTTTCACTTTCGAAACCAGGGTTTGAAAGTGAAAGCAATTTTATAAAAAATATTTGCTGCCAAGATAAGAAAAAAAAAGTAAACAAGGAATTATTTTTACAGTTAAAGTAATTTAATACTTTTTGTATAGTTTTCTTCCAAACTCTATTTCTTCCCTTAAATTATGAATTATTTCTAACTGGTTTTAATATTAAAGTATGTAATAATAAGGAGTATTTTTAGTTATATTAGCTAGAAAAATTTGTTTCATTATTAATACATATTATAGAATTTTACATTTTCACCAGGTGAATAGGCTAACTTTGTTTTGAATAAATTTTGTATTTTCTTCTTAATGTGCCAGTCAAAAATAGAACTGTAAGAGGGTATTTTATATGTATTTGGATACTCTGTATACTTTGCCAGTTTGTTGATTGCTTGATACTTGACCAGATTTTGACTGTATACTAGGCCAATACTAGGGTTATGATTTTGCCAAAAAAAAAAAAAAAAAACCTGGATGGGTTTTTTAAAATGTTAACTTTAAATTACATAGGTAATATATTTTTGATATTAGTACACTTGTAAAGTTTCTGTCACCGTTCAACCATTTATCCCAAAGAAAGGTCTTAATTCTCCCAATGACAATTATCAAAACAATCGTAACTTAATTTTCTAGAAATATGTGTAACTATCAGAAACACAAATTAATTTTTCCCCATTAAGAAGAAAAAGCATTGATTTGTATCAGGGCTTTAATTTCCATGCAGGATTTGCATCCAAAATTTTAAAATTCTCGCACAAAGAATGTCAAGCAAAAGTCCCCCCCCTCAACTTTCATCCCCCTATAAAAAAAATTTGTAATTTTACGAAAAACTTTAGCATTTGCTACTTTCGCAAATGCCTTTCGAGCATAAATATTTTGCGAGTTTTACTGCAAAATATCGTTGAAATTCATAAATTTTTTGCACCATCAATAGATATTTTTTTTTCTGGAATTGGTTGACAAGTTTAGGTGCAGATTCATGGTTGCCTCTTTGCGACTATATTTTTTGACTTGTTGACTAATTTTCCATGGCTTAAGTCGAAAAACGTCATCATTTGACGAATTTTGTATTTTTTATGTAATCCTCTGACGAAAACCCCCACTTTTTTTTAAATCTGCTGACTAAAATTTGATGTCTTATCCTCTAAACAAAATCTCATTTTGTCTGCAATCATTTGACAGAATAATATATTCATTGACTTGTATCAAATATGTATTATATTATTAATCAAAAGATTCTTCATAAGATTTTCAAAGTATTAATGTTGTATTTTGTAGAGCAGATTATGCTTTGAACATATAGCTGTTATCACTAATATTTAAATTAGAAATGATTAATATTTCAAAATGTTTGACTACTTATATAATATCCAAAAATGTTTATTTTATCTACTGATTTGCATTGTATGCAATGGGAAATGAATTCTAAAATAAACTGTTTAAACTAAATAAAGCAATTTTTTTTCCTTTTTTCGAAAAAAGAATGATTTTTTGCCAACCCTACAATAGAAAACTTTAGTTGAATAATAAAAAAACATGCAGTTACAAATCTCAAAATTAAAATATTTTTCTATTTGTTACTTTGCAGTAAAAATAAATTTTCATACCTGAATCTCCCCACCCCCACCCCTCTTCTCTGAAATTATTTCTGGTTATACCAGAAATTTTCATTCTCGAGCTCATTACAGCTCATAAAACCTGAAATTTATGCCAAAATAGAATTTTTGCTCGAACAGTGGAACCAGAAATAAGGCTAGGTGGTACTGTTTCTTTTCTTTCTTTCTTATTATATATATATATATGTGTGTATGTGTATATATATATATATATATAAATAAATAATTTTGCATATTTTAGTGAAATTAAATTACAGGGTTCATACTCATTAAAGAAATATGGGATTCCTGAGAAAATCCTGGGATGAATTTTAGGTTGTAAAAATCAGGGGATAATACAAAAAAATTCCCAAACCTGGGAAAGCCTACCAAACTGTGTCTATTCTGGGATATTGGAGGCAATTCTTACTATTCGCATGCTTTATTATCATATGTCATATCAAAATGTTGTTAATTGTTGATATGGAAAAATTGACCGTCCCAGAAAATACATCAGGGGGATTTTTTCTCGGAAAATGAGTATGAATGCTGAATTATTTTATGTCTGCATAAATATCAATTTTATATCTTAAAAATTTCATCCTTTCATTATCAAAACAGGTGGAAAGATTAATTGGATGTTTGGAGCAATTCCCATTTAACTGACTCAGATTATCTTCATAGAAAGTATATCAAGATTGCGGATCCTGCCTATAATTTTGATGCATTAAATACATTAATAAATTAAGTGGCTACTTCCTTTCACCAAAGAGCAGGCAGTGTTCAGCAGCCTCCCAATACTGTCTGAAGAAATCTTTATATGTAAAGAGTATTATTAAATATTAATCATATATATCTTTTAATATACATAATTTGCATGTTCAATAAATGAACAGGTATGCCACAAGTCAACTGAATTGTGTTTGTTTTTTTATTGTGTATGTGACCTTTTATTTCATCTAATAATGGACTGCCATTGACAACTTTTTTTTTCTCTCGCCACTATTTAATAATAACTATTATTGTAGGCAAAATGGACCCGTTGCCAAGCGTAGTTATTTTCAAAATGTTTAGCATATTAAATTATTATTAAATCTTAGAAGTACAAAGAAAATGCTACTATGAAATACATATACTGGGTTTAAAAACTTAGTAAATTTTGTAAGAAATGTCTAAAACATCAATAGTCTGTTTCAGAATTAGTTGCAGAAGTTTTTCTCCAATCCACAACTTTCTAAGAATTTTTATATGAAGCTTAACAATCTTGACACCTGAAATTCTTTTATCCATATAGAAAAATGCAAATGAGTTAGTTTAGCTCATATGATAAAAACTGATTTTTTTTTTTTTTTTTTTTTTTTTTTTAAGAATTGCGCTAGAAAATTATTTTTGAAATCTTGGAAAATCAGAAATTTGAAATACAGTCTTCAAATAACTTAGTGTATTGTTTACTTTATTTTATGGTTAGAAATTATTAAATTTGAGGAAAAGGAGAAATGAATTGTTACCTCTGTCTATGTGTCAGCTTTACTCATAGACATGCTTTGACATATAGTATTGTTTTTAATTTGCAAAAAATATAATTTATTGTATAAATTTCAAAGAGCTTAAGTAATTTTGCAATAAGTAAAATTTTTATTTGAAGCTAATTTCGAAGTACAGTCAAATCTCATTAGCATGAACACTCTTAATGTGAATTACTTTTAACATGAATTGTTTTCACAGTCCCCTATAAAGACGAATGTAAAGATTTGTTACTGATAACATGAATTACTGTTGACTAGAACAAAATTTTGATTTCCCTTGTGGTTCATCTTAATGAGGTTCGACTGTATACAGGGTGTATCTAAACTACTGGGCAAGACTTTAAGGGGTGATAGTACACATCAAGACAAATAATATTAAATGGGAAACTAAGGGTCCCAAACGTCTTCCGAAGGAGATAGGCGCCATCAAAGTTTAGGGTACAAAATATGAAATGATTATAAAAAACGGAAAAAATGGTCGATTCGTTTGCGATTTTCACGAAAACTATTCTTTATGTCAGTATTGTCTTGAAAATAAATTATAAAGATAAATTTCAAAAAATGCCTATAGAGGGCCCTTTAGACTTTGGAGTAACGAACAACTATTTTTTACCGTTATTTTTTGCATCTCATTAAATTATTTAGAAGTTTAGACATAAACTTAAATTTTGAGCTCAAAATCTGTGGTTAAGTAGCGCAAACTGAACTGTGTTCAATGGGAGTGCGTAAGTTCAAATTTCAAATGATTGTAAAAAACAGAAAAATTGGTCAATTGATTTGAAATTTTCACGAAAATTATTCTTTATGTCAGTATTGTCTTAAAAATAAATTATACAGATAAATTTTTAAAAATGTCGATAGAGGGTGCTTTAGACTGCGGAGTAACGTACAACTATTATTTACCGTTATTTTTTGCATCTCATTAAATTTTTTTGAAGTTTAGACATAAACTTAAATTTTGTGCTGAAAATCTGAATCGTTGAGAAGGGTTAAGTAGCGCTAACTGAACTGTGTTCAATAGGGGTGGGAAGGTTCAAATTTCAAATGATTATACAAAATGGAAAAATTGGTCGATTCTCTAAAACCATTCTTTATGTCAGTATTTCCTTGAAAATAAATTTTAAAAATAAATTTCAAAAATTTCCGTTAGAGGGCGCCTTAAACTTTAGAGTAACCAACAGCAATTTTAAACTGTTATTTTTTGTATCTAATTAAATGCTTGCAAAAGCGTAGACTTAAATTTTGAGCTCAAATTCTGTATCGTTGGGAGGGGCGCAAACTGAACTGTGTTCAGGAGTTGAAATGTTACCGTGCCCACCCTACGAGCACAGTTCAATTTTTCGCTACTTAATTACTCGCAACGATTCATATCTTGAGCTCAAAATTTAGTCTAAGCTTTTAAAACATTTATTTAGATAAAAGAAAATAACGATTAAAAATAGTTGATTACTCTAAATTTTAAGGCGCCCTCTAACGGAATTTTTTAAAAATTTATTTTCAAGGTAATACTGATATATAGAATGGTTTTAGAGAAAACCGCAAACGAATCGACAAATTTTTCCGTTTTTTATAATCATTTGAAATTTGAACCTCCCCACCCCCATTGAACAAAGTTCAGTTTGCGCTACTTAACCACTCTCAACGATTCAGATATTCAGCTCAAAATTTAAGTTTATGTCTAAGCTTCTAAAAAATTTTAATGAGATGCAAAAAATAACGGTAAAAAATAGTTGTACGTTAATCCAAAGTCAAAAGCGCCCTCTATCGACATTTTTTGAAATTTATCTGTATAATTTGTTTTGAAGACAATACTGACATAAAGAATAATTTTAGTGAAACCGCAAATCATTTGACCAATTTTTCTGCTTTTTATAATCATTTGAAATTTGAACATACCCACTCCCATTGAACACAGTTCAGTTTGCGGTACTTAACCACAGATTTTGAGCTCAAAATTTAAGTTTATGTCTAAACTTCTAAAAAAATTTAATGAGATGCAAAAAATAACGGTAAAAAATAGTTGTTCGTTACTCCAAAGTCTAAAGCGCCCTCTATTCGCATTTTTGGAAATTAATCTTTATAATTTATTTTCAAGACAATACTGACATCAAGAATAGTTTTCGTGAAAACCGAATACGAATCGACCAATTTTTCCGTTTTTTATAATCATTTCAAATTCTGGACCCTAAACTTTGATGGCGCCTATCTCCTTCGGAAGACGTTTGGGACCCTTAGTTTCCCATTTAATATTATTTGTCTTGATGTGTACTATCACCCCTTAAAATTTTGCCCAGTAGTTTAGATACACCCTGTATATGCATTAGTGATATCTTACAATTGAAATTTTAGACAGAAATTGTGAACTTTACTTAAAAGTCCAAAAGAAAGAAAAAAATACAGGAAAATGATATTTCAAGTCTACATATTATAAAAGAATGCTGTTTTTAATGAAATATGGAGTGTGTGTGTGTGTGGGGGGGGGGGGGTGGTAGAACTTTTCTCTACATTGGTGCTTTTATTTCGATTTCTGTGTAAAAATCAATTTTTAATTATTGGAATTACTAAACATACAAGTATTGTTTAGTAAAAAGATATTTTATTTTCTGGATCTAAATTAAAAGATAATAAAAGACGATACATATTTAAATCAAAGGAAATTATTTGTAAAATATATATTTGTTACAAATATTTGTAGATAAACAACCAATAAAACAATTATTATAAATAATTAAAAGCAGTAGAATATGGAATATAGTAAGCGAAATATTTCTTAATATTTTATTTTACAAGACTAATTTAGTTTAAATATAATTATCATTAAAATATTTATATACTAAATACAAATACATTTATTACAGATATAGATCTATATAGAAAATTTAACAAACTCCAGTGGAAGTTATATTAAAGGATGATCTATATTTTATGTAAAAAAAGTTATTTATAAAATTTTGTAGCATAAAATATGAAAGGCATACAGAAAATTATCGCAGAGTATTTGGCTTAATATTTATTAGATATTTCTTATTCTTTCAAATTTTCCAAACTGGTATTAGCTTACCTGTTTAAAATTATAGTGTAAATCATGAGAAAGTAGCTGTAACATTACTACAGCTTCTTAGAAGTGTTACAGATGTTTTCTTATAAATGAATATACAAAATTTTTTGTAATTCTATTGAAGGTTTCTTAATCTCTAAAAATGACCTGTAACGGCTGCTACTAATTTAGTTAAGATACAAAAAAAGTATCTGTAATTGCACTAACCATTTCTTAATAAACATCTGTAGTTCTACTAGAAAATCTCTAGGCAACTGGGATTCCATAAACTTTTCTAGTAACCAATACAGTTTCTTCTTAAGTAACACTACTGCATTAAACTTAGTAAACAGCACACAAACTTCCTTTGTGAACATACTAAAAAATTAATAGTAGTGTTACAGATACTTCTTGTACCTTCACTAAGAAATGGTTAGTAGTATTCTAACCATATACTAAATAAATACCTATAATAGCTACTAAGAATTTTTTAGTAACGATACAAGAGAAGTATTTGTAAAACTACTAACCATTTATTGGTAAACATACTTAAAAAGGACCTATAACAGCCACTAAGAATTTTTTAGTGAAGATACAAGAGAAATATTTGTAATACTACTAACCATTTCTTAGGGAAGATACAAGAGAAGTATCTGTAATACTGCTAATCATTCTTTAGTATTCATACTAAAAAAACACCTGTAACGTTTACTAATGATTTCTTGAATGTTCACTAAGAAAGTCTTTGTGCTGTTTACTAAGTTTAACGCAGTAGTGTTACTTGAGAAGAAGCTGTATTGGTTACTAGAAAAGTTTATGGAATCCCAGTTGCCTAGAGATTTTCTAGTAGTACTACAGATTTTTTTTTACAGTGTAACGAAAGAATAAGAGTTGAATATAAGGGGGGGGGGAAGTATAAGTTAGATTAGAAATTCCCAAAAATTTTAAAAAGTAAAATTTTGATAAAAATTTAAATACTGAGATGCATTTTTTTTTTTTAATCTGAAAAGAATGTAAAATCAAAAGTAAGCTATAGGTATGCATATTTCGAAAAAGATGTTTTTTTGAGGCAATTTTCGTTATCTTAAATACAAACTGTTCACAAATAAACTATTTTACACACGGGATTGGGAACAATTTTCATTTTGTCATACCTTAAATTTAACCTGGATTTTCATTAAAAACGAAAAATTTTGTTTATTTTTTTTTAAAGAAAACTCAAAATAAAATAGTAAATTGTTTAATTTGTATTGCGCTCCATAGATACGTCAGGAAGCATGCATTTATAATGTAAACAGCTATAATGTAAACAGTAAAAAATTGTCGTAAATAAAAAAAAAAACTCTGGGTCGGGAATAATTACATCATATACTACCTCGATATTTAAGATTTCGTACTTACTTTTGGGCATGCTTTACTAATTTTTTAATATTTCTAATCCCATGTTTACAGCTGATTTTTGACGCCTCGCGTAGCTTTCAGAAGCTTTAGCTTACCGCCAGCGAATTCGATTACGATTCAAAACAAAACTATCCAAACGAGTATGAATACATGAAAATTATTAAAAATAATTTTTGTTTGTAAACTTTATAAAAAAATCATAAGTCGAAAGTATATTGAATATGTATAATTAAAAAATATTTTCCTATTTTAAAAAAGGATTCAAAATATTTTTGCCACAAAATGCAAAAATATCCAATGTAAGAAACGTAACATTTTCTGCTTTACGAAAAATAAAGGCAATATAAATAGAAATTTGATTTTGTCAGGTTCTGATGCCACCTCTGCTAAAGAATGGAATTTCCGCTATTTCTCTATTTCAATATTTCGTATTGTATGGCTGTGTACCAGAATTTCCAAGGTGACATTCCTTCTTTGTGGAAAGGGGAATTGACAGTTAATCCTATGCAGGTGGTGAATAAGAGAAAGAGAAGATTGCTGACAGGCATGTCCATCTGTCAGTGAGGTATGCGGATGACGGGCAGATGAGCAACATGTCACTAAGCAAGAAAGGAATAGAGGATGTGTCCAATGAATGAGCTCCAAAGGGAGTTGACATTGGTGTGACCCAGTGATTTGGGAAGAGCAAGGCTTGTCTCAGATGAGTCAGGCCGTTCCTGGGTTTCGTACCTAGAGGGTGCTCTGTGTTGTAGAGCGTAAGCAGTGCGTTTCTGGAGAGGAAAGGACACAGACGTCCTGGTGTTTAATGCGCTGGGCCGAGAAGTGCAGGCCGAGTATACTTGTGTTGGGAGAGTCAAAGCTGATCTCCGATAAATTGTAAATTCTCTAAACCAATCTAACGAAATCTAACGTGCATTGAGTGTGAGGTGGAAAGTGTAATTGGAATAGTACACAGCCAACCGTTACTGTATATAATTTAATGTTGAGCCGGATCACCTATATCTGAGTTGTAATTGTATATAATTGTAAATAGCGTATTTAGTGTGTACATATATTCTTAATAAACTGATAATTCAGTTAAGTGACAGCATCAGTGTTCATTTACACAATCCTCACAGTGGGTGACCGATATCGCCTAGTAATATCGGTGGTGGCAGCTATATCTACCACGGACTTTCTTCAAAGTTGTGTGGACTGAGAGGAACGTCCGACAGTATATATTTATTGAATGTTTTAAAGCACCTAAGATGTTTTTGTAGTTTAAAAAACGTTTATTGCTTCGAATCGGGTGTTTTAACTGTGACCCTAACAACATAAGGCTTGTCGCACCGTCTTTGTCTGCTAACCCATAGAATAACATGTAATCCGCGAGCTAATATAGTCCAATTTTCCAGGACCAATATATAACAAACAAGAGTTTTCCTAGAAACTAGGCAAGTCTTATTCACTCTATCTTAAAGAGATTCATATTATATATAAGTTTTAATAAAATCTCCCAGGCCGTTTTCTAGATCTCATTATCAGGAACAAACACCATCGATTTCGGTTTAAAAATGGGTATCGAGATCTAAAAATATACGGCACATAGAAATGTAAAAATTATAGGATAGGATTAGACTGGGAATATAAGACTATATTAAAAAAATTGGACCATTCTGACCAATATTTGCTGAGTTATTAGATGGCGGCTTTTCAGATTTCTTTTGATGTTGAGTTAGCTGTATATATAAAATTCCGCATCTACCTTACGTGGATACCTTGCCGCCTTCTATGATAATATGCAGAAATATTCTGCAGAAAATTACGTTAACAAAATTGGATTAAACCGAAGCCATTTTCCATGAATATAAGCATTTTTGTAAATCAAAGCAGAAAAGGAATAACCGGATTTATTACATTAAAATCTGTTTGTCTGTTTATTTCACAACCGCTACTCCTATAATATAGAAAGTAAAGGATGATATAACTAACACTTTATATAAGTAAGCAAATATTAGTATCGCATTAATGGCAAATTCGGCAACGTTTTGACAAAATCCTCTCGACTAATAAAATTTTATTGCGCGTATGTTGCCATCCTGTTATAAAAATATCATACATAATTTAATTAAAAGAGCGTAATTTACAAAAAGTAGTTTTCGGTTAATTTACATTGTCAATGTTATTTTTTGCTTAAAATATAAAGATTAAAAACAAGAATACTAAGCATTTTTAAATGCAGAATAAAATTGCATATTTTTCCATCAAAGTCAAGATTCCATGTAATGCAAATGAAAGACATCGGGTTGTTACTATGCCGGTTAGTTTTATAATAAATTTTCCAATGCATGATTTCGAAATTTGCATCATCTATAAAAATACTATTACTCGTGACCAAATGGCATATCAGATACCATTTTTAATGCATTATCAGTGATCGTTTTGGATTGTAATTATCGATAACAACATGTGGAATTTCATTTTGCGTAATAATGCCAGTAATTTTCGGTAATTAACAGTAATTACTCACTGTAATTCTTTAATTAACCACAAAAAAAATCATAACTATTACTAAGAATTCTTTAAGATCTTTAGCTTTTTTTTGGGAGGAGGAGACATAAAAACTTTTTTTGCGTAGTGTTTTTATGTGAAGCAAACAGTAATACCTTTCTAATACTACATTTGGTGGGAGACAAAAAAGAGCGACATAAGCAAGAAGATTTAAAAAAAAAATAAGGAAGACTATCTATAAATAACCCTCTTTTACTTTGCCTTCAAGATTACATAAGTTTATATAAGTTTTATGCGCAAACAACAATTTCTTAAACAATATAGAATTGCATTTAATTATTTTTATTATATATAGGTATCAGCCAAGCTACTTAAAAAAGGCATAAAAACTTACTTTTTACTAGATTTTTTCTTTTTTAGGAACATAGAAAAGAAGAGAAAAATATCCACGTATATGATTACAATTAAATGCAAAAAAAGAATATATTTGTATATTTTTTGCCAATTTGATTAACGATGTCCATGACTTAACATATATTTTATTTAATGCTTCTTTTGGAAAAGAATTTAAGGCATACGTGTTTTAAATCCTCCTCTTTCCTAAACAGGATATTGATACAAATATGCCAGGCAAATAAGTAAGCATAATCGATATATTTTCCCCAATGTCAAAAATAAATATTTTACGAAATAAATATCATTTCTCGTTGAATATGTAGGATATATTACGAATTTGTGATATGAAACGTAAGTAATATTTCTTTTACATATTTTGTTATCAGTAGAAGACACTACTAATAAGTTATTTTTTTAAATATTTGTCTTTGATTAACATTCAAGGCATGCGTGTTACAAATTCAATTAATAAAGTATAAAATATTTTTTCTCGAAACAAAGTACAGTCAAATTATATCAAGCACGTAACAAATTACTGTACTCGTTCTTTGAAATTTACGGTCTGAATGAAATTCAGCAGACCCTCATTATATCACGTATACTAGGTAATAAGAAAAAATCGCAATATATCGAAAGGAAGGATACAAAAGAAGGCATTAAAAAAGAATCTTCATGCAAACGTTTGCATTTCGCTTCTAAAACATTAATCTATTCTTTATCCATATTAAAAATGAACAACAAACACATTATAATTGGTATATTGATAACATTTCTTTAAAATGCATGGTAAAGTTTGAAAGTGTTTTCATTATCTCCAAGAACAACGCGGAAAAAGAACAATATAGCCGAATGAACGATATAACGGCACGTGATAAAAAGGGGGTACCGCATTTGATTTGTATATTAGATTTTCATTATCTACCACTTAACCTTTATTTATTTTTTTTTTTCCCCGACGAGAATTCAAGGCATTCGTGCTATAAATCCTCCTTCCTTCTTTGAAACAGGATACTTACAGACATGCCAGGCAAATAATCAAACATAATCGATATATTTGCCCCAATGTCAAAAATAAATACTTTACGAAATAAATACCATTTCCTTGTGAACAAATTCTTTTAGTCTCGTAAACCTGTTTCCAAACTCTTGTTTGGGCTGTGGGGTTTGTGAAACTGTTGTGTGTGTTCCTTTCATCTATCTCCACTTGTATTTTTTTTCTTCCCACTGCTCCTTCGAATTTTACCGCCCTCCAGTGATGGGCAAATTTTTGCGGCTCGCTTCTTGTTGGAACCTGAGCAAAGAATGATGAATTGTTAAGGGAGGGTGGTCGATGGGGGATGCAACTATAGAAAATGTACAATTCCAAATTCCACAACTAAACCGCTGTTTCCTTAAAAGGTTTGATATCGGAACGTGCCAAAACGAGACTAGTTTTGTCTGGGTGACGTTCATACATGTCCATATGCATGCATTCGTATATTGTTATACAATTAATGGTTTTATGTATATTTATTTTTATTTATATAAAATACATTTGAACCATAATTTATCTGAAAAGTTCGTATTACAGTGATAACGGAATCACAAAAGGAAGAAGGCATGTAATAACATTATACATTAATTGTTCTAGTAAAATAGATTTTTAACTAAAACTTAGAAATAAATATAATCCACTGGGGAATATAAATATATTGACAATATTAAATATTTTAATATATAGATGCCAAATGAAAATAACAAATAAAAATACAAAAAAAAAAAAAAAAGGAATTAGCCTCAAAAGTAACAACACATGACAATATATATATATAATGAAAGAAAATAAAACATAGCTACAGATAGCACTTATTAGTCGGTTGCAAGATTACCACATGTTGCTGAAAAAATGCATTCTTTAATATATCAGGCTAGTGAAATATACCCTGTTACTTGTCAAGATAATGTATTTTAACCCATAAATAAAAATAATTAAGGATGAGAAAAAAATGAATTAAAATTTGATTTTCAGAGGTGAAAAGAAACAATTATACTCCTTATTAGGGCTGCCACAGGCAACTATTTTTATGTTCTGTTCTGACCAGTGTTTCTCTAATATATTTTTCAAAGAATATTTATCTTGCAAATGCTGTCAAAGGGTGCGTTGAGGATTTCTGTATGGAGAAAGTGATGCCAGTGAGAATTAAAAATAGTCACCTGTGGCAGCCCTCTACTATTCATAACATACAGACCAACAGATCCAACCAATCAATCAGATCCAAATCCAAACAATCCAACAGATCAGAATTAATAATTACATTTATTCATTTTCAATTTTATCAAGGTTTATTTTTTAATTATTTATTTACTTCCACCATGCATATAGAATATGTTTCAGTAAAACGTTTAAATTTTTTAACGGGTGGCTGAGCAAGCTATAGCAAAGAATTCTGTATAAGAAACCTGGGTCGCTATCTATGCACTGAGACACAATTACAGGGTGCTTCATTTTAATCCGAGCGCAGATATTTGGTGTAACTTCAACAACAATGATGATATTTATAACGGGAGTAACTTGCTGTAGGTAAAAGGCGATGAAATCACTGAAATAGCTAGAATTCGAAGAATAGTTCTGTCGGGGTTCCGTATGTATAATGTATTTTTTCATTCCGGAAAGAAGATCGTCGAATTTTCAAATAGACATAAACTATCGAACTTTTGTTGTGGTGAGGCGGTGTCTTTCATTTTTGATTGCACTTCAAGTATACTGAAGTATCTTTCTGTAAGACGTAATTACTGATGTACTCCCATTGTTGAATCTTCCAGATCTTTTGTTATCAACCGCAAACTGCCTGAGAAGAATGGGGATAATCGTATTTCAAATTGAAGGAAAGTAAAAAAGCTTGTGAACTCTGCTGATTGGATATCGATGAGGATCTCTTTTAACCCATCTTCTGATACCATCTCATTTAAGGCTGCGTGCCCACACAAAGTTTTTCTGCGGTTTGCAGGCGGCGCCTTTCAAGTCCGCAAGCGGCGCGTCTGATGTTAAGGAGCTTTCCAGTTGAACTTCAATCCAAGTGTAGGACGGGAATCTCTCCCTTCAGTAGGGTTTAAGATAGTGATCTCCCTGACCATTGTATCCATGAACCTAGATAGAGAGATCCCTCTATCTATGTTCATGATTGTATCTCCCCCGTTTTGTATTGTCCGTAAACCGCAAGTGGGGAGTAACAAAAGCTAGTTCCAAGAAAAAAGTTTAACTTCAGAGCAGTTATGTTCGTCTTGACCTTAAGGTGGTGTGGCAACCAAACGTATTCAATCATTCCTGAATAAGACGATCGAATTTTCGAAATACAATTGACATGACTTTTGATACACTGACTAAATTATTGTGTATTTCTAAGAGGCGCCTGATTAAGGTCCCACTGATTAAGATCCCGGTACGTCATTTTGACGTCACAAGAAAGTGGGATATAAATCCAGTGCTTGTGCATTTCACTTTTCACGAAATCCTGATTAACGTCCCACTGATATACATCCCGCTATCAGAACGGGACCTAAATCCAGTCACAGAGAATTTTACTTTCGTTCAGACCCTGATTAAGGTCCCACTGATTAAGATCCCGTGTACGTCATTTTGACGTCACAAGAAAGTGGGATATAAATCCAGTGTTTGTGCATTTCACTTTTCACGAAATCCTGATTAACGTCCCACTGATGTACATCCCGCTATCAGAACGGGACCTAAATCCAGTCAGAGAGAATTTTACTTTGGTTGAGACCCTGATCAAGGTCCCACTGATTAAGATCCCGTATACGTCATTTTGCTGACGTCAGAGTAGTTGGAGACTCAAGCCGAACGATCAATTAAATCTCCTGCTGTCCGTTGACAACTATTACGAACGGATGGCTATAATAGGTATGACAGCAAAAAAATAGGTAAAAATTCAACGCAAATACTGAGCTTTAGAAATCCGACATTATGATGCTTTTACAGTAAAAGTTTCACCCCTCAGGTGGCCGATAATTACACACACAGTCACAGATGTTCCCGGTAACCATTTATCTCAAAATGACACTTCTGAAAGACTCCCTTTCTTAACAGTTCCTGGAAAATTCCATGACATTTTATTTTTTCAGCAAGAAAGAAAGTGTTTCGTTTGTATTTCAAATATGATCATTTTCTTTATGTACTACATATATTATATTTAAATGTTAATGCTTGTATTTTATATGCTTTGTCTGAAATACAAGTTAGAAATTTGTATAGTTTTGAGACAATTTAAAAGGAATGTATAACAATTTTTGCTTAAATAATTAAGAAATGTCTTTATCAAGCATATTTAACACGTGAATGATAATAACAATAATAATTATATTAATAATTAATAACTTCATTGATTTCATTATCTTAATTCCATATTACTGATTATGTATTTAATAAAGTTTAATTTCTCAATAATTGGAGAAATTTAAATTATATACTTGAGTTAAAAATAATATTTGTTTTAAGATTTAAGGTTAGCCAATATAAAATTGATTAATTATTGTAATTATTTTTCTTATTTTTTTTATAAATTCAGTCAATTTCTGTCTTTTAAACATGTAAATTTCTTTTCTACTTGCAATGATATAATAATAGTAATGTAATTGGTATTAGTATTATTATTTACGTTATTGCTATTGTTATTATTATTATTACTAGTAGAATTGTCTATAATTTAAGTAAATATTGAAAAAAAATTCTACATTGGTAGTGTTATGGACAATTTTTTACGCTAAGTAGACAACTTTTAAATCGGAGAATTGTTTAATGTGATTTTTAATCTTAACGTAAGCCAAGGCCGTCCCAAAAGAAAAAAAAAAAAAAATTAGGTATAAAACTATTTTAATGCGAATTTAAGAATTTTTCCTTGGGGTATACTTTTCAGGCAAGTCGGGTGCAAACAATTTTTTTTCTCTCTTTTTTGATTGGTTTTTGAAAGCTTTTGTTTCAATTTTTTATTCTAATTTTCATTATTTCAAGACTTTTTTTTTCTTTTTTAATAAAAGTAATTTTTTACATTGATGCGAATTTTTAAAACAGTGCAAAGTATTAATTATATTTCCCCTCTCTCTCTCAAAAATATATTTACACATGACTGATAAAAACAGAATTAAAACTTCAAAAAATAAAATGATCAATCGTTAAATATAGCTGAAAATATGGGAAGTTTTGTTTACAAATTGTATTTACATGTGAATATTAAGAAAGCAAGTTAATGTTAAAATTATTAAATTGTTGAGCGCGAAGCGCATTTAGTGGGAACAATTACATCATAAGTAAAATTCTGAAATATTAAATTCCGTTATATTAAGAATGCCTAAAGTGATTAAATTATCATACATTGAAACTGTTAATGGTTAAAATTAGGTCATAAGTATTTAATTTTTTCAAATACTGATATTCCCAAACACATTTAACTTGAATAATATATTTACATGTGAATATTAAGAGTGTGGGGTGTAGGGTAAATAAAAACTGTAATTAAATTTTTGTACTTAAAATGTTTTTAGTGGTGAAAATTACATCATACTTTTAGATTTTCATAGTGCAGCAAGCAAATCTGTTTAGCGATTTTATCACTTGATGCAACGAAAAATAGAAGTAAATGCATGCGCAAAATATTTTTAATTTTTTTTTTAAAATACAAATTACTATTCGATAAATACATGTTAGAAAATGGCATATAGTTATTAATTAAAATAAACAATTTACAATTTAATTATAACATGGAAATATGCATGATAGTAAATAAAATAAAGAAAAGAATTCATGCATAAGCTATGCTTGATTCCGAAAATACTTAAAATTTTATCAAAAGGTGATATATAAGAGTAAAATTTCAAAACACCGTGTTTTCAATACCATGATTCGGAATGTTATTCCTAAGCAGACGGGAGTTTTTAGATTTCGAACCCAAAGGAAGAATGTTATACATAGTGTCGTTAAAAAAGTTTGAGAGGTACTGACATTTTTAACCTAGCCATTTTATTCAAGTTGATTTTCAAATGTGTAATTTATAAGTTATTTTACTTCTCATTCTCAAAAACAGCCATGAACTATCCCGACAGCTGGATGAGGCTATGGTAACAAAAATGCTCCATTCAAGCAGAAAAGCATGGTAACCTGATTACAGAAAGTAATCCCCGTTCGCGATATATATCATTCAATCTTGCATAACCAAACAATATTTTAAAAACAAGACACATTATGGAGTGCATAATCTAAACGCAAGTTGGCGAGCGTAGATTTTTGAAATGATAATTTTAGGCTGTTGCTCTGCTCAACAAGTGCTAAATGTTTTGACACGTTTACAAATTAAATTTTTAACGGAAAGATATAAAATTGGAAAAACTGTCTATGGAAGAGATTTGGAATCGACCTCAGTTTTTCATTTTATGATAATTCAATTACCTATCAAGTTATAAGCGATTTTGATCACATGATCACGATTTTTTCTCTCTTCATTGGACTGTTTTTTTGCTTTCGTCGGAAATGCGGTTAAAAATCTCAACTTTGACGGCTTGTTCTATTGCACTTGAAAAAAAAAGAGAACTGTGTGCGATAATTAAGTACGAACAATATTTGCTAGTATCATATATTTCCGGATTAAAATAAATTAAAACTTATCTCAAAATGTTTCCTTTTTGGTTTAAGATTTATTGAAACATACATTAAAGTTTGAATCGATACTTTCGTTTACCAGTAAAGAAAGTGAAAGAATGTTGTCCACTGTTTTATCGATAAAAGTTCAGCTCTTACTATTTCCAGGCAGGAAACAAGTGCAAGAAGATAACAATAGTGTTGAATAAATTATGTAACAATAAGCTATAATTTAATACTTTAAATAGTAACTATTTATTTTTTTAATTTTATTAAAATAAATTTATTTAATTTATGATATTTATATTTAATTGACTCCATCTCTCCATTTGAATTAAATGTGCATAGGAAGCAACTAATTTTTGAAGTGCCGCATCTGTCTATTATTTTAAACACTGAAAAAAAAGGAAGAAAGAAAACAAAAATAGTATTTTAACACTGTCAACTATTTCATCAAGAGGTTGGGGTCGGGCAGTGTTCGAGAAATTCTGACGTATGATATGAAAAGGAGGGGGAGGGGAAAATCATAATTAGTAAAATGTTTACAAAGTTATGTATCTACAGCATTACCCACCCACCAAAGAGACTACTTTCTGGCAATATTGCTCAATTGATTTGTATGTTATTTGAAATAAATTTATTTCATTTGTAATATTGATATTTAATTTACTCCATCTCTTCATATGAATTGAAACCGTAAAGGACTGAATTCATATCTGAATTGCGATATCTGTATATTATTGCAAACATAGGGGGAAAAAAAGAAAGAAGATAAAAATAACATTTTAATGTTAACTGTTTCATCAGGTGGTTGGGGTGGAGCAGTGTTCGACGAATGCTAACGTATGATATGAAGAGGAGGGAAGGAGGGGGGGGGGTTAAAATATTGTTTAAACAGCACTAAATCAAAGTTCGAAATTTTAATTTAGAATTTTTATTTCTAATGAAAATAATAATAAAACATTCTTACTGAAATGAATTTTCTACCATAAAACATTAAAACAAAATTATTTTCGATTTTCGAAGATGACCCTTTGAAGCTTAACAAAATTTTATTATATTACGTAGTTTAAATAGCTGCCTATGGTTGTGAAGGGCTTAAAAATACATTTCAAAGTGTGTTATTTATTTTCCTTACTGAACTATATTAGATTATATTCTAAGGAATTTTTGTAGAACATAATAAAGTCATATTGAAGTCTTCTCTAAAAAAAAGTGGGTATACTGCCGTTTATGAATGGTGATTGGTGTAAATGCGATTTTAGTTATGCTATCAGTGTTACAGTTGAAACAAATGTTTACTAATTGAGTAGTAATAATTAAAATACTTTTTTCAACGGAAATAAAAATCTACACGGGATGCGCTGCATAATTTTTCTTCCTTTGTTACGGCATTCTGTGTTAGTCTGAAAAAAAAAAAATAAAGCACGCAATTGAAATTTATTTATTCATTTCATACACTATGTTTATAGTTTATAAATAAATAATGTAAAAAATCAATTTCGTTCTCTTAAGTGTGTAATTTTACTACAGAAACAAAAAATAACGAAAGTTATTCATATGTTTTATTTGAGGTGTATTTGTTTTTTAAGACAGTAATTTGTATAAACGGCACATTACTGTAAATTATTTTAAATACATTAACCCTGTTTGACTCGGACGTTCATTACAAAAATTTGACACAGCCTTTTAAAAAGAATATTTCTTCAAGTACACAGTATCAAAAATGCTCTAATTCAATAAGACTTATTTTCCTTCAGTACTGGTGCCATGAACGAGTCAGGTTGCTAGAATTTCCACAAAAAAGTGTTTCAGCAGAACTATGCTTCAGATGAAAATAAATACCTATTTAAATATGAACAAGTATATATTCAATGTACTGCATGGGAAACAAAAATGTATTTAAAAGAAATATAATCATAGATAATTAAAATTTCGGCTTTGATACTAACAAAAATACATGTCTCGTGATATTTATGCACACGTACCAATATTACATGAGTGTACATTGTGAAGTGCCATTCAAATGTGTAAGTTTAGGAATATTCGTTAGTAATTGAAAAAAGTAATTGTAAATATAGCAGTCCGCTTTCCGAGAATTTCTTTGGAGGTTTTATTGTAATATAGATTTTAATCGGAAAAATTGTCGAATACCATTCTGAAAAATCAAAATCACGTCAAACCGAAGTCGACCTGCAAGATTCAAAATCCGAAGCCGAATCAGATTTGATTCGAATTAGATCGATTTGACCGAATTAGATTTGACCCAATAAAAGTCAACCCGATCAACAGCAAAAAGAAATCAGTCAACCCGATCCACAAAAGAAAAAAAGGTCAACCCGATCCGAACCCACGGGAATGGGTCGGTCGCAGGTAAGAAACAGTGAGTAAACAATCCTAATTCATAATTCTAATTCAAATTGCTGTATTTGATTTATTATTACTTTGCAATCGAGAGAAAAACAAATCCATCGATGTTGATTTTTTGGTGCTTTTTAGGGTTTCGCATTTAAAAAGTAAAACGGAACTATTATCAGATTACTCCTGTGTCTGTTACAGCCATTTTACTTGTAAGCTATGGAATGTAAAAAGTTCCAGTTGGAGAAAGTAATAAAGACTATTGACTCGTATATTTACACATTATTAAACATTCACAAGTATGTTTAGGAAAAATATAGAGGGGATAATAAGTTACTTGAAAAAAAAAGTTTTTTTCTTTGTATATCGTATGGGGTAGAGTGTGAAAGCTTTCGTAACTCATTAATAAATTAATGACCTCCTTTCGAAGCGCGCTTAGCACAATGCCAATTTTAAACTTTAAACAATAGTTTTGTTTTTGTTACATTGTAGTAGGAAAGCTTATCATTACGCTGAATATAGTTTTATGAAATGTCAAATGAAATTTAAATATGCAATACTTTTATTGTCAATATCGAATTAAATTCTTAAAGAGAAAAAAAAAAAAAGATGATGATACAATTTTAAAAAGTAGGTAAGTGTGATCGCAGATTGTACAGAGGGTTTCGCTTAATATTTCTTTCCAAAAAACCTTATTTTTTATTTAATAATTACAAACTTTTGACTCACAATTATTAAATTATCACAAATATGGTAGCTCAAGTAAATTTAATTATAAAATATTTATAAAAGGAAGTTATTTATTTTAATCGAATAAAATTTGTTCAAATAAAATTCCAAAATTCTAATTTTTTAAAAAATACGAAAAAAATTAACGGAAATATAAATAAAATTTTTAATTTCTAAAAACGAAAAAAATATTTAAGCGAAATTTAAAACCCTGAATCATTAATGAATCAACAGTTTTTTAAAACAGAAAGAATATTGAATTCCAAAAGATATTATGAATGTTAGATGCATGAAACCCTAATAGTACAAACCCTTAAACTTGCAAAAAGTACGAAATTTCAATTAATTAAATCCATCATAATATGAAACTACTTCAACTTCTAGCACCAGGGCTCGAACTAGGAATCTTCAGTTTGTTAGCAAGATGCTTTATTACCAAGGTATAATGTCTGCATGCAAAACGTTGAAATTAACATATTTTTTTTAAAAATCAAAATCGCAAAAATAAATTTATGGCATTGAAAAATTTAATTTTATTAAAACTAGTCGTTAGGGGCCACCGTAATACTTATTCAACAAGGACATGTATATGAAAATAAAACATGTGAAAACTATTTATACAATGCATTACAATTCATAAACAAAATTTAAATATTGTTAATATACATAGTAATGCTATATTAAAGAATTGCTGATGTACCAATTTCGACAAATTATATAAAACGGCAAACTACTCAAGTAGTACCGAGCTGCATAAAAGAAACATCCTTATAACTCCAAAAATAATAATTCTATTAACTAACAATTTACTGGGTCGGATTAAGCGTCTCATTTCCATTTAAAATATACCTCTGAATTGAAATTTGAATGAAATACAGGGTCATGAAAAATCGAAGAATGTGGAAAACAGGATTACAAATATCTCGGCAACTAATAATCCGATCGACTTCGTTTTTTAGGCAAAATTTGTGGCATTTTATTGCCTTTTACGTCCAATCCTTAAAATAAAAAAATTCGAAAGTTTTTATATACCTTTCATCAGAACGAATTTTTCGAGAGTCCTAAAAAAATAGTTTCGGATAATCGAGGTTTTTGATATTAAATATAGGCTTCGTCCCATCCTTACATACTAAGTACATACAAAATTTCAAGTCTCTATCTCAATTTGTTCGGGAGATGGAGCGTTTACAGACAGACAGACGGACGGCAATTTTTTTTTCTAAAAATATGTTTTTCGGAATCTACACTATCTGAAACGTATATATCCGTCAAAATTTTTCAAAACGATTGCAAGACTTACCCTATACTACGTATGATGGGTAAGTAATAATAGATGTTTTCGAAATCTTATAATTTGTCGAGTGACACGAGATATTCAGCTGTAAATGCACAAAATTTGAAGTCTCTGACTTACGCAGTTTTTGTGTGCGGACTCTGACGGACAGACAGACACTGGACTGAGACAAATTAGATTTCGTCAGATGAAAGAAACCATAAAAATAGTTTCACAGAATAGCAATATTTTGTATTATTTAGCCTTCATATATTTTTAGGTAGATTTCGTATGGATTCGTATGGACCGCAACAGAATACTATCTATTGCGGTCTAAACTATGCTGGAATTTCTTAAAAATTTTTGCAGATCTACACTGATTATGAACCTTAGACACCAAAACTACCATCAGTAAAAAACTTTATATATCTATATCAATTTTTTTTATAGATACGATAACTTCTACAATTCTGCTCATTATCTCTTCCAAACTGATACATAAAATCAAGCAACATAAAATCTCGGTTAAGTTTATTAACGGGCAAAATCAGACCAAGGGGTAGAAATAGGGGGGGGGGACGAAAGCCAAAAAATCCCCATAACATTTTATTTAAAATAGATATCGAATCAGTTTGAAATTTGTATTACTTCTAAAAAATGGATCAAAAATTTACGCATGACAAATTTTTTATAAAATTAAAAATAGGCTCAAAGGGCGAAAAAAATAGGATTATAAGGAGAAAAAAATTCATAACTTCGTCAGTTATTATGGTATCAAGTCCAATTAAATTTATTTTACTTAATATTATCTGAAACTTTTGTACTGAAGAGCTTTTGATAAGAGCGACTCTTGTCGCAAAAAGGGGGTGGGGAGAGAAGAAGAAGAAGAAAAAAATCCATAAATTTTTCAATTCCTATAATATCAAATCGGATTAAACTTATTGTACATCTTCTTAATAATATCTACAACTTTTATATTGACAAGTTTTTGATAGGATCAATTCTTATAGCAAAAACAAATGAAACATATGTAGAAGTTGAAGAAAAAAGCGTATCAAGAGTGTACTCACTTCCAAATTGCTTATATTCTGACTCATTTTTTAAATCATTTTTGCCGTTAAAGGTGTATTCGAAAAAACGCTTTTCCACCTTCAACAGTTCGAAATTTTCCGATACAATTTCAGACACATTTTTAAAAGTAGAAACATGAAACTTGCTGAGGGGGTTTTTGAAGAGATGTATAAGGTGCCATGTGATGTTTTTTTAGGATCAATTCATTAGAATTTGAATTATAAACAATTACCTTCTCAGTTTGGCCCTTTTTTTCGTTCCCAAATCTCCCGCTTCCGAAAAATTTGTTCAAAATGCCGTTTTTGATTGCTTTTTTTGCAATATTTTCTACATTTATCAAAGAATCGACCATCACGGCACCCTATGTACTTTCTAAGTAAGCCATTTTGCCAGTTTGATGCATTTAAGAGCAAAAATGGATTCAAAAATAAATCGGGAAATACGTAGTTTGAATTGAAATACACCCTTAAACGCATCCATCTGGCAGGTTCTCTTACTTAGGAACTATATAAGGCGCCGTATTGGTCAGTTTTTTGATAATGGCAGAATATACTTTGAAAAGTGCTGTCAAAGTTGGCCTTTTGAACAGAACTTCTCGAAGCGATCGAGATTGAAGAATTGGGGATATATTCAAATAACAAATTCTGAATCTTCTTACTTATTTTGAATTCATTTTAGCTCGCAAATTCATATGCAATTGACAGTTTCTCTTATTTAGGAATTATATAATGTGCTGTTTTGTTTAATTATTTCATAAAGACAAAATATATTAAAAAATATATATGCTTTCAATCTGGGCATTGTGAAAAGAATTTCCCAAAGCGATCGTGATTAAAGTATTGAGGATATATTCATAACAAACTTCTTATTTTCTAACTCATTTTTAAATTAGTTTTGCTCTCAAACTTTTTAAATTGGTACTTTCTCTTACTTAGGAACTTTATAATGTTCCGTTATGGTAAATTTTTTTCGTAAAAGCAGGATATACTTCAAAAAATGCTGTAAAAATGTGCATTTTGAACCGAATTCCCCTTAAGCGGATTGTAATAAAACCAGTTCTTACAGATAAATGTAGTTAAAAACTCTTCAAAAGCGGCCAAATAAAGTTGTTGAACGAGTTTATCTCTAATCATATTTTACTTTTTGTTGGGGAAATGACAACTTAACTTCGAAATCTACCTGTGCCTATAGGCCGCCACGACAGAAATTTTGTTGAACTTGTATTCATTATGTTATACACATTCATACTTTTCCAGTACACTATATGACCAAAGGTGATCGGTCACTTGCGATTTTAGACGTTTTGTTAATGGAAAAAATACTTAAGGAATTAGTCTGAAAATCCAGGTAGGTAAACAGACAAGTAAAGGTCATATATTTCCACGAAGATTTTTTTTTAATAACCCTCCTATAAGGGACCGTCAACAACAGAAAAAGAACGAATACCTTTAAGATAACACTGCAGAAACTAACGTAGCAAAAGCTTTCAAACTGCAAAAACATGAATGTGTTCATTTTTGTGAGGATAGCATTATATTAATAAAAAAACGTTTATATATATATATATATAGAAACAGTCTCAAATTTTGCCAAGGTTTTTGCTTATAATTTGCAGAGTTTTTATTATAAAAAATGTGTTCTTTTTAGAAATTATGAAAAAGCATTATTTAACATAATACCCTGAAATTTGGTACTGGTTTTATAAAAAACCTTAATTTCTCTACAAGTGTACATAATGCTATCCTCATAAAAATGAAAAGAGTTTACTTCCAATAAACTTTGTAATCATGCTCTACAGTTTGAATGCTTTTTGTACATTAGTTTTTACAAGGTTATCCAAAAGATATATATGTATATATACATACATATATATATATATATATATATACAGGGTGATTCATAAAAGATGGGCAGAACTTTAAGGGGTTATAGTACACTTAAAGACAAATAATATTAAATAGGAGACTAAGGGTCCCAGACGTACCCAAGGAGATAGGGGGCATTAAAGTTTAGGGTCCGAAATTTCAAATGATTATAAAGAATGGAAAAATTGGTCGATTCGTTTGCGGTTTTTGCAAAAAATTTTCTTTATGCCAGTATTTTCTTGAAATAAAATTTTAAAGTTCAATTTCAAAAAATGCCGATAGGGTGCGCTTTAGACTTTGCAGTAACAAACAACTATTTTTTAACGTTATTTTTTGTATTTCTTTAAATGATTTCGAAAGCTTAGATATAATTTAAATTTTGATCTAAAAATCTGAGTCCTAACGAGTAGTTAAGTAGCGTAAACTGAAATTCGAAATTTGAAACCCTTCTCCCCCCAGAACAAAAATCAGTTATTCCCGATCTTTGTGTCGTAGATTAGGCTCTAACTACTGCCGCGTTTTGCTAAAATTATTCTTTATGTCAGTATTTTCTTGAAAATAAATTTTAAAGAAAAGTTTCAAAAAATTCCGATAGAGGGCGCTTTAGACTTTGGAGTAACGAACAACTATTTTATACCGTTATTTTTTGTGTCTCATTAAATGCTTTCTAAAGCTTAGAGTTAAATTTTCAGCCCAAAATCTGAATCGTTAGACGTGGTTAAGTTTCTGGGGAGAGGGGTTTGAAATTTCTACTCCTGAGCACAGTTCAGTTTACCATGTCCACACATTGTGTGCTGTGATACGAGGTAAGAAGACACAAATTAGGATTATGTTACCAAAGCATATTTATTAACATGTAATTACAATAAATGTTCAAAATTGTGACCACCAGAGGTTATGCACGCAGAACAACGGCGAAGAATGGAACGGCGAACATTCGCGAAAACATCAGGCTTTTCGAGCACTTCCCCTACAGCGGCGGAAAGTCTGGCGACCAGTTCCTCGGGGGATTCAATGGGTGTCTCATACATAAGAGCCTTCAATTGTCCCCAAAAAAAGAAATCGAGGGGTGAAAGATCTGGCGAGCGAGCAGGCCAAGCAACAGGACCACCTCGACCAATCCATCTGTTCGGAAATGTGATGTCCAGATAGTTGCGGACGTCTCGTACGTAATGGGCTGGCGCTCCATCGTGCTGGAACCACATGACCCGCCGGATGCGTGGAGGAACAACGTTTAACAGGTCTGGCAGCACATGTTGCAGAAATGTGAGGTATGTTTTACCGTTGAGGCGTTCAGGAAGAAGGTACGGTCCGATTAGGTGGTCTCCGAGGATTCCTGCCCAAACATTGATGGAAAAGCGTCTCTGATGAGCATGTGGATACGTAGCATGTGGATTGACATCCGCCCATACATGTGCATTGTGTGTGTTAAATGTACCTTCACGTGTGAGGGTACAGTCATCTGTGAAAAGCACAGTTCGTCCAAAATGTGGATTTAGCGCGTTCTGCTGCAGAAACCAGCGGGCGAATTCAATACGATTTGGATAATCCCCTGGAGACAGTTTCTGGACTCGTTGCACATGAAACGGGAGCAAATGTTCATCCTTCAGTACCCTCCAAGTCATGGACTGTGAGGTATCCACCTGCCTAGCCACTGTTCGTGTACTTGTACTTGGCTGCGCCGCTACTACATTCAGAATGGCTTCTGCAACAACTACTGATTCGTCCTTTTTTGCACGACCTGCATTCGACCGGGAAGCGAGAAATGATCCCGTCTCACACAACTGTCTGTGCAAGCGCTCCAAAGTTTTGCGGTTAGGCAACCGCCTGTTGGGAAATCGCTCTCCGTACATTCGTTGTGCCTCTGCACCATTTCCATCTGCCGCTCCGTAAATTAAATGCATCTCAGCCTTTTCCTTATTCGTGAAGGGCACCATCTTCCGATTCATTACTACAGCGACTTACACTTGACTCACCGTTCAGTGGTTTTTATGCCTGAATCGTGTCGAAATTTTGCATACGTGTTCTTCTTCCCCATTTGACATTTGCATACTTTCTGTCTCCTTCTTCACCCGGTGACTAGCGTCAGGAATGGAGCTTTAACGTTTGCATGAGCGACGTTTCCAACTGTGCCAGTGCCTTTATGAGTGAATTGCGACTATGCAGTCCTTGACGAAAGTTGTATTTTTGCCTCGTATCACAGCACAGAATCGTTGGACATGGTTAAGTAGTGCAAACTGAACTATGTTCAGAAGTTGAAATTTGAACCCCCTCCCCTCGCTACTGAACCACGCTCAGCGATTCAGATTTTGAGCTGAAAATTTAAGTTTAAGTCTAAGCTTTAGAAAGCATTTAATGAGACACAAAAAATAACGGTATAAAATAGTTGTTCGTTACTCCAAAGTCTAAAGCGCCCTCTATCGGAATTTTTTGAAATTTTTCTTTAAAATTTATTTTCAAGAAAATACTGACATAAAAAATAATTTTAGCAAAACGCGGCAGTAGTTAGAGCCTAATCTACGACACAAAGATCGGGAATAACTGATTTTTGTTCTGGGATGAGAAGGGTTTCAAATTTCAGTTTACGCTACTTAACTACTCGTTAGGACTCAGATTTTTAGATCAAAATTTAAGTTTAAGTCTAAGCTTTCGAAATCATTTAAAGAAATACAAAAAATAACGTTAAAAAATAGTTGTTTGTTACTCCAAAGTCCAGAGCCGTGCTTAGGACTTTGGCGGCCCTGGGCGAAATATATTTTGGCGGCCTTTTTTTCCGAAATTTTTTAATCGGATAAAAAATGTTATAAACCGTACAAAATGTATCACAAGAGTGAAATTAATATGAACTTTTTAACACAAAAAATTTAAAAAAAGACATCAAAAGAATTATTACCAAAAGAATCAAATTTCACTTGCACATCAGTATTTATATTAATCCTTTTAGCTTACCATTTTTTGGCTTTTCATGATAAATTACAGTTCATTTTAATTTGTAGGTTTTAACATCATAAATCGCACGTAATCTATACCTATATTATAAAGAGGTAAAGTTTGTTTATATGTAGGGACTAATCTCTGGAACTATTGAACGGATTTCAAAAGTAATGGTACCAAAATGATGGTGCTCTTCCCTGTTCAAACATAGGCTACAGGGGTTGGACAAAAATATGGAAACACCTTTGAGAAATGCATGTTTGAAAAGAAAGATTGATTATAATGAACTATGTTGATGGCACTGGAATTTTCGCCTACTGACGCCACCTATACAACTTCGTAAAATTGCTGCAGCGTTCACTCGTTGTTGGAACACTGTTATGTGAGATTATCATTGCATTATGTCAGAGTTAACAGACTTCGAACGTGGACAAATTATTGGCGCGCGTATGGTGGGTGCTTCCGTAAGCAAGGTAGCCGAGGTTTTTAGTGTTTCAAGAGGTGCTGTGTCGAAGATTTATTCCGCATATTTGAAATGAGGAAAAAACATCATCCGCTAAATCACAGCGCGGACGAAAGTGGGAGCTGAGTGATCGTGACAGACGATCATTAAGGAGGATTATCGCGAAAAATAAGCAGTCCACAGCTGCAAAAGTTACTGCTGAAATGAATTTCGTGTTACCAAATCCCGTGAGTACCAAAACAATTAGAAGGGAGCTTCATAAATAGGGAATTGCTGGCCGTGTTGCAATTGAAAAGCCATCCATCATTAATGCTAATGCTTGTAACAGGAAAAAGTGGTGTTTAAGTCATAAAGCCTGGACTATAGAGCAGTGGAAGAGCGTAATATGGTCTGATGAGTCTTCTTTCGCATTGTTACCCACTTCTGGCCGAGTTTACGCCTGGATAACGCCATCTCAAGCCTATAATACAGACTGCTTGTTGCCAAGAGTAAAACATGGCGGGGGTTTGGTGATGGTTTGGGCACCCATATCGTGGTTCTCTTCTGGCCCCATGATAACTCTGTAAGGGCGTATTACTGCTCAGACTTATGTGAACATTTTGGCTGATCAAGTCCATTCAATGGTACAAGCTTTGTTCCCCAATGATGATGGTATCTTCCAAGACGACAACGTCCCCGTTAACACAATTCACCTTGTCCAGGACTGGTTTTCTGAGCACGAGGATGAATTTTCGCATCTCTCCAGGCCACCAAAGTCATCAGACTTGAATATTACCGAACCTTTGTGGTCTACATTGGAGCGGAGTGTGCGTTCTTGCTATCCACCGCCAACATCGTTATCTGAACTTGCCACTGTTTTGCAGGAATAATGGTACAATATTCCCTTGGCAAACATACAGAAACTGTATTTATCCATTCCGAGAAGACTGCAAGCTGTTTTGAATAACAACGGGTACCGTACACAAAACTAGGCAAGAAACGTGTTTTTTTAAAGGTGTTTCCATATTTTTGTCCAACCTCTGTATATCTTATGTCGATGCCACTAACCCAGGGAGTAGAGGCGCAAAATAGCAATTTTTAAACAATCTTGAGAAATAACGAACCGATTAAAAAAAAAATAATGATTCAAGATGATGGTGACAGTCCTTGGTTCCAACATTGACTATATTTTATGTTGGCGTCATTACCCCATAGGAAGCAAAAAACTTTCTAAAGATGCAACTGTTGTATTACTGAAGGACATAGAAACATAACATTTGGCTTGTTTGTTATTTATAAGATATAAATGATCTCAAAGAGCATTTTCCAAAAATACGAAATTTAAAAGCGGTGAAAATGGGCGAAAAGTGTTCTAAATTGCAATTTTTAATCCATCTCGGAAGTACGGACCGATTAAAAAATAATGATGTCAAAATGATGGTGATAGTTGTTGCTCCAACATAGGCTACATCTTTAGGTGTCACTTCTCAAAAGTGGTTCAGGAGCAAAAAAAGTTCTAAAAAATGTGACTTTTGCGTTACTGACGGACCTAGAAACATAAATTTTCGGATGTTAATTACTTATAAAATATAAATGATTTCCAAGAACAGTTTCTAAAAAATATGAAATTTAAAAAGGGTAAAAAATGCGCGAGATGAGATATAAAAACTTTCTAAATTGAATTTTTTAAGCAATCTCAGGAAGTAACGAACTGATTTAAAAAATAATGATGTCAAAATGATGGTGACAGTGATGATGACAGACTTTAACAAAACCTATATCTTATGTCGATGTCGTTACCCCCAAAAGGGGTGCAGGAGCAAACAAACGCTCTAAAAATGCGATTTGTGTGTTACTGACGGGCTTAGAAACATGAAATTTAGAATGGTAGTTACTTATAAGATAAATATGGTCCCCAAAAACATTTCCTAAAAAATTTGAAATTTAAAAGAGGGCAGAGCCTGATTACTAACGGGGCACTCTCTCACCAGAAAAAATTTATAGAAATTTTCGTCTTCTTTAAACGCCCTTTTCATACAAGATTACTGTCATGAATAAGGAAAAATTCTTTATTTCTTTTTCCTGGTGGGAGAGTGCCCCGTTAGTAATCAGGCCCTGAAAGAGGGGAAAATGAGCGAAAAGTGTCCTAAAAACGTTCTAAATGGCGATTTGTAAACAATCTCAACAAGTATCAAACCGATTCCAAGAGTAAATTTGTGGCGATGGAGCCTGTTAAAAAATAACAAACATAAGCTATATTTTATGTTCGGGATGCTATCAACAGAGGGTTTCAGTAGCAAAAAATATTCAAAATGTCTATCTTTCTAAATTGTATAAAGGTCAATTAAATAAAATGTAATAAATTAATTCAAAAACTATAAACCAGGGGTTATATTAGGTTTGGTTTATGTTGGGCTCAGTAGAGTGAAAAAGATTAAAGACTTCATGCTTGAATCTTGTGTTAATTTTACCATTTTTTAAAGGAATAGTAAAAATGTTTTATATAGAAAAAATCTCAGAAAATTTCTTTTAATCTATGTTATAAAGGCCAAACGTATCTATGCGTAACGCATACGTCATTTTGCGAATGGCAACACTTTCAAATTTTAAGTGAAATTTCGGTATTGCAATTTTTGCTACTACAAATTTTTGAAGTTTTAGATATAGCACATTTAAAATTTTTACACCATAGTAGGAAAAAAAATGTACTTCTGAATGAAATTTGTTTGAAAGCTGTATCTTAATTTGTTTGTGAATTATTACTTTTTTTGTAGTTTTTATTACCGATTTTCTAATTGTGGCAACAGGAGTACTCCATTTTATTATTAAAAGCAAAGGAAAAAAGGAAAAAAACTGATTGCTGTATCTTTATGTTGCCATTTTCTCATTAAAAGGGAAAAAAATTGAAATTTAAATATCTTCTGTTATAAAACCCGGTGAATTTTCATTTAATTTACAAAATTTGATTTACACGTAAAACAATATCAACAGTTTAACATCTGTTTCAACTAATAGCATTGAGACTTCAAGTTTTGAATGAAAACACAATTTATTCAACTTTGACTTAATCATAGAATTTTTTTTTTTTTTTTTTTTTTTTTTTTTTTTTTTTTTTTTTAGCCTCCGATGCTATTTCTTTCAGACAAACTAAAACTTTCAGACAAACTAAAAAATGTCGTGTCATCAGACCTGAATTTTCTACTCAATCGATTTTGAATATTATTTTTTTAAATGAAAGCTATTTATTTGTAGTTGTGCCTATTTTAGCTATTTTTTAATTTATTTCCATTTTTATATTTTATTTTTAATTTTAAATGCTTTTTGCGATATTTGTTCAAAATGTTGGCAACTCAGTTTATCTTTTCTCTCGATAATAAAAATTTATTTTCCAAAATGATTACGTATAATTATGCATTAATTGAGGTAAAAATATATATATATTTACTCAGAAATAATATTAATAATGTAAATAAAATAACAGAAAATAATTTATGATAAAAATTAATGTTTAAAGCAAAATAAGAAAAATTTCAAATGAGGAAAATGATGTCATTCAGCAACCAGATAAATGGGAATTACAATATTATTACAGATGCCTTTTTAATATTACTAATTACTTACAGTAACTTTAAAAAAAAAACATTTGAAGAGAAAATGACGTCACTATTTAAAACATTGCATTTTTACTCATAACGATATTAGGTACTACTCTGTTATCCCGTCGACCAATTCCGCCAAATTATACAAATCGCCAAACTAATAGCCAAATTATACATATTGACATAATTTTTATTTTAAATAACGAAAAAACAAATAATTAGTAGAATATTAATAAAAAATATTAATAAAAAGTCGAAATAAAAATCACTTAATGATTACATTTAAATTTTTAAACACATGAATCGTATTTAATGTCATTGAATGTGACATTCACGATCATCCATTATTGGCATTTAATCTTATAGTTTGGCGATAATTTTTTGGTCGACGGGATAACCTAGTAGTACCCGATATTACATTTCAATATTTCTTTTCATTATGGACACTGAGATTGAGATTTTACTTTCAGATGACTTCTGTTAGTGAAAATAATGTCAAAAGTGAAATTAGTTTTTTTAAATAAAATTTATTTTCTGTGAGTGCATATAAAATAAAATTTCTTGATTTTGCCGGCACTCAGATTACAATTTTAACTGAAGATGTGCGAATATTTGCATGCAAAATTGTTACTGGCAAATTTGACATTTAGTTTGTAAATATATTTATTACATATTGATTCAATAATGTAATTACTTTTGCCTTTTTTAAAACCAAATCGATGGGTTTTTTAAACATTTCACTCATCGAATTCGACGGGATTCCACTCGTTTTATTGTTAAATTGCATTTTCTTTTACTCAAAGTCTATAAAAAAGCGTTTTAAACTGAAGAAAAAATCCGTTTTTGATGAATCTAGTCAATGAAGAAGTAGCACGTAAATTCGTATCTCTTTATTATTCCGCACTTCCAATGTCTCAGAGAGAAATTGCTATTCAATTGGGGAGTTCACGCCGTTCTGTTTGCTATTATACTGATAAACACAAGAAAAATGAAGTTAGTTCATTACAATCTAAACGGGATCGCCCTTCTAAAAAACCTCTATCGATTTTTTTTTCTTTCTAATCGGAGGCGAAACTCAATTCTGCAATGGCAGAATCTACATTCAACTTTTTTTTTTTTTTTTTTGAAAAGGTGAATACAGATACGAAATGTGCATTTATAAATTTTCATTAAAAAAAAAAAATCTATGATTAAATCAAAGTTGAATAAATTGCGTTTTTTAAATTTTGTTTTACTAGCATAAGAATCTTAATTGATAACTATATCATAATAACAGATCTGTATTATTTTTTGCTTCTTTCATGTACGATTAAAGTTTAATTTTAACAATTTCTACAACTGAGTTTTATAGAAATAGTATTTTGTTAATTTAACGTTAAATATCATTTGTTTAAGAGTTAGAGTTACCAATATAAAATGCATTTTTTACTATAACTAATTTTGTAGGTTTATTATAAGTCAAATGAAACAGTTCCTTCTTAAACGCCTAGATAGGTTTCATATACATATTAACACTGTACAAGGATTACTGAAAGAATTATCATAATAGCTAAAAATGTATGAATCGATATGTATTACTTTGAATTCTAATACAGTAGACTCCCTCAAATCCGCACTCCTAAAATCCGCACATATTTTACGGATGTAAACAATGAAACATTCAGTTCAGATGTAGGTGCAAAATTTGACTTTTTTAGTTTTATATCAATTCCATATATTTTTAATTTGTAATTTTTGTTAAGGTTATTGAATTCATGTTTTTGTATGAAGAAAGAATAATTTATTTCTGAAAAAATAAAGATATTGCTGATAGTATTGGTAATAACAATCTTACCAAATATATTTATATATTAATCAAGCTTTTTTTTGGTTATTAAGTCTGGCTAAACCTGATATAAAGCTTCATTATTTTATGATCTTGATGTGAATCAGTAATGTGCCTTTATGAGACAAGTTTCATTGAATAATTTAAGAAAAACACATTTCATCTTTATAATGAATATTTAATTGTACGTTATTGATTATTAATTTGACCTTTGCTTTTAGTATTTTTATCATTTTTAAAACTATCTAAATTTTTATTATTTTAATTTATCAGTTATTTTAATATTTTAGAATATTATAAGCACTCATAATACTTATGATTTCATTATTAATTACATTCAAATTACATTTTAAAAAATGTAAACAAAGCAATGACCAGAAATCCGCAAAATTCTAAAATCCGCAAAACCTCTGGTCCCAAGCTGTGCGGATTTGAGGGATTCTACTGTATTTTTATTTTTGCTTATTTTCATTTTTTGAATTTGTATACTAATTTTATTAATTAAAAAGTAGCTCATTTTCTATATTTGTAAGAAGTTATGTCAGAAAACTGTGTCTTCATTTGTCACAAATTAAATCAATGAATCCCTTTTTGGGAAGAAGTCCTACTTAAAAAAATACTTACAAGTTGACATTAAAATAGAAAGAAAACATTAAACCTATATAATAATACATGCGAAACACATTTAAAGACGAAAATTACTGCATATTTAAAATGTTATATTTAAAATGATTAAGCAAAAGTCTCTTTTTTAATACTTTCCAACAAAGTTCCAAAATATTTATGATTTCGGTTTACCTGTCCGTCTGTCCGCGCTCTAGCTTCCGTAAATAACTTGGATTGACATGAAAATTTTCGACATTATTGACGTTTACCCTAGCAGAACTTTATTTCAAATGAAGGTTCTAGCACAATTAGTTTATTTATAGGGACAGTCAAGGGTGTACCGTTATGTTATAGCCTAAGGAGAAAAATCGTTTCAAATGAATTTTATAGATTTTACCCCTGTCCAATGCATTACAAATTATATGCAAAGAATTGAATATATGGACGCCTATGAATGATAATTTCTGAGAATGTGTTTTCAGTAGTTTTACAAATTCGTTTAAAATAAATTGTAACCAACTTGTCAGGCTCAGATTGCGCCTGACAAGTCAAATAGACTCTTCATAAAAACTAGTAAAATGTAAAAGCAACATCAACTTTTTTGCGGCCCCAAATTTTGGCGGCCCTGGACAAATGTCCGGCTCGCCCCCCCTTAAGCACGGCCCTGCCAAAGTCTAAAGCGCCCCCTATCGGCATTTTTTGAAATTGAACTTTAAAATTTTATTTCAAGAAAATACTGGCATAAAGAAATTTGTTTGCAAAAACCGCAAACGAATCCACCAATTTTTCCATTTTTTATAATCATTTGAAATTTCGGACCCTAAACTTTAATGCCCCCTATCTCCTTGGGAATACGTCTGGGACCCTTAGTCTCCTATTTAATATTATTTGTCTTTAAGTGTACTATAACCCCTTAAAGTTCTGCCCATCTTTTATGAATCACCCTGTATATATATATATATATATATATATATATATATATATATATATATATATATATATATATATATATATATTCCAATTTGTTGACCGCTAAAATATATAACCTATACTATTCTGTTTGAAGATGTGAAGTTTCAGGATAATTCCTCAAGTATTTCCTTAAACATTTAACAAAACGTTTAAAATCCCAACTGACCGATCATCATTGGACATATAGTGTACATACAGCTATACCACACCCTACATTTTATAGTTTTTTAACTCACAGGCTATCAAAGGCTGGGAGCTTATGTGCCCGTCGGTTCTGTATGTACGTAACGCGATAACTCATGATAAAAATATCCGATTCACTTAAAATTTTGGGTATATGTATATTCTGATAAGGCGCATCCCTTATTAATTTTTGGAGTTCACTCGAAATGTATAACAAGGGGAACAGGGGCTAATACCCATCCCCTTAATTTATATAAATGGGTTTTTCATGCAGAATTATCAGTTTATTATTCAAAATTTAGATATAGGATCATTCTGATGAGGCACTTTCGTGATTAGTATTAGGTGTTCATTGGATAAGTATAAAGAGGGGGAACGGGGAGCTCATGCCCCTCCCCTTAATTGATATAAATGGGTTTTTTATGCAGAATTATCAATTTTTGTTCAAAATTTTTATATGATCAATCATATCCCTCATTAGTTTAAGGGGTTCAATGATTAAGTATAAAACGGGGAAATGAAGGGAGCTGCCCCCCCCCCTTAATTTGTTTTTCGAACGGAATTAACCCTTGAGAATATAAGGCTTAAATATACTATTAGTATGCGTAGCCTGTGAGCTCAGTGTCATCAGTTTAACCCTTTAACGTTCATTGGTTTTCTACGGAAACCACACATTCAGACTTTATTCTGAAACTTATTTTACGTATTTTTTCTACTGAATTGCGATTAATTGAAACTTTAAAACATTCTCTTTTAGCTAGATTCGAGCACCAAAATAAATCGTAAGACTTTCAACTTCAAACGAAACAAAATATGTATGTCACTTTATGTTTCATAAATTCCATTCATTCTTTTAAAAAGAAATTATTATCAAAATTTAATTATGGCTTGTGGATGTACTCTACTTCTTCCTAGTTATAAATTAAAACTCTCAATTATTTAGATAAATAAAAATAGATGGGTCAAAATGTTATAGGAAATGATTGGTTTCTCCAGGAAACCAAACTTCAATAAGTGTCGGATTTCGACGCGCGAGGAGTGGCAGGTGAAAATATGTTTCGCTTTGTTTATGTAACTGAGAATAAAAGCACGATAATATTTTTTTTAGTTGGATGACTATAGTAACCATGAATTACTTGTTACTTCTGTTTATTCTTTTTAGAGGATAAAGGAAGAAATAGAAATACATAAAACATTTTATTTTTGATTCTCTTCTCTTTAAAGTCGGTGATTTCTCTTTTTATATTAAAACTTTATAGCAATTTTTATGATCTTCTATTTTTAAATGTTTTTGGATACAATTTTATTTTTCAAACATAAAATGTCAAAAAAAAAAAGATTAAATATTGTAGATGCTTATTATTCAAATTATTATTCAAAAATTTACCTTCCAATGATGAATCAAATGCATCATTCGAGGGTGATGCAGAAGATTATATCAGTGAACACTCAGATTCAAGTAAAAATCTGATGTTGATGATGATGCAAATATTGATGAAAGGAATTTTCCAGGGCCTTCCAGAAGTTCAAAAATATTATGGAAAAATTCAGGAGGTCAAGAAAAGAAACGAAACATGGAATTTATCGCAGAAAGTAGGCTATCAGAAGACATAACATCTCTAGCAGTTACAACGCTTATTTCCATCTTTTTCACCCTATTCTCCATAAGTTTCATAGGAACTATAGTTTATCAAACTAATTTGTATGGAACCCAAAAAGGTGGTGCTTTCATTCCAGTGACTCCAGAGGAAATGATAATTTTTTTGCGAAAAATATAATAATGGGAATTAAAACATTACCCAGCTACAGTGATTTTTGGTCCACAAATGAGATTTTGCACGATGATTTTATTTCTCGACTGATGTCAGTTAGAGAATTTATTTGGATTTTAATAAATTTGCGTTTGAATGATAAAAGCCTACGACCCCAGAAAACAGAATTTTTTTTTGACAAGCTATATAAAGAGACCATTGATTCACTGTTTATCAGAAACTTTTCTAAATGCTCTAAAACTTGGACAAAAGCAGTCAATGATGAAAGCATGATAAAGTTCAAGGGCTGATCATCTCTGAATATGCCCAAAACCCCCATCAAATGAGGTTATAAAGTGTGGATGAGGTGTGATCAAAGTGGCTATGCATGTGAATTTCAAATTTGCACGGGAAAAACAGACGATGTAGAAAGAAATCTTGGTGAGAGAGTAATTAAAAATCTAAGCCAGAAATTGTTAGGGAAAAATCGTGTAGTTTTCTATGACAATTACTTTACATGCTTTCAAAATTTTCATAGGGTATGGAAATAATATTAGTTACAATCTTAATAACCGGCGAACCAATCCTCAAAACTATAATTTGTATCCTTAAATTTACTTATATTTTGTGGATTTATGTATACATATAACTTTTGCTTTACTATTATTTTTTTTTGTGTTATATTTTTTTATTTCTTATTAATTAAGATATTTACATATTGCTTTTTTTATAATCATCACTTTTATTATTATGGCAACTTTTTGATTTTTTGTGATTGGTTTATTTCTTTTGTGTGTTCATTTCTTGGCGAAAGTATAAGTAATAACTTATATAAAATATATATTTCTTTTTTTATAAATGCAAATAATTTTATATGTAATACATAATTCTATGTTAAAAATCTAAACTCTTAATATAATTAGTGTAAAAATTTTGCAATTTTTAAAAACTTCTGTAAAATAATAATAATAATAATAATAATAAATTAAATTCTTGTTTATGTTAGCATTTCAGTGTATTTGTATTATATTTCTAAATTTGCTGTTTTTATTTTAAATAATTTTTTGAAATGGTATATTTAGGAAAGATAAATAGACCTTTACTGTTCATTGGTTTCCGTATGAAACCACAGATTTCTTGAAATTTAAAAATTCAAAAAAAATTTTGAATGCATATTTATTATCAGCTACATGTCTAAAAACCATTTTTGAAGTTATTTCAGTAATTTTTAAAAATAAAGTTGTAGTGAACTTTAAAGGGTTAACTGGGCAATATTCATTTTATTTCACTTATTATTCTTTCAGAAACTATTTTTAAAAATAATAATACGTATATTTATTGTACGGAACACTCTGAGCGCGAGTAATACTCGCTCTTGGGTGTATTCGAAAAAACGCTTTTCCACCTTCAAGAGCTCGAAATTTTCTGATACAATTTCAGACACATTTTTAAAAGTAGAAATATGAAACTTTTCAAAAGGGATTTTTGAAGACATGTATGAGGTGCCGTGTGATTTCCTTTTTAGCTCCATTTATTAGAATTTTATTTAAAAACAATTATCTTCTCAGTATGACCCTTTTTTCGTTCACAGATCTCCCGCTTCGGAAAAATCAGTTCAAAATGCCGTTTTGATTGCTTTTTTTGAAATATGTTTTGCATGCATCAAAGAATCGACAATCACGGCACCTTATGTATTTTATAAATAAGACAATTTGCCAATTCGATGCAAATGAGCGCAAAAATGCATTTAAAAATAAATCGAAAAATATGATCAGTTTGAATCGAAATACACCCGTAATCGTTTATTTAGAAAAATTCTTTCTTTCTTTTTTTTTTTTTTTTTTTTTGCCGTTTCTAATTTTTTGAAAATAATAGATTATTTGTAAAATGCCTTAAATTAAGATTCAAGGTGAAGTAAGTCACTAAAAAAACCCTCTTAAATTTAATTATAAAGCTGCTCACAAATATATAGTTGCTGCTTTCTAATACAATGAAACAAGTTATGCTTATTTGTAAATTTATGAAATTTGTGCAAAATTCTTATTCGCATATCAATAAGTTCAATGCATTTTTTTTTTCTTTTGTGTAAAAAGACAAATTACCTTTCATAAAATAGTCTCAAAGTTGATTTTCAATCAATTGTAACTCAATGTGTAATAAATTTACCGATAACTGAAAGATGCCGTTTGATTACAAATGATTTGTATAATTATGGCTGCAGATTTTATGCTTTTACTAAATAAATAATAAACAGTCTGTCAACAATATTAGAAAATTTTATATTGTTGAGCGTTACTTTTTGAAATCGGTATCCATAATTCAGTATTAAAGGACGTATTGGACAAGTATTCACAAGATGTACATATGTGATAAATATGTATATACATTGTAAAAAATATTTAAAAATCTGAACTGTATTTAATTTGAAGGGCAATAATTAAAACACTTTCTTCTTTTTTTGATTCGTTATATGCTTTTACTAAAATAAATAAATAAGCAGTCCGTCAACGATATTAGAAAATGTTATTACTTGTATTCACAGATGTATGTATGAGATAAATGTGTATATAAATGGTAAAAATAAAAATAAAAATAAAAATAATAATAATGATAATAATCTGAAAACTATTTTATTTAAAAAACAATAATAAAAACAATTTTTGCTTTTTTTATTCGTCATGTAAATAGTTAAACAAAAATATTCTTAATAAATCTTTTTAACTGGGAAAAAAGGGAAACGAGAAGATTCACGCGGAAGAAACAGATTAGCGTTTTGTTGACACCTCACACTTACTGAGTAGTATGACTCCTTGAAGACATTCACTAATGGATTTCTAGTTTGGGATTGAATTTGGAGTAGTTATGTTTGTTTCAAAGAGAAACAAAATGGTCGGCTTGGTATATTTTTTTTATCTTGAAGTAAGTAGAAAGCGATTTACGTCTTTTTCTAACGGAAATACTTAATTGATAGATACGGATGACAGTGATTGATGGTTCGGCGAATCTTGAAAACATCATCGGGAAAACACCTCAGCAAAATGACGTATACGGGATCTTAATCAGTGGGACCTTAATCAGGGTCTCAACCAAAGTAAAATTCTCTGTGACTGGATTTATGTCCCGTTCTGATAGCGGGATATATATCAGTGGGACGTTAATCAGGATTTCTTGAAAAGTGAAATGCACAAGCACTGGATTTAAATCCCACTTTCTTGTGACGTCAAAATGACGTATACGGGATCTTAATCAGTGGGACCTTAAACAGGGTCTGAACGAAAGTAAAATTCTTTGTGACTGGATTTAGGTCCCGTTCTGATAGCGGGTTGTATATCAGTGGGACGTTAATCAGGATTTCGTGATAAGTGAAATGCTCAAGCACTGGATTTATATCCCCCTTTCTTGTGACGTCAAAATGACGTACCGGGACCTTAATCAGTGGGACCTTAATCAGCGCCCCCATTTCTAACGCTTTTCATGATGAATCGCATTTTGCATACATCAAGTTATTCTACTATAAATATTGTTAAAGTATTTTCATTATTGTTGAAGTTAGTATAAAAAATTTGGGCTCATATTGAAGTGAAGCACTTAGTTATCTTAACTAATTGAGTAGATTAAGACGAATCGCGTCTGTCTGCTGCGCTACATGTCTCGAGTTTGATTCTCAGCTGGGTAAGGTTCAGTCAACCTTTCATCACTTCATGGTCGATAAAATGAATACTCAACTTTCTTGGGAACTAAACACCGAAAGTTTCCGTTAGGCTGACCACCTGACTGGCACATATGTAATATAGCATTTCGGTGCCCAGGATTAAAGTAAAGAGTTTTTGCACTATAGGTCCTGATCCTTTATAGTTAGTACAGCCACAGGTTTAGTTTAGAGTTGATTGCGGGCCAGATTATATATATATATATATATATATATATATATATATATATATATATATATATATATATTCGCTTTTGCACACTCTACATCTCTTAAAGTTTGTAAACATTATACTGAACACAGCGTGCATTTTCTCATTTAGATTACGCAATTTTGTGTAAATAGAGAGTGGGAAGAAAGGAAGACACCCTTACACAGGAAAGGTACCCTTCCTAAGTAGTCTAGCAGCAGTAAGTATATGACAGGCGCTTGCGGTCTGCCAAAAATATCATTCGGCAGGAAGTCGATTGTTTTTGTTATTTATCTGAGTTTGCGTAATGCTTATGAGTTAAAAAGACAAAGTTATTCGTTATTTTGTAGCAGAAGGAGATGTATTTCGTGAAATGCGCCGGGTAATATAGGCTGTGTACGGAGAATATTGACTACCACTAAAGTCGTTTGCAGGACGAAGATGAGAATTTTCGACAGGGAATCTGGTGAAGTTTCGGTGGGCACTATTGAAATACCCACCGTTTAGCCCGGGTTTTTCGCCATATGACTTCCTTATCTTTAGTTCACTGAAAAAGACATTTTAGGTTAGCTGTTATTACTCATGAACAATATTCGAAACTATTTCCGATTTCAACCGAAGAACTTCTATGAATAAAATTTTCACCGCTTGGTAAAGGATTTGGATAACGGTTTGAATTTGAATGGCTTTGTAGAATATGTTTGAAATAAACTTTATCGTTTTCATTTGATCCACCTTAATAATAACATACCATGTAACAAGTAATATATTACTATTGCTTGACATATAAATTTATAGTTAGCAACTAAGTAAGGTCAATGTGCTTAAATGTAATGACCTGTTGATAGACAAAATTTCTATACGTAAAATTCTAACGCATGTATTTTATATAAATGTGACATAATCAAATATCCGCAGTTCGGGAGCAAAATGCAAGCATTTAACGGCACTGAAGATCTGTTTCAGATACCGGAAATGAAACCATGTAAGAAAACACCTTAAATAGAGTTGTTTTAAATTTTCATTAATACATGAATTACTTATATTTGATTTTGAAGATGATAAGTGTTACTCTTGTGAAAGTTTGTCCACAAGGAAATTTCAGCAAACATTCATTTTAAATACACAAATTAAGAGCTATAAAACAACGTTATAAATGACGCACGAATACTTCGAAACAAAGCCCCCAAAGTTTTTACATACGACTGTTTCAAGGATACTCTAGTCCCCTTCTTCAAAGAAAAAAAAAAAGGAAATGAAATGGTTTCACAAGAAGCCCTCTCGGCTATAGCTCCAATACTGGTTGAATGAAGGTTCGCATAAAGATTTTGATTCATGATTAATTTCAAATATTAAAAAAACTCATTAAATCATGTTTTGAAAAACTTATTTTTCACACAGAAAAACTTTTTACACTGGTTAAATTTAAAAATAACATGAAAGAATGCAAAAATTATAAAATTAAAGTTTGTAAAATATTCAAGATTTTATCAATCTGGGAGCATTAATGTCAACCACAATTTGATTTTTTTTTTTTTTTTCGTATCAAATAATGTGGTCATCAGATTCAAACTTGAGAAATTGCTTCTGAACTTCATGGCTCTAAGTACTTTATTTTAAAATCATCATCCCCTCCCTCCCCTACACATTCCCTCCCTTGGAATTTTCACGCGAGAAAGCATTTACAGAAAGCTCGTTATGAGTGAAATTATCTGGATTAATAGTTTAAGGATTTGAATTTCCAACTGAGCAAAAAAAAAAAAAAAAAAAAAAAAACAACTTCCCAGCCGGATTCGAACTTTGATCCTTGGATTGCATTGCCGATGCTCTAACGGCAATTATATCAATCAGTATGATTATGTAACAAAAAAATAGTAGATAGCATAAGATTTTACTTTATGGCATCATAATAAATAAGAACTGAAAATACAGTCACTTGTGGATCTGAAAAGTGGTGAAAATTTTCGCACCAAAATTTCGTTTCGACATTACAATGCATTGTTTTCAAGAAAATTTACTTAACCCTTTCCGGCATACTGCGCCCGGTCTGAAATACCTAATTTTAATTCGAATCTTGCAAACGGCATTAATAATATTTTAGTAAAATTTTGCTTTTACAATAAAAGTTTAAATTAAGGAATTCCAAATATCTAAAAAATTCGCTTATGAATTGCGGTGTCAGTCGATAATTCCTCATTTTATTAACAGATTTTGCCCGTGCCGGAAAGGGTTAAACGACAAATCTTTCACAACTGGTTGTTATTTTTATTTTTATTTTTTATTTTTAAGCTATTGCATAGTTTTTATCGCGGGCTTTGAGCGCGGCGACCGAATGTAGAAATTCCGTAACGAGAAAAATTGAGCGTAACGAAAAACAAAAATTCCGTAACGAAAAAAAACTAACACTCGGCTAACCAACGTTTCAGTTCGGCAGACTTCGGCATGGTATCCTTCGGTAGACTTCAGCAGACATTGACGCGGTATTTTTCAGATATTTAGAGGATATCAAGTCTCAAACTTATATTTATTATTTCAGTTACTATAAACCTATAGTTTCAATAATAAAAATTCCTGATAGAATGTGTATAGAAAAGAATCGTCTTAAGATAACACAACGTAGTATAATGTACCTTTTGGTGATTGGAGACCCGCCCAATGGAGAGGATCGAAAAATTTAAAATGCTTAAAACTCGCGATCTAATTTTCGTAGCGCGGCCAAATTTTGTTTGGTAATTTATAATGAGACTGTGTTAATTTTTGGTGACAGGAGATCCCCACGGTGAGGGTCGAAAAGTTAAAATGTTTATAACTCGCGGTCTAATTTTCGTAGCGCGGCCAAATTTTGTTTGGTAATTTATTATGAGAAAGTGTTAATTTGTGGTGACAGGAGAAACACCACGTTGAGGGTCGAAAAATTTAAAATGTTTATTACTCGCGATCTAATTTTCGTAGCGCGGCCAAATTTTGTTTGGTAATTTATTATGAGACAGTGTTAAGTTTTGGTGACAGGATATCCCCATGGTGAGGGTCGAAAAATTTAAAGTGCTTATAACTCGAGATCTAATTTTCGTAGCGCGGCCAAATTTTGTTTGGTGATTTCTTATGAGACAGTTTTAATTTTTGGTGACAGGAGACCCCCCCCCCCCAGAGGTGAGGGTCGAAAAATTTAAAATGCTTATAACTCGCAATCAACTTTTCGTATCCCGGCCAAATTTTGTTTGGTAATTTATTATGAGAGAGTGTTAATTTTTGGTGACAGGAGACCCCCCCCCCCCACGGTGAGGGTCGAAAAACTAAAAATGCTTATATATCGTGATCTAATTTTCGTAGCGCGGCCAAATTTTGCTTGGTAATTTATTATGAGACAGTGTTATTTTTGGTGACAGGAGATCCCCCATGGTGAGGGTCGAAAAATTTAAAATTCTTATAACTCGCGATTTAATTTTCGTAGTGCGGGCAAATTTTGTTTGGTAATTTATTATGAGACAGTGTTACTTTTGGTCACAGGTGACTTCCCACGTTGAGGGTCAAAAAATTTAAAATGCCTATAATTCGCAATCTAATTTTCATAGCGCGGCCAAATTTTGTTTGGTGATTTATTATGAAACAGTGTTAATTTTTGGTGACAGGAGACCCCCCACGGTGAAGGTCGAAAAAGTTAAAATGCTTATAACTCGCGATCTAATTTTCGTAGCACAGCAAAATTTTATTTGGTGATTTATTATGAGACAGAGTTAATTTTTGATGACTGGAGACCCCCCACGGTGAGGGTCGAAAAATTTAAAATGCTTATAAGTCGCGATCTAACTTTCGTAGCGCGGCTATATTTTGTTTGGTAATTTAATATGAGACAGTTTTAATTTTTGGTGACAGGAGTTCCCCCCCCCCCCAAGTTGAGGGTCGCAAAATTTAAAATGCTTATAACTCGCAATGTACTTTTCGTATCGCGGCCAAATTTTGTTTGGTAATTTATTATGAGAGTGTTAATTTTTGATGAGAGGAGACTGCCCTCCCCCCACGGTGATGGTCGAAAAATTTAAAATGCTTATAACTCGCGATCTAATTTTCGTATCTCGGCCAAATTTTGTTTTGTGTTTTATTATGAAACTGTTAATTTTTGGTTACAGGAGACCCCCTCCCCGTACGGTGAAGTTCGAAAAAGTTAAAATGCTTATAATTCACGATCTAACTTTCGTAGCGCGGCCATATTTTGTTTGGCAATTTATTATGAGACAGTTTTAATTTTTGGTGACTGGAGACCCCCACGGTGAGGGTCTAAAAATTTAAAATGCTTATAACTCGCAATCTAATTTTCGTAGTGCGGTTAAATTTTGTTTGGTATTTTATTATGAGACAGTGTTAATTTTTGGTGACAGGAGACCCCCACGGTGAGGTTCGGAAAATTTAAAATGCTTATAACTCACGATCTAATTTTCGTAGCGCGGCCAAATTTTGTTTGGTAATTTATTATGAGTGAGTGTTAATTTTTGGTGACAGGAGACCCCCCCCCCCACGGTGAGGATCGAAAAATTTAATATGCTTATAACTCGCGATCAATTTTCGTAGCGCGGCCAAATTTTGTTTGGTAATTTATTATGAGACAGTTTTAATTTTTGTGACAGGAGATCCCCCATGGTGAGGATCGAAAAATTTAAAATGCTTATAACTCGCGATCTAATTTTCGTAGTGCGCTTAAATTTTGTTTGGTATTTTATTATGAGACAGTGTTAATTTTTGGTGACAGGAGACCCCCACGGTGAGGTTCGGAAAATTTAAAATGCTTATAACTCACGATCTAATTTTCGTAGCGCGGCCAAATTTTGTTTGGTAATTTATTAAGGTACTGCATAGCTTTTATCGCGGGCTTTTAGCTCGTCGAAAGAATCTAGAGATTCCGTAACGGGGAAAAACCTAACACTCCGGCTAACGTCGCTTCAGTTTGGCAGACTTCGGCACGATATCCTTCGATAGACTTCGACAGACACTGACGCGGTATTTTTCAGATATTTTGAGAATATCATGTCTCAAACTTATGTTTTTTATTTCATCTACGATAAACGTATAGTTTCAATGATTAAATTTCCTCATTAACCAACATGTATTGTAAGATAATAAAAATATTTTAAACGATATTAACTTCTCATTTATTCAATAAAAGAAAAAAAATTGATATCGGTCATCACAACGCTCAAAAAGTGTAACTTGAAATAATATCAAAGACAACTGCAAAAATAAAAAATAAGTAAATAATTGCATAAGTTGATAAAAAATGCTATGCAATAGCTTTACCGCGGCAGTCCCCGAGTGCCACATGTATTTTTTTATTTTTTTTGTTTATTTATTTAATTTATTTATTTATTTATTTATTTATTTATTTATTTATTTTTTTGAGGGGTGGGGTAGCATTATCAAAATAATTTTTCGTACAAGTTTAAACGAATATGTATCATTTATTTGCTTTTAAAATTTTTTATAAAGAATCAGAAATAGTTTCTTCGACTGTCACTTTTCCAAAACGTTTACCAACAGTTTGCTATTGACAATAACTTATAAGACGGTAAGTAACGACGGTAACGTATGATGGACTTCAGTTTCAAATAACAGTTCGTTCTTCTCTCCGCAAATTAGGCATTCTGAATTCACACATTCTAATTATGATGTATCATAGCTGAGAAAGTCATTAAATCTTCACAAGAATGTTTAAGGCAGGACCTACATCAGTAACTGCATTATGAGCAGCATGAATGCTTTAATGACAACGACAAACGCAGATATTCTAAGGAATAATTTTCTATTGTTTTGTGAGACAAGGCCTTAAAGCTACATTTTTTTTTTAATCAAGTGAAACTTTATTAAACAATAAAGTATTCTCTCGGCTAATGATACCTAAGATTGCTAAAATTATGTGATCCTTTTTAAGCCTAGCTAATATATATTTGGCTGAAGAATAATCTCTCCTTATATCTTCATCGACATAAAATTATCCAAAGTTATGGAATGAGATTCCGTTTCATTACAGAATCTAAGGTTAGCTAGTTCTGTACTTTTACTTTTCTTTTGCTGGAGCTTTTACTGGCTCTAAGCCATTTTTTCATCATTATATGTTTTTTTTTTCTTTCTCACCTAATTTCATTCTTAGTTTTTCTGTCAAATTTTTGTCGCTTAGCAACATATTTTCCTACTCTTTAAAACAAGTTTTGCGTAAGATGTAATATTAAAAATTTTCCTTTAAAATGTACTATCAAAAATCTTTTGAAAAGAGTTACTATTAGAATCTCTGTAGTTCATACAGCAGAATTTAGTAAACGAAGCTAAACAACATAGCTGTCCAACTTGGCGCCCGCGAAACACCATAAAATTTCTTCAGATATTTTTGCCTTATTAAATCTCCGAATATCTACGACTCATTAAAAACTCATGATTTCTGTAAGAATTTTCTGGTATCTTGCTGGTGCCAGGTTGGACAGACAGCCTTGCTATACAAGAACGGCAAAATATCTAATCAAAGAGCATGTGCTTCAAACCAATAGAAAGCACACAAATATAACACGAGTTTAGTTCTATCAGTAATAGCTTGTTATGATTATTTTATAAACGTAAGTAATAATAAACGTTACATAAAGTAAATTCATTCATAAAACATAAAAATCCCTGTCGGCTTGGCCTACAGGCGGAGGTAGATTTCGAAGAGTGCTTATTTCAACAACAAAAAATAAAATATGATTAGAGATAAACCCAGTTTAAGGGTGCTCAGGGGTTGAAAACTTTTCAAAAATCGATTTTTTTATGATCTAGTTTGATTATTCAATTAATTCTTAACTCAATGCAAAAAACCGCATAAAAATATTTGCATTCTTAACGGAATTATAAGCATTGATGTATCAACACTTTCATAGCCGCATCCATATAATTTCAACTTTCAGTCGCGTTTTCTCAAAACTTGATTTTTGACGACTAACACCAAGATTTAAAAAAAAAACTATTTGATGGAATGGCTTAATTTTTTTTTTTTGCATGCATATAACATTATTATCTATAGAATGAATTAAGGATATAACTATCACTTAAAATAAAATTATTAAAAAATCTCTCGAATTTGAAAATTAAAAACCCCTCTAAAAAATACAACTTTTTTTTCATTAAAAGTACTCAAAATATTAAGCTAACTACAATATATTAATTCATTCTATAGATAATAATGTTATATGCATGCAAAAAAAAGAAAAAAAAAGAAGAAAAAAAAGAAAGAAAAAATTAAGCCATTCCATCAAATAGTTTTTTTTAAATCTTGGTGTTAGTTATCAAAAAACAAGTTTTGAAAAAACGCGACTTAAAGTTGAAATTATATGGATGCGGCTGTGAAAGTGTTGATACTAGAGATGGGCATTATTTATCGTATTAGGATAAATAACAACGTTATTCTTTTATGGTGCATTATTTAGTAACAGGTTAACAGAAAGTCCCTGTCAAATTTGGAACGCATTACCTGCAAAGTATGTAAAAAAGAAGAAAAAAAAGCTAAAAGAACTGTTTTAAAAAAATACATATTAAAATTATATTAACAATAAGATTTCCAAAATTTGTTTTCGATATTAATGTAAAAAGATTTTTAAAATATACTTTGAAATGTTTAAAAAAAAAACTTCTTTTTTGAAACGCTTATTACGACGCGCCTAAGCAAACCGAAAGAAATCGTGATCAACCGTCACAAACCTTTCGTGTCTTTATCAGCTTTCAATGTCTAGAAAGTATCTTCCACTATCCACCATCCATGCAGAATAGACCTATCCAAACACCCAATCAAAGTCCAACTCATTAGCAAACAAACACCTGGCTGTTCTCCAAAAAAAGGGGGGGGGGAGAAAAAAACGCTGCGACTGTTAAAAAATGTTCTGAAAAACTCCACGTATTCATTACAGTTAATTCTAATACAACTAATACTTATTCAGTAGGAAACAGTTTTGGTAGGAAGAAAAAATATTTTTTAACACATCACATTCATATAAGTTGAAATGTTATAATTTGTTGTGCTGAATAGCGTTGCATGGAATCATTTTAGTAAGACGGGATTCATTGGTATAAAACTATCAAAGGTGTTTTTTAATGATGGATATCAAAGGATGGGATTGATTTCGATTTCGTTCCATTGGCAGAGTTAATTTCGTCAGCCATTTTTGTCCATGTGGTGTTTTCTTTGACTTTGAATGTTTAAAGGGAATCTGAGGAAGGGGATAATTTTGTTTTTGTTGTACTTTTGACCAGGAAGCGGCGTTTTTTTTTTTACTTTGGAAGTTTAAAAGGGATAATGCTAATGGAGTTTGAGAAGTTTGTTCTTTTTGTGTGTGTGTGTGTGTGTGTGTGCGTGTGACGCTAGACTTTTTTTTTTGGGGGGGGGGGGAGGAGGAATATGCTTTTATTATTTATTTATTTATTAGTATTTTTTATATTTCTGCGATTTTGTTTCATTGTAAAAAATAGGAAGAAATTAACACCGCATTTTTTGCGCGACTACAATTGTAATTAATTTGAAAAAGTAATAAAAATCCGTTTGGATGAATTGCTTTCAATGAAAAGCTTATAAATAACATTTTCAGGTTCTTTTGGATTATCTTTGGATAGGCATTGATAAATATAGCTGTAATGAAATCGGAGTTCAAATTTCTTTTTCTACAAATTCTTTTTTTCAAATTTCTTTTTTTACATGTTGTTAACCCTTTGCGAAGCCTTTGTGAGCATTTTACGAAATTTTTAATGTTTTGTCACTGGTTTTTAAAAACAGAAATTTGTTACTCATTAAATCCAGAAAAGGTTCCGATTAAATAAGGCAAAATTTACGATATAATTTTAGTGGTAGTCACAAATGTGGATTCTTAAGCCTATTTACGGCACGTATACGTGTCGCTCGTCCCCAAAGGGTTAAAGCACTGTTTTTTTTTTAATGTAGCACGTCTTTTCTTATCGTTTACAAAAAGCTAATTTTTAAGCCATTAATTTTAGAGATTACAAAACTGTTACAAATGTCCCATTACAAAACTGTTTCAAATTTTGCTCTGTATCATAAAAAATCGATTTATCTTTAAAAAGCTGTTATTTAAATCCTTAAGAAATAATAAGAAGAAAATACTTCAACTTTAAAAAAATGTTTAAGATTTTATTATGCATCATTTAAAACACAATTTACGTTAATATACGTGCTTTTAAATAGTTAAGAAATATAAAAAAATTACAGTGTCTGGATCCTGTAAGCTTTATTCAAAAAAATTTTTTTTATGTTCTAATCATAAAGGGTGCTACAGTCAGGGGTCGAATTTCATTCCGTAATGTTAAGTATATGGGCGTTTAATGTATTCTTATATTCAAAACATCTCCTTGACGAATTAATATTTGAAAAAAAAAAAAAAAAAAAAATCAGTATTCTCTTTTTAAAGAATGTCTCTTTTTTTTCTAAGTTTTCAAAATATTTCTTAAATCTATCTATAATTTTATTAGAATTGTTGAATTTGTACGCGTAGTTCGTTATTTTTTAAACATAATATATTAAAGTGAGTATGAATTTTAGAAATATTTTGACCAAAAAAAAAAAAAAAAAAAAAGTGACATCTTTTGAGAGATCACTAAAAAAGGGAGTTACAAATATTAATTCCTTAAGGAGATATTTTGAATATAAGGATGCATCAAACCCAAATAGATTTAACATTACCGAGAGGAATTCGGCCGCTGAGTGACTAACATCCTTAAAGCAGTAAAAATGTATTCATCTACAGCTAAAACTTACTGAGTTATTATGCTTAGAATTTTAGGAATTTTTGACGTTTTAGTTACCATGAATGGAAAACGTGTTTTTAGTGCCAGAAAACCTGAAAATGCTTGAAATTAAAAAGTAGCATAACTAGGTAAGTTGTAAGTTTTGTCCTGTAAAAATTAACATTTTAACCAAAAACTGATTTTAATGGCGTTGATTCATCTGATCAAAAACGTCTATACTCACGTCCCAAAATTATTTCAGACATTTTGTTAAAAGTCTTCTAAATAAAACATCTTTTGACAGAATGCCATTAGATACATGTTATAAAAATAACAGGTTGTTGGAACCTGTTACTTGTGTAAGTATGTAACATTGTAACCTGTTAACCAAAAATAACTCTATTTCCCATCTCTAGTTGATACATAAATGCTTATAAGTCCGTTAAAAATGCAAATATTTTTATGCGGTTTTTTGCATTGAGTTAAGAATTAATTGAATAATTAAACTAGATCATAAAAAATCGATTTTTTGAAAAGTTTTCAATCCCTGAGTCCCCTTAACAACTTTATTTGGCTGCTTTTGAAAAAAAAATTATTTCATTTTTATGTAATAACTGGTTTTATCAGAATCATCTTAAGCGAAATTCGGTTCAAATGCGCATTTCGATAACAAATTTTGAAATATGTTCTAACTTTATTAAAAAGTCGATCAACACGGCACTTTATATAATTCCTAAATAAGAAAAAAATTGTCAATTGAATGCGTTTGAGCGCAAAATTGAATTTAAAACTGAGTCATAAAATAAGCAATTTATTATTTGAATATATCTTCAATTCCTCAATCACGATCGCTTCGAGAAAATTTGTTCAAAATGCTCATTTTGGCAGAATTTTTTTAAATATATTCTGCCTTTATATGTATTAAAAAAATTGTCCAATACGTCACATTATATAATTCCTAAATAATGGGACCTGTCATTTGGATGCGTTTAAAATAAAAAATGAATTTAAGAATGAGTCAGAATATAAACATTTTGGATTTGAGGTTTTTTTTCTTCAACTCCTATTTTTTTAATTTATTTTTGCTATAAGAATTGGTCCATAAAAAACTTCTCAGTGTGAAAGTTGTAGATATTATTGAGAAGATATAATAAAAATTTAATCGGATTTGTTAGTTTAAGAATTGATGGAGTTAGGGAATTTTTTTTCTTTTTTCACTCCCTTTTTTGTTTTTGCTTTTAATTTTTTTTATCGGTAAGATTTCCTGTCAAAAACTTGTAAAAACAAAAATTTTAGATAATTTTGAGAATATTTATAAAAAGTTAGTTGGATTTGATATGTTAAGAATTGACGAAGTTGTGATTTTTTTTCGCCTAAAAAACCAATTTTTTTAGCGCTTTGAGCCCATTTTAATTTTATCAAAAATCTGTCATGTATAAACTTTTGTCCCTTTTTCTAGAAGTAATATAAACTTTAAACTGATTCGATATCTATTTTAATTAAAAAGTTATGGTGTTTTTTGGTTTCTGGGGAAATTGGTGACTCTTATTTTCTAACGAAAATAAATAAATAAATAAATAATCTTAGCGATTGTTTTAACTCTGATAATGTCAAACTGTACCATTTTCAAACAATTTATGTGCTACGGAATTTATTTCTCTTATCCTTAAATGGTCTAAATATAATGAAGTCACTCCATTCATTAATTTCAGTTACAAATGTCTCCAAACAGTTGTAACTATTTTATAACTACCCTGTATATTTATTCTATGACCTCGCTGCTTATTATAAATCATTTATTTTTATGCCCAAAGAAATTTTATTAGATTATTTTTAATTCATGGAGAGTTTAGCTTTCTTATACATGGGTGCATTCTTATGCCGAATCGATCGGGGTCTTCAAATTAACTTGATAAAATAACTCAGGCGGATGATAGCCATAAAAGGAAAATTTATATGATTCTTATGTATGATTTTATTCATGCTTTGCTTATTTTATGTTATTGTTTTACTTACTGATTTTTATGTTCGCTGTTTCATCACTTTCACGCTACCAGTTTAGCACGCAATAAGTCTTTTATCATGAAATGTTTCTGCATTTTACTTTTTTAAATAGTAATTATAAATCTAATTAAAGCAAGTTATTTTAACCAACTAAACTCCATTTGCTGTAATAATTAAATGTTCTACAAATAAAAATCATCTGTAAAAACTTTAAACACGAAAGAGATTTATCGGTTTCTTTAAAATATAAATTTTCCCAATATCACTTACTAAAGTTTATTTAACCATAACAAAAGTTTTTCAGTTTGAATATATTTTTTGGATTACATTTAAACAAACATTTCATATTAATTACCTCTTTTTGTAATGAGTATGAAAAGTTTCGATTGAGAAAATATACTAAGAGAGATAGGAAATTCTTAATTGTACTTCATGGGAAAAGATTTTTCTGCTACAAAAATCAGCCACAAAAGGGAGCAAACTATTAAAAGCAAACAAATAAAAGGGATTGCGTGACTAAACTGGTGACGCTAAATATTTCTACATTAGCTGAACCCCATAAAAAATTTCCTATTTAGATATCTCAAACTTACTGTTTTATGATGATAGCTACCAACCAATAAAGCTACCTATAATGGAATTTATAGATATTCTAAAAGTTCAAAATGCACAGTTGCTGCAGGCAACTATTTTTGTACCCTGTTTTTTTAAATGATATTTTGTAGTATATTTCTCTTGCAAAGGATATAAAAAAAGTGGTGTGAAATGAAATTAAAAACAGTCGCTTGTGGCAGCTCTGAAAACATACTGTTGAGTTATTTAAAATCTAACTTTGAATATACCAAGGTAATAATAAATGATTATTAATGTTTTAGTATTGAAAAAGGACCACTACATTTTGGCAAAAATGTAATTATTTATTTGTTAGGGAAACTCATGAAGATTCGTTTCATTGTATGTGATGGCTAATTTTCATTACTAGCAGCATATGATATTGAAAGAGCAGTTTGCAAATTGAAATTCCACGAAAGTATCTAAACGCAGTACAAAAGCACTTTCGCATTCATATCATAAAGAAACAATTTTTATGTTCTGTTCGCACCATTATTTGGAAATAATACATTTTGTAGTATATTTTTCTTCCAAATGATATCAAAGTTTATATAAAACGTTATTGTTTTAAAAAAAAGGTATGAAACGGAATTAAAAATACTAACTTGTTGCAGCTCTGAAAACATACTGTTGTGTAACTTGACCCTTTGAGCTCAGGGGTGTAAATTTCTTCATAATTCCAAATATCACATTGGCACCAGTATTTTGCAAAGAAAAAACCGGTTAATGATAAACACTAAAAAATGCATTAAACCTTTTTCAAATAAATTTGGTCTAATTTTCTGGTGTCATTGTGACATTTCGGAATTAAAATTATGTGGTTGAAAATTCTACCATCAGAACTCAAGGGGTTAAAATCTAACTTTGAAAATTCCAAGGTAATAATAAATTATTATCAAGGTTGCATTTCAAAGTACCGCTAAATAGTGTATATATAGTACAAAACTGCATATATGTTAGGGAGGCTTATGAAGTTTAGTTTCATTATAGGTGATGCCTAGTTCTGATTATTAGCAGCATATGATATTGAAAGGGCAGTTTGCAAACTGAAATTCCACGAAAGTTTCTAATAGCAGTACAAAGGCATTTTCATACTCATATCGGCAAATACCAACCAGAATATATTGTGCAAAGACATGGAACGGACAAACAGTATGGATAATTACCAGTTATATTTTGGCCATTTGTTTCACCGGACTTATTTTCATGTCATTTTCTTTCATGTGATAAATGTGAGGTAATGTCAAAATTCAAGTTTTTGATTTATTTATTCCTTCAAGTATCTATACTTGAAAATGTCAGCTTGACCCATTTCACCCCTAAGTTCAATATATCAGAAGCAGTACAGAGAAACAAACAAAAAAATAGGGTGGCACTCGGGGACTGCCGCGGTAAAGCTATTGCATAGCATTTTTTATCAACTTATGCAAAAATACCGCGTCAATGTCTGCCGAAGTCTGCCGAACTGAAACGACGTTAGCCGGAGTGTTAGGATTTGTTTAGTTACGGAATTTCTAGATTCGGTCGCCGCGTTCAAAGGCCGCGATAACAGCTATGCAGTAGCTTAATAAATTACCAAAAAAAATTTGGTCGCGCTACGAAAATTAGATCGCGAGTTATAAGCATTTTAAATTTTTCGACCCTCACGGTGGGGGGTCTCCTGTCACCAAAAATTAACACTGTCTCATAATAAATTACCAAACAAAATTTGGCCGCGCTACGAAAAGTAGATCGCGAGTTATAAGCATTTTAAATTTTTCGACCCTCATCGTGGGGGGTCACCTGTCACCAAAAATTAACAATGTCTCATAATAAATTACCAAACAAAATTTGGCCGCGCTATGAAAATTAGATCGCGAGTTAGAAGCATTTTAAATTTTTCGACTCTCACTGTGGGGGATCTCCTGTCACCAAAAATTAACAGTCTCATTATAAATTACCAAACAAAATTTGGCCGCGCTACGAAAATTACATCGCGAGTTATAAGCATTTTAAATTTTTCGACCCTCTCCGTGGGGGGGCTCTCCTGTCACCAAAAAATAACAGACTCATAATAAACTACCAAACAAAATTTGGCCGCGCTACGAAAATTAGATCGTGAGTTATAAGCATTTTAAAAGTTTTCGACCCTCACCGTGGGGGGGGGGGTCTCCTGTCTCCAAAAATTAACACTGCCTCATAATAAATTACCAAACAAAATTTGGCCGCGCTACAAAAATTAGATCGCGCGTTATAAGCATTTTAATATTTTCAATCCTCACCTTGGGGGGGGGGGGGGAGTCTCCTGTCACCAAAAATTAGCACTGTCTCATAATAAATTACCAAACAAAATTTGGCCGTGCTACAATAATTAGATCGCGAGTTATAAGCATTTTAAATTTTTCGACCCAACATTGGGGGTCTCCTGTCACCAAAAATTAAAAATGTCTCTTAATAAATTACCAAACAAAATTTGGCCGCGCTACGAAAATTAGATCGCGAGTTATAAGCATTTTAAATTTTTCGACCCTCACCTTGGGGGGGGGGGTCTCCTGTCACCAAAAAATTAACAATGTCTCACAATAAATTACCAAACAAAATTTGGCCGCGCTACGAAAATTAGATCGCGAGTTATAAGCATTTTAAATTTTTCGACCCTCTCCGTGGGGGGGGGGGTCTCCTGTCACCAAAAATCAACACTGTCTCATAATAAATTACCAAACAAAATTTTGCCTCGCTACAAAAGTAGATCGCGAGTTACAAGCATTTTAAATTTTTCGACCCTCAACATGGGGGGTCTCCTGTCACCAAAAATTAACACTGTCTTATAATAAATTACCAAACAAAATTTTGCCAAGGTACCAAAATTAGATCGCGAGTTATAAGCATTTTAAATTTTTCGACCCACACCGTGGGGTGTCTCCTGTCACCAAAAATTAACAATGTCTCATAATAAATTACCAAACAAAATTTGGCCGCGCTACGAAAACTAGATCACGAGTTATGAGCATTTTAAAATTTTCGATCCTCACTGTTGGGGGTCTCCTGTCACAAAAAATTACCACTGTCTCATAATAAATTACCAAACAAAATTTGGCCGAGCTAAGAAAAATAGATCGCGAATTATAAGCATTTTAAAATTTTCGACCCTCATCGTGAGGGGTCTCCTGCCACCAAAAATTAATACTGTCTCGTAATAAATTACCAAACGAAATTTGGCCGCGCTATGAAAATTAGATCATAAGAAACATAAGTTTGAGACTTGATATCCTAATATCTGAAAAACACCGCGTCAATGTCTGCCGAAGGATACCGTGCCGAAGTTTGCCGAAATGAAACGACGCTAGCCGAAGTGTTATGTGTTTTTCGTTACGGAAGTGTTAGGTTTTCTCGTTACGGAACTTCTAGATTCGGTCACTGCGCTCAAAGCCCGTGATAAAAGCTATACAATAGCTTAACAACGAAACAAAGAAGAATAGCGTGAAAAATACATCAATTCCTATCACAACGGAATTTGTTTAAAACAACATCCTAATTCCGTCTACAGGAGTACCATACAGTTATACCTAATACAAATACAGGTACTTTACCTAAAAAGGAATCGTTCTCAGTTCACTTGATAATCCATCTTAGAAGGTCTTAATGAGTTGAATAAACTCAATAATCGAATACAACAAAATCTTTGAAAGCAGAAACATTACACTCTCAGAAATACTTTCTTCAATTCACGAAAATATTCCTGGCAGCATTGCTACCTGATATCTCCAAGAACTGAAGATATTTTTCGTTTTTTTCTTGTTCTAGGACAAAAATTTCTGTAACCGGAAATAAAAGAACTTAAAAAAAAATGCATCTCTCGTTCTTCTGTGGATCCACTGAAATCGCCTGTTTTGAATGAAGCCACTTGGCCAGTAAGCACTTAAAAAGGAGTTCAAAATGAAGATGCGAGTTATCTTGAAATGAGGGATTGGTAAGTTGAATTTATTTTTCAGAAAGCACGAAAAATTAGCGTCGTTATGAAATAAGGGTGGTGATTTAACATTTATCGAAAAATAGAGGAAAAAAAGACATATTTGATTGTTTGATGTAAAATATGAATCTTATATTTTGATTTAAATTCGAGAAATAATGTGTGCTTTTTTGAATGAAATCGATTTTCATATAACATTATTGAACTAGTGTATATTTTTAAATGCGTTCGTTTAAAATATATTTTACATGCGAATATTTTTTTTTTATTCTAAAAAATAAATCTATGTTTATATGAATGCAAAAATTGCTATTTAATTTTTATTCGCTTGTTTTAAATAAATTAGAAAATTTAATTTAGTGCATTTTTGGTTTTTCATTTAAAAATTAAATTCGAACTTTTTTATTAATACGGCGAACATGCATGCATGTAAGGGATAAACGGAATTTTCCTCTCCTTTTCAGACTTCCGAAAGGAATTAACGGTAAAAGCACGTTTTCTATGAGTACGGAAAATGTTTAAAAGTGATAAATAATTTAGTGTATAAAGAAAAATTATTCTTGCAGTGTTTGGAGGGAAACAAAATTCTGTTTGGAGAGGTTTCCATTTGATCAATTAAAATTGCATGGCATTCATCCACAAGAACTAGAAATTTTTATATTTCAGACAGATTTACGTTAATAACAGGAACCGAAAATGAATGTAATAATACTCAGGAAAGAATAGACTACATTTACACCTTTTAAGGGATATAGCACACTGAACAGACAAGGCGACAGAAGCAAAAGATACGAGGCAAATTCTAATATTCAGACTAGTTTTTAGCTCACAGGCTATCATAGCCTGAGAGTTTATGTGCCCGTCCGTTCTGTATGTATGTTCGTACGTTCGTATGTACGTTCGTGCGTAACGCGATAACTCATGATAATAATATCGGATCCATTTGAAATTTTGTATATAGGTATATCCTGATAAGGCGCTTCCCTGATTAGTTTTTAAAGTTCATTCGATATGTATAAGAGGGGGGACGGGGGGCTCATGCCCCTCCCCTTAATTGATATAAACGGGATTTTCATGCAGAATTAACAGTTTTCGTTCAAAATTTAGATATAAGATCATTCTGATGAGGCGAGATGTTATTCTTATTAGATGTTCATTGAATGTGGCTGTTATTAGGTGTTCATTGAATAAGTATTAACAGGGGGAACGGGGGGGGCTCATGCCCCTCCCCTCAATTGAAATAAACGGGATTTTCATGCAGAAGTAACAGTTTTCGTTCAAAATTTAGATATAAGATCATTCTGATGAGGCGAGTCCGTGGCTGTTATTAGGTGTTCATTGAATAAGCATAAACAGGGGGAACGGGGGTTCTAATGCCCCACCTCTTAACTTGTATAAATGGATTTGTCAAGCAGAATTGTCAGATTTCGTTCAAATCTCTGAATAGTTTTGGAAGTTTAATGGTTAAATATAAAAGAGGGGAATAACTCCTCTTAAATTATATAAATGCTAAATGGGTTTTTATTACGAATTATCCAATTTGCTCCGAATTTTGGATATAGATTTTTTATGATAAAGCTTGTCCTTGATAGTTTAGGAGGTTCAATGATTAAGTATAAAAAAAGGAGAAAAGGGAGAGCTGTTTCCCCTACTTAATTTGTTTTTTGAACAGAATTAACCCTTGAAAATATAAGGCTATAATGTACAATTAGTATGCGTAGCCTGTGAGCTCAATGCCATCAGTTTAACTGGGCAATATTCTTTTTTATTTCTTTCTTAAAAGGGTGACACGCCTCTTGACTCTCAGTTTTTTGTCGCTTGCCTGCTCAGTGTGTGATCTGCCTAAGAAGAGAACTTGTCGATAACTTTTCTTTCCTGCGTGTTGCCACCTTAAAAGATGTTATTGTATAGCATTCTTCAGAGAGTCCAAAACATGGAATATGTATTTCAGATATTAAATGATAACTAAAACATTTATATACAAATACAATCATTAAAAAAATATATTACAGCCTTTGGCGCTTCTTTAAAAATGATTGTCATACACATGAAAAAATGGGAAGTATAATAAAGTATTTTTTATCAGAACTTCTTCATACGAAACAATTTTTAACAATATCGACATAAAAGGAAAAATTTTCAGAAATTCAGTCAGACCAGGCTGGGCTCGGGCTAAGATTTCATTTTTTTTTTCCAGGCTGGGTGGAATTTTTTTTTTTTTTTTTTTTTTTTTTTTTTTTACATATGGATTATTTCGGGACCGGAACTGAATATTTCGACCCGTTCAGACCACTACCACAGACCATTGGCATATTTTTAAATCAGGTTTAACGTAATATTTATACGTTGCTACTTTTTGTAAAAAGCAGAGACACTGTTTTAATAACATACAATTAATAACAGACAATTTGTGAATGATCCCTATCTTTCATTCAAAATGAATCAATAACTTGTCCTTTAGAGACATGGGTAAATGGTACAAATCACGAATTTTGGATTTTAATATCTCTGTGAGTTTCTAAGGTATCGAGATAATTTTTGTGTTTAATTCAGGAATGTACAAGAAAATATTTCCCAATTTTCTCTAGAGGGGGCTTCATAGAAATTTATTTTTTATATTTTTTCAAATAGCCTCCCCCCTCCCCATAGAGTTTCAACTTACATGTCATTAAATTTTGCACTTTTTTATGAAACTTTGCAATTTTAATTATGTGTCTAAAATTGATATTTAAGGAAATAGCCTATGGTTTCGATCTTTATGAATCACCCCGTATGTATATTATATATTAAACATATCATTAAAATAAAAATAAAAAAAAGTATTGCCCAGTTGAACTGATGGCATTGAGCTCACAGGCTACGCATACTAATTGTACATTACAGCCTTGTATTTTCGTTAATTCCGTTCGAAAAAAAAAAATTAAGAAGGGGAAACAGCTCTCCCCTTTCTCCTTTTTTATACTTAATCATTGAACCTCCTAAACTATCAAGTACATGCTTTATCATATTAAAAAATCTATATGCAAAATTCAGAGCAAATCGGATAATTCTTAATAAAAACCCATTTAGCATTTATATAATTTAAGAGGAGTTATTCCCCTCTTTTATACTTAACTATTAAACTTCCAAAACTATCAGAGATTTGAACGAAATCTGACAATTCTGATTGAAAAATCTATTTGTACAAGTTAAGGGGAGGGGCGTTAGAACCCCCGTTCCCCCCGTTTATACTTATTCAATGAACACCTAATAACAGCCAAGCACTCACCTCATCGGAATGATCCTATATCTAAATTTTGAACGAAAACTGTTAATTCTGCATGAAAATCCCGTTTATATCAATTAAGGGGAGGGACATGAGCCCCCCCCCCGTTCCCCCCTGTTTATACTTATTCAATGAACACCTAATAACAGCCACGGAATCGCCTCATCAGAATGATCCTATATCTAAATTTTGAACGAAAACTGTTAATTCTGCATGAAAATCCCGTTTATATCAATTAAGTGGGGGGGGCATGAGCCCCCGTTCCCCCTGTTTATATATATTTAATGAACACCTAATAACAGTCACGGAATCACCTCATCAGAATGATCCTATATCTAAATTTTGAACGAAAACTTAATTCTGCATGAAAATCACGTTTATATCAATTAAGGGGAGGGGCATGAGCCCCCCGTTCCCCCTCTTATACATATCCAATGAACTCCAAAAACTAATCAGGGAAGTGCCTCATCAGAATGATCCTATATCTAAATTTTGAACGAAAACTGTTAATTCTGCATGAAAATCCTGTTTATATCAATTAAGGGGGGGGGGGGGGCATGAGCCCCCGTTCCCCCTGTTCATACTTATTTAATGAACACCTAATAACAGTCACGGAATCGCCTCATCAGAATGATCCTATATCTAAATTTTGAACGAAAACTTAATTCTGCATGAAAATCACGTTTATATCAATTAAGCGGAGGGGCATGAGCCCCCCGTTACCCCTCTTATACATATCGAATGAACTCCAAAAACTAATCAGGAAAGCGCCTTATCAGGATATACCTACATGCAAAATTTCAAGTGGATCCGATATTTCTATCATGAGTTATCGCGTTACGCACGAACGCACATACATACAGAACGGACGGGCACATAAGCTCTCAGGCTATGATAGCGTGTGAGCTAAAAAAGGTTATGTGGTTTTTTATGTATTAAAATAAAGAAAAATAACACTAGTTTACAAATTTCGACTTTTTTTGTATACCCCGAAAGAACTGTATGTATATGTATTAGTCTACCTTCCTTAAACCTAAAAGTGTGAGCAGAAATATTCTATCACGTCACAAATTTTTTTTCTACAGTCAATTGTTTTTTTTTTTTTTTTTTTAACTACCCAACGTGGTGACGACAGTTTAATGTTCATTCGTTCTCTTCGAACAACAAATATTTTGTTTCAGATTAAATTAAAATGTCGAGTAGAAATCGTAAACCAAGTTCTGATCGTTTTTGCTATGTTTGTGGATAGTTTATGTTAAGAAGACCCACTGTAGTTTTGTTAAAAAGTGCATATCTTCATTACATGGATTTCCTGTTGCAAACCAAGATAAAAAGTGGGTGCCTCATGTGTTTTGCGAAAGCTGTAGAATTGTTTTACTACAGTGGTCATCAGGAGAAAACATACATCTTCCATTTGGTTCACCAATGGTATGGAGAGAACCTAGTAATCATGAAAATGATTGTTACTTTTGTGTTACGAAGACAGTGGAATATAATAAAAAAAAAAAATAAGGCGAGTATTACATATGGCAAAGTTCCGTCTGTTATTAAGCGCAATTTACATTCGAAAGATCTACCACGTCCAGTTTGTCCCGGTAATTCGAGTGTAAATATACTAGGAGATGACAATGAAATTGATGTTGAATTCAAATTGATTTCTAGTGATTCTGACGAATTCTCTCCAAGAAAAGACTCCACATTTAATTAACCAAGCCGAATTAAATGATCTTATAAGCGATTTACAATTATCAAAATCTAAAGCACAGCTTCTTGGTTATCGCCTACTACAATGGAACTTATTACTACAAAAGTTACGTTGTCTAAAAACAGAAGCAAAGTTTACTCAGTTTTCAAAAAAGAAGGCGAATATTGTTACGGGATGTACAGATGGAAGTAAACATGCCATTAAAGATTCATTTCCTGCATTCGTATCTGAGTTTTTTCCTTGAAAACTTAGGAAGAAGAGTGATGAACAAGGGGAATGTTTTCACCAAGATTTAAAGGTTTTTGAAGGGGATTCATCAGGGATTTTGGGATAAAAAACATACTTGGGGATTACTGTTGGTCCATTATAAGAGAAACTGATCCAAATAACAGTAAAAAGAAGGCAAAAGTTAGCCATTTTTGATTTTTTTTTAATATATTAATACCAAAATTATGTAATTCAGTTAAGTAAATAAATATTTCTTAAACCAGACGTGGCAGAATTTTTTTTATTATTTTTTCTGGATAACTCTATCAAAATAAACAACAAATTAACAACTTTCAGCTGGGGTATAAAAACCGTGTAAACTAGTGTAATCAACATTTCAGGATCGTAACCAGGATTTTTGTTTGGGAAGGGTTTAGAATAATTATTAATAGATAATTTCGTTATTTATTTCTGTATGTACTTTTCTTTCCTTCTTTTTAAAGTATGATAGAGTTTAATCTAAGTTTAAAAGTGCAGCACGAATGGAGGGGGGAGCACGGTGGAGAAGAAAAAATCATCACATAAAAATGGCATAGTAGGCCAGTCAAATTGTCAGAAAAAAGGGCAGATAGATGCAAAAATTCTGCTAGAAGATTTTATGTTTTTAAAATGTTTATGGGGATGCTAGTAACAAGAATTAATGGTTTTCCAACAAAATATCTCGAGGCTAAACTTTGTGGAGCCAAAAAACCACGAAATTTTCGGACTTTTTTCAGTTTTTTTCCTGTAACTCGAAAATTATAAACTTTTTGCGTAAAATACTTATTTACAAAAAGAAAGAGCATTAAATTCTCTATAAATTTTGTTATAAAAACGTTTTTCTAAACCCATTATTTAGCACTCTATGGCTTTTTGAAAATGTCACTTTTTTTTAACTTTACAAAAAGTGACGTCTTTTTCACCTCCCATCCCAAAAAACTTTTTTTCATCACTAACAATGAAAATTAAATGTACCTATTGATGGATGAGAAATGAAGTTTTAAGAAAGGCAGGCAGAAGAAGCACAAATTCAAGAAACCCTATAAGACAAACAATTATAAAGGAAGGGAAGGCCGGAGATAAAAAAAAAGGGGGGGGGATGCAGATGGAAGATTGCGGCCACGTGACGTTCCCAAGCCGCTTTTGTTCAGATGCAAGTGCAAGTTTTTAAAGACATACTGTTCTAATATGCTGCTATTCAGTTTATTGCATCTCTTCTTGTGCAGTAATGAAAAATGAGTGAGCTCGACCCAAAATAGTGTTTCATTTGCCAAACGACTTCAAATATTGATAACTGCGTTGTGAGCCAGAAAGAAATTGCCAAGCTTTTTGAACATACTGTTCAGCGTCAAAGTAAAATTCATCAAAAGTAATATTCATCAGTTTTTTGAAAAGTAGCAAGGAAGTTAGAATATAAGATGTTTTCCGAAAAACATACGCGAATATATGCGAATGAGAGGATGATAGCAGCATGTGTTTGTTCGTCGGAGTGAAGATTCTACACAGACTATAGTTTGTCCCTCGGATTGAGCACTTCTTTCAAGTTTCAAGATAATTGCTTCTTATGTGAAGAAGGTAATCCCAGTGACTTCAAGAAAAAACTATAAAAAAAGTCCTACCATAAGAGAAGTTCGATTTAAAAAGTAATAAGTTAGAAGCGAAAATTATATATTTGAAACCTTCAGAAAAACGTGGGGATGAATGTCCCCAGAAAGTAATTGAACGTATTCAACATGAATCTGACTTGCAGATGCATGGTATCATAGTTTTTGTCACGTTAAACTAGATCAATCTGTAACAAGTGGAGAGAAAGGAGGTCGTTGACCCGTATCATCCGTTGTCGAAGCCAATGACAGTAACAAGAGCTGCTTCATTTCATTGCTTAAAACAAATTAAAAATTTCAAAATAACAGAATTCAAGTTGAGCAGGTAAGAAGCTGATGTTACCTCAGCCATTTAAAAGCCGAATCTTTTGAAAGCGTTGTAATTGTCGGTGAAGACATTGATTTTCTCGTGATCATGCCGAGCTTAGGCTATCAGCCCAAAAATCTGTTTTTTCAAAAGCCAGGGAGAGGTAACATCGAAATCAAATGGTTTTTAACCATGTCGTTCAAATACAATTACAACAATTTTCTTTTCACTAATGCAATCAGCAGATGCAATACAACATACGCTCATTTTGGGCAAAGAAAGTCAAAGTTTTGTAACACTGAAAAAACATGATAAGTTTGGAGAAATAGCCTGCATGTTCAATAAATTAGGTTCTATCCGTCAAGAAATCATCAAGGTTGGAGAAAAATTCCATATTGCATATACAGTGAATGCAAAGATACCACACAGAAAATGAACACCTTAAGGTCCCAGTTATTTGCTAAATCTACCACAAAAATTAAAGTTCATCAGAGGGGGAGATTGGGTCAGCAACTTCATTCCTCATATGGACAGAAAGCTTATTAATCTTTTCTTCCGCCTGCGGGCAAAAAAGTTCAAATCACTCAATAAACTGAGTTTCCTTCTCCGTTGCAAACGCCAACGCATCATCCCAAAATTCATTACTTTAAAATGCAGTGTTTCTAGTTCACACTTTGTCAAAAAGGCTGTCTTTAGATCTCACTTTGCTATTCTCCGGGCCGTCATTAAAGATACTCGTCTCTCCCTTTCCAAAATTGAAAAGGAATTAGTTGATTTACACTTAAATTTAGCAGCTAATCTTTCTGATTTTAAGTCCATAGATATTAATTCCTGGCACCATGCTGAAAATATTTCCAGAAAACACGCCCAGAAACTCAATTCCAAATTTACCCGTCTGCTTGAGTTGTCCGTTCCCTTGGTACCTACTGATCTCCCCAGTGTCAATCAGAATGCTGTAATCAACCTTTCTGGCTCTGATATTTCCGAAACGCAATATTCAGTTCTCAAACTTAATTCCAATTTTACAATATCTAAAAAAGCTTCTTTCCCCCAATTAATTGCTCCTATTGAAAAAGCATTCAAAAACAGTCGTCTTACTGAAGTTCAGAAAGATAGTTTACGTCATCTCATTATGGCTAATGTTGATTTCAATTCCAGTATAAAATCTAATCTCACTCCTGTTGAAAAAACTGCTTTGAAAGACCTTAAATCAAATAACAATATTGTAATTACGAAAACTGATAAGGGGGGGCCAGATTGTCGTTCTAGATAAAAAGCATTATATTGATGGAGTAACTAACCTTATTAAAGATGGCCCATATAAACTTCTATCTCGGGACCCTTCTGATCATGAATTATCAGTAATTAAGTCCATAGTTAAATCCTGTCCACTCTTGCCTAAGTCTTCTCATCCCTACATTTCTCCCTCTGCTGCACACTGTGCAAGATTTTATGCTCTTCCTAAAGTCCACAAACCCAATATCCCTTTTCGTCCGATTGTTTCAAATATTGGCACAGCCTCTTACAATTTAGCAAAATATTTAACAACAATATTTTCTCCCCTTCTATCAGCAAATTTATACACTGTGAAGAATTCCATCACCTTTGCCAAAATGATACAAAATTTGTCTCCGACTAATTTCACTATGGTTTCATTTGACGTTAAATCCCTTTTCACAAATGTCCCGATAAATGGCGCCCTCTCTTGTCTTGAACAAAGACTCCGTGAATTTCATTTTTCAAGCTTCGAAATTCAAGAACTTATTTCCCTTACACGTACTTGTCTTTCTCAAACCACCTTTTCATTCCAAGGCAATTTTTACAGACAAACTGATGGTTTAGCTATGGGCTCGCCCCTGTCTCCCATCCTTGCAGATTTCTACATGCACTATTTTGAATGCTCTCTTTTTGATAAATTCTCTTTCCCTTTCTGGATTCGGTACGTTGATGACACATTCACCTTACTTGACACTTCTCTTCACAACATTGTGGACATTCTTAGCATCATGAACTCTATTGATAACAATATCCAATTTACGTATGAAACAGAAAATAATGGTTCACTCCCTTTCCTGGACACCCTTGTCACTCGCAGTGAAACTGGCTTCTCTACATCTGTCTATCGAAAAAGCTTCGCTGTTTCTATACCCCCCCCCCCCCCCCCCACGCTCGTTCATGTCATCCTCCAAGTCAAAAAATGGCTGCCTTTTACACATTCATAAATCGTGCTCTTCATGTTTGCTCTGATTCTCAGTCTCTCAATAATGAAATTCAATACATTAAAGCAATTGCATTTGATAGAGGTTACAACCCTTCTATTATTGCTACTGCCCTTTCTAAATTGCAAAACTCTCACTCCTCAAACTCATCTCAGTCTTCTACTCGTTCCAATATTAGCATTGTCTTACCTTTCTTTCCAAAATCAAGTTTTTCCATTGCTAAAATTCTTAGTCGGTTCGATTTCAAAATAATTTTTACTCCTACTAATAAACTCAACCTTTCCAACCTTAAAGATCCTGTTGATTTATCAAATTCATGGGGCATTTACAATATCAATTGTCAGTGTGGTCTTTCTTACATTGGTCAAACCAAACGCAGTCTAAAATTTCGTATTAAAGAACATAAGCAATATATTGAAAAACAAGAAATCAAGAAATCCTCAATCGCAAAACATTGCTGGGAGACGAGTCATGCTTTTGACTTCAATTCGGTTAAGATACTAACTAAACCTACTTCTATACAAGAACTCAACTTCCTTGAAGCTTTCCATATCCATAAAAATCTTCCTAATCTTGTTAATTGTGATTTTGCTATTCCACCATTATCAGACTGTTTGAAATATTACATTAAAACTAATTTTTCTTAATCTTTTAATGCAATTCTCGCAATATCTTTTCCATTTTCCACCCAATTTTCCTATTAACTGTTCCCTGTTTTCCTATTGGCTGTTGCCTAGGATCCTCTGTTTTCCTATTGGCTGTTGCCTAGGATCCTCTGTTTTCCTATTGGTCAAGAAACTTATCACTTGAATCCCCATCCTCCCTATATATATATGAGCAAATCTCCACTATCTTTAGCACTGAGGAAGGTATGCTATATGCTACCGAAACCGGTAATGCTTGGAATTCGAATTTTCTGGTGTTCTAACGTTGTAAATAATTTTAACTTTACCATATTACACCAGGCAACAACCTATTATTATTAAAGTTCATCTTTCAAGACTACCACCAGTACAAGAGGTTGCGCAGCATAATTTTCTCCGATGTTATCATCAGGTACAAGCTAGGCTAGGAAACAACATCCCTCCTGAAGAATGGGGGGTGGGCTTATAGGTCTAAGGATCTTTCAGCCAGTTTAAATGTGCCAATACCCGGCACCTGAATCCTTGCTACATGTTGTGTCATGTAGCTGTTAAAAAGGGTGCTGCAAAGCATGTTCTTTTCATAAATTAAGACTCAAATGCACAGAATTTGTAAAAAATGTTATGGGATCAACTACGAAAATGTCGACGGCATTATTTATTCAGAATGAGGTGATGTAAATATGTCATTGTAAGTATTGTTTACTTACATTCAGTTAAATACCTAATATTAATGTTCTCCACTAAAGCTCTAAATATAAAAAAAGTTACAATGGTCTTAATTTTTTTACAATGTTACCATTATAATTCATCATTATTGTTATCATGCAAATACCTATAATTTTAATAAGTTACATTAAAAAGGATAAAATAATGAAAAATAGTGTCAAATTTTTGTTTTTGCAATTTTTCCACCAAGTTAAAAAAAATGAGTCACTTTCAGGAAGCTGTAGCGCGCTTAATAATGGCTTTAGAAAAACAGTTTTAGCATGAAATTTGTAGAGAATTTTATGCTCTTTCTTTTTGTAATTGAGTATGTTACGCAAAAATTTTGTAATTTTTGAGTTATAGGCAAAAAACTGAAAAAAGTCCGAAAATTTTGTGGTTTTTTGGCTCCACAAAATTTAGCCTCGAGATATTTTGTTGGAAAACCATTAATTCTTGTTACTAGCATCACCATAAACAGTTTAAAAACATAAAATCTTCTAGCAGAATTTTTGCATCTATTTATGACAATTTGACTGGCCTATAGGGGAAAAAAGCAGAAATAATGCCTAAAAATATATTATACTAACAAATTCACGTGAATAATATTTGAATGACGTAGTTAAATTCTGTCCCTTAAGAAAAAGGCCCTCCGTAGAATCCATTTGATCGATCCAATTCAGGGCTCTACTTTAAGCTATTTTTTCGGCTTAATTCAAGGATGATTTAAAATAAAAAATCGTCCCGTGAAAAAAAAAAAAAAAAAAAAAAAAGGCCGTGGCTCGGATAATCTTATCCGAAGCAAAATTTTACTTTTAAGTATTTTGATTCATTGAACAGTGATTATGAATTAAAACTCTGACGAGCACAAAGTAGTTATAAAACAAAGATTGCCAGGTCCACAGTAGGATGGGCGTTATCCCAATCTTACATCATGTCAAGTAAACCTTATTTAACTCCGAGGTTTGTGTCGGGTTCGGTTCGCGTTAACTTTAATTGCTTCAACATCGGGTTTGTTTTGAACAGAGGTTTGATTCTTCGGAGTCGGGCTCAGTTTATATCGATTTCTCAAAGGTAGGATCAGAATATTGTTTCTGATGAAAAAATGTGTATCTGAATGTGGATCTTTGTTTACACGTTCATTTTGACCATAAAAGTGATATTACAGATAAAGTATATTTATAAACTAGATTTTCATTACATTAAAAAGAGAACAATTTCCTCTCATAGCAGGTTTCGTATAAAAAAAACATTTTTAGTCGAGTTTACGTTACTGCATGGGGTTGGTTGACCCGTCTTTAGCAGACTCTGACCTGACCATCGGTTCGGGCCGGATTGGCTTTATTTATTTTGGGTCTGGTTCGGATTGTTTGATTTTTCAAAAGAAAGTCCTGAATACTTTCCACGTGAAAAACTGTATTGTTAAATATTAACGACTATATATTTGTCTGTTTTTAGACACGAACTCAGAAAATTACTAAAACAGATTGTAGAATATGTTTCCATAAAAGTACTAAATTATGGATTATTTTCTTTTACTTCAGACTCAAGTCAGTTTAGGGTTGAAATTTGTCCTGTTTCGATTTTTCGTGTAAATGAAAAAAACGTAAGTTTCCGGCTCTTTTGCGGATTGACTAATAGAGATTCACCCATGACTATGTCCTGATTTGTTGCAGAATTTTACATTTACGTACTTGAATTCTGAAAAATCATCAATCGGAATGTTGATGATTTAAAACATATAAACGGAATCAAAAAAAAAAAAAAAAACGCATTAGCATCAGATACCACAAAAGAATGCAGTATTTCACTTAAAAATATGTTAATTGTGAAAATTTTGTAACCCATTGAAGATGTTCGCGTACATCGTGCCAGATTAAATTTCTCATTTCTTTCTGGAACCATTTCACGAAATTCACCATTTTACTTCTGTAATAGTTTCACAAAATGTAGAGATTTATCCACGATCATTTGACTGAATTCGACAATATGATTGCGTTCTTTTGAAGAAATTCCCAACATTTTTTCAATCGACTGACAAATTTCGCAATATTTTCTCTTGGCCAATTAACAGAATTCGCTATTTGTTTTCGCAAAAATTTCATTTTTGATAAAATTCGTGACATTTTCTCTGTATGGTTTAACGAAATTCAAGACATTTCCCCCTCAACCAACAGACAAAATTCGCGATTTTTTTGCTAGATCGTTTAATCAAGTTCATGATATTTTACGAAATCGATTATTGAAACGTGTATTTTTTTTCCGAGGCCGATTGAAAAAAAAAATCGCTATTGTCTTCTGGCAGCTTTCCCGAAATTCACGATATTTTTCAACGATCGTTTGAAGAAATTGATGAATGGATTTCGCGAAACACCGTAAATAAATAAAAAAAAATCGTAATAAATAAATAAAATAAAAATAGTCGGTTCCTTAAGAATAAAAAAAAAAAATCACGGACTTTCTCGAAATTAAAAAAGTTGCAGAAGAAATAAAATGTCTGTGAATGAATTCAAGGGGAAAAAATATGTGTGGCATTTTTTATTATGCGGGATTACCCTATTTTGTGGACGATTCGCCCAAAACTTGCGCGCTATTTCAAACACTGGACTTCAATAAAAATCTTGCCGCCCCCCTATCTCCTCCTCAAAACCCCTCTTGAAGTCGTACCCCTACACCGGTATGGCGTCAAGCCGCCATCATACAAAACAAACTCATTAAAATAAATCTAACCTAAAACCATACAAAAAACATGAAGATTCTTCAAGGCTTCATATAAGACCCCACCCCCCTTCTTTTACCGCGAAGTGAAATTGAAAATGTGAAAGAATCGCATCACAGATGTATATTTGTGCTGAGTCTTTATTTATTATTCACTAAAATGTGTTTTTATGGAGCTTTGAACAATATGATTGCGATATTTTAAAATTAATTTGTATTCTTTGGTTTTTTACATACTATTGTAACTGATATTTTTTGTAATTATATTATGTGTTTTAAATTGATCTATGAGGGTTTTTAATCTTTAATTCATCTTGATATCACTCCATCTTCCCCTTCGCTGCTTCATTAAAAAATAAATGGAGAAAAAACCAATTTTTGAATGGTAAATTTTTTGTATATTGGCATAACATTAAAATACACGAAAGTTATTCAATCTTTTCTAAAACAAGACAAAAGAAAAAAAATCAATCCTTACAAGAATCTAGCATTTATCTTTCTGCGTCTGATCATTACGCGCGCCTATTTTTAAGTTAGATACACATAAATAATTAATTTTACGCCAAAGAAGCGATAGCAGAGTATGCATGGGAAACCCCGTCTGGGGCGTCATGCACTACTTAATGACTACCGTCGTCGCATTGCTCTGACGTCACATGGCGCTTCGATTCACAAGAGAACATCTGAAGAGTACGGGAGGAGGTCATTTCTTCAGCATCCTTTTCTTCAGCTGCTCTTGCTCTTCAACAGATCGTCAGAGGCAAGAAATGCTTTGTGATGCAATCATTCAAAAGGTGATGAATGAAGATGAATTTAAAAAGGCTCTCATATTTTCAACCGTATTTCGATGATTGTATTTATTCTTTTTTTAATATCACACCTTCTTTTAATGAAAGTTTATTATTTTACGCTACAGTTACTCGAAAAGAGATAAATAAAAATTAAATTGCGATTTTGAATTGCATAAATACCCCGACTGGTTTCGCTTATTGTTTTTTTTTTTTTTTTTTTTTTTTTTTTTTTTTTTTTTTTTTCATATTTCAAAAAAATGGTTTTAAAACTCAATTAGTGATTTCACCTTTTTGAATTAAAAAGTAGGCATTTAATAAAAATAATCTATAACAAATCATCAGAGACAAGAAATGGTATGTAATGTAATCATTCAAAAGGTGATGATGAAGACGAATTTATAAAGCTCCCACACTCACAAGCGTATATGTGAGATTGCATTTATTCTTTTCATCAATTTTATACATTATTTAATACACATTTATCATTTTTCTCTACCCTTAAACACTCAAAAAAAGATAAATTAAAATTAAATTAGAGATTTTAATGACATGACTTCTCTGATTTTTAAATATATTTTGTTGTTTGTTTTTCATAATTTAATGAAAGAGTTTTGGAAATCTACTAATTATTACACGTTTTAATCATAAAATATTTTATTTTATTTTATTCTTTTTTTATAATCTGGAAAAAAATAATTAAATGATAGAAATGCTTTATAATGCAACGATTTAAAATGGGGCGAATGAAGTTGAATTAAAAATACTCTTGTAGTAGGAAATGCATCTCGATGATTACATTGATTTATTTTCGTTTACACATTTTTAATCAACATTTATTATTTTACTCTTTTTTTACGCACTTAACAATAGATGACGGAAAATTAAATTACAATGAAAATTGTTCATTCGACATCAAAGGAAGAGACTAGCTGAGTTCTCCACTGATCTCTATCGCTTGTCGCCTTTTATAAATAGAAATTTGACAATTTGTGTAAACCCTCCTACCTTAGGAGGAATGGGGAGGGGAGGGGATTGAGGCCTGCCTCATAGGTTGGTTGTATATCTTTGTGAATCTAAAAAGACATTACAAGAGATTCGAATAAGTCTGTTACGCAAATTTTACAAACGGCAAATGCGGCAAAATATTGCAAACTAACAATAATAATAATTTCCACTTATTACCACTTCATGAGATGTTTACACTTTTGTTGAGATTATGTAAACTATCTAGAAGAATTTATTTTATTTATTTATTTATTTTTGTAGTCAATCGTATTTATTGATTTCATCATTATCAACAAAATTTCAACATTGATTTTCAACAAAATAAGGGAGGGGTAATTATATTTATTTTTAGTTTTTAAGTTTATAAGATACGAGTTTAGCAACCTGCCGCTTTCTTTCAATGTCGTTTATAGCAACTTGAAAGCAGGGAAGGTTGTTTTAATCTAAAAATACAGTGCAAAAATCTCAAATAAATAAATAAATAAAAATCGGTTATACACAGCAAAATTTTGCAAAATATGAACAATAAAAATTTCCCCATACTTTCCCCAAACAAAACGTATCTCCTTATCAGGTTTGAATGTTTTTGTCTGGATTTAAAGTTTTACTATCTGGTTTCTACTATCTGGAAGAAATTACTTATTATCATTATTATCATTATTATTATTTTTTTATGGTCAATTGTATATGCTGATTTTATGTTTGAAACATAATAAGCAAGCGGTAATTACGTTAATTTAAAATTTTTGATTCCTTAGATTTAATTAAAGAATACACCAAATATAATAAAGACAATTGAAAAAATGGAGAGAAGGATACATTTTATTTAATAGCTATTTGATTGAAAAATATTTGACAGGAATGTTTTCTTCGCTTATTTTCGCGCCATTTTTTCATAGTAAGAAATTAAAAATTAAAATTTTGAAACCATATATTATAATGCAATTTTTATTTGATTTCATTCTAAAAATTTCAGAAAGTATAATTTCCTCCCAAAAGAGTGATATAACAATAATTTTTAGTAATTCAGCTATATACATTTGTAATTTTCGTTTCCATAATAATAATGCGTGATCCTGGATTTAATAACTGTATATGAACTCTGTTATAACGAGAAATATAGTGTTCCCAGTCATTGTAATAAACGAATTTGACTAAAATTCTTTACTATAATTCATGCAAAATAAATAAAGAAAACAAATGTTTTGAAAACATAATTAAAAAATAATAGAACTTACAAACCTAATGAAAAACTAACAGCTTCTATCTTCTTAGAAAATAAAGCACATTTAATATGTTTGTTACGAGATGTTCTTTTCATTTCTTTTAATTATCGAACACCAGTTTTTCCAAACAGAATTGTTTGCCTTATTTAATTGAAGAAAATCTGTTATTAGAATAGTGTGGAAAATTTGATTCGGTATCAGGGTTGCTATCTTCCTTCTTTTATTATTGTTGTTAATCTGATTGCTTGACTGTTACCATTTTTTCAAATTGTATAATTTGCTTTATTTTATCCATCATTAAATAAGGCAGGTATTACTATAGCAAATAATTGGTAGAAATCAAGCAATTTTTATAAAAGAGCAACAGACTGGCAACAATGTTCAAAAATACTGATGTTCGAATTCAAGATTTCGTGAGCTGCGTATGAAGCGTATGAGCTGCTATCTATATATTTATTATTTTAAAATCTGGACACCATTACGTGGTTTGGATTAAACCCATTATTTTATTTAAAATATCAACGAGAATTTTGGAGCTCGTATAAACTTCGTTTTACTTAATCACGGAATAATATTCCATTGAATAAATAAAACTTTGCTATTCATTTTTTTAAAATTTATTTTGAAAATAAGACCACGCTATATAAAAAGAATTGTAGCTTTATAGTAAATTAACTTCTCTTATACAAGTTTCTCATCAGCGTAACAAATGTTTTACGTGTTTAAATAGTAGATGTGAATCAGCTTATTTATGATAGATTGGTTCTTGCGGAATACAAATCAGTTTCCCAAAAAGAGGGCTTCAGTAAACTGTAGTTCGTATGACTACCCAATAAAAATAAATTATCATCAGTTTCTCTCCCGGGGATGTACTACTATTTGCTACAGAATCTAAATACCAAATACAACCTGATAAAACAATTTATAGGCACGCCATTCGGAAGTATATGCCTTCTACAAATGTTGTTGCCTTGCCATTACTGTATGATTCATATATCTTGTTAAAATATATTTACATGCATTTGAATTGCCTATAAATCCTCTTTGAATGTTTTAGCTGAAATATTTTAGAGTTTCAAAATTTGTTCATATGTTTAAGCACACAAAAATTTACCACACCAAAATATTTATACATTTTTTTTTCTTTTGTAAGAGGACACACTTACTCAGTTGGAAAATTATAACTCATGTGATTTATTTACAAATTGGAAAAAATAAGGTGTTGAAATTAGTGAAATGTAATTACGTATCCAACGTGTACTTAGAGTTCCACTACCTGTTATTTATTCCTCTGAGCTGTTTCAGAAAACAGACCAAGATACTCTTAGCAAATGGTTATCTGAATGAATTGTGCTAATAATTGGGTAAATTGTGTGTGTATGTGTGTGACAAAAGTTCCCGTACTCACACTGACCAATGCATCTGTCAGATCTGTGGTGCGACTAAAGATGTGTTAAGCCCATGCAAATTAGCTTTGATTAAATTCTGTTTGCGTCTAAAATCCGTTATAGTATGCATAATTTAATGTGTTTTATTCTTATTTTATTTGAAATTTTCCTTTTCGCATCTTATGGTTTATCTTTATTGATCTTCAACCTTTTTGTCTGAGAATCATTTGCTACCACAAATTCAGAAAAGTTATCTTCTTATTTAATCTCGAAATTTCTCTAATTAAATAAGGCAATTTTTTCTGTTCCGAAATAGGGCGTGTTCTAATTTGATGCAAAGCGGACCTAAGCTTGTTTGAAGATTCCTACTTAGAAAGGATACAGTTATAGAAGGAATAGTTACAGTTACTTGCGTAATAATATGTAATTTGTATTGAAAAAAAGAAAGAAAAGAAAGAAAAATCATTTGAAAGTAAAGTGATAATATAACAATTGTTTTGCTGTAACTTTCTTACCACTCTAATGTTACTAATTTTTTTAAATCAGAAATAAGGACATTTTTTCTGTCGAATATTTTATTGAATGTATTTGCATTCATTTAAAATTTATATCTTACTTTTTTGGGGGTATTTTAAACTGTTCTTACATTAGATTTAACACTGATTTACATGTTAGATTGTTTTATAATAAGCATACTATACGGAATAAAAAAATATTGAATAATTTAAAATAGAAGAAAAAAAATATTGGAAAAAATCCGGAAGAAGAAAACACGCTTTATTCAGTTTAAATCAAACCACCTTTTCACCGCGATTGTACTTATCAAAGTCAAAAGTAAGATATGTTCCCAGATAACGAGACACTTTTAAATTTAAAAAGTACTTATTCTTGAAAATATCTGATAAATCAGTTTTTAATAAGAGACAGCAAAATGTTTTTCTGGAGATGGATTCTTCAAATTTTATGTAAATTAAACATATGTAAGCAAATACTATAAATTCATAAATATATACAGGACAATTGCACCATACAATTTAACTTATAAGAATGTATTCATTGAAATACAACACATAGCTCAGTGGTGCACAAAACAGGAATTTCAATATATATTTGTACAATTAAAATAAAACAAAACTATCAACGTTTCGCGCCATCTTCTGTGGGCGTCTTCAGGAAAATACGATAACGGAAGGACTACGTTTGCATCTTGATCGAGAGATAATATTTCTAATAAATTAAAATTTAAATGAATAAAAATTTTAAAAATGTTGCCACTTACACGTGAGTAAAAATTAAAATATTGCAACGAAATAAAATCTTAAGATTTTATGATGTTATGCCATATTTTTGGTATATTGTAGGATAAATTATCATTACATGGTTTATTTTCTCGTGCAATTATTTCGATAGATTCTCTTATTTTACCTTAAACTGGGTTATTTCATGGAACTATGATTTTGGCCTCATCAAAGTTAATACGGCAACCTTTGTTCGCCAAGTAGAAACGAGAAAGACATCGGTATGACTACGCGGCAACTTTTAATTAGATTACATCGGTATGACTACGCGGCAACTTTTAATTAGAATTAAAGAGCATCACAGAGATATTAAACAATATAAACAGAATACTACTCTTTCTTGCTTCTACTTGGCGATCAAAGGTTGCCGTATTAACTTTGATGAGGCCAAAATCATAGTTCCATGCAATAACCCAGTTTAAGGTAAAATAAGAGAATCTATCGAAATACTTGCACGAGAAAATAAACCATGTAATGATAATTTATCCTACAATATACCAAAAATATGGCTTACATCATAAAATCTTAAAATTTTATTTCGTTGCAATATTTTAATTTTTACTCACGTGTAAGTGGCAACATTTTTAAATTTTTTATTCATTTAAATTTTAATTTATTAGAAATATTATCTCTCGATCAAGATGCAAACTTAGTCCTTCCGTTATCGTATTTTCCTGAAGATGCCCGCAGAAGACGGCGCGAAACGTTGATAGTTTTGTTTTATTTTAATTGTACAAATGTATATTAAAATTCCTGTTTTGTGCACCACTGAGCAATGTGCTGTATTTTAAAAAATACATTCTTATTAGTACTATAAATTCTCTTAAATTTCATAATTTTAACAAGTCAATTCATATAAATCTGGCTTTTAAAATTATTTAAAAATGTTTTAAAGTATGTTAAAAGGAGTACTATGTTTGATCTGTGATTTAAAATTAATTTGATTAACATTATTAATATAGAAAAAAAAGGAGTAACCTAAATAATTCATCGAATTTAAAAAATATATTTTTTTTTTCTTTTGCAAGTAGATATATAACGTACAAAGACCGATGATACATGAAACGATATACATACTTACCACATTTCTGATACTTATTACTACAAATGTTTAATATGTGAGTGATTAGTCACTGGGCACACATCCCAACTGTGTTTCGTTCAAATTACTACCAATGTCCGGCACAGCAGTAGTGATGCCTTTTACTGCAATGCTTGCAACGTTGTTAGCATTGGGGTACTTAAACTTTGTTCATTAAACAACCGCACAGGAAGAAATCACATGGCGTAAGACCTGGATATCTGGAGGGCTATGGCAGCAGAGGATAACATCACCCAGACGAGCAGAATCATTGCTGCAATCAAGGAGCCCTCAAGGTGGGGCTTTTAAACATACTGAATGTAAGTATATTGCCATGTATCACCTGTCTTTGTAGGTCGTATATATCTCAATACACTGTGTTTTAAAACTTGATGAATCATTTTGACTAACACTGTATTATAGAGAAAAAAATAATGCAGGTATCTCTTATTGTTACTGTTGATCAATAGCTAATGCCTAAACAATTAATAACAAACAAAATAAGAATAAACTAAATAATAAACAATAAATAAGGATAAGATAATAATAAACAAAAATAAGGAATAATTTTCCACTGCACAATAGTTTGAAAAGTAGTTCTCCATGGGACAAAAATACATTCACGTCAAAATAGTTACATTTTGCAAATTTTTATGCGGTGTCCTGGTTCTTCTGATGGGTTGCATTAAAAAAAATCATGCTGCGACAAATAAAACAGTTAAAATTCTATTATTCCACTACCACATTTAATTGTATAAAATTTCAGGTATTAAAAACAGAAAGACTATTTTAGTGACGGAAAGTTTCGAAATTTCACAAAGTTCAAAGTATCATAACTTGGTGCATTTTGGTCGCGGAAGAAAAGAGTTTTTACTCTTTTCTTCTTTAACTGTTTTACTTGTCTGAGTACGGAAAATTTCTTTTTAAATAAAACATTTAAGACCCAGGAGTAGTATAAAAAATTAAATTTCGTGACAAAATGTGTTTTGTCTGTAAACTGTAGACAACATTTAAAATATTTTTGTTGTTGGAACTGTAATTCTGAAATTAACGATTTTGAAACTGTCTATAGGCCAACAATAAGAAGGGTCAATCTGTATAAGATAGCATACGTAAATTAATTTATTTATATTAGGGAATAAAATAAAACTTTAAAATGTTTCTCTGCATCCAAAAAACCCAATGAAAACATTCTGTTAAATATTTTCCTTTTATCTATTTGAGTAGTTTGTAAAAAGTCTTAGCGATACAAAAGCGAGCGGTGAGAGAGTGTCATCTGTTTGTCGCGAATAATCAAACATAAACATTCTGAAATTTTATTATTAATCTATAATAAAATTCTTTTACACTATTAATGAGAAAGGGAATATTTCCAATTTCTTTAGTATTAGAATATTGGAATTTAATTAATAGGATTATAAATTAAATAAGTTCTTTTATAATATACCTGTTATGTTTTATTTGCATTGGTATTTTTAGGATACCGCGTCTCAAAAGAAACAAATGTGTAAGTGGGATCGCAGATCTTACAGAGGGTTTTGTTTAATATTTCGTTGAAAAAACTTATTCTTTAATTTATAGAAACAAATTGTTAATTCATAATTGATAAATTCTTACATAAATGGTAGCACCAATAAATTTAATTTACAAATAATTATAAAATTAAGTTATTTATTTTCATCAAGTTAAAAATGTTCAAACCAAATTATTTAAATAAAATCCAAAATTCTATTTTTTTTTTCTCGAAAATTTGAAATTAAAAAACTTAACTGAGAAATAATTAAATTTCTAAAAGCGAAAAAATTGTATAAATTAAATTTAAAACGCTTAATCATTAATAAATCGCAAAAGTTTTTAATATAAAAAGAATGCTGAATTCCAAAAAGTATTATGAATTTCAGATGAACGAAGCCTGAATAATATAAACCTTAAATTGACCAAAAATACATAAATTCTTCTTATTAAATCCATCTTAATGTGCAAATTTCAAGCTCCAGCATCAGGGTTTAAGCAAAAAACCTTCTGTTTACTAGAGAGACGCTTCATCTCCTAGCTATAATATTAACATTTGCATGTCTACATGGAAAACGTTGAAACTTAGTTATTTTTTAAAATTTAAATTTTAAAAATGAACGGATGAAATTGAAAAAATTTATTTAACCACTCAACTGATTCTTATTTTAGATACAATAAATTGAAAATATGGGATAAACACCGATTTTTTTTAAAGCTAAAATATTCGTATTACCTAGTCTAAACAATTTTGCCATTAAATAGTATGGAATTGTGTTTAAAAAAATTGGTGTCAAAAAGCTTTAAGTGATTTACCACGCAAAATCTTCTTCACCCGTACGACTTACGGGCATATCAGCTATGTGGTTAATTAAAAAATACACTTTTTCATTTTTTTTCGTGTGACACGAGTTATTTAGCTGAAGGTAAACAAAATTTGAAGTTACCGACTTGCACAGTTTTGCGTACGGACACAGTGACCAACGGACAGTAAGAAGACTGCACTGAAAAAAAAATCTGCCTCTGGCATTTAGAAAATAAATTGTGGCTCTAGAAAATAGAGCTCCCGATTATACGTTTATACGAGTATACGTATAATACGTATTATACCAAATACGTATTTGCTATACGTATAATTCGGCATCGGCAGTTATACGTATTACACGAGTTGAGGAAAAACGGGGGTCCGGCCCCAGGAGGAGGAGCAGAGGAGCCGGAGCAAGGAGCAATGAGCAGCTCCTCCTCTGCTCCTCCTCCCAAGCACCTGCTCCTCCTCTGGTGCTCCTGCTCCTCCTCTGGTGCTCCTGCTCCTCCTCACGTGATTCTACTCTAAGAGGAGGGGTCAAAGGATTTTTTTTTTTATTTTAAGCCGGAATTTTAGGGAGTTAGAAATTTTTACCATACTATAGTACGATGGGGTTTTTTAATTTTAATGCGGGGACTTTAAAATTTTCGGCGTGTTACAGTACGTGGGGTATGTTTTTCGATTGAATTTTGCTGTTGTTCATTTCAAAAGGTAATTAAAAATTAGGAATGAAGCGACCTTTTTTTTTTTTTCACCGTGTTTTAAATAAGGGGGTTAAGCGGATATTTTGGGGACACAAAATGATTTTTTCTGTACTATTGCACGAGTGGTTTTTAATTTTAATGTGGGGACTTTAAAGTTTTCAGTTTGGTGTAATTTAAGGATTATTTTTTTGATTTTAAGCGGGAATTTTGCGAAGATTGATTTTTTTTTTCCACTGTGCTCTTACATGATGAGTTAAGCGGGTATTTTGGGCACACAGAATGTTTTTTTTTCTATACTATTGTATGAGTTGTTTTTAATTTTAATATGGAGACTTAAAAATTTTCTGATAAGGACTTTGAAACTTTCATTTCTTCCTAAACCCTGGAGTGTGTTGGACGTGTATTTGTGAAAGTGTTGGATTAGGTGAGTATACAACGTTAAATGTGTCTTTATTATTAAACTATTTCAATTTAATTATGCATGAAAATTAAAGATTTTGTTCCTAATTTTAGTTCAACTTGAAAACAATAATTTGAAATAATAAAATGTGAAATTAGAATTAAAAGTTTTGAATGCACATTTCATAACACTGAGATAAGCTGTCATCAGTAATAATTTTATTTAAAAATGTTTTTTAAATAATAGAAGGGAAAATAATCATCTATAAAAGACTAACTGAATTATTCACATATTTTTAAACATTGATATTAAAAGTTTTTTAGATAAATTTTATAAAGATATGCTGAAACATAACCAAACAGGTTGAATATCATATAAAACTTATGAATATTACTAAGCTGAAACATTGAAAACCTGCTTTGACAAGTTATTTTTTCAAGTTAGTTAAGTTATGTTATTTGTATGTGAGACTTTTTTTATAAAACCATACTGGGAAATAACCAAACAGCTTAATTATCATATGAAACTTATGATTATTACTAAGCTGGAATAATCAAAACCTGCTTTGACAAGTTAATTTTTTCAAGTTAGGTTATTAACGTCACTTACAAATGAGAATTTTTATTAAAATAATTATTTAAAACTTTGATGATTTCTTAAGATATTTGGTAAAATGTTAGTAAAATACTAAAAGATGTGTGAAGACCTTGTCTGTTAACTTTAAATTTGGGCATTAAATGAAATTTTCCAAGTTTTACCATTCATATGCGAAGGTTTCATCTAAGTAAAGAAAAAAATTATTACATAAGTCATTGTTTTTTCGAATGAAAATGAAGAGTCTTGCATCTTAAAAATTTTGTTCATGTGTCGATAAAAGCTTTTTGGGGTAAGCAAATAGCTGGTTGCTGGGGTAAATAAATAGTTGATTTCGAAAAAATTTGGGTGGTTGGTTGTTGAAAACTTATCAATGAGATGTAAATGAAGGGGGGGAGATGAAATAACTTAACAATTAAAACTGAAAACCTAACTCACATAATAGTTGATCGTGAAAACAGTTGAATGGTTGGTTGGTTGATTAAAACATATCAATGAGATGTACTTAAAGGGGGAATCTGATAACTTAACAGTTAAAACAGAAAACCTAAGTCACATAAATGATTATCGACATTAAAATTTGACAATTATTAAATATTAGTGAAACATTTTTAAATAATTTGAAAAGTTTTGTAAAATTATTTTAATAATTTGTTCAAACCTTTAATAGTGACTTGTATTTTTTTTTTATTAAATATAAACATTTGATTTTTTAAAATTTTTTTAATAACATTAAAATTATTAACAAGTAATCACACTATCACTGATAAACTAAAATATAATACATTTCATATAAGCAAGTGTTTGAAAATTTAAGCATAAATAGTGATTCATAAGAAGTGAATATGTCTATTTAGCTGATGAAGTGACTCATAAAATATCAGAATAATCCAAAACATATGTGATTTTTTTCTTCTCTTAGTGATTTTTAACTGTTAAGTCACAATAAAAATTATTTTTGTATGTGTGAAGTAATCACTTTCGATGATCTTTCTTACTTTTTAGTTACTAAATTACGGGTCTTAACGGCCCAATGGTTAGTGTCGCGTGTTAAAATGAGAAGTATGATCAGATGTTTGTGGGTTCGAAACCTGCGAGTAATTCTAATAACATAGGTAAAAATTGAAAGGAATCTAAAAAGATCAGCTGTATAGGACTTGACCGATTTCGTATCTTGAAGGTTATAAGCTTTTCCAGGATGAATGTAATCACGTCAATTTCATGATCTTTGAATCTTACTAATTTGCTCATGATGTGATGTGCATCATAATTACGCAAATTATGGAAGACCACTGGAATGATGTGTGGCTGCTTATAGTTGAGATTGCGAAACGGGTGTGCAGCACCTCTAAATTTGGAAGACAAATGGCAATGATCACGGATGTCAATCAATGATCATGTTTTTCTCCCAGCACCATATGACAAATGCAACATTCTGTCGCCTCCTGAAATTCTTTTTCTTGAAGAGGTGAAAGTTTTAAAGAGTCTAAATTTAATAGCTTTCGTCCACATATATCCTTCTCTCAGACCATTTGACTTAAAAAGCGTTCAACACAATCTTGACCGGGATATACTAAGTAATGATTGTTCAGAATAAACAACTTATTGATAAATACTAGTACATATAAAACATTACAAATGTGAAGTTTCAATTGGGTTGTGATTGATTCATTTAATGAAGTTAAGTGACGTGTATTACATACTTCTCGATAATGCTATGAAGAGAAAGCTAACTATTCAAATCTAATAGTCTTTCATTGAAAAAAAATTAAGAAAACATGTTTAAAAATCATTGTATAATATTTTTACTAACATACATGGGAATGTTCAAGGGAAGAACTTTTATGAATGATTAAGTATTTCTTTTTATTATTGTGTGATTTATATATTAATATTTATTCATCTGTTAATTAAAAGTTTGTTGTTGTTGTTTAATATTTTTAAATGGTGTTTTAATTTTTTAAGTATAAATTTTATTTTATTCAGTATTTTTAATAAAATTATACCTATTATAATTAAATGTTAGTATATTATATAATTAACTAGCGAGCTACGCCCGCTAGCTGGGCCACTTTTTCCAAATGAACCTCGATATTAAGCAGTATAAGCGAAAAAATTCATTTAATAAGCAAGTCTTGGAGTTCGAAACCTCAAGCACAAAAAAAGTAAATTAAAGAGCTATGGTTGTTATGCGCCCATTATCCCGTTAAAAATATGTGATTTCGCACAGTGGGCGCTACGTGCCCACCGTGCAAAGGCGGCCCACCGGCCTACCACCAACCGGCGCTACGCGCCATGGTCGCCATCGTCCCGTTAAAAATATTTTGTTTTGCACGGTTTGCGCTGCGCGCCCATAAGACATTTTCTCGTATTTTTTGGTTCATGAGAAGCCGACTTTTACGCAGATTCTGAACATGTAATCAGTTTTATGTACTTTAAAAACTGTCTGTATGATGGTTTAAGAAAAAACGCGCAAAAAAAGTTTCGGTATTAAAAACTGCAAAAGACTGCTATTAAAAAAAATAAGTAATTTCATTAATATCACAAACAACATAACTAACAAATAATTTTGGCAGCTCGTTTTCCGTTTGTACTAACAAAAATTAGTGTTAATCGCGTAAATCTTAGGTTACACAATATTCGTGTATGCTACCAAAAAAAAGTATGAAAATAAACCGTGTTTAAAATTTTTTACCAATTAGTTCTTTTTCAAAGAACCGAAACGAAAGAAAAAGTCGTTTTCCCGGGAGAAAAAAGAGGTTTTCGGCTGCTTCTTCTTTTAGCCAAAGGGGAAAAGTTCAGGTCGTTCACCGCAAGGTGGCGCAGTGTTCTGCCTCCGAGCTCCGTTCGAGCTCCGTTTGGGAAATTAGACGTTTTCCGTTCCGATTCCCGACCGGTTTTTAATTCATAACTTTTTTAATTTCATCCTACGGTCTCGAAAATGCCCGAAATGACTTTCCCGGAATTTTTCGAATCGAAAGACACCTCTCGCAACTTCCAACTCGCCCGCGTTGCGAACTGTAATCGGCTTCAAGCAGACAGACAGAGGCGCACGGATTTTATTAGTATAGACTTTAAAAATGGGAAGTTTAAATCATTGGTAAATGAATAATTTTAATGATAATTAGTAAAGAAGGATCCAACACACAACGAAATATATCAATAAATTTGGTTATCTAAACTTGTTTTTATAACATACGAGAAGAAAAGAATATGTTTAAAAGTTGGTATTCAATATTCAATTTTCTTTGTTAATATGAAAATATTTAGTAATATTCCCAGGGATGATTCATCATGATTAAAGTTTGTAGTTATTCGAAATATTGCTTAATAACTTGATGTTTCTTGAAAATTTTGAAAAGAATTTCTTTTTTATTCTATTAATTAGATAAAAAAATTATATTAGGATTTAATTAAATTCTTAATTATGACGTATTAAATAAATTAAGTCGCTTTTTAAATAAACATTATATTAATTATATTCAATTTGAATAAACTCTTAATTTCAGATTTCAACCTATCATTGTTACTTATCTAGTGAGTCAGCTTTCGGGAAATACCGTTAAAGATAAGAATATGCTGTAATCAGTCATTTACCAACAGGTAAGCAAAGATGAAGGTTGGATTTAAGGACTGGTGAATGAAAGTTTAAGGTAAGAATATTTTTCAATGTGTCTTTCATAAATAGTTTTCATTTAATTTTTAATTAATATTTAATTAATTGCTATTTTCTAATTTCATTACAAATTAGTATTTCTCAAGTTGTTTCAAATGAACATTTTTTCATTTATTATTAATTCATTAATTTATAAAGTGTTATTTTAATTACATGAGAAATTAATATTTTTCATTAAGTTTTTAATCTATATTTTAATCAACACAATGTTTAATTAATATTTTATTAATGTTAATTAATATTTTTCATTTATTGATAATTCATATTTTTCATTTAATATTTAATACATCCATAATATTATACCCAAAAGCTTAAATGTTTAAAGTTTTATAAGGATGCGTATTCCCATATTAATTTTTTTCATTAAGTTTTTAATCAATACAATGCTTAATTAATATTTTATTAATGTTAATTGATATTTTTCATTTATTGTTAATTCATATTTTTCATTTAATATTTAATAAATACGTAATATTATGCACAAAAAAATATAAATGTTTAAAGTTTTATACGAATGCGTATTCCCAAATTAATATTTTTCATTAAGTTTTTAATCAATGCAATGTTTAATTAATATTTTATTAATGTTAATGTCTTTCATTTATTGTTAATTCATATTTTTCATTTAATATTTAATACATACATTACATTATACACAAAACCATAAGTATTTAAAGTTTTATATGAATGCGTGTTCCGTTTTTAACTAGATTTCATTTAAAAGATCACATACTCAACCTTATGTAATCATTTTAATTATAGGTTAATTTAAATTTTCCAACAGTTAAAGCCGAAATGAATGTGATACACTCTTTATTTCGCTAACAAAGTACAGAAAAATATAAATATTTTAGTTTTATTTAAAATAAATCGATAAAAAAAAGCCTCTAATTTGATTTAAATAATTATATCTTAAGTTTTCAAAAGATATTGCTCAAAAGACGTTATTTTATTTCAAGTCAAATAATTTTAATTAGATATAGTACTCATTAAGATTAATTAAGATAACACATCAACCCCAGTTCCTATCAGCTATGATTCAGAGATTCAACCCTTTTCGGAAAACGCTATCAGATAAGCAGATAAGAATGATTCATCTATGTTTACACACACACATATACTGCAACGAATTTAGTATCCTCTCTTTGAGAAAATAATTATTAAACTCTTCATCGATTTGGATTTAACACTTTTTTTTATGTTAAGGTATGAAAAATATTATTTTCAATACAGTTTTAAAAATATTTAAAAGCATTTTTCACAAATTATTTTGATCCGAAGATAAAACCTTTAAATGTTAAATTGTTGATTTTAAACATTTATTTTCTCATTGCTTGAAGTATTTTGTTCTTACTTGGTGATTTTAATCAATCATTTTCTTACTATTTGAAATATTTTGTATTAATTTGATGATTTTATGTTGATACTCCAAACAGTTAGGCCGACGCGCGTGAACACATCTCATTACAAATATTAGTTTAAAAGAGTACCCAAAGTGGGGGTCTTTCTGAAATATCCTAACTACATTGACGCAATGTTTCCCAAGGTCAAAGGAAAATGGCAGACTCCAAACATTAAAAACCGACGAGCGCGATTAAATGTTAGTACGTAAAATTCCATTTTGAAACATATTTTCTCATTCAAATTTTAAAGTTATTTTTTAATTATTCTAAAAATTCAATTGCATACTATGGTTCCCTAAAAATAACACTCGAAATAATGTATGTGAATGTGTGCAATATGGGAATCATGTGATCTGCCTCCTCGTGGCGATTCCTGGGTGAAAGCTTTGACTCTAGGTCACTTGCAGCTAAAGATCACACCTTTCGGCAAAAAAATTACATACACATACATACAACATACACATACATACAACACACACATACATACAACACACGCATACATACATACACACATACATACATACATACAATACACGCACATACATACAACACATACATACATACACACACATACATGCAAAACATACATACAACACACGCACATGCATACAACACACAAACATACATTCACACACATACATGCATACAACACACACACATACATACTCATACATACAACACACACGAAATAATAATAATAATCATTTCAATTAAATTTTCACCAAGGTTCGAAGGAAACCACATATTCCAAACCGTTAGGGCGACGAGTGCGATTCAATGCTAGCACGTAAAATCCCATTTTAAGACATATTTTTTCATTCAAATTTTAAAGTTATTTTTTTATTATTTTAAAATATCAAGTGTATAACATAGTTGACTAAAAATAACACTCGAAATAATTTTAAATTTCCTTCATTAAATAAATATTCAAAATTGTTATTCCCAAATTCTTATTACCGGCATATGTTATTTATGATGACAGACAGGGATTAAGGTTATTCAGATCTTTCTAAGATAATCCAAGCAAAATCCACACATGATTAGAAGAAAATTATAAACTCCGAACGGTTAGATCGACGAGCTCACGTCAATTTCATTGCAAAAAAATTAAAGTTACCCTATTAAACATTAATATCCGCTTAAAACTCCAAAAAAGGAAAAAATAATTCAATCTTAACAAAATTACTTCTAAAAAAATAATTCATTAATTCACCATGAATGAACCCATCTTAATTAGTTCTTTATTAAAATATCAACCCCCGAAAAAAAAAAAAATATATCCTTCGCGTATGATTAGTCTAAAATAATAATTTTCCCTAAATACCCGCTTAACTCATCATGTAAGAGCACATTGAAAAAAAAAATCAATCTCCCCAAAATTCCCGCTTAAAATCAAAAAATAAACTCTTAAATTACACCAAACTGAAAATTTTTAAGTCTCCACATTAAAATTAAAAACAACTCATACAATAGTATAGAAAAAAACCTTCTGTGTGCCCAAAATACCCGCTTAACTCATCATGTAAGAGCACAGTGGAAAAAAAAAATCAATCTTCGCAAAATTCCCGCTTAAAATCAAAAAATTAATCCTTAAATTACACCAAACTGAAAATTTTAAAGTCCCCACATTAAAATTAAAAAACACTCGTACAATAGTACAGAAAAAATCATTTTGGGCCCCAAAATATCCGCTTAACCCCTTATTTAAAACACGGTGAAAAAAAAAAAAAAAAAGGTCGCTTCATTCCTAATTTTTAATTACTTTTTAATTACCTTTTGAAATGTACAACAGCAAAATTCAATCGAAAAACATACCCCACGTACTGTAACACGCCGAAAATTTTAAAGTCCCCGCATTAAAATTAAAAAACCCCATCGTACTATAGTATGGTAAAAATTTCTAACTCCCTAAAATTCCGGCTTAAAATAAAAAAAAAAATCCTTTGACCCCTCCTCTTAGAGTAGAATCACGTGAGGAGGAGCAGGAGCACCAGAGGAGGAGCAGGTGCTTGGGAGGAGGAGCAGAGGAGGAGCTGCTCACTGCTCCTTGCTCCGGCTCCTCTGCTCCTCCTCCTGGGGCCGGACCCCCATCTTTCCTCTACTTACACGAAACAGCATATAAGGTACATCGTATATACGGATTTTACTCAAGCGGTTAAACGTATAAACGTTTAAACTTTTTTCTTTCAATGTATGAAATTTGATGTTTCAATACATTTTGCGGATTAGAGACATTGAGAAATATCCGGTAGAGTATCCCCATCGCGAATCTTTGTTCAAAGAACTACGGTGTGTTTACTTAACTACTAGTACTTGTTATGCAAATACTTAAAAAAATCTGAAAACTTCCTCAGTTTAGATTTTTCCCCCCCCAAAAAACTAAGTTATTTATTATAAAATGTCTTACATTAGTTGTGGGTAGAATCAAACTAATCTTTGGAAAATCTGCGACGAAGTACTTAGTTTTTTATATTTTCTTTTATCTTAAGAAGAAGAAAGTATTGGATTCGGGAAAACTTTCGAAAGGTTTACACGTTTTAAGGGTAAGAGAGTCCGAAAAACACGTTTTTACAAAATATCTGCCTGTGAGTTTGTGAGTCTGTGACTTTGTCTGTCTGTATGTGACATGAATTTTTTGGGGTGCTCTATCTCAAGACTTAATACACAGAATTAAGTTATATATATGGGGGAGAGTGGGGCATATGTGAAAATGGGGCACATGAGAACATTGCCATTTTTCACTAGTTATTATATGTTTTTTTTGTTTCAAAAAATTACCAAAGATGGGAGCACCTATAGACATATGAAAAAATTTCTTTTTGAAACTCTTCGACATTTTGTTTGTCCCCAGGAGCCAAAACACTGCTTGCTGAATTCAAATGCAAAATCTCCAACTTGATAAAAGAATAATTTTATTTATTTATTCCTTTTTTCTTTATTTAACATATACTATGGATACTAATAAATATTTATGATACTTTTTATTTTTAAAATTGAGAAATGCTAATGATTTGTCCCTTTAACTCTTGTGGGAATGTGGGACACTTATGAAGAGTCTAGTTGGGGCAGATCTAAATACGTCATTAGATTGCCCAATAATCATTCAGTGATTCTACCCCTTTTAGTTAACTTCGTGAAAATAATGACAGCTCCATTATCTATATTTTTATAGAAATAGAAGACATTTCTATCATATAAAGTTGATTTTGGGTAATAGAAATTTCTACAAACACAACTGTCAGTAAATACATAAAAAGCAACAAGCTCTTTACGTTCAATTGTAATTTAAATAAATTTCACATTTTCTAAATTGCAATAAATGCTATACATTATTTAATTTAACAGTTTTCAATACTATTTTTTATGCATCATTAATGCAAAAAATATTACGTTTAACAACTTTGCAAATTTTTCTGTTTCATTTGTTGCAAACTTGTAGTATTAGTTTACTTCCATTTCTAAAACAGCTATTTTATTTGGTGTTTTGAAAATAGATATATATATTAAGAAAATAAATTTTTTAAACTTATAACTACCGTGAAATACCGTGAATTATTAACTCCCCCCTTTCTTTTAAAAGCAAAAGAAATTAAATTTGGAGGGAGCTTATAAATGTAAAACAATTTTTTATCCTTAATTTACAGGCAAATATTAGGAATGAGAATCGTTCGCCTTTTGGTAGTTTTCCTATAAATATTATCCAAACGCCCCCTCCCTAAAATCTCCCTCAAACAAAGAACCCTAAGCAAAATTTAAATTTTTAAATTATTTTCTCGAGTTTACTTCTTTAATTTTTTTGTTATATTGCAACAATATTTTATCTATTATCTAAGCCCCCCCCCCCAAATCTGCTTATTTTTATTTTATAATATTTTGCTTAAACATATCACTCAGAAACTAAATAAATATACATATATTTTTCTTTATGGGGAATTTACTAGATAGTACAACTAATGATTAAGGTAACATATGAAAAAGGTAATAAAAACATGTCAATTTTTTTCCCTGGTGTTCACGTGTTTCCCTTATGTGTTTACAACTGCTCTTTCGTTGGAGCACATATGAACATTTTTTTTTTTAATTCAATAAACTACTAAGAAAAGTAAGAAGAACTGTAAAGGTAATTAAAAAAAATACCATGCGTAAAAAAGTTCTGTTTACTATATTCAGTAGTTTTGCTTATAGAAATTAACCCAGTTATGAGATAAAGCTATGGTTATGTTCCCATGTATCCCAGTCTCCCCTATATATTCAGGTAGTCCCTGGTAAAAATTGTTGCTGACTAGTTTTGTATGTAAATCGTTCAACAGGTGGTTCTACTTTGCTGTATTTTATTTATGATTTCTGCAATAGCTCTATCTCTAGAATTAATGCACGAATTTTCATCAAACTATAGATTCAGTTAATGCTTGAAATGAAGTGATTCTATGTATGTTTTGGTGAGAATGTCCAGATTAAAAAAATGAAATTTCATTATACTTTAACAGAGTTAGAAAATATTAGCTCCATAGAAAGAATAGCATTTGCGCTCGGGTGCAAACTTGAGTGTAAAATAAGTGAATGAAGAATTTTTAAATAATTAAAAAGAAAAAACTAAATTAAACAAGAATTCACAATAAATCTGAAAATTTATACTCTCATTCTTTCCTCAAAAAGTGTTTAATTTTGCTGGTTATTTACAATGGATACAATTTGTATACATTACCTACACAAAATGTAAAATAACGGGGTATCTGAACTCATTACCATAGGATGAACAAAAAAAAAAAAAAAAAAAAAAAAAAATCTAAATAAATTCAAAGTACAATGTTGCAAAATACTTCACGGTAGGAACTCGCTATTTTGAAAATAGATATTTCACTGTAAATGAAACGAGATTGGCCAATCAGGAATCTGATATTTTGTGGAATTTTTGCAAACTGTTTTAAAAAATATACGCTTTTTATTGCTTGATCTTGTATATATAAGGCATACTATACGGATTTCTGTCATAACGCCACCGAATTCCAAATTATTCTTCATTCAGTGACTTAAGACTGATGAAGTCCAATATTTAAATTATATACGATACGTGGAATATACGTATACATTAAATATACGTATTCTTAAATATACGTTTAAATGATACGCCTTATAAGTATCCGGATACAATTAAACGTATATTTTAAGGTATCCGTATAGCAGAAAAACGTATTATACGGATATACGTATATCGTTTAAAAGTATAGCTGCTATAAGTATCCTATCGCGAGCACTACTAGAAAAAATAGTTCCATGTCATCCTTATAAATTCTAGTTCCCTTTGCTAGCGTGTTCTAGTTAATATTCTGATTGAGTAGACCAGAATTTTCTTGTTCCCAGAACTAGAAAAATTCGGGCTTCGAGCTAGATTTTCAAAATGGCTAAATTTCATAACAATAACTTCTGGTTTCATAAATCAGAATTTCTAGTTTCCTGACTTTCTAAGATAGGTATTAGAACTAGAATTTAAAGACACATTAACTACAAAATATAATATCCTGAAGCAGAAAGCATGGTTATAAAAAAAAGTGTTAAAAATTAAAACTGTTAAAAATTCGATTTGATGCCTTTTTTTTTTTGAAAATTATCTATTTGTTATTTATTGCCTTTAAAAAATCGCATATTTTACAAGTTACTGTTACTAAAGCAACATTTCTGTTTAATTTCTTGAAGCATTATCGAAATAAATTTAATCGAAAAAATAATATCCTGTTCTATACAATATTTTTTTTTGCATTCTTTAAACTATAGCGAGACTAAATGAAATTGATTTATCTCATTTAATATACATTACGTGTTCTATGTTACTGGTGATTCTTTCAGCAATACAATAATTAGAAAAAGAGTGATAGATAAATAGAGAATTCGATATAAACTAATTATATTTTATGTGTTTTAATAGCACGATAAAGTTTACTATAAAATATATATAAATTTCTTTGTAATACAATAAACGCACGTTAATTGAAACAACTTGGGAAACAGAAATGTTGTTCTTTTTTGTTATAACAGTCCCTCTAAATTGCATATATATATATATATATATATATAAGTAGGGGAAAAGTGACAGTCCGACCCCGGGAGGAGGTGTGAGGTGCTGAGGAGGGAGGAGGGATCCTCCTCCTCGCTCCTCCTCAGCCCTCCTCCTCATTCCTCCTCCTCCTCCTCCTGACATCGTCTTGTAAGAGAAGGGGTTAAAAGGGGAGTTAATTTTTTTTTCGCGAAATTTGAATATTTTATGCTATAAGAGGGGCGGGGGGGGGGGTAAAAGGGAGATAATTTTTTTTCTGTGTTTTAGAGTTTGAGGGGAGTTAGAATTTTTTAACCATACTATAGTACGATGGTGTTTTTAAATTTTAATGTGGGGACTTTAAAATTTTCGGCGTGTTACAGTACGTGGGGTATGTTTTTCGATAGAGTTATGCTGTTTTTCATTTAAAAAGGTAATTAAAAAGTAATTAAAAATAAGGAATGAAGCGACTTTTTTTCATGTGTGTGTGTATGTGTGTGTATGTATGTATGTGTTGTATGTATGTGCGTGTGTTGTATTTATGTATGTGTGTGTTATATGTATGTGTGTGTGTTGTATGTAAGTGTGTGTGTTGTATGTATGTGTATGTTGTATGTATGTGTTGTATGTATGTGCGTGTGTTGTATGTATGTGCGTGTGTTATATGTATGTGTGTGTGTTGTGTGTATGTTGTATGTATATGTATGTATGTATGTGTCCTACAGTTTGTAGGGTTATTTTGGAATAACAAATCAATTTTAATAACGATACTTTAATTTTTTAGGGGGCAACTTATGAAGTGACTTTTTTCGTGCGGAACATTGAATCCAATTTATTTTAAGACATGAGTATTGAAAGAAAATTCAATTAAATTGGTTTTTAAAAAAATTTCATTAATTAAAGTAACATTGTTTCAAAAATTTTTATTTTTCTTAACAGAAGCACTTTAAATTGACTAACAGTATTTTTATACTAGACAAACTTATTGTAGAATTTTCGTTAATATTATGAAAATAATAATAATAATAATAATTGCGCTTAGTGAATCAAGCTATTAATTTTTCATTACCTGATTTTACTATTCAATTAATATTTAAAATTTTCATCCAGGTAATAAATTTACTTTAATTGTTTAATGCAAATATTGCACACCCTTGAAGTTGTTCCAGCAAGAAGAATAATCACTATCTGATTTCCTTACCTCACAAGCGATAAGTGTGATTCATTCTTATCTGATATCGAGAAAAAGGGGTCATCTTATCTGTGAATCATAGCTTTTGCGATAAGAACCTAGTCTTATTTTAGTCTAGGAGTTAATAATAATATTATTAATTACGATGTCTAATTAAAATATCTTATGATAAAGTCATTTCTTTTGAAAATTTACGATAAAATTATTTAAATCAAATAATAGGCTTTTTCTCATAGATTTATTTTCAATAAAACTAGACTATTTTTATCTACTTTATTAGCCAAATAATAAATGTGTCATATTCCTATAGGATTAAACTATTGTATTCCCCCAAAATTATTTTTAATATTTGAATAGTCCAATATTCATCTCCCAAAGTTTTATATAAAAATTAGCATACAATCGAAAGTACTTCAAATAAAATTTCTAATAATAATAACAATCACTCTTATCTGACGGAAAGGGTCAGCATATATCTGAATCAGGGCTTTTGTAATAGAAACTTTTTGGGGTTAACCATGAAAATAATGACTTATCTTAATTTATCTTAATGAAAACTAGTTCTAATTAAAATTATTAGACTTGAAATAAAATAAATTCTTTTTAGTAGTATTTTTCGAAAAATTTAAGATGTAATTAATATACAAATAACTTTATATATTCGAAAGGAATGAAATACAGTTTACATGTATTATTCGTAAACTTTTTCAATAGTCATCTCTTTATAGCAAATTAATATGAATTCGGAATTACGTATAGAATATTATTGAATGTTGATAAAATATTATTGAGTTTATTCAAGTTTAATTATAATTAAGTAAATCTTAAGTTTCGAAAATTTAGAAAAATTGAATAATAAGTAAAATTTAGAGACAAACATTTAACTTGATACTACTTTATGAACAAGAAGGAAATATTACTTAAATTGAAAATTATTCATTGAAAAAAATATTAAAATCAAATATTCTTACCTAAAAAGTTTCTCTGTTATGCGTTTCTTTAATCAGGCATCCACAGCAACTGACCCCCTTGCTTGGCTGTTGGAAACTGACTGATAATCACATATTCCTATCTTAAGGGATTTTCCGAAAGCTGACTCACTAGATAAGTCAAAATGACAGGCTCAAATATGAATTTAAGAGCAGTGTTTATGACTTTATTCATATCGAATATAATTAATATAACGTGCAATTAAAAAGGGACTTAATTTATTTAATACGTCATAATTTAGAATTTAATTAAATCCTGAATATAATTTTTTTAAATCTTATTAATAGAATGGAAAATAAATTCTTTATAATATTTTCAAGAAGCATACATATTATTGAATACTTAATAGAATATTTTTCTTAATGAATGAGCAGTTAACATTTTTTAAATGATTTGTTCTAATTAATTAATGTGTAATTAAAATTTTCATATTTAAAATAAATATATAAAATAAAAAGGAATTCTTTTCAATATTTTCAAGAAACATCAAGTTATTATTAAGCAATATTTCGAATAACCACAAACTTAAAACATGATGAGTCATCACTGAGAATGATATTCTGAAGTTTTTAAAAAGATTCTAAACATTCTCATATTAGCAAAGAAAATTAAATATTGAATACAAACTATTAAACATATTCTTTTCTTCTCGTATGCTATAAAAACAAGTTTTGGTAGCCAAATTTATTAATATATTTCATTGTGTGTTGGATACTTCTTTACTAATTATCGTTAAAATTATCCATTTACCAATGATTTAAACTTCACATTTTAAAGTTATTTATATAATACACTAACATTTAATAATATATAATGAATAAAATTAAAATACTAATAAAAACTGAATAAAATTAAATTTATGCTAAAAAAATTAAAACACCATTTAAAAATATTAAACAACAACAAACTTGCAATTAACAGATGCATAAATTTAAATTTATATATATATATCACGCAATAATAAAAATAAATACTTAATCATTCATAAAAATTCTTCCCTTGAACAATCCCATGTATGTTAGTAAAAATATTATACTAAAGTTTTCAAAAAGATTATAAGCGTTTCCAAATTAACCAAGAAAATTGACTATTAAATATCAAATAATGGACATGTACCTTTTCCACTCACATCTTACAATGTACTTAATAACCAAATTTAATGAATTTTTACCATGTTTTCTTAATTTTTTTCCAATGAAAGACTATTACCTTTGAATATTTATCTTTATCTTGATAACTTTATCGAGAAATATATAATGTCTACCACACGATTTCATTAAAGTAATCTATCACGATACAATTCAAACTTCTCATTTTCAATGATTTTTATACTAGTGTTTATCAAATTGGTGTTTATTCTGAACAATCATTACTTACTATGCTGATGTAAAGTTTGTGTTGAACTGCTTTTAACTCAAATGGTGTGAGAGAAGGATATATGTGGGGGAAAGTTATTAAATATTTTAAATCTTTCATAAAAATAAGAAAAAGTCTTTCAAGCAGCAGAAGTTTAAAATATTTGTAATCAAACCTTAGGAGAAAAACACTTATCTTCTCACAATCATATATCACTGGAGAATATAGAGAAGCTGTTTATGTTGTATATAATTTGAATTTTCATTAACACAATATTATAACCGAAGTTTTTCGACAGTTTGAAAAATTATGATACACACCCTCTACACACGTTAACACAGAATAAGATTAGCTTATGCCCTTTCGATGATAAGCGTTATTTACAGGTAAGATGTATTAACATAACAACTTTTTCTTAATAATTTTACTCGCAGGTTTCGAACCCACAGTCATCCAATCAATTTTTAACTCCTCACGTTAACCATTGGATCACGGGAGACCCGTAATAAAAAGTAACAAAGATCATTGAAAGTGGTTACTTCACATATTGAAAAGCATATAATATATACATTTAAATCGTCTGCACTTGGAATTTAAATCTGCTTGTAAAAATAATTTTTATTGTGACTGAACACTTAAAAATCACAAAGAAAAGAAGAAGAATTCACATGTGTTTAGGATTACTTTGAGATTTTATGACTCACTTTATCACTTAGATAAAAATATTCACTTCTTATAAATCACTACTAATGCTTAAATTTTCAAACACTTGCTTATATGAAATGTATTATATTTTAGTTTATCAGTCATAGTGTGATTACTTATTAATAATTTTAGTATCATTAAAAAAATTTAAAAAAAGTTAATTATATCAAAAATACAAGTTCGTGTTAAAGGTTTGAACAAATTGTTAAAATAATTTTACAAAACTTTACAAATTATTTAAAAATGTTTCACTAATATTTAGTAATCGATGAATCTTAATAACATAATCATTTATGTGAGTTAAGTTTTCTGTTTTAACTGTTAAGTTATTATATCATCCCCTTCAATTACATCTCATTGATAAGTTTTAATCAACTGACCAACCAACCATTCAACTGTTTTCGCAAACAACTAGTATGTGAGTTAGATTTTCAGTTTTAACTGTTAAATTATTACATCCCCTCCCCTCAATTTCATCTCATTGATAAGTTTTCAACAACCAACCACCCTACTTTTTTCGTAATCAACTATTTATCAACCCTAGCAACCAGGTATTTGTTTGCCCTAGTAACCAAAAAGCTTTTATCGACACATGAACAGAATTTTTAAGATGCAAGACTTGTCATTTTTAATCGAAAAAACAATGACATGTGTAATAATTTTTCCTTACTTAAATGAAACCTTTGCATGTGTATGGTAAAACTTGGGAAATTCATTTAATACACAAATTTAAAGTCAACGGCAAGGTCTTCACACTTCTTTTAGTATTTTACTAACATTTTACCAAATATCTTAAGAAATCAACAAAGTTTTAAATAATTATTTTAATAAAAATTCTCATTTGTAAGTGTTATTATTGAACTAATTTGAAAAATTAACTTGACAAAGCAGGTTTTCACTGTTCCAGCTTAGTAATAATCATAAGTTTCATATGATAATCAACCTGTTTGGTTATTTCCCAGTATGGCTTTATAAAAAAATCTCACATGCAAAAACATTATTAAACTAACTTGAAAAAATAACTTGTCAAAGCAGGTTTTCAATGTTCCAGCTTAGTAATATTCATAAGTTTTATATGATAATCAACCTGTTTGGTTATGTCCCAGCATGGGTTTATAAAATGTATCTAAAATAACCTTTAATATTAATGTTTAAAAATATGCAATTAGTCTTTTATCGATAATTATTTTCACTTCTATTATTTAAAAACATTTTTAAATAAAATTATTACTGTTGCCAAATTATCTAAGTGTTATGGAATGTGCATGCAAAACTTTTAATTCTAATTTTCACATTTTATTTTTTCAAGTTATTGTTTTCAAGGTGTACTAAAATTTGGAAAAAAATTAATTTTCATGTATAATTAAATTAAAATAGTTAAATAATATATACACATTCAACATTCTATACTCACCTAATACAACATCATCACAAAAGCACGTCCTATTCAGTCGAAGGTTTGAGAAGAAATGAAAAATTCAAAGTCCTTATCAGAAAATGCTATCAGATTATTTTATCGAAAGATCTGTGACGTCATAGAACACGTGCCATCAACTGGTCACGCGATGTATACCACGTGACCTGTACTTTGTTAATGAATTAATCTTATTAATTATTATGTATTAGAAATAATTATTATTTCTTATAAAAATTCATTTATTAGATAAACTATTCATCCTAATTAATTAATTAATCTTACTAATTAATTTAATTAATTCTTTGTTATAAGAAATAATAATTATTTCTAATACTTAATAATTAATAAGATACAAAATAATAATAATAATCAATGAAATTAAATTTTCACCAAGGTTCGAAGAAAACCACATATTCCGAACCGTTAGGGCGAAGAGCGCGATTCAATGCTAGCACGAAAAATATTTTTAAGTCTCCTCATTAAAAGTTGTTACCGCTTAAAAATCTAACACATTAAAAAATAATTCAATCTTAACAAAATTACTCCTTTAAAAAAATTATCTCATTAATTCACCAACGAAAGTTACCTTCTTAAATATTTCTTCGTTAAAATATCAACCCGCGAAAAAAAATAAATACCCTTCGTGTATCAGTATTCAAAAATAATAATTTTCCCTAAAATATCCGCTTAACCCCTTATCTAAAACACGGTGAAAAAAAAGAAAAAAAAAGTCGTTTCATTCCTTATTTTTAATTACTTTTTAATTACCTTTTTAAATGAGCAACAGCATAACTCTATCGAAAAACATACCCCACGTACTGTAACACGCCGAAAATTTTAAAGTCCCCACATTAAAAATCAAAAAACGCCATCGTACTATAGTATGGTTAAAAAATTCTAACTCCCCTCAAACTCTAAAACACAGAAAAAAATTATCTCCCTTTTACTCCCCCCCCCCTCTTATAGCATAAAATATTCAAATTTCGCGAAAAAAACTTTAACTCCCCTTTTAACCCCTTCTCTTACAAGACGATGTCAGGAGGAGCAGGAGCAAGGAGGAGGAGCCCTCCTCCCTCCTCAGCACTTCACACCTCCTCCCGGGGTCGGATTGTCACTTTTCTCCTACTTATATATATATATATATATGAGTACACTCCAAACACTGTTATGTGCCACGTCATTATATATGTATCATTTACTTCTTTTATGCCATATATGTTTCATATAAATGCATTCATGTATGTCCTATATATACATATGCACACACACATACACATGAAGTGTTCAGAAGTCAATCCGATTAACTCCATCAACTAAAAACACTTATTTTAACCATTTAGAGTTATTTATCTATTAAAAAACTGCTATTTTTTCATCATATTTTGATTATACTTTGATTAATTGTCTTATAATCAAGGGTAATTCATAAGCAATTATAGATACATAGAAAAGTTTAAACATCTCTTTACAAGAAATTCTATTAAAAAATGGAGTTAGTCGGATTCACTTCTGAATGCCTCATTTATAAATATTCTTGCATATCATATGCATATACGTTTTGTATGATTACAACTGAACCACATATGTCACGAAATATTAATTGCATCGAATAGTATTATATAGTTATACATGTTTTATAATTTGACAATTCATCCTCGAGCTCTGCTATAATAACACAAAACTACCTAAAAAAAAGGTTGAAATATTTCGATTCTAAAATATACACTGATTTGTCATCTATCGGTCTATTCTGAAAATAAAGTTAAAAAAAAAAAAAAAAACACTGCTGCTTCTATAATTGTATTTATTGTAAATTTTCGATTTTCACTGCCTATATTTAGAAAACTATCTCATGTAAATATATGGAAACGCATAGTTTTATAGCAAAATATATAATAAATATGCTAAAAGAGACAGGTTTAAATCATACAATTATTTTAAATGCTATTTAACATTGAAAATGCAAATATTTAGTTGAATGTTACAATAAGTAATTTTAAACATGTTAAAAATTGATTTCAAACATAAAAATAAATGTTTATTTTCAAATTTGCAATAAACAGAAAATTACATACTTTACATCAATATTGTCAATTTTTAAGTATTAAATAATCACTTTAATAATTTTTTAATATAAATAAAGTATAAAAATTCAGACCATAAACAGAAAATAGAAACACACATTGGTATATTATTATTATTATATTTGCAGGATTAGAAGATAATTATAAATACCAAGCCTCATTTTAACCCTACGCTTACCAGATGAGTCGGAAAGTAGAATTAGAATCCAGAATAAAAAAAAATGATAAAATAGCATCATCCAGTCATTTATTCATTTTAGTTTCATTCTTTTATATACATGTACTTTTTTTAATTAAAATCTTTCAGCAAAATAATATTTAAATTATCACTGGTTGCATAACTTCTGTATTTTCATTTGTTAATGATTTCAGACTTAAATATTACTTTCAAAACTTCTTTTTCTAAATATAAAATTTAAAAATTAAACTTTCAAACAGTTTTATTTTATTGGACAGATTTTTTTTAATTCAGCAATTTAAATGCCTTAAAATATTTGCTAATAATGTAAAAATTATATTATTAAATTTCTCCACATCATATTAAAATTTGAGAAAACGTGATTTTTACGAATGATATTTTACAAATAAACAAATCTTATGAAAATATAACTTATATAATTGATTTTTATCATTTGATTGCAGTTACTGACAGACATTCATTTATTTCAATAAAATGTTAAAATTTAAAGGAAAGCAACAGGAAAAATAATATTTTTTCATACCTTTTTTTCGCCGAGGTAGTTTTTCCCCTTTTTTTTATGATGAAATCTGCATTCTTTGAAGAACAAATATATACGTTCCGATAATAACTGAAATAATAATGACATAAATCTTTTTACACATGCCAAAATTATTTTAATTTTCTCGGACGTATATTTCATCTAAAGCATACTTTTAAGAACTTCTACGAAATTGTTCAACTAAATTTTTAAAACCAGACTGACAATGCAAACACAAATGGCCATTTTACTCTGCAAACTGTCTGTACTAATTCGAAAGCGTTGCGTCTGCGATTTCCGGTGGTTTGAGGACAGGGGATATTTTTTTCTCTTTTGTTCTTATATATTTGTGTGCTGTAAAAAAAATATGTCTTTTTTCGACTTGTTTCAAAATAAGTTTTATAAAAAGCTCCAATCTCCTTTTTTTGTCAAATATCACAATAATTATACTGATATAGATGGTAAAGAAATTAAGAAAGGTTTAAATTTTTAGAGTAGTTAATTTTTTAGAACGCCATTTTAAAACAGAAAGCAACCTAACAGCTTTAAAATTCTCGTAAATTCTCGATGAATTACTTATATTGATTCTTGTTCATTTTTCTGTATTATGGCTGTCAAACTTATTTTAAAATCTTTGCAAATAAATGCGAACACAAGAAAAATGTTGCAATAGCTAGAATTCCAGTTAATGCAGTTATTCCAGAAATCAAAGAGATAATTTCTCGCAGTTCAAACGATTCGTAATAGTTATAATTCGTGAAATATAGTTCCTTCATCTATAAAAGAACGGATTAGAAATTCTCGATCATTTCATCGATACGGTTTATTTATTAGACTTATTCGCATAACTCTGGCATCTATATTTCTGGTTTAGAGATATAGAAAGTGACTACTTATTCGCTCTAGATGAAGGCGGTATATTTTTTTTCAGTGTGAGAGAAATAGGGTTTCGTCACATGAACGAAACCCTAAAAAGGGACTCTTATTGCCTCGCCATAGAAATTATGATAATGAAAATGACATAGAATTATAAACTAACAATTTTCGGATTTTTTTCTTTGCATGTGCTATAAAACTTTTTCTTCGTGCCAAATTCAAGCTTCTAGCAAAACGGGTGCTATTATCCCCCAAAAGATGTCTTTAAAAGCGGCAAGGTACCCAAAATATAAATTGGTATTATTTCTTTTTTATGCATATTTCGACCAAAAAAGCGTACGAACTTGTAGAATATTCGGTAAAAAGATACATAAAATAAAGTTTTTTTTTTTTCGAAATGGTAAACACTAAACATATATTTTTTAAATTATGACAGGTAATTTTCCAATATTACACCTAGTCTTCAATAGGGCCACACGGCAATTGGAGGAAAACAATGTTCGCTGTTGACTTTTCAGGATTCAATGTTTCTTGGAAGTTGGGTGCTTTCGGGGGCAGAAGAGCCCCCACGGACATGGAACTAAAAAGTATGGTCTTTTTCAAGGTTCAAAGAAAAAAAAACGACTTTGTTATCAGCTCTGTCAACAGAAACCTAGATTAATCGAAGTTTAATAATCTATATATTTAAAACACCTGTCTGTTTTTTTAGTTATCAGCCCTGAATTTTCTACTGGCCCGATTTTGATGATTATTTTTTTAAATGAAAGCTGTTTATGTGTAGATTTGCCCATTCTGGCTAATTTTTAGTTTATTTCCATTTTTATATTTTATTTTTAATTTTATAAGCTTTTTCGTGACTTTTCTTCAAAACAGTGGCAACAGATTAAGCTTTTCCCTCTAAAATAAAAATTTATTTTACTTTATTACTTTCCACCAATCAGGAGCTCGATCTCATTGGTGAATGTGTCATCGCATTAAAAATAAAATAAAAACTAATGGTTTTTGTAAAATTTAATCCTAATAAAATGATTGCGCATAATTATTCACTAATCGCGGTACAATACACAGATTATTTACTGAATAATATTATTAAGTATTATGTAAATAAACTTTAATAAAATAAAATATCTAAAGCGAAATTTCTTTGGTGGGGAAAATGTCGTCATTCAGGAACCAGATAAATTTGTTCCATGAATCTAATATAGATTGTTATAGCTGTATCAGTGATGATGTCATATTCAGTGACTTTTATTCCTTCATATAAATAAACAGAACTTATTTTATTTATTTAAATGTCCTTGGTATGCACAAATGAAAATATTTCTATAAATTGCGACATTTTCATTTAATTATAATAAATATGTTTTGAGACTAAAGAATTTTTTAATAACTGCATGCATTAACTTTGGTGGAGAAAATGTCGTCATTCAGGAACCAGATAAATTTGTTCCATGAATCTAATATAGATTGTTATAGCTGTATCAGTGATGATGTCATATTCAGTTACTTTTATTCCTTCATATAAATAAACAGAACTTATTTTATTTATTTAAATGTCCTTGGTATGCACAAATGAAAATATTTCTATAAATTGTGCCATTTTTATTTATTTATAATGAATATTTTATGAGACTAAAGAATTTTTTAATAACTGCATAAATCACGCTTTTATTTCGGAAAAGATTAGTGTTTCTGAAGGTGTAAATGATGTCATATTAGAAAAAAGAAAAAGAATAAAATATGTGATATGCGAGTATTACGATAATTCTATTTTACATGATATCAAAAATTAATAAAAATCATTCCGTAGTATTAAGCTATTATATAAAATAAAAATAAATAAAACGTTTTCTATAGATTAAAAAATAGAAATTTTTTATTCTTTTTTAATAAGAAAGATATCGTTTTTCTTTTCGTTGTCATGACAATAAGATTAATTTTGACAAATTCATGGAGGCTACAAACCAATAAATAAATTAAATTTATTGCAAGTGCCGTAAATGTGCAGTGGGTCAGTAATGTAGTTTATTAACTCCCTGTTACTATTATAATTAAAATGTTTTGTTGATAGTATAATTATGGTACATTTACCAAGCGATATTTAAACAGAGAAAAAATAATCTACGCAGAAATTTTGAATTCGTCGTCTCAGGTATACTAATTTCCTGAATAATTTCGCATTGAAATAATGAGATTTGTAGCTGAATTTAAGCCACCATAATACTTTATAATTTATTTCCTTATTTTTTTTCTGAAGTTTGTGTATCTTTATCATGGAACGTCATGTTATCCCTATTTTAAGAGATGGTAATTGTTTATTTCGGTCAGTATCATATTGTGTATATAAGACTGATATATATCACCGTGAACTTCCATTGCAAGTAGTGAAAATAGTCAAGGATAATTGGGAACAGTATGAAAATTTTATAATTGGTGATAACTCTTATAGGATCCCGATAAGTACTTCTGTTGATTATGATGTGAGGGAGTGACCTTTCCATAAAGGCACTCTAGTGTTTCTGAGATCGTGACGTCAATAAGTTAACATGTGTAAGCGTAAAAGCGACATCTATCCTCTCTTTTACTTTAACTTTCTAGAGTGTGTGTGCTCTTTCGGATTTTACAGTTAGCTTGCGGTTATTAGTAATATGTTAATGTGAAGTATCTCAGTTTGCAGCATATAAAAGCTTGGGTTTGAGTGAATGAGGAGTGTCTCTGGCATTAGCCAGTGAGTGTCTCTGGCATTAGCCAGTGTGTGTCTAGCCAGTGTGTGAGGATCTCTGGTATTAGATAGCGGAGAGAAGTATTGTTCAGCGAAGTGCTAGCCGATTGAAAAGTAGCAACGAAGCCTCCAGTGAGTGGAAAGGAGTTCCGACAGTTGACTTGAGATTTGGCCGGGGTAAGAAACCTCTTAGTTTCATTTGGATTGTTTGTGAATAAAGGATTACCCACAGCCACGGGCTGTTTAATAAAGCTTTATCTAGCAGATCAGCCAAGAGATAGCGGAAGGTATTAGTAGGTGCCCCGACTGAGCTAGGCCGAAGCTTGTGAGTATGTGTTTGGTTTTTTCATAGTCTTCTCAGTTGTGTAAAATTAAGATTTGCTCCACTTCCCTTAGCCTTTATCGTTTCAATAAACGTTGTTGTTTTATCTTAATCACTGAGTATGTCTACATTTAACCTGCACCACGACCAACCTAACGTTACAAATGACACTCAGCATGCTTGTAACATTACAAATGGCGCCCAACGAAATGTCGGACATTGTGAGTTTGTGCCACGTGTGTATTTCAACGGTGAGGGTGATATTAGTGAATTTTTAGTTAAATTAGATGATTATATTTTGTTCAATAAAATACCTGAGAAAAGTAGATACGTAGTGCTTAAATGCTCATTGAAGGGCGAGCACTTTTGTGGTTGGAAAATATAGGAAAGTTTTTGATTAATGATGAAGCGAAAAGATTTGAACAAACTGTGATTGAGTTAAAGAAAGCATTTCCTTCAGTTAAAGATAAAAGTATTTTGAGAAAAGAGTTCTATTGTAATAAGCAGAATATTTATGAGTCGGCGTCAAAATTCTATCTACGTAAGCTTGAACTAAAAAATAAATTAGATTTAGATATCACATTTGAGGAATTGTTGGACATTGTTTTTCCTCTTTTTAATCCAAGTATACAGGACTTTATTGAAGTTAGAGCACCGAAGAATTTTGCAGAAATGCACCAGTTACTATCGAAGTATGAGACTCGGCATAGCTCGGATCAACGGGATTTGCGTAACCCTCGTCAGAGACCGGTCACAGATAGTAATTTGAGAAATGAGGGGGAACGTAATTTTGTGAGAGGGGGGCAGCGATTTCCGGATAGCAATTTGCGTAATAGAAATGATGGATTTGGTCGTAATATGTCGAATACGAGTAATGGTAACAGGAATGGTGGTGGTGCTAATAATTTTAGAAGTGGTGAGAGAAATATGTATGGAAATAGACAGAATAGTGGTTATAATCGTAGTGGGGGAGGACGGGACAGGAATGTTTCTTCGCAAGTAAGGCGATTAACTTCGGATGAGAATTTGGAAAATAGATCAGTGCAAAGGAGAGGTGTGAGGAGGTCGGGTCAGTTAAACTGGTAGATGACTGTATTTCGGAAGGTATGCAGTCACAGATTAAATCGGAAAAGCCTTCTGTGAGTTTGAATAAAATTACTATTAATCCGGTTGAGTTACCTGAAGTGTTAATTGTGTTAGATGGTATTGTCGTTAAAAGTGTCTTCGATACAGGGGCAGATAAGTCGTTCATTTCTTTTGATTGTTATCGGAAATATTTTTCGTATAAGAAGTTGAAGAGGTTAAGTCTGGTGGTTCAGTCGGCACAGGGAGTAGCTTGCGATAATAAAGGTTCAGTAGAATTGGAAGTTGAAATTCGTTCGGTTAAGACATGTTGGGAGTTTTGTGTGTTAGATAGATTAACAGTGCATTGTATAGTTGGTGTGGATTATATGAAGGATAGAGGAATTAGTTTGGATTTCTTTAAAAAGTCGTTAATCGTGAATAATGATGAGAATGTGAGTAAGAAGGAGCATGTTTCAGTGTCAGTTAATTTGGAGGAGTCGGGGTTAAGTGAAATCGAGAAGGAGGAATTTAATAAGTTTTTGAATGAATTTGGAGAGGTTTTTTCTGATAAACCGGGTTTAACGCATGTTGCGTGGCATGAGATTGATACTGGTTTGAAAGCACCTGTTGCTAGTAAACCATATCGTTATGATAAAGTTAAACAAGGTATAATTGATTATCATATTCAAAAAATGCTAGCGGACTATATTATAATGCCGATTGAGTCTCCTTTTGCATCGCCAGTAGTGTTATGTCGTAAAAATAATGGGAAAAGTTTAGATAATCCAGAGGCATATAGGTTTGCAGTAGATTATAGAAAGTTAAATGCGATAACGCAATACCCTCAGTATCCTATTCCAGTTATTGATGACATTTTGGCTAATATAACGAGTACGAATTATATGTCAACGTTAGATCTTACGTGAGGTTATTTTCAGATTGCAATGAAGACGGAGGACATACCTAAGACTGCGTTTATTACTCGGGACGGTTGTTTTGCTTTTAAGAGAATGAGTTTTGGTTTATCGGGAGCGCCGGCAACGTTCCAGAAGGCCATGAATAATATCCTTAAACCTTTGATTGGTAAGGGTGTCTTGGTCTACCTGGACAACATAATTATAATGGCAGCTACTTTTGAAGAGCATTTAAGACTATTGAGGGAAGTATTTACGTTGTTAAGAGATGCTGGGTTAACAGTTAAGTTAGAAAAATGTAAATTTTTGAGAAAAGAGATAAAGTATTTAGGAGTTAAAATTACGCGTGATGGGATTAATATAGATAATGAGAAAATTGATTCAATTACGTCAATGAGTCCCCCCAAAAATAGTAAGGAAGTGGCGACATTTTTAGGGATGGTGGCTTGGTTTGCCAAGTTCATTCTACGTTTCTCGGAGTTATGTGAACCGTTGTATAATTTAAAAAGGAAGAGGGTGAAGTTTGTATGGTCATCAGCGGCTCAGAGGTCGTTTGAATTATTAAAAGAGGCAGTAGTTTCCCCTCCTGTTTTGGCTCATCCCGATTATTCGTCTCAGTTTGAAGTGTATTGCGATGCGAGTGCAGTGGGGGTTGGAGCGATGTTAGCACAGAAAGGTCGACCTATAGCTTTTGCGTCGAGAATTTTAAATGCAGCCGAAAGGAACTATTCGATTACGGAAAGGGAGTGTCTTGCAGTAATTTGGGCTTTGAATAAATTTTGTTGTTTTTTCACTAATATACCGGTTAAAGTCATTGCGGATCATTCAGCTTTGACAAAGTTAACTAATGGAAAGGGTTTGTCGTCTCATATGGTCAGATAGTGTTTGAAGTTAGCAGAGTATAATGTGGTTATAGAACATAGGGCTGGCAAGGAGAATGCGGTAGCGGACGCTTTGTCACGAAACCCGCATGGTGGTTTAGAGGTCACGGAGGAAGTTAAGTGTTGTGCATTGTCTTCGTTGGTATTAAGGTCACGAGAGCAGTTGATAAGGGAACAGAAACAAGATGAAGAGTTTGGTAGTTTATATCGTTACCTGGAAAATCCTGATGATGTCCCGAGCGCAGATGTGCCTATGTTTGAGAAATGGTCCCAATCTTTTAAGCTTATCGATGGTCTTCTTTTTTATTCTAAAATTGTAAATTCACGTGGAGAATTAAGAGTTTTTATTCCGGCTAGTCTTCGTAAGGCCATCTTGAAAGAATTTCATGATAATCCATTAGCAGGTCACTTAGGAATCAGGAAAACTTATGCTCGAATTTGTGAATCCTGCTACTTCCCTAAAATGCGGGAAGCAGTGCGCGCTTATGTCTCCAGCTGTAGCACATGCCAACGTTATAATTATAAAAATGTAAGTCCAGCTGGCAAATTAATTCCTATTAAAGTAAATTTTCCTAATGAATGTGTAGGTGTAGATTTAATCGGTCCTTATCCATTGTCTAATCCTAAAAGATATAGATTTGTACTAGTTATAGTTGATTATTTTAGTAAATGGGTAGAGTTAGTCCCCCTCAGGAAGGCTTCTGCACCTGCAGTTGCCGATGCATTTTTCGATAATTATATTTCTAAATATGGTGCACCAATTAGGGTAGTGAGCGATCATGGCCCTTGTTTTATTTCTGATATATTTAAGGCCCTGTGTGAGAAGCTGGAGATCGATCATTCTTTTACTGTTCCGTATCGTCCTCAGTCTAATATGGCTGAACGTGTAAATCGTACATTAATTCAAATGATTTCTTCTTATGTTGGTTCACATCCTGCAAATTGGGACCAGATTCTTCAGCATTTTGCGTATGCACTTCGTACAGCAGTTCACGAGTCGACGGGAAAAACGCCAGCTGAATTGTTTTTGGGTAGAAAAGTCATTACTCCATTCCAAAGGCTAGTTATGGTGTCAGATGCGGAAAGTCAGTACATGTGTCAGGATATTGAGAGGTTGGTTAAGGAAGCTCAAGTTCAGATGGGAAAAGCGCAAGAAAAGCAGGCTCAGTATTATAATATGCGTAGAAGGGAGTTAGAAGTGAAAGTTGGAGATTTTGTGTTAGTAGAAAAGCATTGGTTAAGTTCAAGTCGTCAAAAGAGAGTAGCTAAGTTTGGTCCGAAGTTTATAGGTCCGTTCGAGGTTTTAGAAGTTCGAAATAATAATTTGGTTGTTGATGTCAATGGTGAAAGAATGACGGTTAATTTGGATCAGGTTAGAGTTTATAAGTTTAGAGAAAATGGTAGTGAAGGTTCTCATGTGTCGAGTGGTGTTTCGCGAAATTCCCGATCCAATGAGTGTCCCGAGTCCAGCACTTCTTCATCTAATTCTTTTCATCAATATTCAAGAAGAAAATTTGGTCAAACAGCTCCAAAAACTGTTGTTGAAAGTAGAAAGCCTATCAATCCGAGAGCACAGTATGATAATAAAAATAAGAGAGCTGTGTCAAATACATCAGATTCTGTGTGCCATAAAAGGAAAAAGATTATAAACTATCCCGTTCCTCCACTTATTAGACAGCAACCTCACAAACATAAATTATCTAATAGTTCACCATCTTCGGTACTTAATCCCCGGAAAAGATTTCAGATGGACACTCGCAAACTGTTAAACGAACTTTAAATTCCGAATTTTCGCCTAATAAGAAACAACATAGATCCGGAAAGAAACGTGGCCTAGGATCTTCAGTAACTTCGGGTGCGTCTAGAAAGAGGAAACAACTCTCAGATTACCGGCATCAACAGTGTGAATCTCGCCATGGAGTGACCCCAGCGAACCGGCCAGAGCAGAGTCGTCGAGCGGAACCTACAAGTATCCCACGGCATCTATTCAGAACCAGGCTGCAGGCACGACAGTCAACTGTGGCGTCACCATACAGTTCCGATGACGAAAGATCCTTCGTACAAGGTTTCTGGGACAAGAGGAGAAAACCATCCTGTAGTATGAAGCCAGCCAGCAGCGAGTCATCTCTATGATTGGGTGATAATGTTCTTTATTAAATTTCTATTAGAGTGCATATATGTGGTAGCAATATGAAGGAATAGAAAGCAGAAAGACTGTTTTGTATTTTTGGCCATTTTAGGAATTTTTTGACGGACTCACGATTAGTGCTTAATTGTGTTCAAAATCTGTTTGCAAAATTGTTAGTTTTATGTATGTTTGAGATTTTGGTCTTAACTGCTTTTAAAAATTCTGGATCTATTGTTAAATTGTTGTGTTATTTGTTAAAAATGTTACTATATTGTTATATTGTTCATGTGTTATAAAATGTATGTTAATGTATGTTTAAATTTTCAGAAAGTACAGATAGTAATTTGGGTTATTTTGTACACGCGCCGCGGTTCAGGCGCGCACGTGTTTTGCGGTCAAGAAGTCCTTGACACGCGTTTCTATCTCTTATACTAACATTTAATGAATTAACTTTCTCCTTATCGTTCGTGTTTTATGTGTTGCGTTTGTACTTTAGTTGGGAATGGTTTCCGCAAGTTGTGAATTTTTAAGCTGCGTTTGAATTTGAAATTGTATTGTCTTAAAATTGAATGTTAATGTGATTTTCTTGCAGGGAAGTATACCTGTGTTATGTATTGATTCTGCTATTTTTCTTTTAGTTAATACAGATGAAGAGCATGATGACGTCATTTTGTAAATTTTTGATATATTTTTTTTATATTGTTGCATAAGCACAGCGATATGACGCTGTACGTATGTGCCCCAATTATTGTTAAAGTGGAGTTAAGTTCTGAAGAATTTTGGGAGTTAGTTCTTTGGCTAATGGGTATGTAGGTATTACATAATAGCAGAGTTATTTTGAGTATGAAGTAAAATTTAATTTTAGATGAGTTCGGTATTTGGATGAGGAAAATTTTTGCGCATTGGGTTTTTTGGACTTGGTGCGAATTCTAGTATTAGGAAAGTTTTATGGGAGAAATTTTTGGTAATGTTATAGTTGTATTGCAATATTGAGGAAAATTTCGGAAGTTTAGTGTTTTGAGAAATTTTAGCACTCCCAGTGGAGTGGGCTGTTTTGAAAGAAGAAGTAATTAGTTTTGAGAGTTTTACGAGTTTCTTGAAGTTTTACGGAGGCTATTTGTAAGATAGAAGAATGATTGGATTGAATATGTGAATATTTGAGGCAAACTGAGGTTTTTTGGTTGTGATGGGTTAAAGTTAATATTTTAAAAGTTATGTTTCGGCGCTAAATCTCGCCCATCACTGTGTTTATTACGGCTCGAAATTTATAACAAGAAAAAGTTCTGGGCATGCATTTGGCCCAGCCCTTTTTCTCTGTAGAATCCGAGGGGGGGTTGTGAGGGAGTGACCTTTCCATAAAGGCACTCTAGTGTTTCTGAGATCGTGACGTCAATAAGTTAACATGTGTAAGCGTAAAAGCGACATCTATCCTCTCTTTTACTTTTACTTTCTAGAGTGTGTGTGCTCTTTCGGATTTTACAGTTAGCTTGCGGTTATTAGTAATATGTTAATGTGAAGTATCTCAGTTTGCAGCATATAAAAGCTTGGGTTTGAGTGAATGAGGAGTGTCTCTGGCATTAGCCAGTGAGTGTCTCTGGCATTAGCCAGTGTGTGTCTAGCCAGTGTGTGAGGATCTCTGGTATTAGATAGCGGAGTGAAGTATTGTTCAGCGAAGTGCTAGCCGATTGAAAAGTAGCAACGAAGCCTCCAGTGAGTGGAAAGGAGTTCCGACAGTTGACTTGAGAGTTGGCCGGGGTAAGAAACCTCTTAGTTTCATTTGGATTGTTTGTGAATAAAGGATTACCCACAGCCACGGGCTGTTTAATTAAGCTTTATCTAGCAGATCAGCCAAGAGATAGCGGAAGGTATTAGTAGGTGCCCCGACTGAGCTAGGCCGAAGCATGTGAGTATGTGTTTGGTTTTTTCATAGTCTTCTCAGTTGTGTAAAATTAAGACTTGCTCCACTTCCCTTAGCCTTTATCGTTTCAATAAACGTTGTTGTTTTATCTTAATCACTGAGTATGTCTACATTTAACCTGCACCACGACCAACCTAACGTTACAAATGACACTCAGCATGCATGTAACGTTACAATGAAAATTTGATGTCATTAGATAGTAAATATGCAGGTCATGTAGAATTAGTTTGGTTAAGCCAGTTGTTTCCGAATTATACCTTTAGAATATATAGAAATAATACTAGCAATAATACTTTCGATTATGGGTCTGGAAATATAATATGTAATTTACTCTTTTCTGGAAATGTTGATTCAGGTCATTATGATGTTTTGGAATTTCATCCTAAATCTAATTTTGCTGAACAAATTGTTTCAAAAAATGTCAAAAAAAGAAAAAAAAGTTTAACAGGGTGTAAAGAAATCATAAACAAACGTATGAAAAACAAAGAACGAAAACCCTTTTCTATTAAATATAGACGTGCTGTTTCTAAAGTAGTTTGTAATATACAACCATTTAGGTTAGATGAATTAAACAATAAATGTAATTACTGCTATGCTCTATATTTTAAAGATGAAAAAAATTCATCAGGCTATTTTAATTTATGCTGTTGTAACAAAAAAATCAAATTACCTGAATTTCGTATTTCTAAAGATATCGAAGAATTATTCTGCGGAAATAATGAGTTATCTAAAAGCTTTAGAGAAAACATTCGCCAATATAACAACGCTTTATCATTCGTATCATTCGGAGCTTTTATTGTTTTAAAATTCTTGGTGTAATACATCATAGAATTTCTCCATTGTACCCTCAAAGTAAAACTACAGCTTCTTATGGGCAATTATATATTCTAGATTTTTCTGAGGCTAATGAAATCAGACTGCATCATTCCGCAACAATTCTTTAAGGAAAGGCATTTTGGAAAGATTAACCTCTATATTAGACAAATGCAACCCATATATACAATTATATAAAACAATGCATCAGAAAATGAGTAAAGAAAAAGAAATAGCACTGAAAGAAAATCGCGTACCTATAAATTTAGTAATGCGACTTTATCATGAGCCCCAAGAGGATTCTCGACGGTATAATGACCCTGCATGTTCTGAAGTCGCAGCGGTATTTGAGTCAGCTGATGGTGCTCCACCTTCTCATAGACATATTGCAGTTTATGCTAAGAGTGGAGAATTGAAAACCATAGATTTTGACAGTATGCACTGTGACCCAATGTCTTACATTCTAATATGGCCATATGGAGAACCAGGATGGCATATTTCAATGCCATCTAGCGGAGAGCGTCAGATTAAAGTTCGCCAAAACTTATCTATGCGGGAATATGTATCATACTGACTTATGATTCGAGGTTGTGCCCCTAAAGGAAATTTTAACCCAATAATCAATTCTGGAAAATTAACTCAACACCTGATTGTGGACTATAATTGTCGAATTGAAGGCGACCGATTAAAATTCATTCGAAGTCAGCAGTCAAAGTTGAGAGTGGAAACATATGCCGGCCAAGCAGATGCTTTACATGTAAGGGCTGAATATGAGAAGTTAAGGACTGGGCGTGTTGTTATTTTACCATCGACTTTCATTGGAAGCCCTCGAAATATGATACAAAATTATCAGGATGCAATGGCCATGGTGAGGAAGTTTGGTAAACCCGATATTTTTCTGACGTTTACATGCAACCCTTTATGGCCTGAGATTACAAATAGTATACATTCTTATGAAATAGCTTACAATAGACCAGACATTACAGTTAGAGTTTTTCATGCAAAAGTTAAAGAACTCTTACGATTAATAAATCAAAAGAATATATTTGGGGCTGTACAAACATATCTTTACACTGTAGAATTTCAAAAAAGAGGATTACCTCACATTCACTTATTATTATGCCTCCAAGATGATTGTAAGTTTAGAGAAGTCTCAGATATTGATAATGTTATTTCAGCATAAATTCCAGATATTAAAGATGAAACATTATACAATTTAGTTAAATGTCATATACTCCACGGCCCGTGTGGCAATCTTAACAAGAATTCAGTTTGTATGAACGACGGTAAGTGTAAAAAAGGATTTCCTAAAGAATTTACTTCTGAAACAAATGATAATGTCAATGGTTACCCTCTACATAGTAGAAGAATTAATGGTAGGACAATTACAAAACATGTTAAAGGAACTGCCATAGAAGTTGACAATCTTTTTGTCGTTCCTTACAATCCATTTCTTCTACTTTACTTTCAAAAACACATTAATGTGGAAATGTGTGCAACAGTACACAGTATAAAATATACCCATAAGTACGTTTATAAAGGACATGACTGCGCTAATTTGCAAGTTGTTTCCGAAAAAGACGGTTTAATTCACCACGATGAAGTTTCTTCGTTTCTAAACTCCCGATATGTGAGTCCATCTGAAGCTACTTATAGAATTTTCGCCTATCCTATGCACCAACAATCTCATCCAGTAATGCGACTACCGGTACATTTACCCGACGAACAACAAGTATATTTTCATAACGATAATGCCACTGAAACTTTACTTCGAGCGGAACTGAAAAACACAAAGTTAATCGCTTGGTTTAAATTGAATAGTGATCCGGCAACAAGAAGTCCTCATATATATCCAGAAACGCCATTTTATTATTCATTTGATAGAAAGAAACGAATTTGGAAAAAACGCGTCAATTTGATTAAAATTATAGGTAGAATGTATAATGTTTCACCAAAAGAATCTGAAAGATATCATCTTCGGCTGTTGCTGCTTCATGTAGTGGGTGCTACGAGTTTTGAAGATATCAGAACATATAAGAACATTACTTATTCAACTTTCAAAGAAGCTGCAATGCAACTAGGATTGCTTCAAGATGATAATGAATGTTTGTTTAAAGGAAACATCATCCGTTCAAAAGCCGCAACAATTGAGACAATTATTTTCTGTCATTTGTATATTTTAGCAACCTACTAATGTGCTTCAATTATGGAATACATTTAAAGACTTTCTTAGTGAGGATTATCTACAACATCATAGTCAAGCAAGTGCATATAAGTTAACTCTCAAAGATATTGAAAAAATACTCAAATCCCATGGATTTTCTCTTTCTACTTTTGAATTACCGGCTACTAAATATAATATTAATAGAAGAACTGTTGCTATTGAACCTTCTACAAACCCGAATCTAAATTATGATTTAATGATACAACAAGCTAACGAAGAACAACTCATTTTCATTAACGAAATTATTTATGTGATGCAACAGAACAATACGAATAAAAGTAATGCATACTTCATAGATGGGCCAGGAGGAACTGGTAAAACATTTGTATATCAATGTTTAATACAAAAATGTTTTGATCTAGGATTAGAAGTTATACCAGTTGCATGGACTGGTATCGCCGCTTTGCAGTTACCAAACGGTGGAACAGTGCATAGCAGATTTAAACTACCTTTAAATCTACATGAGAATTTCCATATCATCCCTAAACATCAATAGTAAGGCTGCATCTGACATTAAGTCTGCTCGAATAATTATATGGGATGAAGCACCCATGGCCAATGTATATGCATTAATGTGCGTGGACAGACTTCTGTAAGACATTATGAACAATAATGTTCCTTTTGGAGGAAAAATAATTGTCCTTGGAGGTGATTTCAGGCAAGTTTTACCAATGATTCCACATGCTTCAAGACAAAACATAGTTCAAAATCGCATCAAGTTTTCGACTCTTTGGTCAGAATATAAAATATTTAAATTGCAAAAAAATATGCGATTAAGACCAGAAGAATCGGAATTTTCGGAATTTTTGCTTAAAATAGGTAATGGAGAAAATTTTTGCATGAATGAAGAATTCCCTGGAGACTCGAATAAAGTATGTTTACCACCGTCTATTATAGCAGAAAATGACATCGTATCCGAAATTTTTGGAAAAGGATTTTCATCTTCAGATAGTATCACTAAATTTGCTAAAGTTTCAATTCTAGCTCCAAAAAACGAACATTGCAATGAAATTAACCATAACGTTATAAACCTTATACCTGGCACATCCGGAACATACATGAGCATAAATAATTTAATAACTGAAAATGAAAATGAAATCCTCCAATTTCCAACGGAATTTTTAAATAGCTTAGAATTAAGTGGATTGCCTCCACACATTCTCACCTTAAAAATCGGAGCAATAGTAATATTACTAAGAAATTTAAGTCCTCATGAAGGTCTTTTAAATGGGACCAGGTTGATTGTACGAAATATGTACGATAATTGTTTGGATCTAGCCGTTATTACTGGCGACAGAGCTGGAGAAAGAGTTTTGATTCCTAGAATCGATTTAATGCCATCAGATACAACTCTTCCCTTTTCATTTAGAAGACGCCAATTTCCAATTCGTGTTGCGTTTTGTATGACAATTAATAATGCACAAGGACAGACAATGGATTCTGTCGGTATTTATTTACCTGAGCCAGTATTTAGCCACGGTCAGTTATATGTCGCGATGTCTAGAGTACGTTCATTTAAAAATTTGAAAGTGCAAATAGTTTTAAAAAGCAACAAAACAATTAATGTGGTATATAAGGAAATACTTTAACTCGAAAAGAAAATTAAAATCTTTAACTCCAAAAGAAAAGAAAAACCTATCATTGAACCAATATGAAAACTGATTTTATACTTATTACAGGTAAAACTGAATAAAATTTATATTTTCTTCTAAGTAGACTTTTTTTATTTCATTCATTTTTATTATTTATAAGCTTTAAATGTAACATACTCATCTTATACATATTCCTTTCCGTCGAATCTCGACCGGTGCAGCTAGTAATAATAATAATAATAAACATTTTTCTACTGTTTCCTTACTCTCTGCTTCAAGAATTTCGAAAGTGCTGTTTCGACAGCGCACTATTTTGATATTTTTAGTAATTATGTTTAAAAAATAAAAAATCTGAACCACACGTATAGTTTCGATCCTGCCTTCGTGTATCAATTATATTTTAAAATCTCTAAGTCAGGTTCCCCTGGCTTTTGCCAACAAATGAACACACACAAACATCTCGCTTTCATTAGTGTCAAACCTTCGAAAAATCAATTATATTTCACCAATCAATTTTATTAGCCGATATTTCTTTTATGTGCATCAGAACTGTAGACCCCCTATTTTCTTTCATTTATCGAATAATTACACATACAAATCTTTTTGAAGCATTAAAATGTTCACAAAAGATATCAGCTGGAAAAATCAAATGGTTTAAAAATAGAAGAAAAAAAAACTCGATAATTTAACTAAAATTTTAGGTAGCAATCAGGGTTACCATTAGTCCGCTTTTTGAAAACCAGTATTTTTTAAGAAAAAAAAAGTCTAGTAATTTCAAGAAAAATACCTTTCCAGGTAAGTTTTTTTTACGAAATTTATAAAAAGTATTTTTCTTTGAAAAAATGTGGTGTTCAAAACACGGACCAACAAATAATTCTAAATAATGCATCGCTACTTCAAGGTTAAATACGACCTTTTAGGCAAGTTCTTTTATTTTTTTAGTAGTATCAAACACTTGACAAAAGATTTTAAAATTTTTGAAGTAATTTCTACCGATTTGAGTTTGATGTTCAATGTTCATCAGATCTAGCCCACTATCTTTCTTGCTTATGTAGTAATTTTAAATTTCAAACATGCTTAAAGTATTAAAATATTCATAGAAAACACAGCTCTAAATGCTAGTTTTATAAAAAAAATAATAAATATGAAATGCAGGATTTTTCTCTCCAGGATGTTACCTAAAACTATATCTTCAGGTAACTATATGTCTTACTAGACGCGGAAGACATTATTTTTAACCCTTTCACAACGCGAGCGTATTTTACAGAATTTTTAATATTTTATCACTGGCTTATCAAAATAGAAATATTTGTTCAATTAAATCGAGAAAAAAACCTGTTCAAAAGAGTCAAAATTTGCAATAAAAAATTACTGATGGATACAATCAAGGATTTTGAGCTTATTATGCGTCCCGTATACGTGACGATCATCTCGGAGGATTCAATAAGTTGGCAGGCTTAGCACAAAACGTTTATTATCAACAAAATTTCAAACAAATACATCTTTATTTAAGATTAATATATCCATGTCCATAACAATGACAAATTTGGACTTAAATCAGTTTCATTAACTCTTAAAAATGCCCATGATATTATTTATGATACTATCTATGTTCCCGATTTATTGGATTTTTTTATTCCTATATTTCGTATTCCCACCAAATATTAAAAAGAGATATTTTTACTTTAAAAGAGGTAAATATTCAAATTGGGTGAAAAAAGTCCGGGCCAGGATTCAAAACAAGGATGTATTAGCTAAAGCCGCCAATGCTCTTACAACTGAGCCATCTTGGACGAATACCGGAGGACTTTTTCATTCAAATAACACACACGATCACATAATCTGTTCTGATACTTTGAATCAGTTCAACAGAATAAATCGAAGGTCAATAAATGGGACTGCAGAAAACGCCGCATACGAAATTATATCAGATTAATTTATAACTCGATTCTTCAACTGGTAAATTAATTATAAAAAAACTGTTTATAACATAATCTGTTACAATTAATTTACCGATTAAATAATCGTGTTATAAATTAATCTTATATAATTTACCGATTAAATAATCGTGTTATAAATTAATCTGATACAATTTACCGATTGAATAATCATGTTATAAATTAATCGGATATATTTTTACTTTATTTAATAACAGATATTTCTTTATTAAATAAACTAAAAACTCGGATTTTCTACTATGAATTCCGATTCTCTGAATTACAAAATTTATGGACGTATTCTAGCCTAGGCATTAAAGTGTTAAATCAGTCAATCGTTTATGGATTTGAAATTTTTGAAAAAGAAAAAAAATACTGAAGCTGAGAGTGATTTTATTAAAAAGTAGTCTATGCAATTCTTTTCGCCGTCGTATAATGTTCGCAGTGTATTTTATGCTGTCAATCTCTTCGTTTTCAAAGTGTAAAGACTGACAGTGTTCTTCTTTTAATGCTTTCACTTTCTGTTTTAATCATATTCTTTAATATTTAAAGATAGAAAACCAATGATTATAAATGCACAAATAAAATATGAAAAGGTAGCAAACAGCTGTTTCGAATCTACTATCGAGATTCTTCATCAATGCAAAACTCAGCGAGCTAGAAAAAGGAAAAACTAAGCAAAGAGACAGAGACGCACGCTTATATACCCGCTACGGGAACGATCCTGTCTAAAGAAAAGCAACCAATGAGAAAAAAGCAGCCTGAACAAGTGGGTGGACAAATAGCGACATCTACCGGAGAACAAACAAAACAAAAACTAAAAAGCGAGGGGGAAAAAGTTTTAAATTAAAGATTTCCAAATGCTAGGAAAATAAGGAGTACTTGATAAGTCATTGATGTCGGAAGCGTTAGAGAAAAGTGGACTGATTTTATTTCACCATAGGTTTTTATTGATTATTGCCAGGGGGCAAACATTTTAATGAGCTTTTGATTTGAGAGCGAGGGCGCTCGATACAGACGTGTTGTTCGAGGGACAACAAAGCTCAACTGAACGTTACATCATTTATCAGCTAGGTGGCGCTGATATCTTAATCAAACTTCGGGAGCTCACTTACCAGCCCCCATTGAAGTATTCTGATAGTTCAATGATACACAACAATTAAATATGCAATAACATACAGATACTATTACAAATTAATGGTTACACATAAGGCACTTAATACAAATACAATAATAAGAAATAATAAATTCAATAGAAATAGGTTAAGCTTAATTAATATTTTCGTTATTTACAATTGGTAAAACACAAATATTAGAGATACTTCTTTTGTAAGTTCCGGATGGAGTCCGGACTATTACAACCCTAATATTGTCATCATTTCCCTTGATGATTTCTGAAATACGACCTACTATCCATTTACAAACTGGTAGGTCTCCATCCTTTACCAGAACCATCATACCTGGTGCAACATTTTGTTTTTAAAGAGCCATTTGGATCTCTGCTGCAAATGGCTTAAATAAGAATTGGACCAATTTTTCCAAATTAGTTGCACGATTTTTTGAGTTTTCTGCCATCGGTCGAGCACATTTTCTCTTACATAAATCAAATTTGGCTCAGGAAGAGCATTAATTGGTCTACCAATCAAGAAATGTCCTGGGGTCAAAACTTCATAGTCTTCTAATTCAGAGGATAATGGGGAAAGAGGGCGCGAATTTAGAATACCTTCGATTTGAGTAGTAATAGTTAAAAATTCTTCAATGGTTCATTTCGTAACACCAATAGTTCTTTTTAAGTGGTATTTGGACTGTCCGACGCCTCTCTCCCAGAGTCCTCCAAAATTTGGGGAGCGAGGGGGAAGAAATTTCCAGAGAACTTGCTCAGATGACAGAAATTTTGATACATCATCATTGTTTTTATTTATAGAATTTAATAATCTCTTTAGTTCCGCACATGCTCCAACAAAGTTGGATGCATTGTCACAAAAGATAGTACTACTTTTGCCTCTGCGAGCAAAAAATCTTTTAAGTGTTGCAATTAATGCAGCAGAAGTTAAGTCAGAAAGTAGTTCTAAATGCACAGCTTTAGTAACCATGCATATGAAACTGGCCACATAAACTTTATTAAGTATCCCTTTTCTCTGGTTGCGATATTTAATAAAAATTGGACCGCATAGGTCAAGACCTGCATTGGAAAACGGTTGCCCTTGTATTACTCTCTCAGGGGGTAAATTACCCATTATTTGACTTACAATTGAAGGTTTTATTTTGAAACATTGAACACACTCGTGTACAACTTGACGAGCAATGTTTCTTCCATTAATGGGCCAAAATAATTGTCTTACACTATTTAATAGCCCTTGAGGACCAACATGCAAGTCTCTTTTATGATAGTAAAGAAAGATAATTTTAGTCAATTTACTACTTGGGGGTAAAATGATTTGGTGAGATCGGTCATAGCTTAAATTTGAGTTGGTCAAACGACCACCCACTCTTAATAGATGATCTTTATGTAAGAAGGGATCTAAAAATCTCAACTTACTTTTTACAGGGACAGACATGACCTTTTTCAATGCCGAAATTTCTGATGAAAAATACTCACCTTGAGCTCTCTTAATTAAGAAATTTCTAGATACTCTTAGTTCATCTAGAGTTAAGGAATCCTTAAGTTTTGTCTGATTTTTACAGTTGTGGACAAACCTGAAAATAAATGCTAACACTCTCATTAACTTAATATAACTATTTGAAATGGTAAGAAACGAGTTCATAAAGTCATAAATTATAACTGAAGTGAGAACCGGAACTGACTTTAGTTCCTTTAAATATTGTTCGTCTTTGGTATGAGAGTCCTTTTGTGGACAAAAATTTACAATGTCTTGTTTCAGGAAACCGGGTCCTTCAAACGGCAGTTTATTTGTAGCAAGCGATTTTGCATCTTGACCTCGGGATAACACATCCGTTGGATTTAGTTTTGACGGCACATATCTAAACTCGTAGTTTTTGGTAAGTTCTTGAATCTTAGACACTCGGTTCGCAACGAAAGTTTTTAGAAGATGTGGGGACATGTTTATCCATGATAGGGAAATCGTAGAGTCCGACCAAAGTATGACTTTGTCGATTTGAAGTTTCATAGCTCTAATTACCTTTTGAGCAAGTTGGCACAACAATAGACAGGCTGAAAGTTCAAGCCTCGGTATGCTGACAGTTTTAATAGGGGCAACTTTACTTTTGCTGCAAATAAGGTGGCAAACAGGCGAATTTGAGTTAGTGTTCGTTTGAAGATAAAGGGAAGCTCCGAATGCTTTCTCACTCGCGTCAGCAAACCCATGTAAGAGGATAGTTGATGCATCTTTAATAAGAATACATCTCAGTATTTTGATCGTTTCTATAAGAACTAGTGAATTGAGGAAATTGTCCCACTCTTGAGCAACATGAAGTGGAATTTTATCATTCCAGTCGCACTTTAGCAACCATAGTTGTTGCATGAAGATTTTTGCACGGCAAATTACAGGACCGAGCAAGCCAAGGGGGTCAAAGAGTCTTGCAATTTGACTTAGAATTTCGCGTTTTGTGTAGTCAGGACTTCTATTGACGATAACTTTAAAGTTAAATGTATCACTAGTGCAGTCCCACAGTATTCCGAGAGTTTTTGTTGAAGTTCCTTCGGCATTTTGATTAAAGGGAAATGTTTGATAATCAGGATTTATTTCTTCAATAACATTAGAACGCCATTTATGCTGACCTTTTTTGAAAATGTCTGTTAATTGTTTTTTAATTTCAAAAAATTCGGAAATGTCTGATGCACCTGACAGGCAATCGTCCATGTACATATCGTTCTTTACAACTTCGGCAGCTAATGGGACATTGTTTGCTTCATCTACCGCTAACTGTTGGAGCACTCTAGTGGCAAGGTATGGACTGCTTGCACAACCGTAGGTGACCGTTTTCAGAGTGTAGATTTTCTCAGGTTCCTCCCTCCCTTCTCTCCACAATATTTTTTGGTATCTAGTATGCGACGGATTTACTTCTATTTGTCGAAACATTTTATTTACATCAACTGTAAATGCGAAAATATGTTTTCTAAAACGATTCATATTTGAAAAAGGATCATCCTGTATTATCCCTCCTTTAAACAATAAGTCGTTTAAAGACTTCCCATTAGTAGTTTTAAAACTCCCATCAAAAACAACCCTCAGTTTAGTTGTAGTACTTGATGGTCGCAAAACACCGTGATGAGGGAAAAAATATCCTTTGTCAGGATTTATGTCATCGGAGTTTTCTTATATGTGTCCTATAGTAGTGTATTCCTTTAGAAATTCTGAGTATAATTCCTTTAATTTGGGATCCCGCTCTAAACGGTTTCATAACTGATTTAATCTTTTAGCGGCAATTTGTTTTGAATCTCCCAGAGAATTATCTAACATTTGAATCTTAAAGGGTAATTCAACTACATATCTGCCGTCCGATTTCCGATAGTGAGTCTTTAAAAAATGTTCATTACAGTAATTTAACTCCTCACTAACTAAGGGTTTTAATTCACTTACTTGCTCCATTTCCCAAAAAGAACTTATTTCTTTTTCCTAATTTTTATAATCTGTTACTAAAAAACAAGAATCAGAATATTCCCTTAAATTTGAGATAGAATTGCATACAGTTCCTGATATAACGTGCCCGAAAAACATTTCTACAAACATTAATTGGGAATCATCAATTTTAATTTTATTAGACCCTATTAATTCATAGAATAACTGCGCTCCGATCAGTGCATGTACGCGTTTCGGCTTATTCCAATTATTATCCGCTAATTCTATGTTCGACGGCAATTTTAATTTTAACGTATTTATATATTTGGGTGGTAGATTAGCGATTTTAGGAACAACTAACATATCTAATTGATAAAATTTAGTTTTGTTTTCATTCGTTAATTCCGTACTGACAAATGATTTAGCGTTTAAACATAAATCATTAAGTCCGGAAATGGAAATATGAGTTTTTTGTTTACGCAATCCTAATAGATTTGCGGCATGAGAGGTCAATAAATGCGAGCTGGAACAACTGTCTAATGCAGCAATTAAAGGTTGAAATTCCCCAGAACCGTCCTTCAAATATATCACAGCTGTGTTTAAAATTACACAAGATTTATTTATTTCATTTTCCTTCGCGAAAAATGTTTGATTATCAGGAGAAAGGGAGGGGGGGGGGTAATCCTATTGGCACCTATCTGCTGTCTGGTCTACAACGATGAATTGCCTTCTGATATTATTATTTTAATTTAATGGATGAAGTAATGAATTATGCTCTTTGCTGTCACAAGAAATGCATTTATTTTTAGATAAACAAGGATTAGGTAAATGGTTATTTAAGCAAGATTGACATAAATTGTTATTTTTAACAAATTCTAATCTCTTTATCACGTTCATTTGTTTAAATTTCTCACATCTATATAAAGAATGTGAATCTGCACATCCTAGAATACACCCTTTTAACTGTTTTGATTTTGTTAAAAGGGATTTTTCCATGTTTGGCTTAGTGCCAGATTTCCAATTTTCATAAGACTTTTTTGGTTCCTTTGAAATAACAGTATTTTGAAGAATACGACTTCTTTCTTCCAAAAAGCTTAAAAAGCTAGCTAATTTAGGAATTTCGTTTTTATTTAATTTCATTTCGAACGATTTTTTTATTTCAGAATCCAATCTTTGAAACAAGATGTGCATTATTAAAGCATCTGACAACTCATTAGATTCAAATTCAAGTAATTTTAATGCACGCAAATTACATTTTGTATTATCAAATAATTGCATTAAATGGTTAGGAGAATCGGGTACTTTTGAAAAATTAAGTAGTTTAATAATATGGCAATCAATGACAGCTCTTTTATTTTCATATCTTTCTTCTAAAGATTGCCAAAGAGATTCGTAAGTATCTTGAGCTGACTCAAGCCTTTTGGCGTCACCCTTTAAACAGCCCTTTAAGTAGCATAACTGCTGAGTTGAATTCAGATTTTTATTATTTCCGATAATAGATATAAATTGTGTCTTAAAATTTTGAAATTCATCATATTTTCCATAAAAATTGAGTAGAGGTAAGTCTGGAATTTTAAAGCTATTACTAACAGTAGGATATTCTTTATTGACATTAACACATTAGAAAGAATAATGTTAAGTTTTACCTCTGAATCTTCCAGTTCATCCTCTAGCTCCGTTGCTAGTTCCAAAGAATCAGTTATGTCGACATCTTCCGGAAGAGTTGTATACGACACTATCAAATTACGTAATGACGTTTTAATTTCCAAAATGGAAGCCCTTTTGCTTTCTAAGCAGAGTCGTTCTTCTTGCGATCCTTTTAGATGAATTCATTCATATTCGTTAATGAATTTCGTAATTTTATTTACTTTAGTTTTCAATACGCCACGTTGGCGATTTAAAGTAGTTAAAGTGGTCATTTTTTATTTAGCTGTTCTCCGGCTTGACGGACCATATGTCGGAAGCGTTAGAGAAAAGTGGACTGATTTTATTTCACCATAGGTTTTTATTGATTATTGCCAGGGGGCAAACATTTTAATGAGCTTTTGATTTGAGAGCGAGGGCGCTCGATACAGACGTGTTGTTCGAGGGACAATGAAGCTCAACTGAACGTTACATCATTTATCAGCTAGGTGGCGCTGATCTCTTAATCAAACTTTGGGAGCGCACAATTGACTAAGGAGTGAGAATTTTTAATGATGTGACAAGCTTCCCAAAAATTAAGATCAAGAATGGGAGAACACTTATGGATGATGGTGGCTGAAGAAAAGTTTAACTTATGTTGTGAAGACCAACAATGTTGAGCAATAGAAGAGCGTTTAAGCGTGATTTTTGACATACCTTTTATGTTCCGTTACGAAATCTGAGAGCACGTTTAGTCTGACCAATATAAGAAAGACCACTTTGGCAAGAAATTTGGTAAATACCCCAGTTATCTAAGCGATCAATGGGGTGCTTAAAATTTGAAAAAGCAATTTTGTTAACAGGAGAAAAAATAACATTGAAATCGAACCTTTTTAAAATTTTAGCAACTTGCTGACAGATTTTGGGAAAAAAAGGCAAAACAACCAAAGTATTGGAGTTCGAATTAAAGTTTTTTCTTTCAGATTGGGTGGATATTGTCAATATTCTATGAATTGAATCTATAATATTAGGGGAATAACCACGATCAACAGCAATAGCTTTTAGATAATTAAATTCATCACTGAGCAACTGAGGAGTTGAACAAATATTGGAAGCCCGGATAACAAAAGTTTTAAAAGCCGCAACTTTCTGGTTAAGAGGATGAGAAGAATATCTGTGAGGTGGAAGACTGACCGCAGAAAGTTTGCGAAAGACAGTAGTCTGAAAATGATCTTCATTGCGATTAACAAGGACATCCAGAAAAGAAAGGCAATTGTTCGATTCAACTTCAAAAGTAAATTGAATGCAAGAATCAATAGTATCCATGACAGAGAGAATATGATTTATATCTGAATTCACTTCAACTAAAACATAGATATCATCTACGTAACGAACATAAAACTGAAAATTTAAGACTTCAAACAATTTTATTTCGAAGTAGTACATGTACAAATCGCATAAAATCGAACTAAGAGGATTAAACTGTCAGCCATACGAAAGAAATTCCCGTTAAATACAAAGTATTTTGAGACAACCAAGCACGAGTGAGACGAATGAGCTCCTCGATTTCGAAAAAAGAAAAAAGAAATTCACAGAAAACATTTTTGCACAAAGGCTTAATTTGCTATTTTAATGTTCTTTAGTAGTTTTTTAGTGCCTATCACTTGACAAATTATTTCAAAAATTCTGAAGTAAGGTGTCTCTGCCAATCTTCTTTGATGTTTATAAGACCTCCAGACCACTAGGCTTTCTTTCGCTTATGTGACAATTAGAAATCTGAAGTTTGGTTAAGCTATTTAACCCTCCGAGTACCATGGTCATTTTTATCCCTCTTATGCTGTCTTTTTGACGTAATTTTGTCTAGAAATTTTCCACGTTTGAAAGCAGAAAACAAAAGAGTAACTTACGGCTGGTCTCAAGCAGGGAGTGTTTACCAAATAGGCTCATGAAACCCGTGCTTAAACATTAAAATACAAAAGGATCCCCAAATTTATTTTTCCAACCTAATTAAAAAAAATCAATCGGGGAAAAAAAATGTAATTTTTTTTACGATTTTTTTATTATTATTATGCGTCAATTTGTAAATCGTAAAAGATATTTGAAAATTCTCAAATGAATTCCGTAAGAGAAAATATTTCTAAGAGAAAATCTACTTGGAGAAAATATTTGGTTATTTCAAAACTAATCAGTTATGTATAATTATTTATTTGAAAAATATTTTCTCATATGTATAATGCATAGAAAGGCAGTTTCAGTTTAATATTAAAAATGTTATTAACTAAAAATTTTTATGGTAAAATTTCAAATTATTTAAACATAAAAAAAAACTAGTAGAACAATACGATACCCCCAGTGCGACGTCGGGCTTACCCAACTTCAAAATCTAAAGGGAACACATCATTTTTGAAAACATCTCTTCAATTTTGAATAATACTGTAATATACGTGATGACTCAATATTTAATACTAAAAATTGAATTAAAAAAAACCTTGTAAAAAAGACTATTTTACTAAAATTTAACTAAAAAAAGAAAACTTTAACTTAAAAAAAAACTCTACTACTTTTTTAAATATGAATATTTTTGTTTTCAATTTTTCCCCCAATCATTATAACATACTACATAAAATAAAACTGTGTATCGATTTTTAGATGTATGGGATTTTACATTTAATATGATATTTTTTTCTCTCGTGTATGGTAAAAAATGAAGAAATTTCCACACACTATCAATTTAAATATTAAAAAAATAAAAAAATAAAATAAAACTATGAACTTGAATGTTTAATCCATGCACAAAAATGTTAAATACACCATGGAGAACAAGTAAAAATATTTCAAATCTCTATCGAAATTAGCAAAAAAGCCTTAGTATTTTTCGAACACCTAGATATTAACTAGATAAGACTTCCAGGTCCAAAAAGAATTGTTTGACCCTTGGATTATACGCCATAAATTGCGGTATTAAAAAAGAAAATCGATATCTTGACCAATTTCAAGATACTGTATCACCTTAAGGGTCCTGTCCCTGCCCGCGAAGACACTCGCAAGCTAATGCTATTCCTATGGAGAGGCATTATTTTTCTAATAACTCTTTCGTACTTTGACATATTTTAAATTTTTTTTTTTTTTTTTTTTTTTTTTTTTTTTTGCATTTGATAGCTGAGGTCTCTCTCAAGATTTTCGATTTTGGTCGCAGGTATTTTCTATAAAGTTACTTTCACTTTCAGAAACGCTTCAGAAAGAGAAAGCAATTTTATAAAAATATCTGCGACTAAAATTGAAAAAGTAATCAAGGAGCAATCTTGAGAGGGGCCTCAGCTATCCAATGCAAAAAAAGTTATTTAAAAATGTTAAAATGCGAAGGAGTTATTAGAAAAATGTTTCCCTATAGGAATAGCATTAACTCGTGAGTATCTTCACTGTAAAAAAAAAGGGTCCATCTACTAAAAAAACTTTAGTGATCCTTGTAATTACTAAAAAATTTTTAGTAATCTTAGTCGGTTACAAGAAAATCTAAGAATTACTAGAAAAAAGTTAGCAACGAAGAGAGTTAATAGTTTTATATTTTTAATAACTATTACTAAAACTCACTTGGTGTGGCCTTGATAGCATAGTGGTTATAGTAACGGACTCCAGACTGAAAGGTCCCGGGTTCGATACCGGCCACTGCCAAATACTCCCCGAATGTATGTAGTGTAAGTACTCGTTAGTAAAGAGATTATGAAAATCCTGTCAGAGCAGTTGTCAATGTTTGGTGCTGCCATCTATTGCAGTTTTGCCGAAAATCTTCCGCTTCAGAAGTCTGGATGCAGCTCGAAGGAACCTCCTGCCCTTCGGGAGCACGTAATGGTTATTAAAAATAATTTTGGAGCTATTACTAAAATTTGCTTGGTGACTCATACTAAAAATTTTTAAGTTAGTTATACGAAAAATTCTTTTGTTCAGTTTACAAAAGAAATGATTGTTTCACTTGCAAAAAAAAAGTTTGTAATGGTTACTAGAAAATTCTGTGGAATACAAATTTACTAAAAAATTTTTAGTAACCTCTTGAAATTTCTTTTACAGTGTTCGCGGGCAGGGACAGGACCCTTAAGCGGACTATGTTCTCACGTTCCCTGCTTAACAAGCGCGAAACTTTCGGACATAATGACGTACCCATTTTTAAACGTAAAGGTACAAAATTCGTAGATCTCACCATAGAAACAATTTGAAATCAAAATGAATTTTTGATTTTTTTTTTCCTTAAATTTAATTACCTATGGATTTATAAGCGTTTTAGATTACTTGACAAGGCTTTTTTCTTCCTTCACTGAGTATTATTTCTGCTTTCGTCTGAAAATTTGATTCAAAACACCAATTTTGATAGTATTTTCTAAAATTTGTGTACGGAATTAAACAGTTTGCACGAAAAAAGGGAATTCTTTCGAATATATATTTCTTGTATAACAACACCTGCTAGTGCTAATATCATGCGTTTTCGGAGAAAAACAAAATGTATTAAAACTTATGCCATAAAGTTGCCTCTTTGGGTTTAACAACAGCTCTAAATTAATATATATAAAACCAAATCGATAACTTCTGGGATACAACTACATTCAATACAATTAAATTTCTTGTTCAAATCATGCAAAATTAAAAAGACGCTTATCAGAAATTAAAACCTGTTACTTGGTGGGTTGAATCTCCATGCAATAATGAATGCTGTTTTTCTTTAAATAAATAAATAAGTAATAAAAAATACTGAAAAAATAATGCCAAATCTGAATCTTTAGGTAACAATATCTTACTTTGAGGCTAATAGCGTTCTCCTTTTAGAAATTTTTTATGCGAGTTCTTTTATAGTTTATTAGTGCCAAACACTTGACAAATCATTTATGAAATCCTGTAGTGAGGAGTTTCCGCTTATGTAATGTAAGCCTATTTCCAAACAGTGAAAGATCTGTATTATGATTTGTAATGAACTGGGGGGATTTTTTGCACACCTGCATGCTTACAACAAGCATTTTTTTCTTCGGGAGTGTTTTGTTCATTTTGTTGAAGTCTTTTTCACCATGCTTGAACCAATGTGACAATGATGGGGTAGCTACCCATTCCTTTTTACTGTCACAGTGGAATCCGTGGTTACTGCATCTCTCTTTCACTTTTCCCCTTTTCTCCTTTCATACTTTCATATTCTGATATTTCTCTGGTTCAATGGATTCTTGTATGAGTAAAAGTAACTCTTCCCATTTTTACCCCGCCTTATTATGTCAGAAGAAGAATCTTCGCTTTCTCATACGTGATATCATCTTGATATTACTAATTAATGGGAAAAAAAACTTTAGCCCAATTTCCTCCTCGAGCCTTTTATTTACTTTCAATATTTCCTAATTAATTCTTTGAAGATTTTATATATATATATATAAATATTCCAGGGGAAAGTTATTATGTAAATCTAAATGGCGTTTCAAAGGTGAAAAATGTATTTTTTAAGTATTACTTCACATTTCAGAGGAAATGTTTTGGAATTTTATCGATAATGACATGGGTTTGTTTGTTTGTATTTATGTCGACCAATTATCTACACTGTCGGATATAGGCCTTAAAGGGTGGGATATCCTTTGTGGGAGCTCTTTCTACGGGAACCTAACCCGTATTTACGCAAGGAAGTCCAAGGCTCGAAGAAAACCACGGAAAACTCCGAACGGTCAGGCCGATGGTCGCGATTGGGTTCGAACACACCACCTACCGTCTACCAGTTTGGAGGTCAGAACCTCGCGGCTTGATAATGACAAGGGAAGCAGTATAGGTACAGCTTAGGTATTTCGGGTTGTACAATATTTAAATTTTTTTAATAGAATTTTACGAATCATTTAATCAAAGAAAATATTGAAAATTTTGTGATTACGTAAGGCGATTAAATAATAATAATACTAATAATAATAAACTTTTGCATTTTAAATATTAAATAATAGATTTTTAAATTGAAATAGTGGTACCATACTTCTTGGACATTCTAAGGAATGTACGGTCGAAAAAAAAGTAAACACTCCCTACTAAATCCTTAATAAATTAAAGTAGAAGAAAATGAATGGTACCAAACAATTGCAAATAAAGTCTAATTTTAAATGCTGCATCTAACATCTGCATCATCTGCTGCATCTACATTTAAGAAAAACTTAAACTTTGTTTTATTTTGTTTAAAAGACAATATCCGATTCTGACAATATAAATAAATTCTATACCTTTCAATAAGCCTAAAGCAAATTTTTATGAAAATCCTATAATTAATTTCAGAGATATTAATTATTTTTAAATAAGCATTTTTCAGGGGCTGGATCCCAATTGAAAATCAGTACTCGATTGTTGTAATGTCACAAAATGACCAAGTCACTCCTAGTAATGTATTATTTCTTGCCAATATGACAATTTTACTTAACTAATATGTTTCGGCTGTTGTTATATAGGGCAAAATTCCTTTTTATATCCATTTATAATTTTTTAAAGGTTGCATTATCGGATTTTAAAAGCATAAAGTATCTGTAATTAAAATAGTTTTCGCAAATGTGAATGTGAATCGAATTTCATAGGTGTTTTTACAATGCTTTTTTGAGATTTTGAATACATTTAATTCGCTCTTTATTTGACAAAAATGCTTGCGAATATCGACGAATAGAAAATCTAGAATAAAAAATACTATAAAAGAAATAATGTAGGAAAACCCCAGAAAATTGCTTTTTATTCTGAAAATAAATCCCAAGACGATTGCTAATAATTTTTTTTTTAAGTACATATTTTTTTTTACACCGCTCTGTCTGCGAGAATGAGAGGGATGTCGGCTTGCCTTATATTCATGTGTCGACTTGCATCTTTACTGGCTTAGTCTTTACACTACACATTTTTATATTCACATTACAACTATGTTCGATTTCTTCTACATGGAAAAAGCGCAAATATGATTTTTTCAAAGTTTGCATTGAAGTGAGCTACAGCCAAGTAAGGATCCCTCGACCTTCCTTATGTTCAGAAGCACTTGTCAAATCCTTTTTCATACTTAAAACATATTAATTTTTTGGTGCAGCAGAGCATTTTTTAATACTAGTTAATATTTAATTTATTTAATTAGAACATTTTCGCGACCATTTAAATAAATGTAACCTCTTTTTTTCGATTGAATGAGAATTGTGTAAAAGATGCCGGTCCCAATGGGATTATATATAATAATAATAATAATAAAAATTCGTAGATATAAACTATTTTGAATTTTGAATTTATTAAACGTTAAGGTAAGTACATGGAATATGCTAACACTTTGGAATAATTTCTTCCAGTGTTCCAGTACAGTTTGAAGGATGTGCAATTACTGGAAAAGAAAAATCAACACTCATGCTTCCTTGCTTAGTTTCACGTGCTTTAGCACGAATAAGAAAATTTACTAATGTCAAAACGAGTTACTTATTTAATATTTAATTTCTTGCTTTATAAGTTTATAATTTATTCAGATGTTTATCAAATTGTTTCCTGTTCCGATTAGGAATTATTTTTTGCATTCACAAGTTTGCTAAAAATACGTAAATAGCAGGGCAAGATCACGTATTTGACATGTTCTTTGAAACGCGGTATTTAATTTTTAGCTAAATATATTATTTATAAATTTGTAGCTTATAATTTTGTTGTCACGTGATAAACCATTCTCACAATGAATTATTTTGCATGCAGTGAATCAACAAACTTTTTACATTTCACCCAGTAAAAATGCATTGCAGTATCAGGAAAATCTCCTAAAACTGTAAAAATGCTTAGAAAAGCAGTGACAATGACTTTTATCATCTTTTGAAACTTTAATGTGTTCTGGTCTTTACGAATAATGACTTCACAGTTGTTCTTTTATCACACATCTGACACAGAAATAAAAAAGATGTTTTGGACGGTTTTTTCTTTAACATCTCTGACTTCTCAAGAAGTTAAGTTTTGTTTAAATTTCTTCTTATCTCCGGCCTGTACACTGTAAAAAAAAATCTGTAAGACTACAAAGCTAGTTTTTGTAAAGTTACAGAAATCTGCATGTTTACTAAAATTTTATCTGTAACTAGGTATAATATTTACCACCCGCATAGTACAGATACATGAAATGTCTTAGTTTCACCTGTCAGCCAATCAGAAAGAGCTTCAGTAGTGACGTAATCACTATTTACGAAGCTACAGACGCGTGAAATGCATCCATCTTGAATCCGGTATTGATAAACATTTCTAGTTACTGAGTAAGTAAAGTTTTATTCTGTATGAGTTATATTTTATTACATTTCCTTTTTGCTTGATTCATAATAAGTAAAAATCAAAACTCAGAAAAGACTATTTGATTTTAGTTATTGGTAAGCTAATCTGCCAATTATGTTCTGTTTATTACATATTTATCTTTCGGTGAAGTAACTATTCTTTACATCTGTGTTTAATACATGTGAAATTTCTAATGTTTTATGTAATAAATCAAATTTATCTGCTCTTTTTCTAAAATTTCACTTCCCTTTCTTGCCTTCTTCTCCACAATACCAAAATTTAAAGTGTTTAAAACTTTCTATAAAAAAAATTACTCAACTGTTTCTTCATAGTGAATAAATTTCATTGATCATTCTTACATCACTTTCATTTCATTAAAACTTCATATGTATTTTGCTTTTAAAATTTTGCTTCCAAATTTTCTTTAAAAACGCTTCAAAACTGTTTAATTTAAAATAACATAAAAAAGTACAATCTGTGTTCTATGTGTTAATTTATTGTCGTAAAGAAATATCAATTAAGTCTTACCTGCTCTTCCCCCATCCCTTCTTCAACTAAAAGAACGCATAAAATTACACACAGTATGTCTAAAAATCTTTTAAACCCCAGTGGTAGGAGAGGAAAAAGCCTAAATCGGAATTATTTAGAGGAAAGCTGGAAATTATACAAATTCATTTAGTTTAGGTCTAGGATGAATGTATTAAATTTTCCACCCTCTTGCTAGGCTGCATTACGAAATATGCACAAATTTATAATTGGAAAATACAATTTTTTTAATTACCATAAAAATATAGCTATTAAAAAAAACCTAATGAAAAATACTGTCAATGCAAATGTTGTAGAACTTAAAATTATAAATAAAATGATAACCTATATATTTAAGATTGTTGTTGAATTTTCCATAATTTTACTTCAAAGTATTAGCTAAATCGCTAAACAAGAACTTGAAACGCGAAAAGACAAGGTTATCAGTTTACTGTGCTTGTTATTATGTACATGCAACTTTTTTTAGTTATTGATGCAGTATTTAGAATGGATATTTTTGAGAATTATGGCTTAATCTCTTCATTGCGGATTATAGCCCAGTGGTGGGGTATACAAGAAAGGCCAAAAGTCTGGTTTAATTCCAAGAAATCTGGAATTTTTTTTAATCCTATCGACATAGATTAGAAATTAATGTACCAAGTTTCCTCCTTTTGCAGGTGAGCTTTAGCCACTACAAACAAATTAACTTTAAAAAGTGCATATTTTCATAATTTTTAGAATATTTCAAAAATGACTCGTAAATGATGGGAAATATTGCTTATTACTTCCGATATTGTATTTAAAATATGTATAGCATTTAATATGATGCATATAGAGTGAACAACAATGCGTATGTAATAAAATTAAGGATATTGAAAATAAAGAGCAACGATAGGGGGAAGCGGGGTAGAGCGACCAACTGGGTGTGTATAAGACTTTTTTCTAGAGGAATTCAAGATCAAATAATAGCACGATTATAAATTTCGATATTTGCGTAAAGGACAAAGATGGTAATAATAAAATGATTTTTGATACGTATCATTTATCATCATAAGTTTGATCTTCAGTTAAATTCATAAAAGTTTCAAATCTTACAAACATTGAAAAAAAAAGTATTAAGTCTTTACGTAAAAAATCTTTCACTTTAAACTATAGTTTAAGGCTGGCGGTGTTCGCTGCGAAATGAAATGGAAAACAGCTATTATTTATGCAACACTTTCTCGAAAACTACTAAATAATAATTCTCAAAATAGACAAAATAAATTCCTAACATAACTACAAAAACATCGTGAAGGCCTCAAGAATTAAAAATGTATCTGTACACGTATGTAACAAATGTAGAAAGGATGAATGGGTAACTTGATGTCTCCTTGTTCCAAGCTTTGGATTAGCGGTTAAGGCAAAATTTTGAAATAGAATTGCGGCAAAATTATGAACATGGGTATTCATTTTATTGCAAATTTCAAACTTTAAGACATTTGAATTGTCAATGGTTTTACAGCATTGCTCGTTTTGAGATATTTAAATAATTTAAAAAAATGAAAAAATGTATTTTCTAACGTAAATTTAGAACATGTGGGGGGGGGGGGGGTGTGAGGATCTATGTTAATTCTAGATCTAAACTGGAGGGATTAAAACAATTTCATGTTCCCCTAATTAATTTTGAGTTGAACCTCCTGACCACTGCGGTTAAACCTTTAAAGAGAATTGTGGCATTAATGTTCAGCAATAATATTAAATGTAAGTGGTCATTTTACTCAGAATTTTAAAACTTTACAACATCTATATTGACAATGTTATTAAAAATTAATTCTTTTGAGATATTTTTATGATATTAAAAAAAAACAATTTTACTGTACATCTATATCTTTTTTTTTTTAATTCTCACCTAGTAGGGGAGTAAAATTAAATATATTCATTGTAGATCTAAGCTGAAGGGATTAAACCAGTTTCCTACTTTCCCCTAATAACGAACTTTACAAACTAATCACTGGGGTATTAGTATTTTACTTATTTCTAATTTTTAACTAATGAAAATAAGTCATCTAATACTCCCCCTTTCAACAACAACAACAAAAAATAATCCTGATCTGTTACTTTATTGTAACAATAAGTAATAGATCATATAGCTTTACCCCTCCTCTCACCGAAAATGACGTTATCTCTTCCCCTCTAAGATTCTGCAACGCTGGGCACGGGTTTTGTTCTTAAACAATAAGAAAACCATTCATCAGATTTCCCCCACCACACAGGAAGAGGATTAGAGGAAGAAAGATTAATCGTTCTTTTAAATAGTAGGTTTGCCTAGAGAGGACCTATTTCAACAGCCATTTTGATGCCTGGAAGAAGAAAAAGTAGGTTTTTAAAACTTTCCTGCAAAGTTTAACGTGTTTATGCTTTCGGTTTGTCTGGTCGTCTGTCCGCACAGTAACTCACAGTCCTCCAGTAAATATACTCGGATTGCCATGAAATTTTAGGAAATTACTTATGTATAACCTAGAACGATTCCTTTTGAAAATGAAGTTTCTAGCATGATCACTTTATTTACAGGGACAGTCAAAAAGTTAAAACACACTATTTAAAAAAAAAAAAAAAAAAAAAAAAACAAATTTTAACTTATAAGGCAGCTAAGCTTTTTCAGTAATTGCCACAATTTTCCATAGAAACTTATTATATCTTATTCCTGTAACATCTCATAGATTTTTGAGATAATAGTTTTTCACCATGAGTTCATTTTTCACTATTATTTTCGTAAGGGTTTACGCATGATGTTGATTCTAAAAGATAGTGACATTCATTCAGTAGGAGAAAAAAGGGGTATTTTTCTGTAATCAAAGTGAAAGATATTATAGTATTGGAAGCATTGCAACTTAAGCTGCCAAGAATTTTTTCGATATTAAGAATTTTTTACGATAAAATATGAAAATAGCCAATTCTTGGATATTTATTTAATTTAGTCTTTTGCAAATACTCAGCTATATATTCCAAAAATAAATACCTACCCGGTGGGTAATAATCCTTTTTCACTATCACTGTATCCAATCCAACAGGCCAAAAAGGTTAAATTTTTCTTCTTTTGAAAAATTTCCTTGAAATCAATAATTTATAGTGTTTGTTTAAAAAGTTCTTGGGAAAAAAATCCAATCAAAAAAAAAAAAAAAAAAAATGTAATGTTTTTTTATTTTTTATTTTATATTATTTTTTTTAAATATTTTTAACTTTTTTTTTTTTTTTTTTTTTTTTTTGTTACAATCAAACATTTTTGCAAAGTTTTTACGGAAATTACTATACGCGAAATTTTTCTAAGTCTCTTTTAAGATGAGAAATTTATCAAATATGTTTAATGAAATTATTAAGTATTATAATATGTAATAAATATAATAATTATATTATTATATAATAATTATTAATATATTGTTTTAATTAAAATATCATTAATATATTTCTTTTCTTCATTGTAATGGACTTGTCCTTGTGACAGTAAAACAAATAGCTCCGTCCTGAATCATATTTCCCTTCTAAATTTACTACAGGGAAAAAAAAATTTAGACACAAATTGAAAAGTGAGTTATTCAAAATATAATGTTACTTTAAACAGTTCCAGGAAATCTTTAAAAAATATATTTATTGAGTTAGAATTTTATTTCTTTCCCTCGTCTGGGGTGGTTAAAAATATAATTTGCAATCAAAATCACATCCCAAAATTTCTCATAAAATTTTTATAAAAATTTAAATGATTATTATTATTATTATTATTGTTTTAAGTGGGGTAGTTTAAAATTGAACTCTAAACAATATTTTTCGAATTTCAAAACTTTTTCATTTATTTAATGAAAAATATAGTTTACAGGACTTTTTTAATATTAATTTTTAAAATATAAATTTTAAAAGAAAGTAACTTATTTTTAAAAAATCATATATTCAAAATATTTTTTTTATTTCCCGAAACATAACTATTGTAATTTAGTCAAAAATACATGTTCTAAGATTGTGCTCTTTTATAATTATTATTATTATTATTTCTAACTTATACTAATTTGATGCTGATAAATACTTATGAATACAAATCCCATTTGTATTCATATTCATATTCATATTTTACTTCCATGTTTAATGTACTATAATTTATTAAATTCAATGGTTCATGTTCATATATTGTAATAATATTAATGGTTATATATATATATATATATATATATAGGTATATACATCTATTTGAAGTTATAACTATAAAATACATTGCTTTTTGATGGCATACTTTTATCTTTTAGAAGGTTTGCTTCGTAAAAATCAAGGACAGAGAAAAAAGAATTAAAAGCCAAGAAAACTAATCCACATCATATAATCTTGAATGATGTCTATATATATGTATGCACACAATAATATTCTTTAAAGGAATCTCAACTGTATTTTAATTAAAGCCTGAATTTTTTGTCGAAATTGAGTCGGTCTACATTGGGCCTCACCCGCACTGTTTTCCTTGATATTTGTACAGGCCGTGAACTGAGAAACTATGAAGAGACCGAGCCAGGCTCGGGCTGAACTTTTAATTTTGACACCGGGTCGAGTCGAAATAAATTTCTTTCGGGAATTTGAATTCGAATAGTGTTTTTTTTATTTTTGGTAAATAAAATATAACCTTTTTGAGATATAAGAGATTCTTGTCAAATGGTTGCAGATATTTCTTCCTTGCGGTCACTTGCGGAAATCTATTCAAAACGCTAACTTTTACAGTATTTTCATAAATTGATTGTATCAAAAAATGGATGTCGTTGTCGCCATTTGATTACATAGTTTATGAATAAAAATATCTGATGCATTTTCTAAAAAAAAAAAAAAAAGAAAGAAAAAGAAATGAATTCAGAAATGTATTCGGAAACTAGCTCCTTTAGATTTGAGAATGAATTTGGTTTTGAAATCTTTAATAAAATGATATAGAAATATTTTCTTAAATCTACTTTTATTATACAGCTTCAAAAGTTACGATGCTTTTAATTTTCTTTTATCCTAAACCTAATTAATTTTTTATTTGAATGTTAAAATTTTAAAAATTATGTAAAGGAAGAGAAGAGGATTTAAGATTCTTTAAAAAAATCTTAATTATACGATAAAAAACTGAATGTTTTAGAAATAGTAGAAATTGTGAAGGGGCCAGAACTTTCCGGCCCGGTTTTCACTGATTTGTGTGCGGGTCAGACCGAGCTTTTGAGTTTTATAATGAGCTGGTCTGGGCCCGGTCTTGGAAATTCCAGCCCGTGCAGGCCTCTGATTGTTTAATATAGCCTTAATTTTTTGAAAGAATAATTCCCCTCGATAAACAATGTGAAGGGATTAACTTCCCCATTTCCCACCTTTATACTTTATCATTGAACCCCCAAAACTAATCAGAGATACGCCTTATCAAAAGCAAAAATTATCTGAAATTCGAAGCAAATCCGATTATTCTGCATAAAAACTCATTTATGTAATTTGAAGGGGCAATCCCTGATTTCTTACTTAATGCTTAATCGTTAAACTTCCAAAACTATTCAGGGATTTGCCTTATCAGAAAGAACCCGTATCCAAAATTTGAAGAAAATCGGATAAATCTGCATAAAAACACATTTATGTAATTTAAGGACGAATATGAATCATCTGTTCACCTTTATACTTAACCAAAGAACCTCCAAAATTATCAATGTACAGCCGTAACTCATATCCGAAATTTCAAGCTAATCGGTTATTTCTGCATGGAAAATGCATTTGCCTAAATTAGGAGCGAACCCCTTTGTTCTTACCCTTTAAACTCAACCAATGAACCCCGAAATTTACGGAGATGCCTTATCAGAATGACCGTATATCCAACAATTTATGTCACAGTACAAGATATCCGACTATTTATACAGTTTCCAGCATTAGTTATGTGGCACAAATTGTCGGATATCTCGAAAACGTCTCATTTCCAATGGGTGATTACATTGAGTTTTTTAATCCTCGCAGTTATATCTTTTCAGCGATACCACTGTCGTTAAAATCGAGACTAAATTTTTTTGCGGTTCCCCTTTAAGGGGGCTCAGGGGTTGAAAACTTTTCAAAAAATCGATTTTTTTTCATGATCTAATTTGATTATTCATTTAATTCTTAGCTCAATGCAAAAAACCGCATAAAAATATTTGTATTTTTAACAGAGTTATAAGCATTTATGTATCAACACTTTCATAGCCGCATCGATATAATTTCAACTTTAAGTCGTTTTTTCTCAAAACTTGATTTTTGATGACTAACGCCAAGATTAAAAAAAAACTATTTGATAGAATGGCTTATTTTTTTTTCCATGCATATAACATTATTATCTAGATTTTGAATTAATATATTTTAGATAGTTTAATATTTTGAGTATTTTTAATGGAAAAAAAGTTGTATTTTTTAGGGGTTTTTTAAATTTTGAGCTTTGAGAGATTTTTTAATACTGTTTTTATTAAGTGATAGTTATATCCTTAATTTATAATCTAGATTATGATGTTATATGCATGAAAAAAAAAGCCATTTTATCAAATAGTTTTTTTTTTTTTTAATCTTGGTGTTATTCGTCAAAAATCAAGTTTTGAGAAAACACGACTTAAAGTTGAAATTATATGGATGCGGCTATGTATAAGTATTGATACATAAATGCTTATAACTCCGTTAAAAATGCTAATATTTTTATGCGGTTTTTTGCATTGAATTAAGAATTAATTGAATAATCAAACTATATCATAAAAAAATAATCGATTTTTTGAAAATGTTTCAACTCCTGAGCCCCTTTAAGTGGGCACTAGAGCTACGTGACATAAATTGTCGGATATCTCAAAAACGACTCATTTTCGACGGGTGGTTCTATTAAGTTTTTTACTGCTCACGATCAGATCTTTCCAACGATACCTCTTTCATCAAAATCGGTGACTTACACTTCTTGCAGTTCCCTAGTTAGTAGAAGCAGTTTGCTACTTCATTTAAAATAAGCTTAGTTTCTAATTTCTAGCTTCCCAAGTCCTAAATAATTTTATATACATTCAGAATTGAATCTTGGAAATCTAACTTGTGTAATTTTGATAGTTATAAATGTAATAAATTAACAAATACGAATGAAAATGTATAACAGATAATAGGTAAGTATGTTAATAAAATTTAAAACACAAAACTATTTGTTATTTATATGCAATTGAAGTTTTAAGAAATAATACATTTTTAAAATATATTTCGATGCAAGTCATAAAATAGCATATTTATTTACATAAGAGCCTCCTTACTTTTGAGATTAATCTTCAGCTATTGAGAAAGAAAGTGAATTTAAGAAAACATATGCAAATATTCTTAGGTATCAATAATTACAGTGTAAAAAAAGATTGTTTAGAGCAAAAACAAGTACAGCATTACTGAAGTAACATCACGGTAACTAAATTAGATAATATCTAAATAATTGAAATCTTGAGCAAAATTCTAGTTTTACATTTAGTAAATTAGATTTAATTTATTACAATCGTACCAATAGAATGTTTTTTTTTTTCATTGCAATGGCAAATATAATATGTTTGTTTGAGCTTATAAATAAATAATTCCACAGTAATTTAAAATTTCAAACAAATTTATTATAAATGTATTAGTTTGCTGACCGCGTCCATATAATTTAATAAGGAAATTTCTTCATTTATTATTTTCTCTTTTAAACTCGCCAAATGGACATCAAGTAATCTGTACTTTGGTTTCCCAGTTGGAAATTGATGCCCGGCATCCATCATTCGCATTACAGCTTCATTTTCTCTCTGCTCCTGTTTAAGGAGCAGAACAAAGTTATAAATGTTTAAATGATGGCTGTGAGCTCTCTTGTTTATTTTGCTGTGCCAGCCTTCAACGTTGTTTGTCGTTCTTTCTCCTGTATTTTCGAAGTGATTCCACAAAGAGCTGAAAATACATCAATTTTTATAATTCTAATTATTAAATGGAAAAAAAAATATCTGATAAAAAAAAGAAAATTAAAAAAAAAAAATGCATTTTTTTTTTTTTTTTTTTTTTTTTTTTTTTTTTTTTGTACCAAGAGTTGTTTTTGACTATACTATTACATTCAAAGCTAAATGAAAGAAAGATGTGAGGTAGTTTATTAAATATTTAATTTACATCAATTAAAAACCAGTGATCTAATTCAGATTTCTCGGTGTACAGAATGTAAATGCATTGCATTTTTTATTGAAAATCTAATATATGTGTTACATTTAATATATTTTACTATACTTCCAACTAACAGCAAAAAGCATTTATGATATACGATTTTCAGACAAATTGCATTTTTAAATATATTTCTTGCTATTTCAAGATGCAAAGCAGGCATAAAATTGCATAAAAATAAAGAAAAGCGCGTGAAACGGGAAAATGAGAAATAATTTAAAATAGTATTTTAATGCCTGCCTTTTAGATAAGATTATTTTTTCCACACAAAAAAATTATACTTTTGTTGAAATGCTGCTTTATTTTTAGGAGAAATGGGGGGGGGGGAGAGAGAGAGAATCAACAGTAATACACTATATGGCCAAAGGTGAGTGGCTACTTGCAATTTTAGACATTTTGTGTGTGTGTGAAAATAACTTTTCCAGCGATAATTTAAATAACTGTATTTTAAATTCTCTTCAAAAATCGAAACCCAATATCTGCAACCGAAATAGTAAAAGTAAAAATACACATCGATCTCAGCTATCCAGTGCAAAAAGAATCGTATAAAAATATTGCAATGCAAGCGAGATATCATCCATTATTGGCATTTAAACTTACAATGTGGCGATAGTTTTTGGGTTGACGGGATAACCTAGTAGTACCGCTTTATCTCCGAACGAATTGATCTAGAGATTTGAAATTTTGTATGTACTTAGTATGCAACAAGACAAAGAAGCCTATTTAATATCAATAACCTCGATTATCCGGAACTATTTTTTTTCGTACTCTCGAAAAAATCGCCATATATATCTCTGCCATATATATATATATATATATATGTGTGTGTGTGTGTGTGTGTGTGTGTGTTACTTGTGATTTGCAATGGCTCCATTATATTTAGTATGTTTTAAAATTTGCGGAGTTTTAATTAAAAAGAAACACAATGCATTTATAAACGCTAAAAAGAGAGAAACACTACAGTCATATTTTGTTTTCTTGAAGAGCTGATTAAAATTCTATAATTCCACCAGGCTACAAAATGGATGCCCGTTACATACTCCTTACAAATTCACGCCAATGCGCTAATCCGGTTTAATCCAAAGGTGACAGCTACTTCGCACCCCGTCTGACAGTCCGGCACTCCCCTATCGACACTCCCCCCGTGCAGTATGATTGCGAGTATGATTGCAGTATGATTAGTTTATTACAGTGATTAATTTTCCTTTTTTGCACAATTTGTAAGTCTTCAGTAAGTTAAATATTCAACCGTTTGGAAATTCCTCCCTCCCCTCCTTCAATAAAGAAAAGAAAATATGGTTATCTTTGTTGCCATGCTTACTTTTGAAATTATAAATCTTTAAATGTCTATTTTCTTCCTGCTGTATTTGTTATTTTATTATGACAGCAATTAACCACCTGAAATCTTCCCTAAGTCTCTCAACCTAAGATTTTATTACTTAGTAAGGGAGAGTGGAGTGGAATGGGACAGGAGATTTTTATGTTTATGTTTCATTTATAAATATTTCACCAGTCACGTATTAGATTAAGGAAAAGCATCCCCAATGTTTAGTTGAATAAAGTAGCTAATTTGCACAAACTTGCAATTGTAAAAAGAAAAAGATTATTTCAAGAACCAAAAGTATATTTGCTTTATAATTTTTAATGCTTTCTGTATATTAATGACTTGTTTATGTATATACGTAATTGTTTCCCTATTTATAGATAATTATACTATATATCATCCATAATTTAAACTATGTCTAAAACCCCTTAAAGATACTCCCTTAAAAATCATTAGTAAATTAGCTAAAAGTTCTTTAGTAAACTCCCTGAACAATCATTAGTAAGATTACTAAGTAATATTTAGTAAATTTACAGGCGATTCTTTGGGAAACTCGCTAAGAAAAGGTTAGTATGTTTCCTAAACAATATTTAGTAACAGTTACTAAAGCAACTTTTGTAATACTACACGATTTTCTTCTGTTGCGGTTACATAAAAAAATCTAGGCATCCCAGTTTCCTAGAAAATACTTAGTAACCTCACAGAATTTTTTTTACAGTGTATCATCCGAAAAAAAAAGAGTGTTGCAGTTCTGTCTTTTATGGACACATTATTTTTCTCATGGGTTATAAAAAAATTGTATTTTCCAAAATACCTAAAAGGAATTCGTGCTTTTTTCTTCCAACTCTTATATATTAGCTGAAATAATTAAATTGAATCAATTTCAAATCTATAATAATTTTTAAAACGAATAATTTTTTAAATGCTCAGTAGATCATTTTTTTTAAAGTTAAAAGAAAAAGAAAAAAAAGAATGAACCGAAAGAAAATAAATGAATTCATCGGTTAGCAAAAAAGAAAAAAAAATGCAGATTCTAAAAAAGGAATGTGTAAATTTGTCACTGATATACGTTATCACTTCACACATACGTATATGTGTAAATTTGTAAAATTACACCGTTATCATAAAATTTATAAATTTGCTGTTAAAATATACTTGCATTTACGGGTGTTTATTGGCATAATAGAAGCGTATTTTCTCGTCTAAAGCTCAAACATAAGTGTAAAGGTTACGGATTTATCTGAATTGGTGCTAACATAATTTACAAATTTTGCATACTATACAAATATCAATGTAATTGGCATGTTACATCGAAATATGTGTAAAAATATTGTACAAATTTATGCTTAAGAAAACAATATTACACAGAAGTATGCACTCAAATTTTACACAGCTATACTGAAAAAAATGAAGTACTCAAAAATGAGTATGTCGATGTACTCATATCAAAATGAGTATGTTTGGAAAAAAATAAACGTATTGCTTTCTCAATTTTATAATTTATAAAATTGAAATATTTTGTTCATAATTTTGAGCAAAAAATAAATACCAGCATATTTTCACTTTAATTTGTAAATTCAGGGGCAGATAATAGTGATTTATATTTGAACACAACCATGGAATCAAAAATGAGTACACTAGTTTCTCAGTTTTGAGAACTTTTGGATCGGAGCTATTTTGAGTATGTGAAGTACTTAAAATTGAGTACTTTTTACTTAATTTTGAGAAACCATTTTTTCAGTGATATGTGTAAAAAAGAATAATACACAGGCTTATGTGTAACAATGTTACGCAGAAATATGTGTAAAAACAGAATATTACAGAGAAATATGTATTTTTGTGGGAATACAATATATATCGATATTTGAAAAGTTGGCTTGTGTAACAGTAGGTGAATGGTCAAGTTAAATGCTTAGAAAGTCGCATATTGTTAGTTGAAATTCCATTTCGGTTTTGCTGAACAGTGAATTACAGTAATTGCATTTTTCAAAACCCGTGACAGAAATTGATACAAAAAAAAAAAAAAAAAAAAAAAAAAAAAAAAAAAAAAAAAAAAATCCTACAAACACAGAAATAATACCAATACGTATACGATTTACGTATTTTTGTAAATTTTATTTTACAGTGTATTTATTCAGATTGTGCATAATTTATTCATAAATTATTATTGTAATATTTTAGGGTATCAAAACAGCTTTAACAGAGAATGGTATGGAGTAAATCAAATTACGTATGATCATTTTTTTTTTCAGTTTAAATTTATTCTGATGTGTGGTTTTAAAACAAATACACCAAACACACGTGTTTGTCTCCTTTTTTTTTTTTTTTTTTTTTTTTTTTTTTTTTTTTTTTTTTTTTTTTTGTGGCCATGAAAACATTTAGTTCGAAATTTACATTCCAAACATTAAGTTTATATACTATGTATACAAAAGCAATCTGTTTTGTATGTTACAAAGATTTACTCGTCACACTATGTATTTCTGAGTTATCTGATAACATTTTACACATTTAAGCCGATTAATGCACATCACAGGGTAAGTGAGTATTTTGAAAATTTATATACTAAGGTGTGTTGGCAATTTACATGTATAGACAAATCATTTTTGTAACCATCAGTTTACCTCTTTTAATTTGTAAATTTATGTTTTAATATGTAGAATGCATAAATTAAAATAGGTAGTTTTGAAAGGTAACAAACACTGAAGTAAAATGTTCTTAAATTTCTTTGATCGAAATTTATTTAACAAAAATTAATAAAAAATTTATATAAATCTTGAATACATATTTGAAGTTTTAGAGAAGAGAGACACAAAATCGAAAATCCTCATTTTCAAGATATTATCGTTGAAATTAATGTTCCGTTTCTGCGATAGTAGTTAAAGTTCCTTTTTTGCATGCAATATATCAACAACTTCCAAAATTTCTTCCATTAAAAAACGCATTGCGATTTCCAAAACTGTAGGAATACTCAGAAGAAAACTGTAACAATAATTTTATCATACTATAGGTTACTTCAGCACTTCTTTTCGAATAATAACTTAAAGCAGTTCTATTTTATCACACATCTCAAACAGAAATCTAAAAGATGTTTTGACTAGTTTTTAAAAATGTTTCTGGACTTTCGGAGACATTAAGTTTTGTTCAAATTTGTTCCTATCTTGCATAAGACGGAAGAAGCACAGTGATACAGTTTTATCTTTTATGGACATATTTTTCTTATCATACTGGCTATCGAGAATTGCATTTTTCAAAATGCTTAAGAAAAATTTGTGCATTTCTTCCCTTGCTGAATGGGAAAGAATTAAACTGAATCGATTCCAAATGTATAAGAGTTTTTAAAATGAATATTTATTTAAATGCACAGTAGATCATGTATATTTTTTTAGGTTGAAAGAAAAAGAAGAAAAGAATGAATCGAAAGAAAATAAATGAAATGCATGGCTTGAAGAAGTCTGCAAATGTCTGCAAGACTTTTCAAAATGAAGATGTATATGGACAAACTTGTATGTACGTAACGATGACGTCATTTTGATGATGGCAACAGCAGACGATTAAATTTAACATGCATTGACTTTCATTGCATTATTTAAAATGTCTAAATGCGCCGAGGAGTATTTGCAGGTGCGTGCTTTGAAATATTAATCAGGAAACCGTTTTTCTCCTGAAACAAATTGGGTCGCTAAATTGTGAAAAAGCATTAAACTCTCTGGAGCATATTTCAAAATTTAGTTTAAAAAGTTTGTTTAAGAAAAAAAAAATCTTGGAGATCAGAACAAAAAAGTTTATTTTTCCGCCTTTTTTTTATATTTTGGGAGCTTGAAAAAGTATAACCTATGGAAATTATACTACTAACAATAATAAATAAAATAAATTGTGAGGGAGTGACCTTTGTCATAAAGGCACTTTAGTATTTCTGAGATCGTGACATCAATAATTTAACATGTGTAAGCGTAAAAGCGACATCTATCCTCTCTTTTACTTTAACTTTCTAGAGTGTGTGTGTCTCTTTCGGATTGTGCAGTTAGGCTCGCGGTTAGTGGTAATATGTTAATTTGATGTATCTAAGTTTGCAGCATATAAAAGTTTGGAGTTTGAGTGTGTGAGGTGTGTCTCTGGCGATAGCCAGCAGAGCATTAGCCAGCTAGCAGTGGTATCTCTGGTGATAGCCAGCAGAGTTTTCGAGCGATATTAGTCAGCGAAGTGTGTTTCCCGCTGGTATCTAGCAGATTCTAAGTAGCATCGAGCCTCCAGTGAATTGTGAAGGAGTTTCGGTATTCAATTTGAGAAGTGGCCAGTGGTAAGAAATTTAATAGTAATTGCATTTTGATTATCTCAAAGTGAATAAAGGATATCTACAGCCACGGGCTGTCTAATTAGTTTTATCTAGCAGCTTAGTCTAGAGATAGCTGGGAAGTAATCTTAGTTGCCCCGATTGAGCTGGTTCCGGAGTTGTGAGTATGAGTTCAAACTTTTAGAAGTATTCTCAGTTGTGAAAATTAAGACTTGCTCCACTTCCCTTGAGCCCTATAGTTTTTAATAAACTGTGTTTTTATCTTAATTCATGAGTATGTCTGCATTTAACTCCCAGCACGAGCACCCAACCGTTACAAATGGCGCCCAACGAAATGTCGGACATTGTGAGATTGTGCCACGTGTTTATTTCACTGGTGAAAGTGATATTAATGAATTTTTAGTCAAACTAGATGATTATGTTTTGTTCAATAATATACCTGAGAAAAATAGATACGTAGTGCTTAAGTGCTCATTGAAGGGCGAAGCACTTTTGTGGTTAGAGAATATAGGAAAATTTCTGATTAATGATGAAGGTAAAAGATTTGAACAGACTGTGATTGAGTTAAAGAAGGCATTTCCTCCCATTAAAGATAAAAGTATTTTAAGAAAAGAATTCTATTGCAATAAGCAGAATATTTATGAATCAGCATCAAAGTTTTACCTACGTAAGCTTGAACTGAAAAATAAATTAAATTTAGATATCACATTTGAAGAATTGTTGGACATAGTTTTTCCTCTTTTTAATCCGAATATACAGGACTATATTGAAGTTAGAGCACCGAAGAATTTTTCAGAAATGCACCAGATATTATCGAAGTATGAGACTCGGCATAGCTCGGATCAACGGGATTCGCGTAGCCTTCGTCAGAGACCTGTCACGAATAGTAATTTTAGAAATGAGGGGGATATGAATTTGAGGGGGGGACAGCGATTTCCGGATAGTAATTTGCGTAAGAGAATTGATGGATTTGGTCGTAATATGTCGAATACTAGTAATGGTAATAGGAATTGTGGTGGTAATAATTTTAGATGTGGTGATAGATATATGTATGGAAATAGGCAAAATAGTGGTTATGATCGGAGAGGGGGAGTACGGGACAGGAATGTTTCTTCGCAAGTAATGAGATTAACTTCAGATGAGAATTTTGAAAATAGGTCAATGCAAAAGAGATGTGTTCAGAGTTCGGAAAAGTCTTCGGTGAGTTTAAATAAAGTTATTATTAATCCGGTGGAGTTGCCTGAAGTGTTAATTGTCTTAGATGGTATTGTCGTTAAGAGTGTCTTCGATACAGGGGCAGATAAGTCGTTCATTTCTTTTGATTGTTATCGGAAATATTTTTCGTATAAGAAGTTGAAAAGTTCAAGTCTGGTAGTTCAGTCTGCGCAGGGAGTAGCTTGTGATAATAAAGGTTCAGTAGAGTTGGAAGTTGAAATTCGTTCGGTTAAGACGGGTTGGGAGTTTTGTGTGTTAGATGGATTAACAGTGCATTGTATAGTTGGTGTGGATTATATGAAGGATAGAGGAATTAGTCTGGATTTCTTTAAAAAGTCTTTGATCGTGAATAATGATGAGAATGTGAGTAAGAAAGAGTCTGTTTTAGTGTCAGTTGATTTGGGAGAGTCGGGGTTAAGTGAAATCGAGAAGGAGGAATTTAATAAGTTTTTGAATGAGTTTGGAGAGGTTTTTTCTGATAACCCGGGTTTAACGCATGTTGCGTGGCACGAGATTGATACTGGTTTGAAAGCACCTGTTGCTAGTAAACCATATCGTTATGACAAAGTTAAACAAGGTATAATTGATTATCATATTCAGAAAATGCTAGCGGACGATATTATAATGCCAATCGAGTCTCCTTTTGCATCGCCAGTAGTGTTATGTCGTAAAAATAATGGGAAAAGTTTAGATAATCCAGAGGCATATAGATTTGCAGTAGATTATAGAAAGTTAAATGCGATAACGCAATACCCTCAGTATCCTATTCCAGTAATTGATGACATTTTGGCTAATATAACGAGTACGAATTATATGTCAACGTTAGATCTTACGTCAGGTTATTTTCAGATTGCAATGAAGCCGGAGGACATACCTAAAACTGCGTTTATTACTCGGGACGGTTGTTTTGCTTTTAAGAAAATGAGTTTTGGTTTATCGGGGGCACCGGCAACGTTCCAGAAGGCCATGAATAATATCCTTAAACCTTTGCTTGGTAAGGGTGTGTTGGTCTACCTGGACGATATAATTATAATGGCAGCTACTTTTGAAGAGCATTTAAGATTATTGAGGGAAGTGTTTACGTTGTTAAGAGATGCTGGGTTAACAGTTAAGTTGGAAAAATGTAAATTTTTGAGAAAAGAGATAAAGTATTTAGGAGTTAAAATTACGCGGGAAGGTATTAATATAGATAATGAGAAAATTGAGGCAATTGCGTCAATGAATCCCCCCCAAAACAGTAAGGAAGTGGCGACAATTTTAGGGATGGTGGCTTGGTTCGCCAAGTTCATTCCACATTTTTCAGAGTTATGTGAAGCATTGTATAATTTAAAAAGGAAAAGGGTGAAGTTTGTATGGTCGTCAGCAGCTCAGAGGTCGTTTGAATTATTAAAAGAAGCAGTAGTTTCCCCTCCTGTTTTGGCTCACCCCGATTATTCGTCTCAGTTTGAAGTGTATTGCGATGCGGGTACAGTGGGGGTTGGAGCTATGTTAGCGTAGAAAGGTCGACCTATAGCGTTTGCGTCGAGAATTTTAAATGCAGCGGAAAGGAATTATTCGATTACGGAAAGGGAGTGTCTTGCAGTAATTTGAGCTTTGTATAAATTTCGTTGTTTTTTCACTAATATACCGGTTAATGTCATTACGGATTATTCAGCTTTGACAAAGTTAACTAATGGAAAGGGTTTGTCTTCTCGTATGGTCAGATGGTGTTTGAAGTTAGCAGAGTATAATGTTATTATAGAACATAGGGCTGGCAAGGAAAATGCGGTAGCGGACGCTTTGTCTCGAAACCCGCATGATGGTTTAGAGGTCACGGAGGAAATTAAGTGTTGTGCATTGTCTTCGTTGGTGTTAAGGTCACGAGAGCAGTTAATAAGGGAGCAGAAACAAGATGAGGAGTTTGGTAGTTTATATCGTTATTTGGAAAATCCTGATGATGTCCCGAGCGCAGAAGTGCCTATGTTTGAGAAATGGTCCCAATCTTTTAAGCATATCGATGGTCTTCTTTTTTATTTTAAAGTTGTAAATTCACGTGGTGAATTAAGAGTTTTTATTCCGGCTAGTATTCGTAAGGCCATCTTGAAAGAATTTCATGATAATCCATTAGCAGGTCACTTGGGAATCAGGAAAACTTATGCTTGAATTTGTGAATCCTGCTACTTCCCTAAAATGCGGGAAGCAGTGCGCGCTTATGTCTCCAGTTGTAGCACATGCCAACGTTATAATTATAAAAATGTAAGTCCAGCTGGCAAATTAATTCTTATTAAAGTAAATTTTCCTAATGAACGTGTAGGTGTAGATTTAATCGGTCCTTATCCATAGTCTAATCATAAAAGATATAGATTTCTACTAGTTATAGTTGATTATTTTAGTAAATGGGTAGAGTTAGTCCCCCTCAGGAAGGCTTCTAACCTGCAGTTGTCGATGCATTTTTCGATAATTATATTTCTAAATATGGTGCACCAATTAGGGTAGTTAGTGATCATGGCCCTTGTTTTATTACTGATATATTTAAGGCTCTGTGTGAGAAGCTGGAGATCAATCATTCTTTTACTGTTCCGTATCGTCCTCAGTCTAATATGGCTGAACGTGTAAATCGTACATTAATTCAAATGATTTCTTCTTATGTTGGTTCACATCCTGCAAATTGGGACCAGATTCTTCAGCATTTTGCGTACGCACTTTGTACGGTAGTTCACGAGTCGACGGGGAAAACGCCAGCTGAACTGTTTTTGGGTACAAAAGTCATTACTCCATTCTAAAGGCTAGTTATGGTGTCGGATGCGGAAAGTCAGTTTATGTGCCAGGATATTGAGAGGTTGGTTAAGGAGGCTCAGGTTCAGATGGGAAAAGCACAGGAGAAGCAAGCACAGTATTATAATATGTGTAGGAGGGAGTTAGAGGTTAAAGTTGGAGATTTTGTGTTAGTAGAAAAGCATTGGTTAAGTTCAAGTCGTCAAAAGAGAGTAGGTAAGTTTGGTCCGAAGTTTGTAGGTCCGTTTGAGGTTTTGGAAGTTCGGAATAATAATTTCATTGTTAATGTCAATGGTGAAAGAATGACTGTTAATCTGGATCAGGTTAGAGTTTATAAGTTTAGAGAAAATGGTAGTGAAGGTTCTCATGTGTCGAGTGGTGTTTCGCAAAATTCCCGATCCAATGAGTGTCCCGAGTCCAGCACTTCTTCTCCTAATTCTTTTCATCAGTATGCAAAAAGAAAATTTGGTCAAACAGCTCCAAAAACTGTTGTTGAAAGTAGAAAGCCTATCAATCCGAGAGCAAAGTACGATAATAAAAATAAGAGAGCAGTTTCAAAAACATCAGACTCTGTGTGCCATAAAAGGAAAAAGATTATAAACTATCCCGTTTCTCCACTTGTTAGGCAGCAACCTCAAAAACATAAATTATCTAACAGTTTAACATCTTCAGTAATTAATCCTCGAAAAAGATTTCATATGGACACTCGTCAAACTGTTAAAAAACTCTAAAATCTGAATTTTTGCCCAATAAGAAACAGCATAGATCCGGAAAGAAACGTGGCCTAGGATCTTCAGTAACTTCGGGTGCGTCTAGAAAGAGGAGACAACATTCAGATTACCGGCATCAGCAGTGTGAATCTCGACATGGAGTGACCCCAGCGAACTGACCAGAGCAGAGTCGTTGAGTGGAACCTACAAGTATCCCACGGCATCCATTCAGGACCAGGCTGCAGGCACGACAGTCAACTGTGGCGTCACCGTACAGTTCTGATGACGAAAGATCCTTCGTGCAAGGTTTTTGGGACAAGAGGAGAAAGCCATCCTGTAGTATGAAGCCGGCTAGCAGCGAATCATCTCTATGATTGGGTGATCATGTTCTTTATTAAATTTCTATTAGAGTGCATAGATGTGGTAGCAATGTGAAGGAATAAAAAGCAGAGAGACTGTTTTGTAATTTTGGAAATTTTTTTGGAATTTTTTGACGGACTCACGGTTAGTGCTTAATTGTGTTCAAAATTTGTTGGCAAAATTGTTAGTTTTATGTATGTTTGAAATTTTGGTCTTAACTGCTTTTAAAAATTCTGGATCTATTGTTAAGTTATGTTAGTTGTTAAAATGTTATTATATTGTTATACTGTTTATGTGTTATAAAATGTATGTTAATGTATGTTTTGTTTTCAGAAAGTACAGATAGTAATTTGGGTTATTTTGTACACGCAGCGCGATTCAGGCGTGCACGTGTTTTGCGGTCAAGAAGTCCTTGACACGCGTTTCTATCTCTGATACTAAGATTTAATGAATTAACTTTCTTCTTACCGTTCGTGTTTTATGTGTTGCGTTTGTACTTTAGTTGGGAATGGTTTCCGCAAGTTGCGAAGCTTTATGTTGCATTTGAATATGAAATTGTATTGTATTAAAATTGAATGTTAATGTGATTTTCTTGCAGGGAAGTATATCTGTGTTAAATATTGATATTGCTATTTTTCTTTTAGTTTATACAGATGAAGAGTATGATGACGTCATTTTGTAAATTTGATATTTTTGATTATTGCATAAGCACAGCTATGTGAAGCTGTACGTATGTGCCCCAAATATTGTGAAAGTGGAGCTAGTTCTGAAGAAGTTTTGGGAGTTAGTTCATTGGCTAATGGGTATGTAGGTATTACGTAGTAGCAAAGTGATTGGTAGTATGAAGTAAATTTAATTTTAGGTGAGTGCGGAATTTTGTTGAGGAAAATTTTTGCGCATTGGGTTTTTTGGACTTGGTGCGAATTCTAGTATTAGGAAAGTTTTATGGAGAAATTTTTGGTAAAGTTACAGTTGTATTTCAGTATTGAGGAAAATTTCGAAAGTTTAGTGTTTTGAGGAATTTTAGCACTCCCAGTGGAGTGGGTTGTTTTGAAAGAGGAAGTAATTAGTTTTGAAAGTTTTAAGAGTTTTGAAAGTTTTTCGGAGGCTATTTTTAAGATAGAAGGATGATTGGATTGGATATGTGAATTTTTGTTGCAAACTGATGGTTTTGTTGTGATGGGTTAAAGTGTAATATTTTAAAAGTTATGTTTCGGTGCCAATTTTCGCCCATCACTGTGTTTTTTTTTTACGGTTTGAAATTTAAAACAAGAAAAAGTTCTGGGCATCTATTTGGCCCAGCCCTTTTCCTCTGTGGAATCCGAGGGGGGGGGGGTTATGAGGGAGTGACCTTTCTCATAAAGACACTTTAGTATTTCTGAGATCGTGACGTCAATAATTTAACATGAGTAAGCGTAAAAGCGACATCTATCCTCTCTTTTACTTTAACTTTCTAGAGCGTGTGTGTCTCTTTCGGATTGTGCAGTTAGGCTCGCGGTTAGTGGTAATATGTTAATTTGATGTATCTAAGTTTGCAGCATATAAAAGTTTGGAGTTTGAGTGTGTGAGGTGTGTCTCTGGCGATAGCCAGCAGAGCATTAGCCAGCTAGCAGTGGTATCTCTGGTGATAGCCAGCAGAGTTTTCGAGCGATATTAGTCAGCGAAGTGTGTTTCCCGCTGGTATCTAGCAGATTCTAAGTAGCATCGAGCCTCCAGTGAGTTGTGAAGGAGTTTCGGTATTCAATTTGAGAAGTGGCCAGTGGTAAGAAATTTAATAGTAATTGCATTTTGATTATCTCAAAGGGAATAAAGGATATCTACAGCCACGGGCTGTCTAATTAGTTTTATCTAGCAGCTTAGTCTAGAGATAGCTGGGAATTAATCTGAGTTGCCCCGATTGAGCTGGTTCCGGAGCTGTGAGTACGAGTTCAATCTTTTAGAAGTATTCTCAGTTGTGAAAATTAAGACTTGCTCCACTTCCCTTGAGCCCTATAGTTTTTAATAAACTGTGTTTTTATCTTAATTCATGAGTATGTCTGCATTTAACTCCCAGCACGAGCACCCAACCGTTACAAAATAAAGGTTAGCTTTCTAATAAATAAAAGATGAAGGAAATCTGCAGAATAATTCGAGAACAAAATAATCTCCATTTCAGAAAAAATAGTTTAAAAAAAAACATTTTGAAGTTTTACAGTAGCTTTATTTTTAACGAGCAGCATTACATTCAACGGACAAAAAGTGTTGTAAGAAATTAGAACTATGAAAAAGCCGCTTTAGGATAACAATATGCACATTCGAAGGAAGTAAAAATGTAAAATAAGAAAATCTAAAATGTTGACTCAAAGAAGTAAGAATCTCCACTTAATATCTCCATTGCTTCATTACCACAATTTTCATTAAGTAGAAATATTTCTCTTATTTAATCTTAGATTAAATAAAGATAGACACTGGCAATAATTAATATTTAAAATAATACACTTTGTAAAAACTAAAGTTATCCTCTTTAAAAAAAAATCCGTGCTGGCTTGGGGATCAGGCTAGAAGTCTGCATACGGGCCCGGGACTGGCTGGCGAATTGATTCCTAATTTTCTGCCGGGCAGGAAAAAAAAATTGAACGGGCCATACCGGCCTCGCCAGGCCAATAAAAAAATTTACCTGGAAATTCCGGCCCGTGCAGACCTCTAGAGCAGGCACAGGCACAGGCTCATCTTGAAGTTAATTCCTAATTTCACCACACACAGTTTAACAATTTTATCTGGCCACTTTTGACACATTTTTAATTTTAATTTTCTGTGAGAGCTGGTTTTATCAGAATCATCTTAATAGTATAATTTTTCCTTCAATCTTCCACCCCTCCCCTCTTTTTTTGGCCTGGAAAGTCCATTCCATCAAAAACTTATCAGTAGAAAAGTTGTAGATAATGTTAAGAAGATGCATAGTAAATTTAAGCTGATATCTTGTCAACTGATGAAATTATGATTTTTTTTTTCACCGACACCTCTTTTTTCTCAAATACTTGTTACTGTAGGAGTTTGATGGTATAAAAACTGTAGATAAGATATGTATGACACAAATTTCTCACATACAAAATTTCTAATACATTTAAGTGGATTTAATATAACATGAATTGTGGAAATTATGATTTTTAGAAGTATATTTTTGCCTCCTGAGCGCATTTTTTAATGTTATAAAAAATGTGTCATACATAATTTTTTGGCATTTTTTCAGAAGTAAAAATAACTTTGATTGAATCATTGAATTACTTACGATAGATAGTATTTCACAGAATGAAGGAAACTTTTTTAGTATATTTTTTAAATGTTAAGTCGATTTCCATAAAATTTTCCATAAATATTTAATAAGCAAAAAGAAACCCTACGTTGAAAATATAAGAAGACGCGTATATGTACTTATGATTTTATGTAGAGAGCTACACATCCAATCAATTTTATTTACAAATAAAATTACGAGAAGAAATACAATATTTCACCTTAATTTAATCACAAAATGCACATAAACTTTCAAAATAACATCCTTTTGCATAAAAGGCGTCGATCTCTGATTATGGTCGCGGGAAATGCAGGCCAAAAGTAATGAAAAGTTTTTAAATAAAATGTTTATTTTTAACTTTTAACATATTTTTTTTTTCATCCGACTTTTAAGTTAAATAACACGTTTTTAAAGTTCATATTGTGTATTTTGTAATTTTGTTCACATTTTCAACTTTATAAAGGGAATTAATTTTTATATTTTTAATACACGACACTAGACTATCCAATTCATGTTAGAAAATTATTTTACATCATTTCATACTACTGACTAAACGCATTCAAATAATTTTTGTTAAAAAGAAAGTATATGTTTTGTATATATATATATATATATATATATATATATATATTCACACATTTTATCATCTCTGCAATAATCTGTACATTAGCTTTCTCAGTGCATTCTAAGAAACTTAAGTCGAATAAAAAATATTTTTTTCTTTTTTAGTAAATATTAGAAACCATTGACTTTTATTCACATAAACTTTTTTTTTTACTCTTAAGAAGTTTTCCGATTAAAACCTGTTTGATCTGAAAAAGTAAGAATTGAAAAGTTTTTCTCTGTCTGATATACTTCTCATGTATCACATTTCAAACTTTAAAAAATATCACACTGGAAATTTAACTGCACTTCCGGTGCATCGGCCTCTTCCATTTTATAATTTTTATGCACTGTGTCAAAGGTTTATTCTTATACTTTACTTGAAACGTAAGGAAGATCTTTTAAGTTAAGTATCAACTATAGAATAAAACGTGCGATATTTGAAATTTAGTTAGACAGAAACTAAATTATGTGTCCAAAATAACATTTAAAATTCTGTGGAATTTAATAACCAATGTCAACACGTGATAATATAGATTTAGTAGAAAACTCACTTTTTCTCTACGAAGAATTAAAAAAATTAAGCACCGTTTATACAGGACTAGAGGGGCTGTTAAAAAGAGATGTATAAATATCCGTATGAGTGATGTAATGCACGATCAAATCGAAATGTAAGAATGTGTAAAAGTGAATTTCATATAAATGAGAAACATATTAAGGATGCTTATTTACTGAATAGTGTATAGAACTTTCTTGTACTGTAATTTCCGACGTATAATATTCCGATCAAACCATTCTGCTTTAACTTAGAAATTTTATTCAGTAATTTCAGCCAATATTTATCACGATCTAATAAGTTACATTTTATTTAAAAGAAATTCTAGGTAGAAAATGACTGTTTGTTCCGAGGATCAACATATACACTGGCGTCATATACTGTAAATCAACCCCTAAATTCAAGAAAAATATATTTGTTCATACCAGTATTTTATTGTAGCCATCTTTGCTTTATTTAATATAAGCAAAATTTGTATTTAGATAAGACGAAAACAGCTTTTTTAAAATATAGGTATGCAGTCTATTTTTCATCTCGAATTTAGGGTGGACTTATATGCGAGTACATACGGTATATGCTGGAATTACGGTAATTAAAATTTTCTACTGCTCTCCTGAGTTTAATCTTTTTTTTAGAGAATTTTTGTTTTTCATCTGACAAAACCTTATTCGTCTCTGTCCTTTGTCCATACACAAAAAATGTTTAAGTCAGATCCTTCAAAATTTGTGTACTTACAGCTGAATACCTCGTATCATACGACAAATCATAATATTTTTAATGGTTCTATTATTTTAATTAAATAATTTTTTCAATGTCATTTGTTCATTTTTGTCATTTATATTTTAAAGAGAACCTAATTCGAACTTTTTAGACATCATAACTTGGAGGTAAGAGAGTTTTGCTATTTACTAGCAGACATCATAGCTTGGAAGTTAAGTGTCTTGCTAGTAAACAAATGTTCTTAGTTCGATACCCGGGTTGCGTGTTGAAATTTTCATATTAAGATGGATTTACTGAAAACGAATTTCGTATATTTTGCCAATTTAAGGTTTATCTTACAAGGGTCTCATTCATCTGACATTCATAATATTTTTTGGAATATTTTTTTTTTAAATTTAAAATCTATTGTGATTTATTAATGATTCAGCATTTTAAATTTTGTTTAAACACTATTTTTTTTTCGTTTTTTGTTTAAAAAAATTATTTATACACCCGCTACTTTTTTTTCGGATTTTCAAAAAATTTGAAATTTTGTATTTCATTTGAATAATTTGATGTGAATATTTTTTAATTTGATTGAAATAAGTAACTTACTTTAATAATTATTTTAAAATAAATTATTGGTACTACCATCTGTGTAAGTATTTAATAATTATAAATTAACAATTTGGATTTATTAATTAAAGGATAAGTTGTTTTGAAAGAAATATCAAACGATTACCCCTCTGTGCAATCTAAGATCACTCTCACCCACTTCTTTAAATTTACGGAACTGAGAACATAACGTCTTACAGGTATGTTCCTATTTAAAATTCTAGTTAGTTTTGTAAATGTAATCATGCTTCATTATTGCCAATTTCTGAAGAACAATAGTATTTGGAACTATCCGAGAAAGCCTTACAAATTGCTTCTGAATAATACACTTTCTTAGCTGAAAACTCTTTACAATTTATTTTTCCACACCTTTTTCAATTATCCGCATGATACAAAGAGTATTGTTTGAGAATTTCAGCAAGTTTAGTTGCCACCTATTAACAAAACTCTGAAATTCTTTTAAATGTCAAAACTGAAGAGTGGGTCAAGCCTTTTATATGGTCAACTCAACTTAGTCTCTCCTATTTGATAGAATGTCCAGCAGAGCATTTTGAGAATTTGGGTAAACTTCACAAACTTTTACCGTAAACTCCCCAATATACTAAATAGCAATTAATATATATGGACTAAATGTTTTCTATCTTATTTGGTTTGGAGTCATAAGATTTTTAAAAATCGGTTTAAACTATAATTAAATAGCTTTTATTTTTAAGAAAAATAAGTTGCTTCATTTGCAGTCAGACACCTTAAATTAAATGCGTTTTTTTTCTTCTGCGAAAATTTATTAATTCACTGGTAACTTACACATTCCATACACAAATTTATGTAACTTAAGAAAAAACTGAAAACAAATTTCAGTTCATAATCTTCTAGCAATTTTGTTACCAGAATGTTTTAATTTTCTGTTCACGAAAAATTCCCGAAGTAAAATTACTTTGCTGTTTAATCATTAATTTTTATTTACTAAAAATGACCAAATTTTTACAATGACAAAGACTTTCATAAAAGTGAATTTTTATAATGACCAAGACTTTCAATAAAAATTCCTGTCTACATTCCAATTTATATTTTATTAAATTTTTTATTGTTTCTGTAACAATTTTAAACATCTTCCTTAAAACGAAGGATTTTATAAACAAATAAATAAATATATATATCATATATTTTGTTTGTTATCTTTATTTTACAATCTGACATAATTCATATGAAAATTAATGAATTTTTAATAACCGCTCATTATAGAGACTTTCCATTGTAACCGGATTGAAAGGCATTATAACGAGTATTAGCTATATAGACGTTTTTTTAAGAAAAATATCCAAACTTAACTGAAGTGTGAGTGAACTAGGATAAATTTGAGTAATTAGTTTAAGAAATAAAATCTACGAGTTCAAAGAAAAAAATGTAATCCTACATAAAGATAATGCTGAAAAATGTTAATGAGATTATACATTATTTCTCCCGCATTCATAAAAGAGATACTTTATTAGCGTATAAATTAATTCGCAGAGCCAAGCTAATTAAATTAAGGTTGAACTTTAAAAACATACATAAATGGTAACTTAGGAAAATTGCCCGCATTCAAATTTAAAGAAAAATAATTCTAACAATAACGCATCTTTCTTCTTTTCAACGTATTAAGATATTTTTGAACATTAATAAATAAAAATACTTTTGAGGAGTTATAGAAAAATGTTACAATATGAAAGTTTTAGAGATAACATAAAAATATTAATTAAGAAGTTGCAAATGCTTATGATGACATCGTTTCAATTATTTTAACTAACAATTTAATTTATGAAGCATTTTAAATATTTTTTCCTTTAAAGACGGATATAATTAATTTATATTTAAAAACTCTATATGTATGATAAAACGTATGGATACATATATAATTAATGTTTTGAAGAAGTATATTATAATATCTTCTAATGCATATTTTATTCATTTAGTAAAGAATTTATACACTCCACTATTCCATTTTATCTACATTCCGCCACATATCTTATTAAACTAAATTCCGTTCGCATAAAAATGCATAGCACATTACATGCATATTAATTTTATTATAATTAAAAGGGAGTAAGATCCTTAAAATTAATTTGAAACGATTCTTTCCCTTTGGTCGTAATGTAACTGAATACTTTTGACTATATCTGTAAAAAACAAAAAAAAGCTACAAACTTCATTTGAAATTGGTTTCCTGCTAGGGTAAACCTCATTAACTTCCAAAAATTTCAGAACAATCAGAGTATATTTATGGCAGCTAAAGTGCGGCCAGACGGCTATCAAACCAAAGGCATAAACACTCTCAAACTTGTTGGAAAGTGTTAAAATTTTTCATTTCTTTTCATTTTATCTTATCTTATTTGTTTGTTTTTCATTTCACTTATTCTGTATCAGTGATAAAAGCGGGTTCAAAATATTTAAGACATTATTCTTCTCTTAAAAATTAATAAAATACATTTTTGTTTATAGGAGATGGCTGCATGAGGGCATTGCTCCTACACTGTAAAAAATATCCGTTAATATACACAAACTTTTCCCTAAAAATTACGGAATAGTTTCATTTTTCCGAAAAAAAAAACAGAAGAATTTCCGTATTTGACATCTTGGAGTCACTAATCCCGTTAAATAACGGAAGTGTTCTGTTATTTTTGTCAATTTTCCGAAAACAGTAGAGTTTAGTAGTGCCATCTACCAGGAAAATAAAAAACCTTATACTGAGTTGATGTTTTTTAAACAATTTGCTAGACTGTTTCTCTATTTCATTCTGTTTTAATAATAAAAAGCTAACGTATTTTTAAAATATTAAGAAAATAATAATAATAAAAAAAATAAAAAAAAATTAAATTCTTTTTAAGTTTGAAATAGCTGAAAGGGAAAGTTGATTGTGATTTAAAAATAATTTTTAATTTATTTTTATCATATATATATATTAAGTGCGTTGGATATTTTGAAAAAAGTGGAAAAAAATTCTTCTTTTAATTTTAATATATATATTTTTTTATTTACTCAAATTAAGAAGTTTGCACATAAAATTAAAAATATATCGAAATATATTACCGAAATTCTTATAATTTTGGCGATTACGTAAGTTATAAAAAATCAATAACTAAAATTTATTTTATAACCCATTGTAATTATCTTTATTGAGTTTACCTTAGATCGTCATAAAATAATTTGTTAAAATGCACGTTTTTTTCTTTCTTTTAATATGTTAGTATTTTTTAAAATAAATAAATATCAATAATATTACAACAGGATTTTAAAACTTTTCCAAAAAGAAGGAAACAAAATTCTTAATAAATTCTTTCATGCATGTAATATTTTAAAGACTAATTTTTATACATATAAAGCTGAAATTAATAAGCTAAATATTCGAAATTATGGAAAGAAAATCGAAACTATGGAAAGAAACTATGGAAATTAAGAAAGGTAATTATGGGGATTACATATGTTATAAAAAATCAATAACGGATTTTTTTTCTATATAACCCATTGTAATTATCTTTATTGAGTTTACCTTCATAAATAAATAAATATCAATAATATTACAATAGAATTTTAAAACTTTTCCAAAAAAAAAAAAAAAAAAAAAAAAAAAAAAAGAGGAAACAAAACTCTTAATAAATTCTTTCACGCATGTAATATTTTAAAGACTAATTTTTATGTATATAAAGCCAAAATTAATAAACTAAATATTCGAAATTATGCAAAGAAAATCTGTAAAACATTTAGAATTATCCATTCAATAAAAAAATATTATCTCTACAAAAAAAAAAAAAAACGCGTTTAAAATCTTATTTTTACGAAATGTATCCGAAATAATTAAGGATATTTGAAAGGATTGTTTGAATAATTCTGGTGTAATGGTATTACACTGCAAGCTACGACACAAGAGGTCCCGGGTTCGAACCCCCCATGGAAGGTATGTAACATTTCTTCACTGTTGGTTAAATTAATTGTGTATAATGTGTCCCTGATATTAACGTGTCTTTGAAAAGTAAAGAATAACAATCACAAAGATGTTAGTTAGTCCTTGAAAAATTCTTTTAAGTTTTCAAACAAAAATTTTTACATAAGGAAAAAATTAAAAAAAAAAAAACGGAAATATTTTGTGAAAAAACTGAACTATTTCTGGAATTTACGGATTTTTTTTTCCGTTAAAAAACGGAAGTAGTACTGGCGTCTAGATCACCAGTACTATTTCCGTTTTTTAACGGAAAATTTTTTACAGTGATTGTACCTCACTTATAGGAGCCCAGGACTGAAGGCATTACATAATTATTCGACATAAAACGTTATTCATAATAGTAAATCTATATGTCGATTTCGTGGCGGAAAAGGTAAAAATAATAGAATGATAAAAAGGATGAAAGGTAAAAATAATATTTCATAAGATCGGGCAACTGTAAAATGCAAGTCTTCACATACAAAATATGTATATGTGAATTTCTTATGTATATTAAAACGAAATAATCCCCACTTAAATTATTATTTATCTCATACAGAGTATAAATAAATAAGGATCAATCAGAACAGGTTTTTAAGACCGAAATTGAAACAAAAACCAAAACTTTGTAATTATCCTATTTTCAACCGAAAAAAAGGGATTATTACATACACAAATATATATAATTATTAATGAATTATAAGTGTATCGAAGCACGTTTCTTACAAAGAAACATTTACATGCATATGTATGTAATTATGTGCAAAAGTTAAAAAACAAAACAAAAGAAATACCACCCTTCTCGCTAAGAAAGTTTTGAAATGGCGCTCCTGCTTTAAAATTTAACTCCGGTTCCCAAGCTGGCTCTCTGTGCCGCTTACGAAAACTTTTTATTTTCATAACCAAATAAAATGCAATTTATTCAATCACAACGTAGAAGGATTTTCAATTATACTAAATAAAAAATATTTCAATTATACTAATTAAAAAAATATTTTAAGTATACATGCTTCGATTTATTATTTATAGTGATTTTTGTAAAATATAATCTATTATAAGACACTTTATCAGGGAGCATCCGAAATACTTGTGGTGTTTCAAAATTAAACATCTTCTATTGCTGAAAGTCTGCAGCTTTTAATGAGTACGTGTAAAGCATCTTCAAAGTTTAGTAATATATACATTGTATGTTTTATACACTCACGTTTTGAGTGAGTCACGACTGATAATTATAAAGAGTGAAGTTCATACACAGAAATAAATAAATAGTGTCTCTTTCTGCTGATACAGTTCAAATCAATGAGTAATGTTGAAATTCCTTAAGGAAGAAATGAGATTTTTGAATACATGTAGTTACGGTTGGAATCGGCCTAATTCTCGTCAGTATTTTCGACGAAAACGAATCTATACAGAGTCCTCAAGGGCAGGGGCGATTTTAGAAATTTGGAGACTCGACTTTAATGCGCAAGTCGGGGCTAATTTTTCACTGTGGGTCATGTTGCTTCTATTTTTTGCTGTGGATCGGGTTTGGGTCCGGTTGACTTCCTTTTTTTTTGCTGCTGGTTGGGTTAACTTCTACTTTTTTACTGGGTGTCGGGTTTGATTCGGTTGACTTCTATATTTTGCTGTTGGTCGGGTTAACTTCTACGTTTTTGCTGTGGGTTGCGTTGGGTCTGTTTGACTGCTTTTTGCTGCGTGTTGGGGTTAACTTCAAATTTTTTGCTTCGGATCGGGTTTCGGTCCGGTTGATTAGCATAATTTGCTGCTAGTCGGATTGCCTTTATTCTTTTTGCTGCGGATCAGATTGACGACTTCTACTTTTTTGCTGCACAATGTGTTGGGTTTTATTCATTTTGACATATATACAATTTTCGGGTTTGGGTCAGTTTCGGATTGGGTTTTCACTCTTGGATTCGGGGAGACCTGATTTTTCAAAAAAAAAAAAAAAAAAAAAAAAAAAAAAAAAAAAAAAAAAAAAAAGTCTAAATATTTTTGAAGATAAAAGCTGTATTTAGTAAAAGCTCCATAACGGACACGCTCAGATAATTATTTAGGAATACTTTTAAATCTACAGAATTATGTAAAAAATACTTAATTGGTAAAAGACTGCTTTTTCCTTTATATAAAAAATCGGCTATGATTTTGTAAAGAATGCTTTGAAACTTATTAAAGAAACAGACGGTGTGCAAATAACAAATAAGTAAGATCCAGCCCAACTTGGGCTCGGAGGGAAGAATTTAGAAGAATGCACGAGTCGCATTCGGGCCGAAAATAGTTAACAAACAGGCTGGGTTAAAGGTCTACATGGGCCGGAATTCCCAGGCCCGGCCTACAGAAAAATTATTTCGGCATGGCACGGCCCGTTGTAAAAATCAAAAGTTCAGCCAGAGTCCGGCCTGGCCTGTTCCGGCCCGACACAATTTCAACTATTTTTAAAAAAATCCAGATTTTTATTATATAATTAAGATTCCTATAAGGAATACTGTATTCTATGGAAAGACATTACAGTATATTTTACAAGAAATACACAGTAACATTAATAATTACTTAGATTCTTAGACTTTCATCAATCATATAAAGAATCGTTAAAAAGTTAATAAGGTTTAGAATAAAAGAAAAAGAAAAGAAAGTTAGATACATCGTAAATTTTGAAGTTGTATAATATAACTAGATACATGAAAATATTTCTATATCATTTTATTAAAAATTCCAAATCCAAATTCATTTTCAAATCCAAAGGAGCTTCTTTCTGATACATTTCTGAATTCCTTTTTTTAGGGAAAAGCATGAGATTAGCAGGTACTATTCAGAATCTATGACGTTATCCATTTTTTGATACTGACAATTTAAGAAAATATTGTCAAAGTTAGCGTTTTAAACAGAGTTTCCGGAAGCAACAACATGAGAAGGTAGAAAAATTTGCAACCATTTGACAAGAATCTTTTATATCTCAAGAAGGTTCTGCAAGTACCTTATTTACCAAAAATGAAAAACACTATTCGATTTCAAATCCCTTCAATAGTAAGTCTTGTCAATTTTATACTTTTACGGTTAAAAATTAGACCAGTGTTTTATTCAGGGGGTGGCCTGGGGGGACATCCCCCCCCCCGGAGCATTGAAATGACTCCTCCGGAAATTTAGAGATTTTGTGTTTTCAATGGTCAAAATGGGCAATTCTCCCTCCGGAACTCTGCAGTGTCCCCTTCGGAGCCAGAAATATCCCTCCCGGAGATAAGTGTTTGAATTCAACACTGAATTAGTCTGAAAATATGTCAAACTTTCGTTGAAAAGTGAAGGTTGTGGAGAAGTGAATTTAAGAACAATCAAGAAGTATATATCCAAAGATTACGTCAATATAAATTATTTATCGCTGTTAATAATTTTATAAATCATGTTGTTTGCCCTACACATCTTGAGAACTATTAAGTCTAGTTCCAGCCCGGTTCGTTTACAGGTAGAAAAACAATGCAAGCCTGATCTTGGGTCAGCACGAGTCTGCTAAAAAATATTAAAACCGGGTTACACAGAATGTAACTGTCCGATGCTGGTCTCTACACTGTAAAAGTTACATTTCTGTACTGATGTTGCCAAACTAGTATCGGCTGATGACGCACATTTATACTTATTCTAATTAAAGTCATATTCATTGAAAATTAGCCATATTTTATCGTTCCTGCTTAAATCTTTATAAAGGGCCAGCAGGCCCTCTAAATTTTTCTTATCGGCCCGGCCCATATGGGCCGTTCAATTGTTTTGTCGGCTCGGCCTGTTTATTTTGTTTGTTGGCCCGGCCCGTTGAAAAAAATATTCTAATTCTGCTGGCCCGCTAGAAAATTCGGAACCATTCCGCCGGCTTGGCCAGGCCCAGGCCCGTGCATACTTGTAGGCTGAGTCGGTCACGGACAGAAAATTTAGCTTTTATTTCAAGCCGATCCTGACCAGGGAAATTTTGGTGAGTGCGGACTAGAGATAAATTCGGGCTCTTGTTCCACAGCCCGGTCCCGCCTGAGCCAGCAACATTTTGCGTCATCAAGAACAAAAGCCCGATAATGAAATTACACAGTAGAAAAAATGCATAATACTTATAAAAATTTTCCAAAGGTAATTAAAATCATTTTAAAGCTATTTTTTTTACATAAAAATGACTGTTAAACGAAAATTTAATATTAGCCAAAGAACACTTTGGTACAAAATAAAAATGTACTTTACACATAAAAGGATTCTCATATTTTTGTCTCTGTTTTAATAAGAAAATATTATGGACATGTTAACGAAGTGTATTTCATGAATAAATGCATGGGACTTGCAGAAAATACTGTCTATTATCTGTAAAATCGAACAACATTTTTCAATTTTCTGTAAAAACTGCACATTTTTAACTATAATCATTTCATTCTTCATAACAAGAGCCTTCTCTGTAGGCATGACCCAAAAATAACCTTAAATTAAAAATTTTAAAGTTTAGCACTTTTATAGGGACAGAGGATTGCTTTTTATCGGAGGAATATGGTAATTATATTTACTTACAGCTAAAAGTGACTTTATAAATTGCAGAGTACAGCTTCAACATCAGCAGAGATCCTAAAAGGAATGATAATTACTACAATTATTTCCATATGAAGAGCGATTACAACTTGTATACGTTGTGTATACGAGAAATTTAAATTATTCGGAAACCGCAAACTAAAATCAGAAGAAAATATTCTTTTCGCGTTAGATGTCTAAATAATAATATTAATATTAAACGATCCAATTGAAAAATAATCATTGCCACAAACAAAAATTGAACTGACGACAAACTCATTATTCCCGCCTTTTTCGTAGGCGCCAGAACATCGGTCTTCGACAATGCTTGAAAATAAATATGTAGATGTAGATATGACTAATTGTTTTCTTTTAAAATAGCATTCGAATACTAAAATAATGATTTGAAAAGGAATAAATAATTCTCAAGGGAAAAAAGTTCTTTAAATTTTTTTCTATTCATAGAAAAATAAAATTTTCAGGTTTCAGAAAAAATGACTCCGAGGCAGTAGAACAGCATAAAAAAGAGCCCGAGCTCTTATCGGACACGGGCTCAGTCTGAACTGTCTCATTTCTAATATAGGCATCTAAGGCACGCCACACACTAGCGAGACATGCGTCAAAAATCGTGCAACATGTCGCAGTCAAAACGGTTTTTTCTTTGTTATCAGGGTGAAATTGTCGCATGTCTCATGTTTTTTCGCTCAATGTTTCACAGGTGTGTGGCCTCCCTAAGAAGAATGACTCCAGGCCAGACTCGATCTGGAAGAAAAATACGTAAGGCCCGACCCAAATCTGCAGAAAAATAATGATCAGAAGAGATGAAAAATAATGACCTGACCCAGCCCGGGTCTGGCGAATTTTAAAAGGCGCGGCCCGTGTCGGGCCGCGCCGCGCCCGAGTTAGGCTCTAACTCATTTTCATGTGTCACTTCCATGTGAAGCATAACTTTTTGGGAACCCTTTATTAGCCCCAGGGTCGCCCCCCCCCCCCCCTTTGATCCGCCATTGCATTTCAGCCGAAACGAAAACGAAACCTAGTTTTTGGTCGACATCTACAAATAAACCCCTACATGATTTTTATAGTGGCGCCATCTTTTATTAGAAGTCAAAATTCCAAACTTATATGATGTTCCGTAGGCGGATGTTCCAAGATTGTGGCGATAATTTAAGCTGTTATCATATCCGAACTGACTACTTTCAGACACATTTTTTATTTATTTTTCTTTTAAAACTTTAACTTGGCACATGCATTTATTAAGAAAAAAAAACTGTGTAATCAAACGTTTTCTTTACCTGTGTTAAAAAAAAAAGTCAAATATTTTTAAAAAATGCTTTCAAAATTGACGTTTAGAACGAAATTGACAGAGGCAACAGCGCAAGAAAGGAGAAAAATGAAAAATGACGACCTCACTAAAAATCGGTTATAACTCAAAATCTAATTATTTATCGGAAAAAAAATAACTGTTCGATTACGTAACACTTCAATAATCATGCCTTTAAATACATGTTTTATATCTTAAAATAAGTACTTAAATGCAGCAGAAAATTTCGCGTTGTTAAGGGCTACTTTAGTCATGCGAAAAGATCCGCCCACTAATGCTAACCAAATAGAAGAAATTTATTAAGATATAGTGTTTACATTTCACTATTTTTAAATGATTTTTTTGCATTGAATAGCTGAGGTCTATCTGTACAAAATTCGTTTTTTAGCTCACAGGCTATCATAGCCTGAGAGCTTATGTGCCCGTCCGTAACGCGATAACTCATGATAAAAATATCGGATCCACTTGAAATTTTGTATATAGGTATATCCTGATAAGGCGTTTCTCTGATTAGTTTTTGGAGTTCATTCGATATGTATAAAAGGGGGAACGGGGGGCTCATGCCCCTCCCCTTAATTGATATAAACGGGATTTTCATGCAGAATTAACAGTTTTCGTTCAAAATTTAGATATAGGATCATTCTGATGAGGCGATTCCGTGACTGTTATTAGGTGTTCATTGAATAAATATAAACAGGGATAACGGGGGGCTCATGCCCTTCCCCTTAATTGATATAAACGGGATTTTCATGCAGAATCAACAATTTTTGTTCAAAATTTAGATATAGGATCATTCTCATGAGGCGAAACCGTGGCTGTTATTAGGTGTTCATTGAATAAGCATAAATAGGGGGAACGGGGGGCTCATGCCCCTCCCTTTAATTCATATAAACGGGATTTTCATGCAGAATTAACAGTTTTCGTTCAAAATTTAGATATAGGATCATTCTCATGAGGCGACACCGTGGCTGTTATTAGGTGTTCATTGAATAAGCATAAACAGGGGGAACGGGGGGCTCATGCCCCTCCCTTTAATTCATATAAACGGGATTTTCATGCAGAATTAACAGTTTTCGTTCAAAATTTAGATATAGGATCATTCTGATGAGGCGAGTCCGTGGCTGTTGTTAGGTGTTCATTGAATAAGTATAAACAGGGGAAACGGGGATTCTAATGCCCCTCCCCTTAACTTGTATAAATGGATTTTTCAAGCAGAATTGTCAGATTTCGTTCAAATCTCTGAATAGTTTTGGAAGTTTAATGGTTAAGTATGAAAGAGGGGAATAAGTCCTCTTAAATTATATAAATGCTAAATGGGTTTTTATTAAGAATTATCCGATTTGTTCTGAATTTTGGATATCGATTTTTTATATGATAAAGCATGTCCTTAATAGTTTAGGAGGTTCAATGATTAAGTATAAAAAAGGAGAAAGGGGAGAGCTGTTTCCCCTTCTTAATTTTTTTTCTCGAACGGAATTAACGAAAATACAAGGCATGTATAATTAGTATACGTAGCCTGTGAGCTCAATGCCATCAGTTTAACTGGGCAATATTCTTTTTATTACTTTTCCGATTCTGACTACAGATTCTTTTTTTAGGAGGATTCACTTTCGATTCAGATTCCGAAAATAAAAGTGCCCTTATTAAAAATATCCGTAAAAAAATGAAAAAATAAAATACTGCCATTTTACAGATTAATCTGAGCTATCCAATAAAAAATAAAATAAAATAAATAAAAATGTTGAAATGCAAAAAAAAATATATTTATGGATTTCTTCTATAGGATTAGCATTAGCGAGCGTTTCTTTTTGCTTAACTGAAATAGTCTCTGAAGCTGTGAAATTTTTTTTTGAGAGCCGCATGAACTCTTTATAAAAAATAATTACAAAATAAAATCTAATAATATTTCACTATATACAGGGTGAGTCATAAATATCGAAACAATAGGCTATCTCCTTAAATATTGCCCCTAGACCCATACTTCCAATTGCAAAAATTCATAAAAAAAAGGTGAAATTTTTGATAAGATAAGTTGCAACTCCATGGGGGGTCTATTTGAAAAAATACGAAAATTAACTTTTTATACGGCCCCCGTAGGATAAAAATTCCAATTAGGAAAACTTTCCTTATCCAGTCCTGAATAATACACAAAAAGTTGCATCTTCATATCTTCAAAATTTGCGTAGTTATAACCGTTTGAATAATTCATCAGGTTTTAAGGGATTAGACACAAATTGAAATGCGCGCAATTCAAAAGACAGTGTTACATTAACAGTTGCAGGAAAAGCGTAAAAAATCATTCTTTTGAGTTAGAATTTTGATTTTTTTCTTTTTTTGTGATGGTTAGCTATATAATTTGCTAAGAAAATCACATCCTAAAATTTATCATAAAATTTATAAAAATTTCATATGGTTACTACTGGTTTAAATGGGATAATTAAAAATCGTTATAACTTCAAACATTATTTATCGGATTTCAATTTCTTTCTATTTAATTAAAAATGAAAATCTGATTTTAGTTTTGCTTCGGGATTTTTCTTTTTCAATATTTATTTTAGAACTATTAATTTTTTTTTTTTTAAATAATAACTTTCAGAAATTTATATTTTCAAAAGTATATAATTTTTCATTTTTTTAACCATAATTAATGTAAAATAATTAAAAATGGACATGCTTCAAGTTTGTACTTTTTTTTTCTTAAACAATTCCTCACTTTTAATAATTTAAAGACAACATATAGTCGGGAAAAAAGTCATTATACAGAAAAACGAAATGTACTGTTTTACTGCCCATCAATTATTTAAAAGAATGCTTTTCTAAGATACAGTATAAGTCATTTTTAAAAATTTAGCTCTCACAACTTCAAGCTTTTTTATCGTCCTGGAGAGGCTGTTAAAAAATCTGTATTCAGGGCTCAGGTCAGATCAAGACCGAGACGTTACTTTTTTCTGAAGACTCGCCTATCCGGGTCAAATGTATTTTTCATACCGGAGAGAACTGCTTCTTTTTTCCCAGGCCTGCACTGAACGAAATTTCCTTCCCGGTATCGAACAATCCGTATTAAAAGAACAAACCTAATACGTGCATAAAATAAGTGAAATTTGGTTTAATCAATATTTTTACGAAAACCACATAACTTTTAAAATCGCTTTTATTTTACAAAAAAAAAAAAAAAAAAAAAAAAAAAAAAAAAATACTATTCTAAGAATACTATATTTAAATGCTAAAAAATTAAACAAAATAAAACCAGAGAAAAAAAATCTGCCTATGACGGAATTCTGCCTTAAACAGAAAATGTTTTGATCCATGCAAAATAAATACAATAATACCTGAGAAAAAAATAAACTCCATTTAACCCTCCTAGGAAGGGCATTTGTCTATTACGTATTTTTTCTTTCCTATGTGATTCCGTCTTAAAAAGTTTTACTGTATAACATTTTTCAAAGTCTCCAACGCATGGGATATGGATTAGCGATAATAAAATATAAGTGAAACATTTACATATAAACAGAGATTCATTGATAAAATAAATATATATCACAGCGTTTGGCGCCTCTTTAATAATAAAAAGTATAAATATAAAAAACGAAATTCTATATTAAGAATTTTTGGTCAGAACACCTCCACGCGAAACAGTTTTTAACTACACTGAAGTAAAAGACTATGTAGAAATTCACGGCTGGGCCGGCTATGATTAGGCTTTTTTCCAGGCTCGTCCGGATTATGATTTTAACATTATTTCATGGCGGGCCGAACTTTTTCCCCTATGGGTCGGTTTAAAACCGGACCTACATATTTCGATCTATTCAGACCTAAAGTGCTAACGATCAACATGTTTTGAAAACAAGTTTCGATTTAAAGCAATACGATGCTTTATTATGTCCAAATAAGAGGCACGGTCTTAAACCGACATATAATAACGAACAATTTGTGGACGATCCCTTATTTGCTTTGAAAATTGATGACAAACACTTCACTTACAGGCATGATAAAGTGGTGTAAGTCACGAATTTTTGAGAATTTCGGATTTTAATATCTCTGTCAGATTTTCAGGTACGGAGATGAAATTTTTTTTGTTCAATTTAAGAATGGATAAGGAATAACTTCCTAATTGGGAATTTTGCTCTATGGGGGCCGTATAAAAATTTAATTTTCCTATTTTTTTAAATATACCCCCCATGGAGTTGCAACATATCTTACCAGAAATTTCACCTTTTTTTATGAGTTTTTGCAATTGGAAGTATGGGTCTAGAGGCAATATTTAAGGAGATAGCCTATTGTTTCGATATTTATGACTCACCCTGTATATAACTTGAATGTATTCATCTTACATTTCGGTCAGCGCCATAGCTGTGTGTTATATTAAAAATATGCAAATTCAACGAGAATCAGTAGTATAAGGTTGTACACATTGCTGTTGCTGTAAAATAAAGAGAATACAAATAAAAAATTAATAAACCAGGGTAGTGGTGGGAAGTAGAGCGCTACAAGTAGAGCAACTACAATAGTTGCTATTTTCTCTTAGTGTAATGTGCTACATTTGGAAAATTGCAATGTAAGGAGCAATGTGATGAAAACACAGTAGTTTAAACAGATGCTTTGTTAAACGCATTTTACGGGGAATTGGATATACAGGGTACAATTTTATGAATCACGGGATTTTAACTTGACTCTTTTTTGCGCAACAATTTACGAATGTTACGATTACTCTCATAATTAATAAAATGTATGCAGTCCATGGTTAAAGGTTAAGCATAAGTATGCCATGTACCAGAATAATTCTTGTTATATAGCTTGTTGAGAAATAAATCCCTGTTTTCGTATATCCCAAAAAATTAAACAAGCTTTAGATTAACCGCATTTTTATGTAACTATATGCAAATATTTATTGTATTACATCTCTCTCTCTTGATACCACTAAGTTGTAATTTGTGTATTAACTAATATTTTGAAGACTTACACAAAACATTTAAAATTTTTTAATGTCCTGAGCTAATGTCCACAATTTATTGTTTACTTACTCTTTTAAAAAGTCAGCCACAAAATAGCTCAAGTTGAGCTGAAATCCACTCATCTCAATGTTGAAAGGCAGCTTCTCAAAAAAGAGTTGAAATAACTCGAGTTTTAACCAATTTAAATGAAGTTGAGCTATTTAAATAACCAATTTAGATCAAGAAGATTTAATCGTTTCAAAAACAACTCTTTTATGATCGAAAAAATGACAGCTCTTTCATGAGATGCCAAATCAGCTCTTTCGTTTTAAGAGTGTATTAACACTATATAACTAGGAGCCACTATATTACATAATACGTGTGCCTCAATATTTAGTGTAGATTGTAAAATACACACTTACACTGCAAGTAAGGGCCTGGTCAGTGGTAAAAAGACCTACCTTCGACAAAATCTGAAAGTATCGAAGTACTGAGTGCTTATGCTAATTATACTTAACCACATTTGTAGAAAAGTTGCTGTAATTTTAGTTCGGTACAAAATATCATAACTACCAGAGGGTATGCCCTATTAGCATAGGTTCATAACTGGAGGGTATACGCATAAATCTTTGCCGTAATAAGAATATAGGCGTAGCCAAAAATAGAAAGTATACAAAACTAAAGAAAAAAAATCGATAACATATGCCATAATATACTGGTTGCAGAAATACTCTTACTCCGTCCCTATCCTCCGTACATGCATTCAGAGATTCAGATCAGTGTTTTAGTCGTAAAAAAAGCAGAGACTGTGCGGTATAAGTAGAGGGATACGCTGACATCACATGAACGTTCATAGGCAGCTCAAGAAACAGAGGGTATATTGAGCTTTTAAAAAAAAAATCCAAAAGGCTAACGGCGTATACTCTCCACTACACCCCAGATTCACACAAAAGTAGAGCATTTTAGGATGTATTATCAATATTTATTAAATAATATTTTAATGTAAAATATTTTTAAAATTATTTTATATGTTTATAAAAACTTTTTTTTAAATTAATTGACTTTGCTTAGTATTTTTAATGTTCACTTTTTTCAAAATGAAATTACTTGTTTAATAAAAAAAAAAAAAAAAAAATTAAAGACTAATGAATATGGGAAAGACAGACAAAAGAGGAGATGGGATTCAAATATGGGTACAAAAAAACTTTTTTACTTAAATATTACTATGAAATTATGCAGACCTGTATTTTTGCCACGATACTTACAAGAAAAAAAAACAGTTTTCAAAGAAATGAAAAGTGATTTTTAAAATATAGTTATTTTTTCATTAAAAAATCTCATTCAGTTTAGTTCAAACAGGGGGATCTCGGAGACTGCACAGCTCCAGTAAACGATTAAATAAAATTAACGTTTAATTAATAACTGCGTATTACTAATAATGTCTATGAAACACAAAAGTACTTAGGTATGCTTCATATAAATCATTTTAAACAGTGCGTCACAAACTGTGCATAAAAATTTATTTCAAACTGTTTTGTGAGAGTATGAAATTTTAGACACAATTTTTTGTATATTATAAGGGTCAAAAAAAGTCTTATACTTTTTTCCAATAATTAAAAGTAAATGTAAAAATGCCCATGCACTATTTCATTAAAGGAGAATTCCAAATGAAATGCTCCACGCTTCCTGAAAGAATAAAAGTTACGTCAATAAAATATCAGAGATGGCAGCACTTTTAGACGACGCTAATAAAGGAATAGATTGAAGGAGAGGAGAACAATCACATTTTAAAATTGAGATTATACACCGATACTGCCGGCCAAATGGCACGCACTGACTAATAAATAATAGAGTTGCATTTTGTATTCGACTCTAGGCCAGTCATATTGAACCTCCGGCCATCAGGCCATAATGTAGACCGGTGCGATCATTAATCCATATTTATGAACATTTGAGATGCGAATAAGAGAAATTTAATATCTTCACTAGTACTGTCGATAATTTTCAGGGAAGAAGAAATCTGCCCTGTTATTTTTAATTTAAAATTATATTAAAAAATGTTCTAAACATCATTTATTGAGCAGTCGTAATTTCTTTTTACATGGAGTCCTATATTAAACTAGTGTATACATTTTAAAATTTTCACGAATCGAACAGTATTTAGCACCACTATAGAATAAATATTTCATATGCGTGCGCCCCACGAAATAAAAATGTTGAGTATGGTTCTTCTACACCTATACTCACTAGGGAACTGCAAGAAGTGTAAGTTAGAGGTCTGCACGGGCCGAAATTTCCAGGCCCGGGCCCGGCCCGAACGAAAAAAATATTGGCCCGACCCGACCCGGCCCGGCCGGAGAGTTAAAATTTCGGCCCGAACTCGGCCCGGTTCTGGTGAATTTCTACAGAACATTGATCTTTATTCTAACGGAAGAGTTCAGACCAAAAAAAACTTATCTTAGTCTTTTATTTTCTTTAATGTTTATAATCTCTATTTATGCAGAAGTGCCATAGGCTGCGATATTTAAGTTTTTAACCCTTTGAGGGGCAAAGTATTTCTATTATTAAAATGCTGAGATGACTGATTGACACCAGAATTTAAAAATGATTTTTTTTCAAAATAGATAAAAACTTTTCTGTACGTACTTGATAAAATTAAAATCTTCTTTTCAAATTTCTGGTATCAATGTGGCGTTTCGCAATTAAAATTAATGTGTATATATTTTATACCACCGCCCTTCAAGGGGTTAATGAACCTTTGTTTGTTGTATGTAAATGTTTCAGTTATCATTAGTATTATTAATACATAAAAAATATATATAAAAAATGGTATATGGTAAAAGTAAAATCTTCTAAGACATTGGGGAAAAAAAATTACGTTTCCTTCTTAGCAGATGTAAATGCTTAATATATATATATTTTTCGAGTACTGTTGTATTAATTTTGCATTAATGAACAGTTTAAAAGAAATTTGCAGTTTTCAGTTTAAAGAAAAATTCCGTCATAATCATTTTTTTTAATGCGTTTAATTTTATTTTAAGACACCTAGTGATCTACGATTCTTTAAAAAGAATAAATTCTAACGTTTAATTGTAGAATAATGACGGCTTAAAAGTATATGTCTTGTTTGCAAAAATTTTTGGATCAAGCCAAACTTTACTGATTTATGAACAGACTTTTCCACATCGAGAAAAGGATTTTCATATGGGAAGATTCAACAGGAACTGATTATTTAGGTCCGTGAAGACTAGGAAGAACGAAATTAGTCTCGGCTTCGTGCGGAAAAAATAAGTTAGACCAGGGCCGTAACTATAAACTTGGGGGCCCCGGGGCAAAACCTCCGGGGGGGGGGGTCTCCAGGGAGGGCAAACTGAAACTTTGCCCCGGGCATAGTTTCTTTTCTCGCACACCGTTGTTTAAATGTACATAGTATGATAAGCCCAAAAATGACTAAAAAATGTAGAATTGGACAACTCTACTCGGCAGGCACTTGGCGGCGTCGCCATTTTTGCCGATCCCACTGAAGTTAGCATACGGACTTCTGATTGGTTGAATACTTTAAAGAGCATTTTATTTAGGTTCATTTTTGAGTATATGTGACTTAATCATGCGTTTCTGTTTAAAAACCTTTTGAAAGATGGATTGTGATTTTTTTTTTTTTTCGATTTTATGTATTTATTAATAGACTAGTTGACCCATCCGGCATTGTCCGGGACACGTTATGATAACCTTAAGCAAACAATTAACACTTTAGATCTACAATTAGTCAAAATTAATTATAGGATATGAATTATTCGTTAAATAATATTTTAAAGAAATGCATAAAAAAATGAGTAAATGCTTTAAAAAAGGCTTTTGGACCTCAATAAAAACATCAGGATGTAGGTCCTGAAATAAGAGTCCAAAATTCAACTTTAAATTTGTGCATTGAGAAGGTTTGATAATAAGTGGGTGAAATATGCATGGAGAACTAAAATTTCAAGGTACCTGAGCCGAGACCATAGGGAGTCTCAGGCTTTTAAATAGAATGTAAGAACATGGGAATAACTAAGTGAAAAAATAGTTCCAAAAATGAAGATTGGATTAAGAGAGGGCAGTTTAATAGCAATTTATGGTACAAAATCTTCAAGGGCCAGGATCTTATTTCGCATGCAGTTAGGTATAAAATATTTTTTGTAGTTATTAAAGTAATGGGAGGACGCTAAAGCAATATGAAAGAAAATTGCAAGCAATCCGGATCATTTTAAAAGAAATTGCACCAACGGCCCCAAGAACGCGATTAATATTCAAAATTGGTGGTAGCTAGACTATGGCGGTTTCTTAGTAGCTGATGGATTTAAGAAGTTGTTTAAAAAAAGGAGTTAATTGAACCGTTTTAAAGGGATTTATAATAAGGGCCCAAAAGAGACAACTGACAGTTAAAAAGAGGGCCCTAACAGGAAAACATATTAAAATATCTTAGTACTTAGCTCTTTAGATCTACAATTAGTCAAAATTAATCATAGGGTATGAATTATTCATTTTAATAATATTTTATCGAAATGCACAAATTGATTCGGAAAATGTTTAAAAAAAGGGTCCTACCCGCGGATGAAAATATGAGAATCTTGTACCTGAAAGAAGAGTCCAAGACTCAAATTTAAAAATTTTGCACTGAGAAGGGGATAAATTTAAAGAGTGAACTATGTTTGCCTCACAAAATTTTCAGGGGCCCTAGACTGAGCCCTATGATTCCACAGGAGGCCCAAGTGTCTTATATGGAATGTCAAAACATTAAAATATCTAAATGAATAAATAATCCTAAAAATGTAGATCGGATTAAAAGGAAACAATTTATTAACAATGTATTATTACAAAAAATTCAACGGGCCTCAAGGGGCCAGGAATTCATTTTGCATGTAGTTGTGTATAAAGATATTTTTTGTAGTTATTAAAATGATGGAAAGACGCTATAACTATGTTAAATAAAATTGAAAGCAATTTGATTCATGTTTAAAGAAGCTGCATCAAGGGCCTCAAGAAAGCAATTGACAAACAAAATTAATGGTAACTGAAATCTGAGAAATTCTTTTGTCGTTCATGTAATAGGTAGAGAGAGGACATAAAAATTGATAGAAAAAAAAGCTAGTGAATTGGACCAATTTTAAGGGAGCTATAATATGGGACCCTGTAGGGACCAACTGACAGTTAAAACCGAGGCCCTAATATGAAACCATGTTAAAATATTTTAGTACATAGCGCTTTAGATCTTTAATTAGTCAAAATTAAGCATATAGTAGGAACTATTCTTTGGAATGATATAATTTTTTAAATGCACCAATTGATTGGACAAATGTTTAAAAAGGGGCCCTCGGGTCCGAATAAAAACATCAGGTTTTCTGGATTGATCCTGAAAGAAGAGTCCCAGGAAACTTTAAAATTTTGCACTAAGAAGATCAGAAATATAGGAAGTGAAATATGTTTATTTCACAAAATGTTGAGGGGCCCTGGGCTGGACCCTATGATTCCACAGGGGAACATAGTGTCTTGTATAGAATGTCAAAATATTAAAATATCTAAATGATAAAGAATTTTAAAAATGAAGATCAGATTAAAGGGAAGCAATTTATTGACAATTTATTACTACAAAAACTTCAAGGGGGTCTGTACCGGGCCCCAAAAGGCCAGGAAATTATTTCGCATGTAGTTGGGTATAAAAATATTTATGTAGTTATTAAAATAATGGGAAGACGCTAAAACTATGTTGAATAAAATTTAAAGCAATTTGGATCATTTTTAAAGAAGCTGCACCAAGGGCTCCAAGAAAGCGATTACTATTCATAAATAGTGGTAGCTGAAGTCTAAAAAAATTTTTTTGTTGTTCATGTCGTAGTTGGAGAACCTAAAAAGTTGTTGAAAAAAAGCTAGTGAATCCGACCATTTTTAAGGGAGCTATGATAGAGGGCCCCATAGGGGCCAACTGACAAATACAATCAGGGCCCTAACATGAAAGCATGTTAAAATGTTTTAGTACATAACGCTTTAGACCTTTAATTAATCAAAATTAAGCATAGAGTATGAATTATTTGCAAGAATAATATTTTTAAAAAATGCACCAATTGTTTGGGTAAGCGTTAAAAAAAGGGCCCCAGGGCCCGAATAAAAATATCAGGGTGTTGTTCCTGACATAAGAGTCCAAGATTCAGCTTTAAAAATTTGCACTAAGAAGGTGAGAAATTTAGGGAGGAAAAATGTTTAGCGCACAAAAAGATCAAGGGGCCCTAGGTCGGCCCTACGATTATCTAGGGGGCCCCAGTGTCTTATATGGAATGTAAAAATTTGAAAATATCTAAATGGAACAGGTAACCCAAAAATGAAGATCGAAATTAATGGAAGCAATTTATTAACAATTTACTATCAAAAAGACTAAAAGGGGCCCTAAAACGGGCCCCAAGAGTCCAAGGTCATAACTGAAAAGTAAAAAGGCGAAAATATTTAAAAGGAGAAAGGTACCTCAAAACGGAAAAGATTAGATAAAAAGGAGTCAAGCTATTAACAATTTGGTGCATAAAAATTGTAAGGGGCCCAGGGCCCTGGCCCTTAAAATATTAAAAATCTGAGCCTCAGGTGCATCAGGACCTGTCTTGGACTATCTTCACCTAAAATTTCAGACTTCTATGTGCGGTAGAGCAAATCCATCTCAGCTCAGGCAGGGCATGTCAAATCACCATCACAGATTTTTTTCAAAAAAATTCAGTAGTTAGAACTAAGTGATTTATAAAATTTCCTAAAAGGATTTTTCCCTAAAAAATTTATTTCTCTGATTACAGCACTTTAAAGTTCATGATAAAATTGGCAGTTTTCAGAAAAACTGAAAAACGCTTCATTTTGAAATGAACACAATACCAAACATATTCAACATATTCAGTCAATTTATTTTTTATAAACAGTTATTAAACTGAATTTTACTTTGGCATAGTTTTAAAAAATATAGTGGCATTTTTACTTAATTAAAAAAATTAGATTTTAAGTACAAAATATATAATTATTAGTGAATTTAAGATTTTTTTTCAGAATGAAAAAAAATATTTTAAAGCTAAACATTGATGGCAATCCAAAGACCTTTAATGGGAGTTTTACAGCAAATTTTATTTTAACTCTAAGGTGCTTACAACTTTTGTAATTCAATTTTAAATTATGCAAAATATTGTAAAATCACTACTTTTGAAATGCAATTTCTCAAAAACACCATTTTTTAAAAATCTGATAATATGCTCAATTCATACCTTATTAGTCTCTAATAAATACCTTACAAGCAAATCGTGTGTTTTTGCTTAGAATATTTTATATGATTTTTTGAAAATAACATGTTGTGTGTATTTTTCAACAGACCACAAAGGCAAGTTCTTCCTTATTTAACCGAACTTGTAATGTAATTAATATTTCAAACTAAAAAATACATCACTAGTACATAATTATTACTGTTAAATTATAGCTAATCATTTGCTTAAATTTAAAATTGCGTAAAATACAGCCAATAATAAAATTAGTATTGATCATATGTCATTTCATTCCATACTCATAAATGTGCTAAATTCATCTACAGTGTGTTAAATATTTTGTTATATAGTATGGATATAATATATTAAAATGCAAATACATTACAACTGAATTAGATTTTTTTTCAAGTTTAGTTTTTTTCCCAATTAGTTTTTTTTTCTCAGAAAACCAGAAGATCAAGCTTTTTCTTATTTCTCTGTATTTATAATAATATTTTTTAATAAAAAAATAATAATATGCACATTATTATAGCAGATAAATATAAGCTAATCTTCAAAAATTCCTATTCATAAAATTAAATAAGCCAAACCCCTTAAAAAAAATCTGCGCTTGTGATGCATTTTGACTTTGCTGAAAATTACTCACTAATACTGCCAAATGAAGTACAAAGCTACCACTGGCAGAATACTCAGATATCGTTAGTTACCTGCACAGCATACTTTAGAGAAGAAATAAAGAGTTTTATCATAGTTTCTGATGATTAACTCATGATACAGCTCATGCTGTTTGTGACATAGAAAAAGTAAAAAAAAGAATTATTTAAGTTGTACCAATTACAAACACTGGAATCACCTGTGTATATATCAGATGGAGCTGGAGCACATTTTAAAAACAAGTATCAGTTTTATGAATTGCACAAAAATAAAATTGTACTAAAGTAGAGGATATTTTCAGGTACTGGCCATGTTAAAAGTGCATGTGATGCTGAGACAAGCACTATGCAACAAAATTTAATCTCCAAAAGGATCCAATAAAAGCTATCCAAAATTCTGTCTCATTTGTTGCTGAACTATCTTCTCTGCTAAAAAATAACATTCTAGTCCATCCAGACAAAAATATTACTCAATCCTATAGAACTAATAATGAGAAAGAATATGCTAATGCAAAATCTATTGTTGGTATTAGATATAAACATTATAGGGTGATTGTAAATAATGAAAATTATATGGAACGAGCAAGTAAAAATGAATTGACAAAAGTTGAAACCTTCAGCCAAATGAAAAGACAATATTCAATACATAGTTTCCAAATCGGTGATGTCATTGGATGCATTTATGAAAATAATTGGTGGATAGGACAAATCAATGGTATATCAATCACAAGAACTAAATGACATTAAAGTATCATTCATGTACCCAACATGGTCCATAGATAAAGCATTCCAGTGGCCAAAAGAATCTGGAAAGAAAAAATATGAATGTGCAACCATTGGAAAATGTGCTTCTAGAAACAGAAAAATCAGTTACAATAGGACAATCTGAGCGACTTCATACCTTCAACGATAAGGAGTTGAAGTTAATTTAAGAAACCTTCACTACCTAATTCTTCTGTTATGTATGTATTTGCACATTAATATATTATATCCATACTATATAAAAAAAAATTTACACACTGTAGATGGATTTAACACATTCATGAGTATGGAATGAAATAACATATCATCAATACTAATTTTATTATTGGCTGTATTTTACGCAATTTTAAATTTAAGCAAATGATTAGCTATAATTTAACAGTAATAATTATGTACTAGTGATGTATTTTTTAGTTTGAAATATTAATTACATTACAAGTTCGGTTAAATAAGGAAGAACTTGCCTTTGTGGTCTGTTGAAAAATACACACAACATGTTATTTTCAAAAAATCATATAAAATTTTCTAAGCAAAAACACACGATTTGCTTGTAAGGCATTTATTAGAGACTAATAAGGTATGAATTGAGCATATTATCAGATTTTTAAAAAATGGTGTTTTTGAGAAATTGCATTTCAAAAGCAGTGATTTTACAAAATTTTGCAAAATTTAAAATTGAATTACAGAAGTTGTAAGCACCTTAGAGTTAAAATAAAATTTGCTGTAAAACTCCCATTAAAGGTCTTTAGATTGCCATCAATGTTTAGCTTTAAAATATTTTTTTTCATTCTGAAAAAAAATCTTAAATTCACTAATAATTATATTTTTTATACTTAAAATCTAATTTTTTTAATTAAGTAAAAATGTCACTATATTCTTTAAAACTATGCCAAAGTAAAATTCAGTTTAATAACTGTTTATAAAAAATAAATTGACTGAATATGTTGAATATGTTTGGTATTGTGTACATTTCAAAATGAAGCGTTTTTCAGTTTTTCTGAAAACTGCCAATTTTATCATAAATTTTAAAGTGCTGTAATCAGAGAAAAAAAATTTTTAGGGAAAAATCCTTTTAGGAAATTTTATAAATCACTTAGTTCTAACTACTGAATTTTTTTGAAAAAAATCTGTGATGGTGACTTGACGCATATCAGTACTGTCTGCCTGAATTGAGATGGAATAGCTCGGTAGATTTCGCTAACCATCGCAGTTACACACTCACACACACATACGCAGACATACACAAACAGAGCGTTTTGTTAACTTATTATTATAGATAAGAAGAAAGATTTTCTAGAATTTTTTAGATGCTTTTTATATTATTCAGTCGATTAAAAGTCTATATTATCTTCCTTATACTAGCTTCGGTGGGATCAGCAAACATTCGATTCGACACATTCGCCTCGACATTTTGCTGTCTGCTGTAGAGCTCCTTTTGCATGCGAAGCGTAAGGAGTGTATTGACAGACAAGCAAAAACATATATTCTAGCACTTTGATTTTTTTTTATTACTAACTTTTAGGTATGCGCTGGGCATTTTATAGGAACTTAGACTAGAAACTAAAATCAATAGTTTTTTTAACCATCAGTTTGGGGCCCCTCAGGCTTGGGGGCCCCGGGACAGTGCCCCGGCTGCCCCGGCGGTAGTTACGGCCCTGAGTTAGACTCGGCCCGGCCAGATACTCCAGAAAAAAAATTAAGGCCCGAGCCCGGCCCGCGGGCCTAGCCGGGCTCGGGCTTCGGGCCGAGGCTCGGCCCGTGCAGACCTCTAGTGTAAGTCACCTATTTTGACGAAAGTGGTATCGTTGGAAAAATCTCATCGGCAGCAGTAAAAAACTCAATGGAACTATCCGTCGGAAATGAGCCATTTTCGAGATATTCGATATTTTAGGTCACGTAACTAGTGCATACTAATTGGGGACTGCAAAATATTTTACTCTCGATTTTAACGAAAGTGATATCGTTAAAAAGATATCATCACGAGGAAGAAAGAACTCAATAGAACTACCCTTTGGAAATGAGCCGTTTTCGAGATATCTGATAATTTATGTCACATAGCTAGTGCATACTGTTCTTGTGCACACTTAATGGGGGACCGAAAAAAATTGTTTTCTGAATTTTGATGAAAGTGTCGTTGCAAAGATATCATTTCGAGAAGTAAAAAACTCAATGCAACTAACCATCTGAAATGAGCCGTTTTCGAGATATCCGAAAATTTATGTTACTTAATGCAGTTTTCCAGCATTGTGCATTAGCAATGTGACACAAATTGTCAGATACCTTGAAAACGTCTCATTTCCGACAGGTAATTCCATTGAGTTTTTTAATCCTCACGATGATATCTTTTCAACGATGCCACTTTCGTTAAAATCGAGGCTAAAATTTTTTGAGGTCCTCCATTAAGTCTGCACTAGCTACGTGACATAAATTGTCAGAAAATGAATCAATTCCGACGGGTAGTTCCATTGAGTTTTTTACTGCTCACCATGAGACCTTTCCAACGATACCAATTTCGTCAAAATCGATGACTTACACTTCTTGCAGTTTCTTAGTCAGTGTGCGGCTCGCTGACCTTTCATACACGGTCCGAGACACATAATTATATCAAGGACTCCCACAAATCCGCAACTCTAAAATCTACAAACGCATAAAATCTATATATCATCGCAACTGTAAACAGTGAAAATTTAAATTGACATGTAGGGAAAAAATTGGCTTTTTTTTAATTCTTCTAAATCAAATCCATATGTATTTTAATATATACTTCTTGTTTGTTGATGTTTCTGAACTTATGCTTTTTCATGAATGAAATTTATTTCTGAAAAAATTCAAAATATTGTTGATAGCACTGATAATTGCAGTCTTTTAAAGCAAACATATTTATGTATTAATCAAGATTTGTTAGTTAATTAAGTCTGGCTAAACTTGAAATAAAATTTCTTTATTTTATAATTTTGAAGTGAATTAGTAAGGTATCTTCTTGAGACAAGTTTCAGCGAATAATTTTGGAAAAATATATCTGATCTTTATTATGCATATTTAATTATACATTACTAATTATTTACTTGACTTTTACTTTTAAGATTTTAATCATTTTTACTTTCTTCTTTCTTTACGAGAAGAAAGTATTGGATTCGTGAAAATTTTCTAAATCCAGTTTTCGACTGATTTACACATTTTAGTGGACATAGAACCCGAAAAACATATTTTTACAAAATGTCTGTCTGTTTCCATGTAACAAAGGTATTGTGGGCGCTCTATCTCAAGAATTAAAGCACAGAATTTCACAAAACTTTAGATTCTGTTAGACCTTGATATAAACTAGATCTGATTACATTTTGGTGCAAATCGCTCAACAAATGGCGCTTCCTTGGTCCATTATTCGTGCTTATCCCAACAGCTCTATCTCAAAAATTAATGCACAGAATTTCATAAAACTTTAGATTACGTGAAACCTTGATATAAACTAAGTTATGTAAGTTTTTGATGTACATCGCTCAAGAAGCGGTGCTGCTATGCTGCGTTATTTATAATTTCCACAGTAGCCATACATCAAGAACAAGTGCATGGATTTTTATAAAACTTCTTATTTAGTTAGTACTTGATATAACATGGTGCTGATTACGCTTTGGTGTAAATCGCTGACAAAGTGACGCTACCATGGTGCATTATTCGTGATCATGCTCTATCTCAAGAACTGATGTACGAAATTTTCTAAAACTTCAGATTCAGTTAGTCCCTGATATAGATTAGTGTTGTTTAGTTTTTGGTGTAAATTGCCCTCCATATGGCATTGCTATGATGCATTTTTCACGATTTTTTGCAACAAATGTATCTCAAGTACTAATGCATGGATTTTCCTCAAGCTTCAGATTTAATTTTGTACCTGATAAAAAATTGATCCTGATTAGTTTTTGGTGTACATCACCCAACATGTGGCATTGTTATGCAGATTTTTTTTAAGATTTTGTAATAGCCCTATCTGAAAAACTAATGCACGGATTTTTATCAAACTTAAGATTCAGGCATAAGTTGACATAAAGAGACTATAAGACATAAAGACATCAGACTTAAGTGGACATAAGTTGTTGCTGACTAGATTTTAGTTTAAACCACCTAACCGGTGACTCTGCTATGCTGCGTTTTTCAGACAGTATTAACATGCATAAGAAAGAAGAAAGTTTTGGGTTTGCCACATCTGACTAGTTGAAATTATATTAATTTTAATTATTTTAATTTATTTCTTATTTAACAATTTAAATGTTTGTCTATATTGTAAGCATTCATTATAATTTCAATTGCAATATTATATCCACATTATTGTGTAAAAATGTAAACGAAGCAATGACCAGAAATCCGCAAAATTCTAAAATCACCACAATCTGACGATGGAAAAGCCTTACTCGAATGGCCAATGAATTGCGGGGAAACTAACGGCCGCAGTCAACTTTTGTCGCTCGAATTTTTTTATTGTACAACATACATCTGACCTGTATGCTCGGCATGGATCCCTGCTTAAAAGTCATCATCAATATACAGGGACGATTGGCATAAGGAAATTTCACACTGTTAAAAATTTGAAACATTTGCTGCATCGTCACTCCACCATTTTTATAGAATGTCTCTTTTTCAACCAATAAGAATGCTGCATAATACATTGAAGTAATCGTTTTCCATAAAAGACGTGGAGTGATGATGCAGCAAAAGTTTCAAATTTATAACAGTGTACAACACAAGATTCAATCGGGAACTTCACACAAGGATTGCTTGCAATGTAGCCAGTAGCAATCGAACCCAAAAAACCTCCTATGCCCGCAAACGATTAGTGCCGTGGTGCCTTGACCACTCGGCCACGGATGCATCTATCGCTTAAAATTTTTACGCGTAATAAAATTTTTTTAAAAACTTGAAGCTTTTGCTGCATAGTCACACAACCACTTTTATAGTAAACGATAATTTTACTACACTGTTAAAAATTTGACCCATTTGCTGCAGCATCCCTCCACCGCTTTTACAGAAAACGGTTATTTTACTGTGCTATGGAGCATTCTCATTGGTCATAAAAAAGATATTCTATAAAAGCTGTGAAGTGACGCTGCAGCAAATGGGTAAAATTTTTAACACTGTATATTATCCAGCATTCTCATTTGTCAAAATAGAGATATTCTACAAAAGTGGTAGAGTGACTATGCACTGTAAAAAATTTGACCCTTTTTCTGCATCGTCACTCCACAGCTTTTATAGAAAACGATTACTTCACCCTATTATGGAGCATTCTCATGGGTCAAAGAGAAACATTCTATAGAATCGTGGGAGTGATGATGCAGCAAAAGGGTCAAATTTTTTAGTGTGGAATATCTCTCTTTTAACCTATGAGAATGCTCCGTAATAGGCTGAAGTAATCTTTTTCTATAAAAGCGTTGGAGTGACGATGCAGCAAAAGGGCCAAAATTTTTACAGAGTGCCGCAAAAGCTGCAGGTATTTAACAATGTCATTGGGCGTGTTCAGCGAACTTACCAAAGTGACCAATGTAACCGGTAACTTACCGGAATGGTAAGTTACCGGTAGCTAACCATTTACAGATTCTCTGGACGCACTGGTTAGTTTTGTCACGTAGCATCTGTAGAAATAGTAGATTTCCAATTTGATTTATACAAACTTTCATGTTACCAATCACGTGACCCAGCTAACCGGGACTTTTCCTCGGTTAGTTCGGTTCCTTACCGGTCACATTGGTAACTACCTCTGAAAGACATCGGTTGCGTACCGGTTAGCATACTGAACGCTTTGGTAACTAACCAATCTTACCGGTTACTTACCGGTGATATTGCTGAACAAGCCCATTGTAACGTGGATAAATAGATAAATTATTTCTATTGCAATAGTGGCAATAAAACTATTATTTTCTGGTCAGCCGTTGCGATTTGCGAATGCTATTCTAAAATTCATATCAAAGGAATGAAGTTATAACTAAAATTTTGTCTATGTCAATAGTTTTGAATTGTTTTTTTTATGTTATTTAGCATTAGTAATGCGTGATAATTTATAATATTTTAGAGTATTGCATTTTAACCTGTTACTCTTAATTACACATTTTTACACCATGTCTAAGTTTTATTCCAAAGAAAAGGTTATTGGATCAGGTTCTTTTGGTAATGTATGGCTCGTGAAATCGAAAGTAAATAATAATTATTTTGTTTTGAAAGAGTTGAATTTATTAACAATGAATGCGAAAGAGACCCAACATGCTTTAACCGAAGTAACTGTCTTATCAAGGTGCAGACACAGATATATCATAAGGTATAAAGACGCTGTTATCGATCATAAAAAAGGTTTGCTATCTTTAATCATGGAGTACGCAGAAGGAGGTAAGAAGCTTAGTATTTATTAACAATTGCTTATAACACTTAAAAATGTACCTGTGTTAAAAGAGAAACCTGAAGCTATGCAAAAATGGCCTCCGATGTTTAAATATAAATTAAAACCAATAAAAATCCGTTCTGTTCCATAAATGACTTTTTAATATTAAAATTGAAGGATGTAACAAATGTAGTTCTGATATAAGGTTTAATAAATGCACAAAATATTTAGACTGCTCTTGTAATTTTACACATTCATTCCTTTTTTTCGTCATTTGACCAGCAAGGCTCGCATGAGATTGAAAAAAAATGTATTCAAATAGTGTTTAAACTGACGCTTAAGAGTTAAAGCTGATTGTTTTCAATAGTACATTAGGAAACTTGATAAATGTTTCTTATACTATAGTAAAATTAGACAGCTATTTTTATATCATGAAATAAAAACAGAAAATTCCATCTTCAGAATCAGTCTTGAATGGGTTAATAATTCTTTGCGTTGAAAAAAAATAAAATGTCAAATTTTCAAGTTTGTCCGTTCTGAATAACACTGAAAAAGTTGAAATAATTTATGCACTTTAGACGATATTGAATATAATTAATGACTCGTGTTTAAAGGCCCAAAGCTTGTGGTAAATTGGCAATAATATACAGGGGAGAGTGAGAAGGAATAGGCCACTTTTTTTTTTTTTTTACAAAAAGAAGAAAATCAACTTTAAACTTAAAACTACACTATGTATAAATTACTTAAAGATGACGAAAAATATTGTAAAAGGTGTTAAATTACTTTTAATCCTTAGTATTTTCAACTGTAAACATGGCCATCGACCGAGAATATAAAATAAAAATACAAATATTAACATCATAATTTTTAAAATGTGACGAGTTGGAGTGAAAGGAAAAGTCCATTTTTAGATCCGGAAAATAAAATGTTGACATTGAGGAACTTTGAATATTACTTGTATTATGTTTCTTTAAGTAAACTTATTTGCTAATGGATAAAGAAAATCAACTTTGACACAAAAACAAAAATTTCGATTTATAAGAATACAAAATGAAACATTTTCTAATGTACTTGATCAATATAGAAGTCTAATTTGCAGAAAAAATTTTATAATTAAAGAAACTATACATTTCAAAATATGTCTCTTACCTCTCCACAAACAAAGAGGTATAGGACAGCTATAAAAATGTATAAGACACATAGTCTGATGTCGGCTATATGTAAAGTCCAACAGGGATTGTAGGTTGATAATGTTTGTGCTATAATATCAAATTCTAACATCTTCATCACTGGAAGGAAAATTAAGGATTGCCATTTGGAGATGACATTAAAAAATCATAATTTCTGTTTATTTACATTTTGAAGCAAATGAATTCATTTTCAGTGTTATAATTAATATATTACCCTCTAAAAATAATTCCATATGAACAATTTACATTTATCCTAACAGAATTAGGCTTGTCCCATTCCTCCCTTTGCTGGCATGTCCCATTTTTCCCCTCTACATTTTATCGTTAAACTTCTTGTATAAACGAAAATGCTTCGTTTAGTCATATTTAAAATTATGGATAATATACAGTACAATGTTCCATAAATAGGGAAGATTTTATATATACGCGTAATCAAGTCATTAAAAAACAAAGTATAAAAAATACATGTAGCAAATTTGCTATTGATTCTTGAAATACTCTTTTCCTTTATATAATTGCAAGTTTATGTAGATCAGAAACTTTTTTCATCTGAAGTTTGAGGTACCATTTCTTCATCGAATGTGTATTTGATGAAATGTTTAGAATAAATACATGGAGAGAAAAACCTACTGTCCAATTCCACCCTACTCTACCCTTTATATAAAATTCATATTTTTTAGATTTTTTGTGGCTAATACGAAAATAAAACCACACATTTTATTTGTGGTAATCAAGATATTTATGATCTGATGAATCCGATTTGATTCTACAAATTTCCATTATTCATTTTCACCAATTTTTACTACTATTTAGATTCCATGTTGACAGTATTAAGGAGATCAGTTTAATAGTCAATGAGTAAAATTTTTTAGGTGCATTCTTAATTGTATAAATGCGTAGCACCTATAGTTTCGTCCAGTCAGTCCGTCCGTATGTCTGTCTGTCCGCATACAACAAATCAAAAACTACACAACCGAATTGTTTGAAATTTAAAATATATAATTATTAGATAATTTTGTCGAGTCATTTTAAATTTTATGAAAATCGGATGAATAGTTCAATTACAGGGATAATCAGAATGATTCCGATATATTACGGTCAATTGGGGGAAAAAGTTTCATGGGCATTTTAATGGTGTTGCACTCTTTCGAACATAATAAAAACGATATGTATCTATGAAGTACATACTATGATATACATTCTGTACAATATGTGCACAAAGAATATTTGTTATTGATTTACAGGTACACACAAGTATTCCATTACATAATTATACATTGAGATATTGTTTGGTGCGCGTTTTAATTGTATTAAACTATTTAATATTTTATGATATTGATGTCTATGTTGCTGAGGATTACTACAAGTTATTTCCTGTATAATAGAAAGCAGAGAGTATTTACACTGACACACAAAAGATTTTAGCTGCTATACTGTATCTGAAATACTGTATTGTACTATACCAAAATCTGAATATTTTTATGTGCGTTCGTAATTATATAAATACGTAGCACCTGTAGTCATCGTTCAGTCTGTCCATCCGTCCGTCTGCATATAACCGAGCAAAAACTACGGCATAATCCTAATACACCTGAGACACTTGGCGTCGTTGAATTTGGCGAGGCGATAAATGGCTTTTTCTTGTTACCGGATCGTTTTCTGAATTCTTTCCACGCCCACAGTTGTTAGTTAAGGAATTCTGATCGGGTTAACCGGATTGCATGGTTTCTTATCTTTCGTTTCATTGGCTTTTATGAAATGCCATTGTTACATCAGTCTGTTATTGTTTAAATTAAAAGAGGAGATTGCATTATATATGTATGACTATATTTTCCCGGCCTTTTTTCGTGTTATTTTATTAGATATTGCGTATTAAGATATTGCTTATTTTAATAAATAATACCATACATTTGGAAAAAATATGCGGTACGGCAGACGAATATATTGAGGATACGCTTTTCTCGAAATAAATATTCAATGATTTGATTTGTCACCGAGCTCCGTGGATATTGCTTATTTTAATAAATAATATACATTTGGAAACGAATATGCGATACGGCGGACGAATATATTGAGGATATGCTCTTCTCGAAATAAATATGATTTAAGTTATGATTTGTCGATTTCATTTAAAAAATTGAGATGACGTGTTAATGTTACTGAAAGCGAATTCCTATATCAGAAAAACTTTCTTTTTTACTTAAAAATTCGAGCAATATTTATGGACCATAAATACATAAAAAATATTTCGAAATTTTATCTCGTATTTTCGTACAAATTTAGAAAGATTTTAATAGTTGGATATCTGCATTAATAACCGCAATTTTGCTCATTTTAGAAATTTCTTCAATGCGACTTTTGAGCTTCCAGAGAATTTTACGGTTTTAGTGTCGTTAGTTAATGCAGGTTTAACGAGTTTTGTGCATTTTAGGGATTCTAACACAGCGAGTTTCGTGAATCCAGCGATTTTTTTTGTTTTGTTTTAATGGGCGCGAAGCGCTCATACACACGTTAGTGACTGCGGCGTTGACGAGTTTCGTGCATTTTAGTGATTCCTGCACAGCGAGTTTCGTGGATCCACTGATGTTTTTTTTTTAGTTTTAATGGGCGCGAAGCGCTCATACACACGTTAGTGACTGCGGCGTTGACGAGTTTCGTGCATTTTAGTGATTCCTGCACAGCGAGTTTTGTGGATCCACTGATGTTTCTTTAGTTTTAATGGGCGCGAAGCGCGCATACACACGTTAGTGACTGCGGCGTTGACGAGTTTCGTGCATTTTAGTGATTCCTGCACAGTGAGTTTCGTGGATCCACTGATGTTTTTTTTTAGTTTTAATGGGCGCGAAGCGCTCATACACACGTTAGTGACTGCGGCGTTGACGAGTTTCGTGCATTTTAGTGATTCCTGCACAGTGAGTTTTGTGGATCCACTGATGTTTCTTTAGTTTTTATGGGCGCGAAGCGCGCATACACACGTTAGTGACTGCGGCGTTGACGAGTTTCGTGCATTTTAGTGATTCCTGCACAGCGAGTTTCGTGGATCCACTGATGTTTTTCTAGTTTTAATGGGCGCGAAGCGCTCATACACACGTTAGTGACTGCGGCGTTGACGAGTTTCGTGCATTTTAGTGATTCCTGTACAGCGAGTTTCATGCACTAAATTCGTATTTTTGGCTTTTTTTTTACTAAATTGTAGCTTTTGTTGGAATTTTTGCCGAAATTCACATTTTTTATGTAAACTTTAGAGGAAATTTGCGTTTTTTACTTTATCCTTACAACTAATTGAGCTCTTTTTAACGATGTTATGACTAAATTATTTCTTACTTTTAATTGTTATAAATGAAATATCTGATTAATTTTCGTAATAAATTTTAGAAATGAAGCGTATTTGTATTAATGCGTTAGTTAGAGTTTTAGTTTAATTTTTAAGTAAGAAAACAGTGTTGAATTGAGTTTTTTTCTAATTGAGTTTTTGTGTCTCCCCTGTGGGGGATGCAACATCAGTGTTATAGTCGTAAAAAAGCAGAGGCCTCACACTCTAAGCAGAGGGTATGCGCTCAAGGCAGAGTGTATATCCTAGAGTATATGTACTATAGCTTTCTTGAGAAACACACGGTGTTTTATTAAAAGTTCCAAAAAGTATATCCCGTATATCCTATATTACATCTCTGGGCAGCGTGCAGCTTCAAGGAATAAATTTCACTTTTTGGACATTGCGAAAAGAGAATCTGAAATCTGACGGAGGGGAGGAAACTTTCGTTTTGCCCCTCCGCCCTCTCCCCCCTCTTATTAGTCAATTCGGAGTATATATATTTCTTTTGTAGGTTTGAAATTTTAATATTTTTATAGCATTAGATGGAAATTTTCAAAGTTATTGCTAATACATACTTTGAATGAGTTGAATGTTTAATAATAGAAAATCGTTAAAACTCGATGCATTTTTTTGCCGTGGTGCAGAAATATTTTATGAAATTATTGTACCATTAATTTAATGAATTACATTTAAATTAATAATTTAAATGAAGAATTTCCGTAAAATATATGAATAAAAAAGTTTCTTAATTAAATTTGCAGAAATTAATGCTATGTGTTTCTGTAATTGATTTCTTGTAATTTTAAGAAACTCGAAATAGTTGTTTAGCGCCGATTTTTGAGCAACAAAAATATTTTTTTTTTTTTTTTTTTTTTTTTTCCGTGTAGAAAGGCACTTTAAAAGATAGAAATGACGGATTGATATTAGTTAGCAAGTTGTGAAATTTTGCAATTTTAAAATCGTCTGCTGGATATTCCGGCATCTGGCAAGGGGAAAAAAATCTTTTTTTTGGTCTATTTTTACTTTGAAGGTTAGATTTCTTCAGAAAGGGTTTGCATTGCGGATTGCATGAGCTTTTTAATTTTTAGTACTGTATTTTTTATTTTACTTCAGATTTTTTTCGTGTTAATTTTTTGTATATTTTAGTTTAAGTTGATTTTTTAAAGGAATTTTGTTTTGTGGGTAAGTTCGAATTTCGTCCTCTTGTTTGAACAGTTTTTGTTCTTGTGTTCTTTTCTGTGAATTTTTAAGTATCCCTTCATAAACTTTTTATTTTAAAGTGTGAGAATGCCTCCAAAATCTGTCTCAAAGAGTGAAAGGAATGATTTGCGTAGTTTGATTGAAATGGGTGGTAGAAGTAAGAGGGAGGTGGTTGGTTTTTGTATGAAGAAAGGATTGTTTGCCAGTAGTTATGAATGTGCGGTATGCGGACGTGGAATGAAACTTTGTGAAGCTAAGAATGTTGATGGATTTGAATGGCGGTGTGATAGAAGAGTGAAAGGGGAAAAACATTGTGTGAGGAGGAGTATTAGGCGTGGTAGTTGGTTTGAAGAGTCTAAATTAAGTATGATTGATGTTTTGATTGTTACGTATGCTTGGGTTGAGAAACATACGAATGCACAGATAAGGCATTTGGCGCGAGTGAATAAAAATACAGTGACTGATTGGATGAATTTTTGTAGAGAGGTTGTATGTGTATATGTGTGCATGAAAGTAGTAGTTTGGGAGGGGAAGGAAAGATTGTTGAAATAGATGAGAGTTTGTTTGGAAAGAGAAAATATAATAGAGGAAAGCGTGTGAATGGTAAGTGGGTATTTGGTGGTGTTGAGCGTGGAAGTAATGAGTGTTTTTTTGAAGTTGTGGGTGATAGAACGAAAGAGACTTTGTTAGAAATTATTAAGAGGCGGATTTTACCGGGAACTGAGGTAATTTCTGATTACTGGAGAGCTTACAATTGCCTTCAACATGAAGGCTACCGAAAGCTCCGAGTCAATCATAAATTACATTTTAAGGATCCGGTTACCGGGGCACACACAAATACGATAGGTTTGTGGAGCTGGATTAAACGCAGCCTCCGCGGAGTTAGGCGGGTACGGGGGAATGCAGGCGAAGATGAATATGACCCGTACCTTGCTGAAGTTATGTGGAGGAAGCGTCACAGGAATGATCATCTTGGACTTGCTGAATCATTCTTGAGGGCGGTAATTCGGATTTACCCACCTAAAATGAGGGATGAGCAGGAACAAGGGAGGGGGGAGAAGACGACGGGGTTTCATCCGATGACGATATAAATAGGCCCGGGCCTTCACATAAAAAATCTAAATGTGAAGAGGAGCTGGAAGCCACATTATATTCTTCCGATGATGATATTAATAAGCCCGGGCCTTCGCATAAGAAAAAAAGTATGAAAAGTAGGTAAGTGAATTTTTATACATTTCATGTGATTGTATTTTGATCTCGGTTTGGGGCTATAAAATACTCTATTTTATGAGTTTAGAGGAATGCTACTTATTGTTTTTAGAAGAACATTGTATATTATTTTTGCATTTAAATTTGTGCATGTTAGTTTTGTACATTTACTGCCTTCGAGAGAAATTTTTAAAAATTTAAGGGCTGAAATTTTTGTAGAAATAAAAGAAATCGAAAATTAAAAATCAAGAGTGAAAAAATTGAAATATTTGGAGCGATATAGTTTGTAAAAATGTGATGTTTTAGAGTAAAATAGTATAAATTCGAAAAATCGGGATAGTAATGTTTATGAAATTCGAAAAATCGGGATAGTAATGTTTATGAAATTCGAAAAATGTGGAGTGAATTTTTAAAATTCGAAAAATATAGAGTGAAAATTAAAAAATTAGTTAAAAAAGTTTTTGGAGAGAAAATTTATAAAGCTGTAAATCGTAAACTTTGTAGTAGTAAAAAAATCCGAAAAGAAAATTAAATTAAATTCACATCGAAAAATTTGCGTACATTGAAATATTTGGAGCGATATAGTTTATAAAAATGTAAAGTTTCCAAGTAAAATTGGATAAATACGAAAAATCTGGACAAGAATTGTAGAATTTGAAAAATTTGGAGTGACAATTTTTAAAAATCGAAAAATTTGTAAAATTAGTTATTATAAACTTTGTAGAAATAATAATAATAATAAAAAAAAAACCGAAAAGAAAAAAATTGAGTGAAAAATTTGCGTTAAATATTCTGAGCGATATCTTTTATAAAAATATAAAATTTCTGAGTAAAATTGGATAAATCTTAAAAAATCGGGGCAGGCATTTTTGTAAAATTCGTAAATTCTGAAGTGGAAAATATTTTAAAATTCGAAATTGTTACTTCATAAAAATACAAAAATTCATAGCGAAATTTATGGAAAGATAGAAACATTTTTAGATATGCAATAGTGGAGAGTTAAATTCCTAGAATTAGCAAAAAAAGACATCGAAAAATGTATAAAGTTACAAAAAATTAAATGGGATATAAGAAAGTAAATAGTTTCGTATACAAATTCACAAAGAAACGGAATAGACCTTAGAATTGTGCTGTCGAATCGTCTGTTGAAAAACGCGCGTTGCGATTGGGTAGAATCTGTGGGTTGCTGAAAACTCGGTTGGCGTTCGTGGGTGGTTGGCGCGTGTTAAAAAATCGCCAAAATCAAGTGTCTCGGGTGTTTTAGGAACATGCCAAAACTACCCAACCAAATCATTTGAGATTTAAAATATACAATTGTTGCATAATTTTGTCGAGTCAATTCAAATTTTATTAAAACCAGTTGTATAGTTTAATTACTGGGGGCAATCAAAAGTATTCCTTCACTTTACGGTCAATAGGAAAAAATAGTTTCAAGTACATTTTAATGATGTTACATTCTTTCTAATATAATAGAATTGACATGAATCTATGAAGTAGATACTAAAATATACATTTTGTGCAATTTATGATACAAAGAATATTATTAATTTACAGGTATACTCAAAAGTATTCCACTGCATTATGATATACTTGGAAATGTTGTTTGGGGCGTATTTTAATTAAACTATTTCATATTTTTATGAAATTGTTATATTTGCTGCGGTTTTTAATACAAGTTACTCCCTGTATAATTAAAAGTAGATAGCATTTACAGGAACACAGGAAAGATTTCGACCACTATCTTTTATTGGAAGTACTGTAAAATATAATAGCAAGATCTGATTATTTTAAAATTTCGTTGAAGTACGAACGCACTTCATTTGCTACGCTTCATGTGAAATTTCAAACATGTTTATTTATACTATCCCATTTTGATCGGTAATTTGCAATGGTTTTAGTGGTTATAGGAAAGAATGGGAGGAATGTTTGTGTTCAGAAAATTTCGGTTTTCCTCCTTTATGTATCATTCTAAACATTTCATCAATCACACATTAGATGTAGTGGTACCCCAATCTTCAGTTGAAAGAATTGGCTGATCTGCATAAAGCTGAAGTTGTATAAAGAAAAAGATTGTCAAGAAAGATAAGTAAATTTGTTTCATATACTTTTTATGCTTTCTATATATTAATGACTTATTTATGCACAGTTTCCCTATTTACAGAACATTATAATGTATATTATCCATTACTTAAACTATGCCTAAAACTAGCATTTCTGTTTATACAAAAAATTTAACATAAATGAAGGTAGAGGGGGGGATGGGACATGTCTAATTCCTTCTTTTTAATAAGATAAGTTTAAGTTATTAACATGCAAATATTTTTAGAGGGGTTCTATATTAATTATTAATTTTGAAAATATATTCATTTACTTCAAAATATAAATTGAATAGATGATTTTTTAATGTCATTTCTGACTGGCATTTCAAAATTTTCCATCCAATAATGAGATACTGGAATTTGATACTGTAGCACATACATTATCAACCTACAATCTTTAGATTATAAAAATAGCCGAACACTAGACTATTTGCGTTTTATAATACATTGTTACATAGTTGTCTGATACGTCCCCATTAGTGGGGAGGTATGGGATACATTTTGAAATTTTTTTTATTGTAAAATTGTTTTTGAAAATTATGTTGAAATATTGTTAAAGGATATTAGAAAGTGTTTAATCTTGTATTCTGTAAATCGAAATTTTCGTTTTTGTGCCAAACAAAGTTTTCTCATTTTCAGTGTTTCTGACAAAACCTTATTCGTCTCGATACTCTGTCTGTAGGTCACAGAGTCCGTACACAAAAACTGTATAAGTGAGAGACTTCAAATTTTGTGTACTTACAGCTAAATACCTCGTATCGGATGAAAAATCAAAAAAATTTGAAAAAATATATTTTAGTTAAATTTTATTAATGCCACCCTTTAATTTTTGCGATTTAAATTTTAAGAGGTTGTTTCAACGTTATTTCTGAATTGTTTTTCGTGTAGACATCATAGCTTAGAGGTAAAAAATTTCGCTAGTAAACAGAAGTTTCTTAGTTTGAACTCCGGTGCTGGAACTTGTAATTTTTTTACTAAAATAGATTTAAATAAAAGAAATTTCATATTTTAATATATTAGTTATAAGATTGATAATGTAGTGCAAAAGTTCGTGCGGAGTTTGAGTTAACGTCACACATTAGCATTACCCGATCATAAAAACTGCGCGGGTTAGATTCGAAGAACTAAGACACGACGTTTTTTAAGGCATCCAAAGAGACAATGTTTTTTTTTTTCCCCATTTTTAAATGATTTTGCAATGACCGGAACAATTGATAATGAGATTGTGCGATATCAGGAGAATACGGTGGATGAGTTAGGACATCCCATTCCAGGCAGTTCAGTTTGCACAGTGTCCGTCTCGAAACGTGTGTTCTGGTATTGTCGTGATGAAAATGAGACTACTCCCTTCCGATTTGGACACATAATAATCATAGAATACCGTTTATACGTACAATTTGCTACGTAAATTACTGATGTAAAACTGTTTTAGTTCGGTGCCAATTTAATAGTATACATTATATGGCCAAAGGTGACCGGCCACTTGCAATGTTTGATTTTTTGTCAAATATCTAGAAATATACATGAGAAATTATCCTGAAACTCCAGGTGTGTAAACAGATTAGTTCAGGTTATATATCTCCGCGAATTTTTTCCCCCCGAAACTCTATAGGAGACCGTCATCAAATTGAAAAATAATGAATATCTTTTCGATAACCCTATCAAAACTAATGTAGCAAAAGCGTTCAAACTGTGGATTTTGATTAAATGGCTTATTGTAACAAACTTCATTTTTATAAGTATAGCATGTAAACCTGCAGAAAAAGTAATGTTTTCATAAAAACAGTCCCAAATTTTGCAGAGTTTTTTGTGTATAATTTGCAATATTCTTAATATAGAAACATTCTTTTCAGTAAACATGATAAACATTATACGCAACACCCTGTAATCGGAATTAAAAATTGCATGATAATGAGCAAATTTAATAATTTTTCACTGCGCACGTTGAAAGCATTAAAATGTAATTTACATAATGTGTTAGTTAAATGTTTAAAGCAACTTTTGTGAGTCTCATAAAGATAGCTTAAAAATTCTAAAAAATAATCGGATATAGAAAAAGCTAAAAATACATGTTTCCCAAATGGAAGTAATATGAGGGACTGTATCCATATATCCATTGATTAGTGTCAATACAGCATACATAATATTGCACACACTAATATATTTGGAAAATGCCCCTAATATTTTTGCTTCCTTTTGGGAACAATGTATTTTGAGCTTATTTTATCGACGATAATTTTCAGAATTTTCAAGATATGTTTTTGCGACTTTCTCAAAAGTTTCTGTATGTATTTAGCTAACACAATAAGTGAATTATATTTCGATTGCTTTCATGCATGCGCAGTGTAAAATTATTTTGTTAACCAGCTCATTTTTGATACAATTTTTATTTTTAAACTCTGATTAGAGTATTGCGTATAATGTTGTTAGTCATACTTCCTAAAGAGAACATTTCTTTTCTTATGTTATGAACTCTGCAAATTATAAGCAAAAAGCTTGGCAAAATTTGGGACTATTTTTATATGAAAACCTTAATTTCACTACGAGTACATGCTATACGAATACGTACATGTGTGCGAATATACATGCTATTCTCATAAAAATGAACACTTTTTATTACATTAAGTCATTTAATCAATCTAAAGTTCAAACGCTTTTCCTCATTAGTTTCGACAGGGTTATCCAAAAGATATTCGTTCTTTTCCAAAGTGTTGTCGGTTCCTATGGGGTTTCGGCAAAAAATCCTCGCGGAAATATATTACTAATAATTAACAAAATCTAAATATCGCAAAACTAATATTTAACATAATTTAAATATCGCAATTGGCCGGTCAACTTTGTACATATAGTGTATTTTTGATTAGACTTGAGCAAAAAATATGTATTTTTGCTTACTTTAAATGCTTGGTTATTTTAAATTTATAATATACATTGTTTTCGTTTCTTTGATTTATTATATAGGAGATCTTTACTCAGCAATCGTAAATCAGGAAGGTGTACCTTTTAAGGAACACGTAAGTATACCTTCTAAAATGAATTCCGCACTATTATAAAAAATATCTCTCAAAATTGTATGCTTTTTTTTTTTTTTTTTTAGACTGTATTAACATGGTTCACCCAGATTTGTCTAGCTCTTCAATATATTCATCATAAAAGCATTTTACATAGAGGTAAGTATACACATATTATCAAATAGCTCCTTTTTTTCAACAAGATTGAATATTTTTCTTTCTTTATTAGTATTTTAGATTTTAATATGTAAACTCGCTGGTGTTAGATTTGAAGTTTTGTTTTGGAAAAATTCATTATTTTATTTCGCAACAACTTCGAAATAGTCATTTCTAAACCAGTTATAGTTATTTTCAACCGAAGAGGATGACACATTTTAATGTTGACGTTGCTTTATTTTAACGAAATGTTTTTCACAAAATTGACCCAAAACTAAAATTGCAAAAATATGACGTCACAATAGTGTATGCGTGTGTGTATCAAATGCATATGACAACCTATAGCATAGAAGGATGGGTGAACATGGCATGAAATAATTCATGACCCTTAATTTCAATTTATTAAGAGAGCTCATGAATTTTTTAGAATATCATGGAGTATATAAGGTAAGGTTTTGTTCATACAGTAGTATAAACAAAAATTACAAGAATCTTTTGATTTTAGACATTTTGCTGAATATCCAGAAAAATACTTGTCATTCTGCTAGAACTTCAGGAATATAAAAAAGCATATTAGACCTAATACTTTTTCCGCGAAAGTTTAATCGCAAGGATAAATAGTGAATTTATAATAAAGTGAATGACACAAATTGAGAACAATATCCTTCAAATAAAATGCTCAAAATTTTCTCTAGCTTTTACTTATAATTATGTGACATATGTGAATTTTCTACAACGGTAATGCGTAAAAAAAAAAAAAAAAAAAAAAAAAAGGTATTTAAGGAGATATGAAAGTTTATTTTTATAAAATCAAGAAATTTTCGCATGTCTTTTGTATTACAGAACGTAGATTTTAAATTTAACTCCTTTCAAGAAATCTAATAAAGTATAAGAAACAACATACTACAGTTAATATATAAGTATTTGAAATCTGAACATTTTCGTAAAAAGCTTATCCACGCACGTGCCAACGATAACAAGCAAATTTTTGCATAATTTAGTGGGAAAATGTATAGTACATCTTACAAAGGCCAGTTAAATATCGGGAAAATTTGTTGATATAGAGAGCTGAATTTGCTTAGTAATAGCTGGAAAAAGGATTTTCCATAATTTCATTATTTTATTTTTTAATTGATGCACTGTAAATAAGACTATTTTACGGAAATACTACTGGTAATCTGGACGCCAGTACAATTTACTGTTCATTAACGGAAAAATTCCTGTAAATTCTAGGAAAATACACAAAATTTTCTGGAATTTACGGAAAGTTTTTCCGTTAAAAACAGTAAATGGTACCGGCGTTCAGATTACCAGTAGTACTCCCATAAAATCGTCCTTTTTTTCTACAGTATGCTTTCAATTCTTGGAAGAATAATCAGAACGAGCTCTTTAATTTGTTTAGATACATATAAATGCATCCGTTCCAAAGCTATTGTATTCATATGATAAATACAAACTTCTTTGTTATACAAGTCTGTTGATAAAAAAAGGAATTTTGTCGGAAAATATCCGAACCAGCTACTTTTAGAAAACAGCTGAAATTCAGCTCGCTATATCACGAATATTTTTCAGAATTTTTACTCATCCGACTGTTTTTTTAAGAGTTCTTTATACAGCTGACTGCTAAAGTAAAGGATTTTTATCATTCCTACAGAGACAGTTAATTATTTCATAGAAATGTTCATATTTTACCAAATATTTGAGATTTTCTAATCGCATTATATATAGTTTAAGCTATTTTTTGTAAATTTTTCTTAAATTGGTCATAAATTATGTTATGCATGCTACGCTGTGAAAGAACACACGAGAATTTCGTGATTTTTAATTTCTATGAATATGAGTTTCTCTAGCTAAAATGAAATTAAATGTTGTAGAAGATAGTTTTTTTCTACGACTGCTGAAAATTTTGGATATTTTGTTTTGCTGGTTTGGACAGCAAATGCTATATTTTTAGTTAATGTTTTGTTTTCGTAATTGCCTTCGAAATTAAAACCTTTGCTGAAACTGCATATTCCAAAACTTTCTTCTAACTCATACATCTTAATATTAAAAAAATAGTTAATACTTCATTATTGTTAACTCAATAGTATATCAACTGATTTTCATCTTAAATTTCTGCTATAGTAAATGTGAGAAAAACGAGTCAATTTCGATAAAGATATTTATTAAAATCAATAGTTATCCGTTATTCTGCTTTACATCAGCTGTTTTGCGAATAGCCGGATTATTAGGACGCGAGTTCCCATCGCTGCACGAGCCGCCGATGTACAATATAATTTCAAAAAATAAAGATAATTATACAAATATTTTTATTGCATCTACCTTTTCCGCAAAATATTTCCGAATTCAAGGACGACTTGCTGGCAATAGCCAAAAACGTACAAAAATTCGGTTCAATTCTAAACCTAAATTCATACTTTTCAACATGGTACAATAAAGAAAATGACACAAAAATCGCTATTACAGTGAGCCTTACTGGTGGAATATTTAAAAATTCAAGAAGAAACTTTTGGTCATAGCTAAAAATATACACAAATTTTGGTTCAATTTTATGCATAACTTCATGATTTTCCATGGAACGTTGACATACCACAGGGACAGACATTTTGTATAAACATGTTTTTCGCGATCTCTAGCCCCTAAAACGTGTAAATTCGTCGAAAATCAGAAGTAAAAAAAAAATTCTTTCTTTTGAAGACTTAAAAATGTTAAACATGTTTATATTTTTGAAGTTCTAGAATTTATGCATTTCTCTAGATATTTAACGTTTAAAATCAAACATCCATCGACGTTTGACTGTAAAGTGTATAAGTAACAGTTCTCACGTTACTATGAAAAGTATATTTTAGGAGTTGTATTTGATAACATTCATTACATTTTTACGTTTTATAAACTTTAAGGGCACATGGATCATCTCGACAAGTAAATTAAAGCAAATTTTGCGAAATATTTAACATCGCATATTTTACTTAAAAATGGTGATAAAGGATTTTTTACGTAATATATACACATTGTACCAAGTTAATGAATTACATGCATAAATTAGTTTAATGAACTAATTAACTTTTTTATATATTTTTTGAATGTCCGGTACACTTTTATAAAAAACTGTCTAATATATCGCCTTAAAATGTTTTGTGGTGTCGGAAGACATTTTATTTGAGAATAATAAGAAGCGATTTTCCTTTGGCTTAAAAGATATAAAATTAAAAATATTTTGCTGAAACTTTGAAAATCCTAAAAATTGTGAGGATATATTTTTTATCATCATTAATATTATAACTTTACTGAGACCTATAATGTATATTTTTAAAGAAACAAGTTAGATACACAATTTTGGATTTTAATCTTTCAAGCACCATGATCTTTTAGATCTAAAATCGTTTAGCACCATAACCTTTACGATCTATTTTTTTTTAGGCTGATAATTGAAAACTCAAATGTGAACCTTTTTATTTTCCATATCTCCTTAACTATTCGAAAGGTTTGAAAATCTAAAATTTTTTTTAAGTTTCTGGTAAAAGTTACATATTTAAATCGGAACCGATAAATCTTAAATGTCAATCTTTATCGAGTATATGCTGCAATTTTTTTTATGCCTAGTACTGAATTGTCTTTAATGTTTAAATAGCTGAGAATACTGTATTTCTGCATAAAATTTTTCACAAGTAAATCTTAAATTATGGAAATCTGTAAATAGAAAATTGACGTTGATAACTTGCAAAAATCAGTTTTATTTTCTAGCCATATGAATAGAAACATAATGAAAGATATTACTGGGAAAAATGGTGCTCACTTGGATTGAAAAATGTTTTGCATAAATAGTATACTATTTTTAGATTAGAAAAGTGTCATACATTAGATAGGTACGCTTTTTACGTGCGATCTTAAATTGGTTAAATAATTGTATAAAATATATAAACCTTTTGAAAGTTAAAAGGTGAAGTAACATTAAATTATAAGAATTATCTATTTTTTCGCAATTGTAACATTGTTTTTTGTAAGATTGTATAACTTTTATTCTGGCAATAGTAAATGATACAATTTTTCTTTTTTAGATCTGAAAACTAGAAACATATTCTTAACTAGAGATCAGCAGGTCAAAATTGGCGATTTTGGAATATCCAGATGTCTTACTGAAACGACCGAACTTGCAACAACAGCTATTGGTACACCTTATTATTTATCCCCTGAAATCTGCCAAAGAAAACCGTATCCTTTCTGTTGTGGAATTTTTTAGCAAAACTTTTTTTCAGTTTTATGGTGTAATTTCTAACCTAAAGTGGAAGTCCTTTCCATACTAAAACCTAAAACAACTCATTGATTTTATGATTTCTGCGACACTTTACAGCTTTGATACTTTCTTTTTGTAGAGTCCTTGGCAATTTTTAAAATAGTGAATAAATAAAAATGACGCAGTTTCGATCTTAAGATAAGATTTGTTGCCAAACTATAAAAACAGCTATCAATACGAAGCAGATGAACCATTATTACATAGATTAAATTCAATTGGATAAATTACTCCCATTGTTAAATAACTTTTGTATAAAAATATATTAATGTGTAAATATTGAACAAAAGTGTTTTGAGTATGAAAACTATGAATAGGTTACTAGAATGTACTTTAATTTTTAATTTACCTAAAACTTCTATTTTTTCGATTAATCCATAGATTTATCATTGTTTTCCTGCTCCCAATCTTCCATGTTTTCATAGTTTTTGGTGCAGGAAAGCGCAATGGGAAACATACGAGTCAATCGTTAAAATCGGGATATTAGGTGTTTTATACAGCAAGATATGACTTAGCAGACCGATTACGTTTTAAAATGTGAATAGAGATTTAACTAATCCTGGATTTTCATACGTGAACTCAATGAGGTGATTGTCTGTGCTGCCGCCTCCCTATCTATTAGGCAATTTTTCTTTACTGGATTTAATAGAACCATCTGAAGATAAATACAATTGATAGTTATAGAGTTATAATCGTTATTCTACGCACATTTAACAATTTGAGAACTGTCTAGATTAAAAGAGGATGAAAAACTGGAATTCGAACTTAAAAAATATATTCCGAAAAACCTGCATTTTGCCTCAAAACTTGCATAATCCACAATGAGTTTTATATTCCAGAAATTGTCTAAAATGTATTTAAAGAATGCAGTTAATTAAAAATGAAGAAATATGTTGAATAAATGGAAAATTGAGAATTTTTTTAAAAAAAAAGACACATAGATTGAGGATTTTTGAGATGGTTTTTAGGTATTTTCATGTGATGAATCTAATGAGATGCCCCGAATTGATACGTCTAATCAAATTGGAGATAGTTATGGACTTTTATTGAAATGGAGGAATGACAAAAAAGAAAGCGGGGCCACAGTTACAGATAATGTTACATGAAATCATTATAGCTTTTTCTTGAATGCATATAGATGGAAAAATTGCAAAACTATGTCGTGGGGGTAATTGAGCTTCTTTTCGAAGTTTCGACAATAAATTTTACTACCTATTTAAAATGTGAATCTTGCATTCTTTAATTATCCATACAGTAATACAATATTTGAATGGATTAATTATGGACTCTTGTCATTTATGTAGGAGATAAATATCCTCAATGTTTAAAACTTTTATTTTTGATAATAAAAACACATAAACAGGAACAAAATTCTGTTTAATCTGACCAATTTCCGAAAGTTTAGAAATGAAAACTTTTAGATCCTTTTGTACGAGCTCAAAATATTTTAAGAAAAACTTTGGAAGAACTTTATTTTTCACTATCAAAAAGCAGAAACCAGCCGAAATGAAGCTTAAATTTTTTGTCTCCGATTCGCTGTGCGCCATCCACTTATGTGTCGCGACACATCTGCCCAGAAACACTACTCTATTATGAACTTTTCTAAATTTATTATGAAACTAATAGTAAAAATTGAAATTGAAAAATATTTTTTCGCTGAAACTTACAGTACTTAAATCAGAAAATTGCCTTTTAAGTACAAAAGTTTTTAACGCGTTTTAAACTTTCTCCGTATAATTAACTTTTAAGATTTTTGTGTATTGGAAAACACTTAACTTGAAAACACTTTTACATCGAAAGACTTAATATGTGAAATATTTGAAATTGCTAACTAAAACTATTGTTAACTTTGCTAATTCATTTTTAAACAATTGATTTCCAGTGGCGTTATGAAACTGCGATGAGATGCTTCATTGTCTTTCATTATTGACAATATTTGCATGAGAGAAATTCATTAGGATAACAAATGCATTGTTTATTACGGAAATTCACTTAAGTTTGAGTTTTAAGGAAATTTTTCAACACAAGCACTGAAAAATCTTTGTTTTTCTCTTTTTTTCTCTCTAGGATAGAATCTCTACTGTGTCGGGTCTTAAAATCAAGCTGTTAAGCTATTGCATTAATGAATCGTATATATTTTTATTTTAAACCCTGAGAATAAATATACATGCCTTTTGAGACCTATGGTATTCACCTATGATATTGATTAAACGACTTGTAGATTTCAGTCCTATTTTTGATAATTTCTACCATACCACTAATTAGAAAATGGAAATTTTGAGGAATCACATTCCACAAATCTTGGAGACTTACGAGTTACATGAGTGGTTCAAGTTTAAATATGATAGAAGAATAAACGGAGTTTGAGTACTTTTCATTATTTTGGAATAGTTGCCTAAATTTCCTAAACATTGCTAAGATACAGCTATAAAAGCGATATATGGGCTTTGGGATGCATCTTGTTTGAAATGGCCGCTTTGTCTCACCCTTTCCAAGCCTGTAATTTTCCACATCTTCTCACATTGATAATTACCTGTCAAAGAAAAGAGCTGCCTGGGTAAATAGAACTGCTATGCTTCTTTTTATTTGTTGAAAATGTAAATATACAGAAAGGAGTTTTTGTGAACATCATTTAAAGTAGTAAATTTTCGGTATTTTGAGAGCGAACGGTTATTCTATGCCGAAAATTATTTAAAGTTGTTGTAAATTTTCGGTATTTTGAGAGAGTATTATAACAATTATTCTATGCTTCCAAAAAGTTATAAATGTATTTAGCAAACTTTAGAGGGAAAATTTAATGCTGCATTCAACACAGTAAAAATGTGAAATAAATGAGTTATTCGAGTTTTTATAATTAAGTTATTAAGTAATTAATGCTTTCTTCAAATTATTTGATTCTTCTTTTTAAATATTTTTTTCATTGTAACTGTTTGAATTGTTTTATGATTGAAAGTAATTGTGGTAGCTAAAATAGTCTCAAAGTTTGGTTGAGGTGTTTTAGATTGTAGTCTATGTAGTTTTTTTAATTATATTGAAATTTAATTTTACCACTCTTTAAAATTCAAAAGTATATTCAAAACTATTTTGTAAAAGTATTATTTATTGCTATACCTCTGCTATACAATCGCTTAAGTCCAGGAAAATATCAGGTATTTTTTTTAATGATATAGGACCAATTATTAAAGAGAGAAAATGCAACATTCTGCTCTCTTACAGTAATTTTTACACTAAAGGAGAGTCCATGAAATAAAATCTGTGAAAATATTTCAATGCCCATCTTAATATGTCTTATTTGCTTCAAAAAGTCAATTCAAACTCCATTTTTAAGTAAATGCGTAAAACTGTCCGAGCTACGGATGGGTAAAGCTGTTAACAGATTTACAAACTTTACGCGCGACCAACTTTTCTGCCGATTTTAACCTCCAACTTTTTTTCGTTCAAAGAGAGAAAAAGGTTACAATGGGACTTATGCACGCAACATGAGGTCGAGGCTAAAATTCGGCTGTTGGCAGTATTTACTGGCAGTGTTTAGCATAGCAGTTTATGGAGTGCGAGTTATTAATGCCTGTTTGTTAAAAGTACTGGAACTATTTGTTGTAACAGCATGTACTTGATATATCGCAATATAAAATCGAAATTGTTGTTCTGCTTGCGAGAAAATTATCTAAATTTGTAAATTTTCTGTTAAAATGTATCCATTCAACATGGATCAAGGCTTAAGTCGTCTGCTAGGGACGTTTGCGCCTGCGCATATTGGCATTCTGGCGGTGCAGTGGCTAGAATAACAGATTAGCATACCGCCAGCTTTGGCGTCTGACGTCAAGTGCATAAGGTCCATTGTCTTGGAAAAAGTTGGAGGAAAAGCAGGAAAACCAGTTTCTACCAGTACCAGCCGTTAATATATATCGCCTATTCGTATCAATCGCTTATCTCTGATTCGTTGAAACGTTCGATGTTGGATGAAATGTCTGGGCTAGCAGAGTTTTTTTGGAACTGCAAAAAAAAGTTTGGGGACATTGCTGTTTGCTATCACACTGGGTATTGTGAGGATATTTTGCGAAAAGTTGGAGGAAATAAAGTGTTGGTTCAAAAATCTCTCGAAATGTTGGTGAATCTGACAGGAAATTAAATGGCTATCTTGAAAACGCAACTTCTACCTGATGGCTGAATTTTAGGTAGCTTAAGTAAAAAGATACCTATTGCAGCCGTCCGGAGGAAAGCACTTACAGAAAATTTTGGTATATTTTCACCGATCATGACCCCCAGACTCCAAAACCACCCTCCGTTCAAATGTTGACATATACAGGGTGAGTCATAAATATCGAAACAATAGGCTATCTCCTTAAATATTGCCCTTAGACCCATACTTCCAATTGCGAAAATTCATAAAAAAATGTGAAATTTTTGATAAGATAAATTGCGACTCCATGGGGGGGGGGGCTAGTTGAAAAGTTACGAAAATTAAATTTTTATACGGCCCCCATAGGACAAAAATTCCAATTAGGAAAACTTTCCTTATTCAGTCTTGAATAAGACACAAAGTTGCATCTTCATATCTCCGAAATTCGCAAAGTTATAGCCGATTAAAAAATTCATAAGGTTTTAAGGGATTAGACACAAATTGAAATGCGCGCAATTCAAAAAACAATGTTACTTTAACAGTTCTAGAAAACGCGTAAAAAATCTATTTCTTGAGTTAGAATTTTGATTTTTCTTTTTTTTTGTGATGGTTCGCCTTATAATTTGCTAAGAAAATCACATTCTAAAATTTCTCATACAATTTATAAAAGTTTCATGTGTTTAGTACTGGTTTAAATGGGACAATCAAAAATCGTTATAACTCGTAACATTATTTATCGGATTTCAATTTCTTTCCATTTAATTAAAGATGAAAATCTGATTTTAGTTTTGTTCCAATGTTTTTTTATATTAATTTTAAAACTATTAAAAATGTTTATTGAAAAAAATAATATAAGTTTTTTAAAAAAATCATTTTTTCAAAAGCAAACATTTTTTCAAAAGTAAACATTTTTTCAAATTTGCCGAAACAAAACTAATCTAAAAAAATCAAAAGTGACGTGTTTCAAGTTTTTTTTTCTTTTAAAAATTTAATTTAAAGACAAATAGAGGATAAAAAATTCATTATGCAGAAAAACGAAGTGTATTGTTTAAATGTCCGTCAGTTATTTAAAAAAATGCTTTTTCTAAGATGCAGATTGTCTTTTTTTTTTCTGTTTAAACTTACCTCTATCAACTTCAGGCTTTTGATCGTCCTTCAGAGGATGTTAAAAAATCTGCATTCTGGGCCCAGGTAGGGCCACGACCGAGATGTTACTTTTTTCTGAAGACCCGACAGGCCGGGCTTAGTGTACTTTTCGAAAAGGAGCGGACTACTTCTTTCAACTTAGGTGCATTCTGGATGAAATTTTCAAACCCGATCTCGACAAAACCCTTATTAAAATCATTGTCTGACTGATTTAATACGTGCATAAAATAAATAAAATTCGGCTCAATCGAATTTTTTACGAAAAACAGATTTTAAAATCTTTATTTTATTAAAAAAAAACCTCTAAAATTTATTTTTTTTTAAATAGATTATCCAAAGGTTGAAAAAATTTAAATACAATAAAACCAGTGAAAAAAATCTGCCTATGACGGAATTCTGTCTTAAACGGAAAATGTGTTGATCCATGCAAAATAAATGCAATAGTACCTGAAAAGAAAATAAGCTCCGATTACATCTTCTAGGGAGAGTATCTGTCTATAACGTATTTTTTATTTCCTCTGTGATTCCGTCTTAAAAAGTTTTAGTGTATAAAATTTTTCAGAGTCTCCAACGCATGTGATATGGATTAACGATATTAAAATATAAGTGAAACATTTACATATAAATAGAGATTCATTGATAAAATATATTACAGCCTTTGGCGCTTCTTTAATAATAAAAAGTATAAATATAAACAAGTTGGAAATTGCACGTGAAGCGTAGCAAATGAGGTGCGTTCGAACGATAATGAAGTTTTAAAATATTCAGACCTTGCTGGTATAGTAGAGCGTACTTTGGATACAATATAGTGGTGGAAATCTTTGTGTTAGTGTAAATATGCAGGGAGTAATTTTTATTATACATCATTAACGTATATCTTATTCATAAAATGTGAAGTAGGTTAATATAATTAAAACACGCCCCAAACAATGTTTCCCCGTATAACATTATTTAGTGGAATACATTTGTGTGGCCCTGCAATTTTTAATAATAAATATTCTTTGCATCCCAGATTGTACAGAATGTATACACTGTAAAAAATATCTGTTAATATACACAAACTTTTCCCTAAAATTTTACGGAATAGTTTGATTTTTCCAAGAAAACAGCAGTATTACCGTTTTTTGCTATTTTGAGATTAAAAATACAGTAACTGTTCCGTAAATCTCACCGCAAACGGAACATCTTCCGTTTTAAACAGCACAAGTTATCAGTATTTTTAACTGATAAGTGTCGTGGCGCCATCTGTATGACAAACATAGCAACATTTCTCTTATTTTTTTCTGTTTTAATTATAAAACGATATGGCATATTTTTACAATATTAAAAAAATAATAATTATTATTAATTCTTTTAAGTTTTAGATAGTTAAGGAAAGTTTGTTTTTTCATTTTGATTTTGTTTAAATTATTTATATTATAAAAAGTGCGTATGTTATTTAAAGTGGAAAAAAATCTACTTTTAATTTTAATATAATTTTTTTTAATCTATTCAAATTAAGAAGTTCGCACATAAAATTTAAAGTATATTAAAATGATAGCATATTTTTACAAATTAAAAAAAAATAAGATTTATTAATTCTTTTTAAGTTTGAGATAGCTAAGGAATTTTTTTTCAGTATAATTTTAAATACGTTTAATTTATTTATATCATGATATAAAAAGTGCGAAAGATATTTTAAGTGGGAAAAAAATCTACTTTTAATTTTAATATATACATATTTTAATATATTCAAATTAAGAAATTCGCTCTTAAAATTTAAAATATATCGAAATATATTACCGAAATTATCATTTTGGCGATTACATAAGTTATAAAAATCAATAAATGTAATTAATTTTAATAACCCATAACCCATAGTAATTATCTTTATTGAGTTTACAATAGATCGTCCTACAAAATATTTTTTAAAATACATTTTTTTAAGTGTGTTAGTATCTTTTTATAAAATAAATAAATAAATATGAATAAAATAGCTTTAAAACTCTTCCAAAAAAGAAAACAAATTTTTTAATACTTTCATTTATGCATGTAATATTTTAAAGGTTAAACTTTTTTTTTTTTTTTATAAAGCTAAAATTAAAAAGCTAACTATTAAAAATTATAGAAAGAAAATCTGTAAAACCTGATTTCGAACTGTCCGTTCAAAAATCTTGTCTTTACTTCATGAAATGCATCCGAAATAAGTAAAGGTATTTGAAATGGTGCTATTTGAAATCATAGCGTAATGGTATTGCACTACCGGCTACGACAGACAAGGTCGTGAGTTCAAACCCCATGGAAGGTTAGTAACATTTCTTCTCTGTTGTTTAAATTAAATGTATATAATGTGTCCCTGATATTAACGTGCCTTTGTAAAGTAAAGAATAAAAATCACAAAGATGTTAGTTTGTCCTTGAAAAATTCTTTTAACTTTTCAAACGAAAATTTTTACATAAGGAAATATTAAAAAACGGAAATATTTTGTGAAAAAACGGAACTACTCCTGGAAATTTTTTTCCGTTAAAAAACGGAAGTAGTACTGGCGTCTAGATTACCAGTACTATTTCCGTTTTTTGACGGCAAAATTTTTTTACAGTGTATTTTAGTACATACATCATAGATTCATGCCAATTATATTATGTTCAAATGAGTGTAACACCATTAAAATGCATTTGAAACTTTTTTTCCATTAATCTCAATGTAACGGAATACTTTTGATTGTCCCTGTAATTGATCTATGCATCCGATTTCCATAACATTTGAAATGACTCGACAAAATTATGTAATAAATATACGTTTTAAATTTCAAACGATTAATATGCATTTGAACCTTTTTTCCCCACTGACCGTAATGTAACGGAATCCTTTTGATTGTCCCTGTAATTGATCTACCCATCCGATTTTCATAAAATTTGAAATGACTCGACAAAATTACGTAATAATTATACATTTTTAATTTCAAACGATTCGGCTGGATAGTTTTTGCGTTGTTATATGCGGATGGACAGACAGACGGAGAGACAAACAGACGGACGGACTGAACGACAACAATAGGTGCTACGTATTTACATAATTACGAACGCACCTAAAAACGAAAAGCTATAAATGAATTTTTTGGTCAGAACTCCTTCATATGAAACATTTTTTCCCACACTGAATTAAAAAACTATATAGAAATTCGCGACTGAACCGGGCTATGATTTAAACTATTTTCCAGACCGGTCCGGGTTATGATGTTGACATTTTTTCAGGCCACGGTGAACTTTTTCCCCTATGGGTCGGTTTGGGACCTGACCTAGATATTTTGACCCGGGCAGACGTCTGGTATACCAATTTAGCGTAAAAACTATACGCTGATATTTTATGACCAAAGAAAAAGCGCTATCTTAAACCGATTTTTATAAAATTGCAATTTGTGAATGTTCCTTAACAAGCGTTGAAATTGGGTTAAGAAATCAGTTTAGAGGCAAGGAAAAGTGGTGTAAGTCAGGAATTTTTGAGGATTTTGGGATTTAATATCTCTGTGGGATTTTTAGATACGGAGATGAAATTTGTTTTGTTCAATTTGGGAATGGATAAGGAATAATTTCCTAATTGGAAATTTTGCCCTACGGGGGCCGTATAAAAATTTAATTTTCGTATTTTTTCAAATAGACGCCCCATGGAGTTGCAACTTATCTTATCAGAAATTTCACCCTTTTTTATGAATTTTTGCAATTGGAAGTAAGGGTCTAGGGGCAATATTTGAGGAGATAGCCTATTGTTTCGATATTTATGACTCACCCTGTATATAACCATATATATATATATGTGTGTGTGTGTGTGTGATTTTTGTCATGCTGTAACTAACGTATTTATGAACCGATTTAAATGAAATTTGGTATGCACATAGTAAATACAAATGTCTCGACCGAGTTTGCTGGTCAGCATCATCCGCCAATTTGTTTCGAAATGACGGCCATTTAATTTTTTTTTAAAAATTTAAAATTTAAAATTAAAAGTTGAAACATATTTTTCTTTTATGTGTTAGAACTTAAAACAACGATTCCAGAACACTTTTTTTTTTTGTCTATCTTAAAAAAATTATTGAGTTACAGAACTTTGAATTTTTCTTATGGCTGACATTTTGAAACGATCAGATTTTTGTCACGTGATAACACGCGTATTTATGAATCGATTTGGATGTAACTTGATGTCTACATAGTACATAATGAAGCCTGGACAGAGTTCGTTAGCCAGTTCCATCCATCTTATTTCAAAATGGCGACCCTTTAAATTAAAAAAAAAAAAAAAAAAAAAAAAAAATTAGGTACAAGAAAGGGAGAAATTGAAAAAGATTTTCTTTTATGTATTTGACCTGCATACAAAGATTCCAGAGCATTTGTTTCTTTTGTATCTTAAAAAATGGCTGAATTATAGCACTTCTAATTTCTAATGTTGCTCACATTTTGAAATGACCTGATTTTCGTCACGTGATAAAACGCGAATTTATAAACTGATTTGGATGAAACTTGGTGCGTGCATAGTACATACCGATGTCTGGACAGAGTTCGTTGGCCAGTTCCATCCGCCATCTTGTTCAAAAATTGCGGCCATTTAAGTATTTTTTTAAAATTTAAATTTTAAAACTAGGTGCAAAAAAGTAAGAAATTCAAAAAGATTTATCTTTTGTGCGTTTGACCTTGATACAAATTTTCCAGAGCATATTTTGTTTCATCTATATCTTGAAAATTGGCTAAGTTATAGCACTTTCAATTTTCTGTGTGGTTAACATTTTGAAACTGTCTGAAATTTGTTACGCGATAATACGCATATTTATAAACTGATTTGCATATAACTCCGTGTGTACATAGTACATACCAATGTTTTCAGAGTGCATTGGCCAACTTCATCCACCCTCTTGTTTCATATAGGCGGACATTTAACTCTGTCAAAAATCTTTTAAATGTATAATGATGTAAAATCAAAAAATTAGAAATTGAAAAAAAGGTTCTTTCTAAAAGTATTTATCTTAATAATGAATTCCGGAGTATTTTTTGCTTTGTCTTTACCTTAAAAAACGCCTGAGATATAGCAGTTTTAATTTCTAATGTGGGTGATATTTAAAAAAAATCAATTTACCCGCGACAGCATTCGTATATATTAATCTATTTCAGTATAAGTGTGCATGCGCACATGAATTAAGATTTCGACGAAGCTCGGTGGTTTGTTTTATCCATCATGTTGCTTTAAAATGGCATACATTTCACGATATCGTGGAATTTGTCGACTCTCTAAATCGCTTAAAATAAAACCAGGTTGAATAAAAGATAACTAATTTCTAAAAATTCCTATTAATATTCAGTATTGACAAAAACTAGTGTTCAATTTTATAAAATCGGGTTCCACTAATTTCAGCTTCGTATGTTTGAATAATATAACTTAATTTAAAATAAACAAAAAGTATATGAAAGCTACCTCTTCCTCCCGGCATTGCCGGTAGGACTTTTCAGTGTACTACTGAAATTTAAGATGATTAAAAGAGGCGTAAAGAAAAAGTAGAATGGCAGCCACAACTAGAGGTTTGCACGGGCCCGGGCTCGGCCCGTACCCGGCCTGGCCCTGCGGAATGGTTTCGAATTTTGTAACGGGCCGGGCCGGACCGGCAGATTTAGAATAGTTTTTTTCATCGGGCCGGGACGACAAACATAAACGGGCCGGGCTGGCAAAAAAACTGAACGGGCCCTACGGGCCGGGCCGATAAAAAAAAATTGCAAGATTTAAGCAGATACAATAAAATATGAGCTATTTTCAACGAAATGGTTTTAACGAGAATAATTGTGCGTCACGAGCCATACTAGTTTGACAGCATTAGTATAAAAATGTACAGTGTAGAGATCGGCATCGGACAGTTACATTTTGTGTAACCCGTTTTAATATTTTTTTAGCTGACTCGTGTCGGGACGAGATCAAGCTTGCATTATTTTTCTACTTGTAGACGTCGGACCGGAACTAGACTTAATTGTTCTCGAGATCTGTAGGGCGGACAACATGATTTGTAAAATTATTAACAGCGATAAAGAACTTATGTTAGCTTAATCTTTGGATATATACTTCTTGATGGTTTTTTAATTTCTCAATAACGCGAAAGTTTGACACATTTTCTGATTAATTTTAAATTGTAAAAGTATAAGTGATAAGCCCGACTATTAAAGGGATTTGTAATCGAATAGAGTTTTTCATTTTTGGTTAATAAAATACTTGTGTAACCTTGTTGAGATATATAATAGTTTCTCAATTGATTGCAGGTTTTTCTCCCTTTCCATGCTATCACTTCCGGAAATTCTATTCAAAACGCTGACAGTATTTTATTTACATGCAGTATTTTTAAATTGCTTGAGTCAAAAAATGGATAACCCCATTCGATTATATAGTTTCTGAATAAAGATACCTGCTAAACTTATGCGTTTCTGAGAAAAAAATGAATTAAAAAAATATATCAGAAAGGATTTTCTTTGAATTTAAGAATGAATTTGGATTTAAAATCTTTAATAAAATGATATAGAAATATTTTTATAAATTTTCTCTTATTAAACAGCTTCAAAAGTTACGATGTTTTTAACTTTCTTTTATTCTAAGCCATATTAATTTTTTAATGAATCTTTATTCGAATGTTGAAAGGTTAAGTATTTAAGTAATCATTATTGCTGTTAATGTGTATTTTCAGCAAAATATACTGTAAAATCATTCCATAGATATGCATGCAGTATTCTTTTAAGGAATTTTAATTATATGATCTGAATTTTTTAGAAATCGTATAAATTGTAACGGGCTGGGCCCGGGCCTGGAAATTCCGCCCGTGTAGACTTCTAGCCACAACTGAAAAAATCTATTTTTACAGCAACGGTGCGATATATTTACAGAAACGCTTTATTTCTAACCCTTTTATTACTTTTAAGTTCCAGAAAATATCAAAATAATTTGTTTTTAAAGTCAGTAATTAAATGAAGGGCTCAAGCGTAAAACAATGTTTTTTGTGAAATTAAAGACGCTATTAAAAAAAAAAAAAAAATAAATAAAATAAAACTACTGCAATTACTTCTGGTTTGTTTAGTAAGGATCTTCAACTTATGTGCAACATTTTATGTCATATAAATTTTATATTACTGGATTTATTCGAAAAAAGATTTGTTACATTGAAATCTAAAATTTCATTTTTTCGCATTTAATGAGTAGTATATGCTTATGAGTAATACGATATTTGCATATAATGCTTTTGATAGGTTGTCAAGATACAGGTGCACAATTTAACATAAATAAAATATATCAGTTTCAATGTTTTACAATCGAGCCCTTCAGATGAGATCCACTGGCTATGATTTTAAGTTCTAATTATTTTTCTATAGAAGCTGTTGTTTGTTGGTAAATGAATTAGTTGATCGTTTGCTTAAAGAAAATCCGGACGAACGTCCGACAGCTGATGAAATTCTTGGGATATCTAGCTTGCAACCTTATCTTTCAGAAGTTTGGGTTTTGCAAAATACTAGTTCATCTTTGAACAAAAGATTAAACGAAAAGGTATATCTTGTTTATTTTCAAAGTGCAAGTATTTAATATTGTGTAAGGGGCATTTTTTGAGAAATTGTTTTAAATGCAATCTAAGAAGCTTTTATAATCATGGTTCGTACGGATACTGTTATTTTCCAGGTGAAATACCAGCATTTCTTTATAAAAAAAAATATATAGTTCAAAAGTGCGAAATTTATTTTTATTTAGTCAGAGACGTTGTATAAGAATATACTGGTACCAAAGAATTTCCAAGCCATGAAATTCCAGGACCCGTACGAACCCTGATAATAATCCCATAATGGTCGTACTAAATTACGTTTAAAAAATTCAAATTCATAATTGTCACCACTTTTTTTGAAAAAAAAAAAAATATTCTGCGTATTTAATGACAAGTAAAATGATACCATAATAAAATCAATTATACTCTTTTATGAAACTGATGGGAATCTAACAATTCGAAATAAAAGCCGTGAAGCATACAGCCTGTGAATGTCTCGGGCGCGACGATTAAGTGGTTAAAGTATAATTTTAACTTTCCTTTAAGCTCCACACTTTTATGAAACGTACGTGACTTACTTTTTGCTAACAGTAATTACTCTATTACAAATGAAAGATTTTCCAGTAATAAGGTATTGTGCGACTTATTACTGTCATAATGCCTTATACATATAAAAAATGGATATTATTTTCGAAGCTATTTGCAAGAAAAAAATTTAGGAAAAATTGCGTTTTTTGATAAATTTACGACAACTTGCTTAGGAAATTTAAGCAATTTTATAATAATAATAAAAAAATCTGAATAAAATCTAAACTTATTTAAGCCAAGTGAGATTCTTTTTCTTTGAATAAATAAATATCCATAATTTAACATTTTTAAAAAAAAATTAATGTGTTCGGAATTTATTGGAATTTTTTTTTCTTTAAAACGTTGTAAAATTAACACACAGTATATATTTACCCTGGTGACACTTAAAGTGAAATGCTGAATTTTAAAAAATCCATCCAACAAAACTTCAGCATAGATTAGCTGTTGATGAGACGTAAGAGTTAAATTTTATAATTATTTAAATGCTAATCTTTGGAAATTACCAAAATTAATGTTTTTTTTTTACATATTTATAAAGTTTCACTGTTTATTAAAATTTAGTCACGCCATAATTTATTTTAAACTGATTGTTAAGTATGACAATATTTATCCTATCTATACAATTTAAATCAACGGAATATATTACCAATCTAACAGTCTCCATAAAATATCTTATTATTCAAACTTGACACTTCAAAATGGGATATACTTGTTATAATCCAACGGCTTTCGAAAATTTAAGAATTTTTATGATTTAAAGTACATCAGTTTTACTGTATTTTTATCTTTTTATAAGATGTTTTCAAAATTATGTATTACTGTTTCAGATGAGTCTTAGACGTCGTTTTTCTACTAGCAATGGTAGTAAAATTATAACTGGATTAGAAGTGAAGAGACGAGCTTCTGTATCATCTACAGACTCAAGTACGTTTATAGGTTTTTGTTTGACTTTTTGAACTTTTAAAATAAGTACTTCGGCGTACTCATCTTATCTGATTCAGGGCCCGAGTTATGCAGAGCCCCCTATTTTAGGGAAAATTGCCCCGCCTTCTACTTTCGGGGCTCCGTCGCAGTAATCGGAATTTTCCTTAAAATAGGCCAAATGCTTAAAATTAGTCACAAGTGACAGAAATCATGCATTTTTAAACATTTAGGAAGGGAGAGAGGTTCCTCCTTTCCTCGCTGCTTCCATTACTACCTACAAAAAAGCAAAAACAAACTGTATTATTATAAAGTTAATGATTAAAATTTTTTTACAAGAACTTGGCAAATTAGTTATATTGTCTTATTTACTTTAGTCTATTGTTTTCAAAAGAAATTCTTTATTAATGTTTCCTCGTAACATGACAAGTTAAATCATAAATTATGATCAATTTTGAGTCTTCTATTTTAGACATCTGATAATGTACGTAGATAAGCAAAGTAAAAATTTGCAGAGAAGTAATTGAGGCAACCAATCTATCGTTTGTTCTACCATTATTAAACTAGCATTTTTCATTTATGTAATGGTCAACTTTTTGGAATATCCTGTATGAGATGTGAGCAGTACTCAATATAAAATTTATGCATACATATAATATGTATGTAGTTGAGTACTAGTCATTTCCACATTATTCAAAAAAAAAAAAAAAAAAAATCTCAATGTTCACAGTCGGGCCCTGTGATATATCAAACTGGTTCGTTTTTCTACTTTCATCTAAATGTACTTCTGCGGACATCAGTTTCTTATGCAAATTGATATTTAGTAGTTTGTTTATATGCTTGTTTTTATTAAACACTCTTACAAGCTAAAAATACAAAATTTAATGTTAGAAAAAGCACGGATATTGAATTAGTCTACCCGCTTAATCGGGTAACGGATAAACAAATACCCCGCTTATAGAAATAAAATCTTCTAGACCCAAAATTTTTCCCATAGAGAAAATGTTAAAATTCTCCAATTATTCGAATAATTTCCCCGGCTAATTGAATAACGACTAATCTGGTGTGACAGATATTTTTCCTCGAAAAGGTCTTTCGTTCGAAAATTTCAAACCACTCAAATACAGGTTTCTCAGCGGAAAGGGAGTAAAGGCGTTATAACATGAAGTCCAGTTACGTGCGTTACATCAAATTCAAGCAACTTCCCAGGGTCGCCATAGCAACAGACGTCTCGAATGAAAGGTGTGTTGAGGGAAACTTACTACGTCTATATGAGAGGCCACACACCTGTGAAACATTGAGCGAAAAAACATGAGACATGCGACAATTTCACCCTGATAACAAAGAAAAAACCGGTTTGACTGCGACATGTTGCACGATTTTTGACGCATGTCGCGCTAGTGTGTGGCGTGCCTATGATTCAAGTAAAGAAAGACGTCACGTGATGTTGTAGAATATTCGAGGTTATTGCACTGTGACACTGAAAAAATACAGTTCTGACCAAAGTTCTGTTCTCACTATATTTATTCACTTTGTTTTAAAGTCCTGAAGTAGAAAGAATGAACGCGAAAAGAAAAGATTTAAGTTTGTGCAATAAATTGAATGCCGTAAAGCATAGAAAAATACAAACTGAAATCGCTTAAGAGTTTCAAATTTCTCAATACCATTAAAAAAAATGCTGGTAAAATTGAAGAATGGAGAAACAATGGAAACCTACAACAAAAACGGAAAAGAAAATCTAATGGCGATCACAACAATGCCGTGTTAGAATGGTTTCATGCAAAAAGAAGCAAAGGAGCTTTAATAAACGGGGCAATGATTATTCAGAAAACAGTGAAATTGTGAAAGTTTCTATTAATGAGAATCTGCGGCTTCTAAAGGTTGGTTGTATAATTCCAGAAAAGACACAATTTAACATTTAAGAAAGTACATGAAGAATCGAGTTCTGTAAACTATGCAGTTTGTGATGAGTCGATTGAGGAAACTTTACATCCAATTCTTGCCGAGTACAAACTATGCGATATTTTTAATTGTGACGTAACCAGTCTACTGTATTGAGCTATGCCAAAAGGAACAACTGTAAAAAAATTACACGGATTTAAAATAAGTAAAGATCCCTTAACTGTGCTACTCTGTAAATCAAATGGGAAAAGAAAAGCTTCAACTTCTCATTGGCAAAAGCAAACAGCCTAGATGCCTAACAAATGTATGAAATTATCCTGTTGCATATGATTACTGGCGGAATGGTTGGATGACAAAACATTTTTTTGCAATTTGGCTGACAAAATTAGATATAAACATGAAAATGCAAAATAGAAAAACTGTCCTATTATTGGATAATGTTGCCAGTCATAAAACAGAACTCAATTCGACTGAAATAATGTCAGAATAGAATTTTTGCCTGCAAATACGACGGCCAAAATAGAACCTCTTGATCAAAGAATCATGGATCATTCAAGGCGTTATATAGACGGGAGATTATAAATGAATCCATATTTTGGACTTTGAAACAAAGAACTGTAATAACATTTTCCAGTCTTTCAAAAAAAAAAAAAAAAAAAAAAAGTTATGAGTGCTATGCATTTCTGCAACAAAGATTGGAATAATGTTCCTGTTAGTGTAATTAAAAAAACTTCCTAAAAAAACTTCCAAAAAAAAACTTAAAAAAAAACGAACTTTTTAAAGCCTTAATCTGATGATGATTGTTGGGACACAGAAATTTGTGATCTTCAAGAATTTCCGGAAGAGTTCGATAAGCTCCAAATTACGCAAGAACTTTTGAAATTTATAGAATTTGAGGAAAATGAGGTACGGAAACTGATGAGGTGTCAGAATGATCTGCTTGCACTGAAGAAGATTAAAAATAACGAAGTTGTAATAGATCCTCTCCCATCCTTGAGTGAAGCACAGAAATCATTATCAAATATATGAAGACATTTTGAACTCGAGGTGGAGATTATAAAATATTATATGGTTTGGGGAAAAAGAACTGCAGAAATGTGCGCAAAAAACATTTAACCCCTTGAGGGGCAAAGCACTTATGTTCCTAAAATGTTCAAATGATTGACACCGGGATTCACAAAGATTTATACTATAGAAAGTAAAAGCTGTTTTTTGGGTACATTGTAAAAAGCAAATCTTAATACTAAAATCCGGTACCGATGTGGCATAAGGGAATTAAAATTAAGTGCTTTATATAATATACCGGTGCCCTTCAAGGGGTTAATAAACAATCAACTATATTGGCTTTTTTCAAAAAAATTGTTATGAGGTAAGCGATAAAACCAAAATATTCATGTAATTTAAGTGAATGTGTATTATAATGCTTAATATAAGAATTTTTTTCATTTTGCAGTTTTTTTTTTAAGAATAACTTTTTTACAATTGAATATTTGCTTTTTTAATTGCTGTACATTATTAGTTAAATTTTAAGATATTATTAACGTTGTGGTAAGGTAGAATAAATTTCCCCACTTAATCGAATATTTCCGCTTAATCGAATAATAGATGTTGGAACCACACATATTCGTTTAAGCGGGACCGACTGTACTTGGATAAAAATTTTTGTTTTGTACGTGATATATATTTAAAGCATTTACAAAATTCAACATTTGTTACATTTCACTGCTTATTCTGGTGGATTTAAGAATGCCTTAAAACCATTCAAACCAATGATCAGGGTGTACTCCTGAAATACTTTAAATCGAAGTTTGCGGGTTCATACTTGCATGTTCTGATAATGCTTTTTATGTTTTCTTTGCACAAAAATGAGTATTTTTTCCTTAAGAAATTTTTTCGATGAAGACTCTTTTTGCAGCATTGTGGACTTACTTAACAAATTCTTGATATCTCCCTTATCCTGCTGTATAGTTTTATTAGTAGCTGTAAAATGTATCACTTAACTAATGCTTTGTCTTTTGTTTTAAAAACTGTGTTGCAACACTTGCATTCTATAGTGTAATATTAAACAGTAAATATAACTTAGCAATATATTGAATGTACTATGAATATATTTTAATCTTAAAATTGTGCTTATTTCTTATCGCTATTGTTTTCTGTTCACCGGAAATAATTTATTATCTTGAGTACTCTGACCACTGTTTTGAGCCCCTTCGAAGTACTTTATATATTGTTGTATTATTCCATAATTTAATTTTTGAGATCCGCTTAGATAGTGCGAAGTATGCGTATTTGGAATGCTTTTCCATGCAAAAGGTCCAGTTTTTGCTACAGGGTTTAGTGTTTCGGTTGTAGACTTAGAAATATATATTTTTTACTCTCTAGAAAATTCGTAAATAATAAGAAATGTGAAATTTAAAAATAATTGTAGTAAAAGAGTAAGATTATAAAATGTCTTCCTTTTTCAGTATATTTTGCAGGGCTACCTTTAAAAGCCTTAGCATTAAATTATTTTTTTTTATTCTACCTCGCACCACTTTTTAAAAAGTAGAATTTTCATGTGCACTTTGACTTCTGTAAGAAAAATTGAATTAACGTTGTTATAAAATTTATTCTCTTAAAATAGTGGCGCAGATAGAATATAAAAATAATCGCCTAATCTACATATTGCCTAATCGCCTAAAATCTTCCCTAATTTTCCAGAAAATGAGCTCAGTTCATCAGAAAGTTATTTAAAAAATAAAATTTTAAGACTAAAGTATAGCCCATTTTGACCAAAGTAAAATGCTTAATACTTGAAATATTGGTGCACTTAACCCCTTTTCTCTTATTGCACATTTATCTAAATATGACAGCATAAAAATTTTTTCGATGTTTTTAAATTTACCTTTTTGACATTTCATGGCTTAATTTGAGTTTTGTACTTTTAGATATGCAGAAAAACAAGTTCGGATTCGTCAGCCGGTTAAAAGTAAGTATATTTTAACTTTTAATCAAATAGTCATGCAAAGCTGTATAAAATTAATGCTGTACACGAGAAAATAAAAGTATAAAACGTTGAAAGTACTATGCAGTTAATCTTTGTTTCAAAAACTGGTAAAAAATTTCAGCGAACATACTGTAACAATTAAAACGAGTAAGAAAAATCATGCGTTATGAAGCACTTTCCAACACTTCTTGAAATCTTTACCAAAACTTCGTTATACAGGGAAATGACGTATTGTCCATATCCAAATATGTATTCCAATACTTTTGAAAATCCCTGTATTTGATCGGTCGGTTAATATATGGACTATATAATGGTAAAATTTAATTTAGCAAGAAAACTCATAACTGATTGAAATTTTCCTTGCAGCAATTTATACTAATAGATGGAAACATGCTTAAATACTTCCGTTTAGCCCTGTAAAATACACAGTACCTTTTAATACACAAAAGTAATTTGCTAAAGTTTAGTTTAAAAATAAATTCTTTTTAAACTACTTAAATAAAATTTACAGAAAGTATCATCCAAAGGCGACCATGTATTCATTTCTTTGCGTGATTCTGTATATTATTTTATATTGTACAAGCATTTCTTAGTAAACTAAATGAAGTTCACCTTAAAAAAGGCATAAAATATTTAAAAAAGCACCTTTAAGTAAATTACGCTCATATTCAGTAACCTTTCCGAAATCTTTTGTGTAACCTTGGGTATTTAAATTGTGTAGCAGTTAGCATATATGTAAACCATATAATATGCATACATCTAGTGAAACTTAAAAGCGTATATCATAATTACACTACTGGCCATTAAAATTGCTACACCAGGAAGAAATGCAGATAACAAAATGATATTTATTGTACAAAATATTATGATAGAAATGACAAGTGATTAAATTTACAAGACTTTTGCGTGCATAGATCCTGAGAAATCAGTACCCAGAACAACCACCTCGGCCCGCAATAGCAGCACTTACACGCCTGGGAATTGAGTCGAACGGGGATTGATTGACATGTACAAGTAAAGATGCCCATGCAGCTTAACACAATGCCACAGTTCATCAACCGTAGTGACTGGCGTATAGTTACGAGCCAGTCGTTCGGCAACCATTGACCAGACGTTTTCTATTGGTGAGAGATCTGGGGAACGTGCTGACCAAAGCAACAGCCGAGCATTTTCCGTATCAAGGAATGTCCGAACAATACTGGAAACATGCGGTCGGGCATTGTCCTGCTGAAACGTAGGGTTTAGCAGGTCTCTAATGAAGAGTAAAGCCACGGGTCGTAAAATATAAAAAATGTAACATGCACTGTTCTAAGTGCTGTCAATGCGAACAAGAGATGACCGAGAAGTGTATGTAATGGCACCCCATATCATCACGCCTGGTGATGGGCCAGTATGACGATGACGAATGCACGCTGCCAATGTGCGTTCACCCCTATACATCCAAAATGGATCCGACCATCATGATGCTGTAAGCAGAGCCTGGGTTCATCTGAGAAAATACTTCCCCATTCGTGAATCTAGGTTCGTCGTTGATCACATCATTGAAGACGCTCCTGTCTATGACGCAGCGTCAAGGGAAGTCGCAGTCTTGGTCTCGGAGGTGAGAGTCCATGCTTCTGCAAACATCTTCGAACTGTTCGTGCAGACACTTTTTGTCTTGCAAATGACCCCATTCCTTGACTTGGGGCTCGTGACGTGGTTGCACGACCCATTACGGCCATAGGGATAACATGCTTGTCTTCTCAGATGTCAGTGATAGGGGGCCGTTTTGATCCCGTACGGCGTTCCGTATTATCGTCCTAAATCCATCGATTCCATATTCTGCGAAGTCATTGGATCTCGACCAACACGAACAGCAATACTGCGATACGATAACCGCAATCCGGTAGGCTACAATTCGACCTTTATAAAACTCAGAAACATGCTGGTACGCATTATCCCTTCTTACACGAGGCATCACAACAATTTTTCACCAGTCAACAACTCTGAAATGCAATTTCTGTGTGAGAAACCGGTTGAACAAGTTCGTCATTTAAACACGTTGTAGGTGTCTCTGCCGGCACCTACTTTGTCAGAATGCGCTGAAAAGCTAATCATTTGCATATCATAGTATCTTCTTCCTGTCGTTTAAATTTCACGTCTGTAGCATGTCGCATTCATGGTGTAGTAATTTTAATGGCCAATAGTGTAGAAATGCTTTTCATCCATCTAACAGCCATCTTCCATAATATACAGGACTTCGGATAGAATATACTATTTGAAATCTTTTGTTTGTCCCTGTAAATGCTATGCACTACGTATTATGCATAAAATAACTTATATTAATCCTCAGCAACGTATATAAATTTGATTATATATGAAATCGTTTACCATAAAGTATGTAGCAAACAATCCCCCCCCCTTTATTATTATGTAATGGAATTCTTTTGTGTGACCCTGTAAATGAATAACAACTATTTTTTTCGCTGCATACTTTAAAAATGCATATTTTAATGCACTTTGCAGATGAAGATAAATTTGAAGATGTGGGTAACATCTGAAGACAGTGTAACATCTTTAAATATCAGTTGAAACGATTTTTCCCCATAGGCCGTAATGTAATGGAAAACTTTTGATTGTCCCTGTAAATAAACTAATCATGGCAGAAACTTCATTTCCAATAGGGTTAGTATTCGGGTAAACGTCATTAACGTCCAAAAATTTCATGACAATCCGGGTATATTTACGAGATTTAGTGCGGCCAGACAAAAAGAATCCATAAGCACTTTTCAACTTTGTTGGAAAGTGCTAAAAAAAAAAGATAAGTATTTAACACTTTGTAATCTGGTACACGTAAAAATAAGTTTTTGTATGTTGGCTATTGTTGCCATGAGCGAAAAAGGATGGTGTAATCAAAGCATGCTTGCTTCTTTTTAATTGTGAACAGATTTTAATTTATAGTAACATTTGTAAAGGTGAATTTCTCTCTCACTTTAGAAAAATGGCCGCATACAATGTGTTAACTAGATTTTATTCAATTGTGAATAAGCCATTCTAGTGTGAGATTACGATTAAAATATGTAGGGGGAACTGGAGCACATTGATTCCTTTTTTTTTCTAAGAATTTTTTGGTGCCCAGAAAATAGAAATTTCAAGTTTTTTTCCATGTGGTGTCAGCAAAACTTATGTAGTGTGTTAGAAAAATGTACAATAGTTGTTTTATATAGTATTTTTGCGTATAATTTAAAAAAATAGTCATTTGTATCAGTGTGCCCCATTCCCGGAGAAGATTGATACACCTTATGTGGCACTTTGATACGTTTGGGGAAAAATGGAGACAAAATAACACCAATGCATATTTTTCATAGAAAATTAGTTAGCAAACCATTTTATATTTATTTATAGAAATTCAAATCACCCACAATTTATTTGTAAGCAATATTGCAGCAATCAAAATTAAATGTATAATGACCTGATGTTCTGGCTGTTCCTTGTCTGATTGTTGGCTGTGTAACTTTGTCATATCTGGCACTTCAACCTCTAGCATTATTTTCCTTGAAAGATGAAAAAACTACCTGGTTTTCTGTTTTTAAATTTGTTTATAAACAGAAAATAGGATAATTATATTAAAAATTCTGTTTATAATTAACTTTTGCTGTTCTGAAGCTTGTTTCACTTAACATTTCTAATGTTGAAAGTACTTTTCCCTCCAGAGAATCGATATAAATTCGAGATTTGTCAGACTGTCCTTTTCATTTGTTAGTTCTACTAGCACTAGTTGTTGGGTAAGTTCTTACGTCTTCTTTTTGCAAAAATACTATAAAATGTTCTAATATAAACAATTAGAGCAATTTCACTTCAATAAAAACTAATATTAAAACTTTTTGCAGAAAAATGGTTGGATTAAGGAGTGTACAGTAAAAAAATAATAAAAGGTAATTAAAAATAGGAACTAGAAAAGGGTTTAGGTTGTTTGTAGTTACCATAAGGTACAATGATAAGTATCAATGTGCCCCATACATTCATTTTGTGTAAAATGAATCTAAATTTCAACACTTCATAATTTACCTATAACAATAAAGAATGAGGAACTGATAAAAAGTAGCTTAACTTGCCAGGGAGAGTATTCTTTTCGGTTGAAAATACTGGAACATCTGTATAATACCATTACAATTGTACGGTTGAAATTTAATTTTCATTAATAAAAACAATAAATCACCCGTCCTTTTTCATCAAACTACTGAAGCATGCCAATATGTTCTATATGTAGTTGTGTACACTAGCATCACCTTTTGGAGCTGTTGTGAAACTTCCTATAATGATCCTGTGAGCAGTACAGGGGGTGTATCAATGTTCCCCAGTTCCCCTTACTGAAGTTTAAAATGTTACTGAAATTGCTATGCATCATTCATGAATTTATGCTTCAATAGAATGAATTTAAATAGAAAAAAACTTATTATTCTATTTATCAATATTTATGAAATCACAACACTAGATTTGGTATAAACCTTTTAATAAATTTTATTGGTTACCTTTTAATAAATATGACACCCCCCCCCCCTCCACATGATTGTTTTGTATATATATAAAATCTTTCATTTCACTGGCATTCAAACAGTTAAATCTATAATAAAAATTTATCTTTGCTAAATTCCAACAATGTTTTTAAAAAGGTTTTATTTTTAGTAAAAAAGATATAAATTTTGACTCTGGCTAAAATAGTTTCAATCTGTGGTCACTGAAAATAAATCTAAAAAACGTGCCACTAATGACAGTGCATGTCAAATCCTCATATCGTCTGGAAGAATGTTTTTTTTTTTTTTTTTTTTTTTTTTTTTTTTTTTTTTTAAAGGTATAAATAATTGTTCTGTTGCTAAATTATTGAACCTTTTTAATAAGTTCCATTTGGGTTTTGGCGATGTTCTCTGTTATAATTCGTGGTCATTATACTAAAGGAAAGAAAAAGATAATTTATAATTGCAATAAAAATTTTATACAGCTTTAAATAAAAATAAATGCAGAAATGATGAAAAACCAATTTTTGGACTTGATAACTGATGGCCAAATCAAATATACATTAAAATTGTCTTGGCGTTTCAATTCACAATATTTTTGGGTAAATAAAATTCCCTTTCAAAAATGTAAATTTGAAACTGCATGTAATTTTGTTTTCGAAACGTTTGCCGAAGTGAAAATTCAGACGTGTCATGCATGATATGTTTTTAGATTTTCTTTACACTTGACACACACTACTAGAGCCTCTAAAATACTTGGATGAAAAAAATTCTTTGGAAATTAAAATAAAAGGTAGAACCCGTCGAATTTCGACGAAAGAAAATGTTTCAAAGGAACTGTTTCATTGCTTTATAATAAATCTACAAAATTAGTTACAATAAAAATGCACCTCATATTAGTAAGTCTAACTCTCAAACAAATGATATTTTACCTAAAGTTAACAAAATACTGTTTCTATAAAACCCAGTTGTATAATTTTTTTTCACGTTAAATCTAAACCCGACATCCTTTTTACCATCTCAGAATTTACATATGCAGAGTAAATAAAAGTAAAATCGGAGAAAATAAACTATTTTTTAAAGTGAATTTTTGTAAAGAGGATAGGGTTGTATTATGTGTAAAGTAAGTTTGCAATAAACTAGAAATCATGTAATTGATAATTTAAAAACTAAATGAAACCAAAAGTCACCGGGTTTTACAACAGACGATATTTGTGACATAGGACGCATTTTAATTTCCATTTTTTTTTTTCATCTTTTATGAGAAAATGGCAACAAATCGATACAGTAATCTACTATTTTTCCAGGGTGGAAAGAGCTATATGGCGGTGCAGAGTATACCGTAAAAGCGGTTTGCAATATGATGCGGGTAATCCCTCAAATTCCAATGCCTTTATGCGGACCAAACAGAACAATCACGTGGAACAGAGACCGAATTCTTTATCAGACGCGCATTTTTTTCTTTAAATGAAAATGATCTGAGTATGCTTAAGCATTCTAAAGTAGCATTTCATTGTATTATAAATTAAAAACTATTAGTAAAAGTTTTTTTTTTTTTTTTTTTTTTTTTTTTGGCGAAAGCACGCAGTTGTATTTGGGCCTAATGTAGCAGATTTTAGGGTCGCATTTTTGGCATCTCCAACCACGATCCGTCACCTTTTATTCTTACTTTTTACTCTGCTCGACTTTTCCTTTACTTTTAATCAGAATAGGAGTACTTTTGTTGCCACAATTGCAAAAATAGTAATAAAAACTTAAACAAAAATACAGTAATAAGCACAGGGCCAATTTATTAACGCGGGGTCCTTTAATACATAATTTTAATGGCCTCATTAATAACAAACATGTATGGTCTATATTAATTTTAGAGCCCTATTGACAGTGGCGATTTTAAGCATTTGCCTCGACATTTAGATATGAAATTTCAATTTCTTACGCATTTGTCTACGTATAATGTAGATATAGGTTTCATTTGTTTAAAATGAAATGTTTTTTATGTTTATAATTTATAACTATAGAACAGTTACTTTTCTATGTTTGAGGAAAATTTCCCCAACATGACAACTAAATTCTTGGTAAATTCACCGCTTCTGAGATGGCATAACACCTTTGATTTGCAAAACATTCTTTCATTATTATTGAAAAGCAAGAAATAAAATATAAAGCTGCTTATGTGAACTTCTATTTTTTTTTTTTTTTTTTTTTTTTAATAAAATGTGGATTTTTAACTACGTCACGAATTCTTAAGCAAATTTTAATGTCCCATAGTGTAGTCTGCAGTTATACTATTAACTGCTTTAATTTTTAGAATGTAATCGAATTTCAGCTAACAGATTCAATAACAAATGTACATGTTTAATTTATTCTTCACTTAAATTTCAGAATGTCTCCGTGCAGAAATCTCTCTACAGTACCCGCTCGCTTAGTCTGAGGGAACAGAAATTTTTGCCAATAAGAACATCTTTCAAGATGGATCCTTTTTCAACTTGCAAAGTTTCTGATCCAATAGCGGTAAGATCAAAGATTTCGATTAATGGTTTGTGTTTACCACGGAAAAAGGCATCATCAAGAAGTCGGAGTGATAGCAATTATCCTCGAGATAATGACGAATCCGATCGAGGATATCAAAGCGCAGAAATTTTGAAATCTGGAGTGCCGGGAAAATTTTCGGAGCTATCTGTAATTAAAACATCAACTAAAAAGAATTTGAAGTGTCCAGATTTTGAAATAGATGAATCTATTTTTAATGAAGTGTTTCACAAGAACTCTGCTAATCAACATACTTCTAAAAAACCAGCCAACGTTGGCCATGGTACAACAGAATGTTGTCATTCTCAGTGTCAGCAATGCATGCTGGACATGCTTTGGAAAAACAGAATTAAAGGAGTTATTGGACCTATTACAGAATCTGGTCAACGATGGGAACTTATTCAAAAGCTTCAAGCTATTTTTGGTAATGATTTGTTTGACGATGTGCACGATGCAATGATTTCCAATTGGGAAGCCAGTGAAAATTATTACAGCCCGAAATCTATTAGAGATATAGCCAAGTCCTTGAATTACAGTCAACTACAGCACTTGCCATTAATGATGCAATTAATCCAGTTAGACTTGGTTCCAAAATGAAAAAAAGTAAATTTAAAATGGACAATGAATTATACTCAAAAATGTGTAGAATTAACGAAAATATTCTTTTTAATATTTTTTCTTCAACATTTTAGGCCTAAAATATATTTAACGCCGAGTAATCTGCCAAATCTGACTGTTAACTCTAAAGTTTGCGGCTTTGCAGGGTATCTAAACCATCACTATTTGGTTCGTATTTATTTTCAGTCAATTAAGGCATATTTTATGTATTAAGTTCTCTAAGTCAACAGATTTCGGTTTTTGACAACTGTAGAAAAATGGTACCCAACTATAAAAAAATGTGCATTTTTGGAAGCAATAACTGAAGGCTTATAGGACTTCATAGATAAGGCAGGGATTTTTATTTAAATCGTATGAGACTCCTGTTAACTTTATTTTAGACGTGATCGAAAGTTGGATCTTTGTGAAAACAGTCTCGAGTTATGTAATCGATTAGAGTTTACTAATGTATGTTTTAAATAGTTACTATTTCATTTATGAACAGTATGAAACTAACTCTAGTTGAAATGTAAAATTTCCTTGATGTACTAATTGTTTTCTGTGTAAAATAGTATTTGAAATAAACTTGGTTTATACTGATACATTTTCGTGCATTTTTTTTAAATAGAAATCATAGGATTTTAATATTTAATATCTTAGTCCGATTAAAAAATGTGTATATCACATTTAAAAATTTATTGTGGATGGATTTTTTTTATAAAATGCACTAAAAATTCAACATTTGTGTTCATATTGCCATTAACACTTTTCGAAAAACTAACATTATTACTTCAGGTGAGCTTTTATCAGTTCTACATTTATTAGTAAAAAAAAAAAAAAAAAAAAAAAAAAAAAAAACTTACATTGTTTTGATTAGGGTAACATTTTTTTCAGACTCGTAATCTCATTTTTATTTAATTTCATGATTTTTATTTATTTTTTTTTTTTTTTTGCTTTTAAAATAAGACGTAGCCGTTTAAATACTTTGCTATAATTATCGAAACTAAATTAGTTGCTACATTTTTTTCATATCTTTTGTATGTAACATACTACACTTTGAAACAAATATAATGAAGCGTGATTTAAAAAAAAAAAAAAAAATTGGCGATCACTGATGCTACTTCAGAGGATAAATGCGCCATCTGTTTATTAATATAAATCAGTTTTAAGGGTTCCTTTATTAAAAAGTGAAAACGGAACCATTATAAGATCACTCCTGTGCATGTCTGTCTGTCGTTTTACTCGTAAACTATGCAACGCGGACTGTTCAAATTTGGGGAAGTAATAAAGAGTATTGACCCACATATTTACTGATCATTAAACAATTGCAAATAAACTTAGGCAAAATATGGAGAGCCTACTTAAGTTTCTTTGGGGAAAAAAAAAAAAAAATATATATATATATATATTTTGGGGGGTATCATGTGAAAGCTTTCGTAACACAGAAACCAAAAATACCTTTCTTTTAATTTTAGGTATATTTTCATATGTATCGTCGATAATGTAGTGCAAATATATGCCCACCCATCTATTTTCGAAACTAATGAAACTAATGAAAAAATTAGAGGTAGTTAGATGCTAATTGAAAACTTGCAGGAAAAGTATAACGATTTTCCTAAATAAGTTTTTGAAAAGTACATTTTTCCGTTACTCACAAATTTCTATATAGCAAAGTGATGAAGAGCTTTAGGTAAATATTGTAGCAGAAAAAATTCTTGACAATGATTTCTGGGAAAAAATCATCTGTAATTAGACGAGGTATTAAACCTTAAAGACATGGACGGTTTGGACACATACAGATAGGGGCGGTTTTTTTTATTTTACAGCGGCTTTTAAAGCCTAGATTACTACTTTTAATGATATAATTGTGTAATGCAAAGCCCAATAGCAGTATAAATGTAATAAACGTCTAATAAATGTAATAAACGTTAAATTGTTAGATTAATTTGAATGAATTTCCTAAATACTATGGGATTCGTGACTAGTTTGCATTAGGTGGATCTCTGAATACGCGCTTAACGTGTCTTTAAAAGTTATTTAAAAAACTATTTGGAAAAACGCAGCACAGACCAAGCGGCACTCCATCTTTGTGACCTCTTTTCGAAGCATGTTTAGCATTACAAGTTTAAACTATGAACACTGATTTTGTTTTAGCTACGCTGTTAAAAGGAAAGATCATTGCTACGCTGAATTTAGTTTTATGAAATGCCAAATAAAATTTAAACATGTACTACTTATATTGTCCGTACAAAATTAAATTCGTCAAAAAATCAAAAGAATTTTTTTTTAGAATGGCAATATTTTACATTATTTAGGCTTCACATCTCTTTGAACTTTTATGGTATATTCACTTACATTTTTCTAGAATACATTACCCAACTCTACGTGTATAGTTTTTTAGAAATTCTTATTCATTTAATATTAATATAATATACAGGGTGAGTCATAAATATCGAAATAATAGGCTATCTCCTTAAATATTGCCCTTAGACCCATACTTCCAATTGCAAAAATTCATAAAAAAATGTGAAATTTTTGATATGATAAATTGCGACTCCATGGGGGGGTCTAGTTGAAAAGTTACGAAAATTAAATTTTTATACGGCCCCCGTAGGACAAAACTTCCAGTTAGGAAAACTTTCCTTATTTAGTCCTGAATAAGACTCAAAAAGTTGCATCGTCATATCTCCAAAATTCGCAAAGTTATAGCCATTTAAAAAATTCATCAGGTTTTAAGGGATTAGACACAAATTGAAATGCGCGCAATTCGAAAATCAATGTTACTTTAACAGTTCTAAAAAACGCGTAAAAAAAATCTATTTCTTGAGTTAGAATTATGATTTTTCTTTTTTGTGATGGTTCGCCTTATAATTTGCTAAGAAAATCACATTCTAAAATTTCTCATACAATTTATAAAAGTTTCATGTGTTTAGTACTGGTTTAAATGGGACAATCAAAAATCGTTATAACTCGTAACATTATTTATCGGATTTCAATTTCTTTCCATTTAATTAAAGATGAAAATCTGATTTTAGTTTTGTTCCAATGTTTTTTTTATATTAATTTTAAAACTATTAAAAATGTTTATTGAAAAAATAATATAACTTTTAAAAAAATCATTTTCAAAAGCAAATATTTTTTTTCAAGTAAACATTTTTTTCAAATTTCCCGAAACAAAACTAATGTAAAAAAATCAAAAATGACGTGTTTCAAGTTCTTTTTTCTTTTAAAAATTCTTAAAATTTAATAATTTAAAGACAAGAAATAGAGGATAGAAAATTCATTATGCAGAAAAACGAAGTGTATTGTTTAAATGTCCGTCAGTTATTTAAAAAAAATGCTTTTTCTAAGATGCAGATCAAGTCTTTTTTTTTTTTTCTTTTTAAATTTACCTCTGACAATTTCAGGTTTTTTACCGTCCCCCAGAGGATGTTAAAAAATCTGTATTCTGGGCCCAGGTAGGGCCAGGACCGAGATGTTACTTTTTTCTGAAGACCCGCCGGGCCTAGCGTACTTTTCATAAAGGAGGAGACTACTTCCTTCAACTTAGGTGCACTCTGCATGAAATTTTTAAACCCGGTCTCGACAAAACCCGTATTAAAATCACTGTCTCTGACTGACTTAATACGTGCATAAAATAAATAAACTCGGCTTAATCGAATTTTTTACGGAAAACATAGATTTTAAAATCTTTTTTTTTTTGTAAAATAAACTTTTAAAATTCATTTTTTAAATAGATTATTCAAAGACAAAAAAAAAAAAAAAAAAAAAATTAAATACAATAAAACCAGTGAAAAAAAATCTGGCTATGACGGAATTCTGTCTTAAACGGAAAATATGTTGATCCATGCAAAATAAATGCAATAGTACCTGAAAAGAAAATAAGCTCCAATTAAATCTTATAGAGAGAGCATTTGTCTATAACGTATTTTTCTTTCCTATGTGATTCCGTCTCAAAAAGTTTTAGTGTATAAACATTTTTCAGAGTCTCCGACGCATTGGATATGGATTAATGATATTAAAATATAAGTGAAACATTTACATATAAATGAGGGTTTCATTGATAAAATAAATATATTACAGCCTTTGCCGCTTCTTTAATAATAAGTATAAATATAAACAAGTAAGAAAAATCATGCTTTAAGCATAGATTATGAAGCATTTTCCAACACTTAATGAAATCTTTAACAAAACCTCGTTATTAAAGGAAATAATAGCTTATAGCCAAATATACCCAAATATGTATTCCAGTACTTTTGAACAGCCCTGTATTTCATCTGTCAGTTGATATAATGGGAAAATTTAGTTTAGCAAGAAAATACCCAGTAGCTTGAAATTTCTTTTTCAGCAATTCATACTGTTAGATGGAAACATACTTGAATACTTTTGTTCCGCCCTGTAGTTTACATTGTACCTTTATTACATGTCAGCATTAGGCTAAAATTTATTGTAAACTAAAACACTTTTAAAACAACTGAAATCGCATTCTCATAAATTATCATTCATAGGCGTCCGTGTACCGAATTCTTTCCGTGGTCCTGTATATCCTTTTATCTATATTCTGCAATCATTTCTCAGTAAACTGAATGAAGCTCAGCGTAAAAATGCATAGCTTATTTAAGAACCACGCTTAAATAAAGCACATATTCAGTAACGCTGGTGAGCTCTTTTGGGTAGCCCTGTATATGAACTATAACATTTATACACACCACAAAATGTGCATATATTTCGTGAAATATAAATGCGCATATCATCCCTCCATCAGCCGTCATCAGACACATATGGTACTTCGGAAAGAATATACTATTTCAAATCTTTTGTGTGGCCCTGTAAATGCTATGTACTTCATATTATGCAAGATAGTAGCGTATAATTTATATTAAGCTTCAGTGACATATATCAATTTTATTATACATGAAACAGCTTAATATATTTAAAATATGTCACACACAATTTCCCATTTTACCATATCTAATGGAATTCTTTTGTGTGGCCCTGTAAATGAATAATAGCTACATTTTCACCTTATGTTTAATAGAATGCATATTTTAATATGTTTGACAGGGTATAACATCTTTAAAATTCCTTTGAAACGGTTTTTCCCTATTGGCCGTAATGTAATGGGAAACTTTTGATTCGCCCTGTAGATAAACTAATCATGGTAGAAACTTCATTTTCGATAGGACTTGTGCTAGGATAAACGTCAATAACGTCCTAAAATTTCATGGCAATCCGAGTATATTAACGATTTTTCCCCATGGGCCGTAATGTAATAGAAAACTTTTGATTCGCCCTGTAGATAAACTAATCATGGTAGAAATTTCATTTTCAATAGGGTTCGTGCTAGGGTAAACGTCAATAACGTCCTAAAATTTCATGGCAATCCGTGTATATTAACGATTTTTCCCCATAGGCCATAATGTAATGGGAAACTTTTGATTCTCTCTGTAGATAAACTAATCATGGTAGATACTTAATTTTCAATAGGGTTCGTCGTAGAGTAAACCTCAATAACGTATAAAAATTTCATAGCAATCAGAGAATATTTACGGGAGTTAGAGCGCGGACAGACGGACATCCGGCCAGACGGACAGACAAACCGAATGCATAAGCACTTTTCAATTTTGTTGGAAAGTGCTAAAAATGAAAAACTATAAAAGAATTTTTTGGTCAGAACTCCTCCATATGAAATTTTTTTTTTCCCACGCCGAATTAAAAAACTATGTAGAAATTTGCGACTGAACCGGGCTATGGTTTAAACTATTTTCCAGACCGGTCCGGGTTATGATGTTGACATTTTTTCAGGCCACGCCGAACTTTTCCTCCTATGGGTCGGTTTGGGACCTGACCTAGATATTTTGAGTCGGGCAGACGTCTGGCACACCAATTTAGCTTAAAAACTATACGCTGCTATTTTATATATAAAGAAAAAGCTCTATCTTAAACCGATTTTTATTGAATTGCAATTTGTGAATGTTCCCTAACAAGCGTTGAAATTGGGTTAAGAAAACACAATTTAGAGGCAGGGAAAAGTGGTGTAAGTCAGGAATTTTTGAGGATTTTGAGATTTAATATCTCTGTTGGATTTTTAGATACGGAGATGAAATTTGTTTTGTTCAATTTAGGAATGGATAAGGAATAATTTCCTAATTGGGAATTTTGCTCTACGGGGGCCGTATAAAAATTTATTTTTCGTATTTTTTCAAATAGACCCCCCATGGAGTTGCGACTTATTTTATCAGAAATTTCACCTTTTTTTATGAATTTTTGCAATTGGAAGTATGGGTCTAGGGGCAATATTTAAGGAGATAGCCTATTGTTTCGATATTTATGACTCACCCTGTATATTCACTGTATGGAACCCTATAAGTGCGAGTAATACTCTCACTTCGCAGTTTAATTTATTCTAGTTAAACTTGAAACGGGTAGTGTTATCTAGTTATATTGTTGAGGATTTAAAAACTTGAAACGGTGAAGTTTTAATGTCGGCAAAAAAAAAAAAAAAAAAAACAATTGCTGAAGTTGTATAAATAGCATGCATTAAACCTTTTCAACTCTGATGATAGAATTTTCTACCACATAATGTTAATTCCGAAATGTTATAATGGCACCCGAAAATTCAACCAAATTTATTTGAAAAAAGTTTAATGCATTTTTTCGCGTATATCGTTAACCGGGTTTTTTCTTTGCAAAATACTGATGCCAATGTGACATTTGGAATTTTGAAGAAATTTACCCACCAGAGCTCAAAGGGTTAAATACAACTTTCGATCCAACAATAAAGTCTTCAATTAAAACGGTCAATGCATTTACGAATCTGTGTCTGAAATTAAGACATTTTATACAAGTAAAATTAATCGAATCGAAAACAATGACAGAACTGCCAAGTCTCCGGCTTTTTGGATACCAGTATTATAATACAGAAATTGTTCTGTTATTTAATTGGAACATTTCGCCGATTGAATAAAACCAGATTTTCTCTAAGATATTAGTGGTATGGAAAAAGCTGAAGACTTGGTAACTCTGCAATGAATATTTTAATTTTATTAGCTGAAGTATAATCGTACGAATCGTACGAAGTATAATTTCCGAAGTAAGAAAACTTCGGAATTAATCGCTGCAAAACATTTTTCCATTGTTTTGAAATGTTCATTTGTTTCAGAAATTTTTGAGAAGTTAAGACAAAGTTGGGAGAAAATATAAGATTATAAGAGTAATAGTCTTTAGAAACTTAAGCGAAAATGCGCCCCAAAACAAATATATGCAGTAAATATTTGACCGAAAATGGGCGGCGAAAGCAAACGGGAACTTTTCGGATATTAATTACTGCATATCAGGTTATTTAAATTTTTTTTAAACCCCAAATGTTGAGTAATATGTTGCTGACATTTACATTTTAATTGTTAAGTGATGAATTATTCAATTCTTTTTTGTATTTCTACTTTTTTTTGTCTTTATTGTGAGGTTCGAATTTTATAATATTGAATTTTACTAACCATGGGTAGAAGTGCTATGAAAAAAAAATGTTGAAGCTGCTGAAGATATGCGGAGTTAGTTTTTAAAAAACCCTGAAGGTATACGGCATGTTCTTCTCTTCATTCCTTATCTAGAGTAAAATAATTCACTGCTATATTCGATTCAAATTCATAGATGGCAGCACTACTGTGAACATTACCGGATCAATATAGGGGTCTGCACGGGCCGGATTGAAAACAGGTCCGGTACTGCCCGGCCCGGCCCGCTTTATCCCGACACAATTTCCCGAAAAAAATCAGATTTTTATCATAATTAAGATTTTTTTAAAGGATACTGCTAACATATTTATGGGATGATTTTACAGTATATATTGCAGAAAATACACAGTAGCAATGTTAATGATTACTTAGATTCTTAGACTTTTAACTTCAAATCAAAATTCATTAAAAAATTGATATGGTTTAGAATAAAAGAAAAAAGAAAATTAAGATTATCATAACTTTTGAAGCTTTATAAGTAGATTTACGGAAATATTTCTTTATAATTTTAAGATTTCCTCAAATCCAAAGAAGCTAGTTTCTGATGCATTTCTGAATTCATTTCTTTTCGGAAACGCATAAGATTAGCAGGTGTTTTTATTTAGAACAGGGGCGGATCCAGAGAATCGTTTTTTTTGGGGGGGGGGGAGGGCGATACCGAGTGATATGTAACCAACAGTCACAATTTTCTGTATCTGTTGATTAAATTATTCCTTGGAGTTAATTATTAAATAAATATGACATAATTAATGTAATTTAAAAATACTACATATTCTCCATTATCCGACGTTCGATCAATCGAAACATTCGGTTAACCAATCCTTTTAGTATATAATTCCCTCTATTCTCAAAATATGGCTTATTGCAAAAACATATTGTACCTTGTAAAATAGAATTTAAGTGAAAAGTGAAACTATACATACAAAAAGTAGTTTAAAAAAATTATACTTACAATTATTCTGTTTTCACATTTTTTTTTTCTTGAATAACTCCAGAATGTCCATATTTCCACCTTTTCGTTTCGGAGGCATTCTCGATGACACTGTTATATATATATATATATATACAGGGTGTCCGAAAAGGTTGGAAACGGTCGAATAACTCGAGAAATACATATGAGATTGAAAAACGTAAATATACGTGTTAAATATTTTTAAATAAGCTACTCAGTGATACCAAATTTGACCTTCGTAACCGACCCCCTGGGGGTCAGAGGGGGTCCAACTTTGAAATCTTAAATTATAACCCCCATTTTTTATTGCAGATTTGGATTCTACGGACAAAAATACGCAACTTTTGTATTTGATGTTTATTTCGAATCCTCGTTTATCACGGTGTATTCGAGCATATTAAATCGATACATTTTTCTGCTTTTCCAACAGGATTTTCCCTAATCGAAACTAATTGGGGAGAATTTATGACATCAAATTCCTCGTCTTTTGCAAGAATAGCGTTTCCTGAAAATCACCGGTGCCGATTATTTCGATAGTACTACACACAGTTAAAAATTTGACCCATTTGCTGTAGCGTCACTCCACAGCTTTTATAGAATATCTGTTTCATGACCAATGAGAATGTTCCATAACATAGTAAAGTACACTGTAAAAAATTGACACTTTTGCAGCATCGTCACTCCACCACTTTTATAGGAAACGATTACTTTACTGTGTTATGGAGCACTCTCATTGGTCACAAAAGAGATATTCTATAATAGCTGTGGAGTGACGCTGCAGCAAATGGGTCAGATTTTTAACAGTGTAGCACTATTGAAATAATCGCCACGGGTGATTTTCAGGAAACGCTATTTCTGCAAAAGACGGGGAATTTGACGTCAAAAATTCTGCCCAATCAGTTTCGATTAGGGAAAATCCCGTTGGAAAAGCGGGAATATGTATCGATTTAATATGCTCGATTACACCGTGATAAACGAAGATTTGAAATAAACATCAAATACAAAAGTTACGTATTTTTGTCCGTAGAATCCGAATTTGCAATAAAAAATGGGGGTTATAATTTAAGATTTCAAAGTTGGACCCCCTCTGACCCCCAGGGGGTCGGTTTCGATGGTCAAATTTGGTATCACTGAGTAGCTTATTTAAAAATATTTAACACGTATATTTACGTTTTTCAATCTCATATGTATTTCTCGAATTATTCGGCCGTTTTCCAGACTTTTCGGACACCCTATATATATATATATATATTTTAAATTTAAAAAAGAAAAATAACATTTAAATTTTAACTACTATTGCCTCTGTATCCCAAAGTATAGAGAAATAAGAATGAAACACAGTTTAAAGATTTCCGGACGAACTGTTATCAGCAGTGTTGCCAATCTGGGAATAATTACCCGAATTGCGGGTATTTTCAAAGGCTTCAGGGTATTTTCGACGTACAAGTTTTAATATTTTACTCTTTTATCATTAGTTTATATTATTTTCTCACTGGCAACGTCAACCAGAATTTCGTATCCTAATGTGTGTTTCAAGCAGCGATGACAAATGAAGATGAATTAGAGGGGAGTGAGTGCGTGGTCATTGTTAGGGCCAAACCTTGAGGGGTCGTGTGTAGGAAATTTTGTTTCTCCCATTTCTCTGTAAGTAATTAAACCAGGATTTTTCTAACGACTGTCGAATCTGTTCTTACAATAGAAAAACCATTTACCCCTTCTTGTGGTGCTGTATTACATAAGGATTTATCGGTCGGTCAAGGCAGGCTGTCGAAGGTGCAAACGATTAGTTATTCGGTCCGTTTAAAGTTTTTCTCCCTTCTTGGAAAATCTTCTTTCTATGCAAAAAGAAAGAATTCATGTTTATCAGATTTCATCTGGTCAGAGAAAAGAGCCGGACCTTCGATGAAAGAACATTTCATATCCTCAGTGTAAAATAAAGAATGAAAAATCTTTCAGTAAGATGGTTGTCGGGCACATTGATAAAGGGTTAAAAAATGTCAAAGTATGAGAATTTGTCAAGCGAGTCTATATCGTTTTAGCGCAAATAACTGACTTCGTGCATTGATTTCATACAACAGATGAAACTTTGATGGAAATTGAACTTCAAAAACATTAGATTAAAAAAAAAAAAAAAAAAAAGCATCATTTTGTTTCATTTTGCGACGATTTTGAATCACCTTCATATGTTTTTTGGGGGGGCGATCGCCCCGATCGCCCCTCCCCCCCGTGGATCCGCGCCTGATTTAGAAATATGTAATCGAATGGTGTTATTAGTTTTTTGATACAAGCAATTTAAGAAAATGCTGTCAACGTTAGCGTTTTGAGTCAAATTTCTGCACCCAAATGACAAGATTCTTTTTTATCTCAACAAGTGTCTACAAGTATCTTATTTGAAAAAAATGGAAAACGCTATACGATTCCAAAACCCTTCAATAGTCAGGCTTGTCTATTTTATACCTTTACAGTTAAAAATTAGTCAGAAAATGTGTCAAACTTTCGCGTTGTCGAGAAGTAAATTTAAGAACCACAAAGATGTATATTTTTAAAGGTAAGTATACACAACTTCTTTATCGCTAGTAATACTTTTACAAATCATGTTATCTTTCTTTCACATCTTGAGAACAATTAAGTCTAGTTCCAGCATGGCTCGACTACAATTAGAAAAATAATGCAAGCATGATCTCGGCGCGCCTCGAGTCTGCTAAAAAATATTAAGCCCGGGCTAGACACAAAGTAATTCTCCGATGCCGATCTCTACACTGTACAAGTTGCATTCCTGTGTTGATATTGTCAAACTAGTATCGGCTCTTGACACACATTTATACTTATTCTGGTTAAAGCCATATTCAGTGAAAATATCTCGTATTTTATCGTTTCTGCTGAAAGTTTTCTTTGCCGGGCCGTGTCGTTGAAAAAATTATTCTAATCCTTCCAGCCCGTGCAGACCTCTAAATGTAGCCCTTTTATAAAAGACGGGGGAAAAAAACACTAAACAAATTTATAAGCATAAAAAGCGAGATTTTGATTAATACATTTTATAATATAAATTGAAATAGAAATTTGAATATTGAGTTTTTAAATTTACTTTTTTTTATGCTTAAACATTTACGTAAGAAAATTAAAACTGAATAGAAGCAGTGAATTGAATTGTATCAGTCCCCTCCCACTCCCCTCAAAAAATTGGAAAAAATTGTTCCTTAATGAAATAATCTTTTAGGCACTCGGTTTAAATAAATGCAATTCAAAAAAGATTTAACACATTCTTCATTAATGAATAATACTTAGCTAGCAATTGATTTTGAAAAATTTATGTATAGTAGACAATTTCGAAGTAAGCATGTACTCTTACTACACTTGAATTAAGAATCAAGAGGCGAAAAGATAAATTCCGCCATCTATTCATAAAATGGCAATATGTTTTCATATTAATCAATAGATGGCAGCACCTTTTCTGATTATTAACCAGTCATTCGGGAGAAAATTTAGTAGGGGGGAATATGGACTTTAGAGAAATGGCATGTTATTTAATAGGAATATTTTTGAGTGCAAAATTTGGAGTACAAGGATTTTTTCTATAAGTCTTATAAAGTTTTCTTGATTTGAAACATAACCTTAATAAAAATAATAAAAATCAGTCATTGAATATATACAGTGCCAGCGAAAAACAATTTGACATTTGTGGTTTTATACGTTTTGTTAAATATCTAGAAATATATATGAGGAATTATTCTGGAACTTCAGGAGTGTAAACAAAATAGTACATGTCATAGATTATCATGAAGATTTTTTCCCGAAATTCCATAGGGGACTGTCAACAAATTGAAAATGAACGAAGATCTTATGGATAACCCTGTCAAAACTAATGTGTCAAAAGCATTCAGATTGCAGATTATGATTAAATGGTTTATTGTAATAAATTGTGTTCATTTTTATGACGATAGCATGTATACTTGTAGAGAAATTAAGATTTTTATAAAAATGGTCCCAAATTTTGCGAGGTTTTTTGTTTACAATTTGCAGAGTTCTTAATAGAAAACAATGTACAACAATGTCGCAGATTCACATTTTTTTTATGTCTAATTTTATATGACAAAATCAAAACAAAAAACTTTTTTTAAAATATTTTCCGCTACTATGACTGCTTAGATTATACGTAATTTAAAATGTATCTTGCTTAATTATATCTTCACTATGAACATAATTTAAGGTTTATATTACAATACAATTAGTGATTAAATTATGATTAAATTAAACATACCCATTTGACATAATTAGTCTGTGTGTTCTTGTACATGTGTACACATTAAACAAACTAGTTTTATCTTTGAATTTAACTTCCCTTATACTGACAATAAAGTTTTGTGAATAGTCCTGTAACATTAATGTAGATGAAATATTAACGAAAGTTACCACACCATCCTTCGAAATAGTCATCTCCCATAACTATGCACCGCTGAGATCTGCTATACATGTCCTAGGAAATTTGCAAGAAGCTTTCTTTTGGGATTGGATGTCAAAAATTGGATGTGCATTTCATTGGATGTCAAAAATAGGGTCAAATCTCTTTCAAAGAGAGTTCGAGTCGTAGTAATAGGAAGAAGTCTGTAGGATTGAGATCTGGCAAGTATTGTGGATGTTTAATTTGCACCACCACTCATGAATTTCTTTCAGTGTCTTCCAAAACTTAAAACCAAACTTTAAACTGATCTTTTGTTCGTTCATTTTCCTGTTCTCAGTTAAGAACTAACACACTGAACAAGCACTTAGTAAAGCACGTCTTGCACAGAACATGAACGACGCTCAACTGAATTCTCCCACTCACCGTTGGGAGAAAATGGTGAATACTTGCCTCTATGCAGGTGCAGCGTTTTGTTTCCCCAGTGTTGCCAGATCGGTCGTTCTGAATTCATTCTCCGAACTTTTTTGTCAGAGGTAGTACAAACACTATTGTTTTTATGCATTTGTTTCTTATGTGGTCACTGCATTTTTTGGGGCTTAGAAACCACTGGCTTCTTTCAGAATTTGGGAATCTGCACTTAGTCTATGGGCGAGAATTGGTTTCCTAAGTGTGTTTTCAATTATGTTTTCCAGCTGAGTTGTATTTTCGTTTACTAATATATGTTTATAAAGTTAAATAAATTCGGCTGTAGAAAAGAAATCGAACACATTACCGACAATTAAAGAGTATGGTAAGTAGTCGGTAGTTGATAAAATTACGTTTTCAACTATATTTTGCGTTTTCTTCTTTCATCAAATAGGGTTAAAGTATTCCAGAAGTGGTGAAGTGTTTCTGCAGGACGCATATTTTTTTAATTAGGTGCAGAGATCCTATTTTTGCGTGCAGAGAGATAAAGTACGATTAACAAAAATACAATTTAAATCAGCTAAAATGCTAGTTTTACGTATTCAATTTTATTGTTCAATATCATTTAGAAACTGAGTAGATTAAGCATTTAGAGTTCGACTCTTTACATTATTTCTTAAAGTCTAGTTAAATAACACTACCAGAAGGCATTTTTAAGTATGTGTACAGATATTTAACGTAGATAATGTGTTTCAAGAGTTCATATTAAACTAGTGAGCTACGCCCGCTAGCTGGGCCACTTTTTCCAAACGAACCTCGATATTAAGCAGTGTATAATAAGCAAAAAAATTCATTTAATAAGCAAGTCTTGGTGTTGGAATCCTCAAGCACAAAAAAAGTAAATTAAAGAGCTATTGTTGTTATGCGCCCATTATCCCGTTAAAAATATGTGATTTCGCACGGTGGGCGCTACGCGCACTTCAAAAAAAAGATTGTGGATCGGAGCCATGGTCGCTTCGCGCCCATCGTCCCGTTAAAAATATTTGGTTTTGCACGGTTGGCGCTACGCGCCCATAAGACTTTTTTTCGTATTTTTTGGTTCATCAGAAGCAGACTTTTACGCAGACTCTGAATATGTAATCAGTTTTTTCTACTTTAAAAGCTGTCTGCATGATGGTTTAAGAAAAAACGCGCAAAAAAAAGTTTCGGTATATTTTCTTTGTGGCGGCCTGTTTTATTTCTAAATTCAATATTTTAACGAAAACTACGGTAAATAATCGACGGCAAGTCAAAAAAATTGATGCGGAACAAAGCGCAATTAGCGTGGGGTGAAAAAGAGGCTTTCGGCTGGCTCTTCTTTTTGCGCTCTTAGCCAAAGGGGAAAAGTTTTAATCATTCACCACAAGGTGGCGCAGTGTAACTCGAGCGAGCTCTTTTTGGAAAATGAGATGTTTTGCGTTCCGTTTCCCGAGGGGTTTTTAATTCATAACTTTTTTAATTTTGGTCCACGGTCTCGAAAATGCCCGAAATGACTTTCCCGGAATTTTTCGAATCGAAAGACACCTCTCGCGACTTCCAACTCGCCTGCGTTGCGAACTGTAATCGGCTTCAAGCAGACAGACACACAGAGGCACACGGATTTTATTAGTATAGATGAATATATCTTGTATGGGATTACAAGATCGAAATTCCTTATTCAATCAGATAAACAGATTTTCACTTCAAGTTAGACCCAGTTTCTTCAACGATAAGTTAAAGAGAGTAACGACATTTTCAAAAGATTTACTTTCCTTTCTTCAAAATGTGATGACTTCACTGAAGTGCTGCAAAAAGGACATTTTTCATGTTCAATCAGTAATGCGCTAAAGCTTCATTGCTTCACTCAAAAAGTAGCTCATATCTGATACGATGTCACTGACCGAATTACAATATACTTCGGAACGTTCTGCGTTCTCATGACATTTTACACAAAACAAACTTCTTCTGTTAAAATTGTAAAAAAAAAGAAAAGAAATCCTTGTTGTTTTGGAATGAGACAATTAGTGGTTTGTGACGCTGATTTACTCTATATAAAATGTTTATTGTAGTGTGCTCTGCCGCAATCTAAATTTTTATCACAACCTTTTATACACCCTGTATATCTCAATAAGTAAAAATTACTTGCATCGAACAAGTTTTTCTCCCTTTCAGATATGAATGATAACCTAATTAAACTATAACTTTTTCTCTCTTAATTATCACAAGAAATACTTTTATACATCCGGAGGAACCTTTTGTTTTCCCGTTTCGATTGATGCGAATAATAGCCTTTATTACACGAATGCAGGACAGCAGTATATGCAGTAGCCCCAATGCTATTGTTCCATTATGCACAGTGTGATATCAAATCATTCTACACCACTGTGAGTAAATTGCCTTGTCAGGTGCTTTTATAGGGCTCATTTAGAGTTTCAGAATTAATTGCGATTAAATCTTTGAATTTGCATAAGTTCAATATTTGGTTTTCTGTCGATAATTTTGATTGTGTTGTTTTGTTATAACTATTCCATATTCACAGTTTAGTTTTAAAAATTAAGTACGAAATTTTTTTATATTTGATAAGCTGATATGTTAATATTAAAAAAATCTATGCAAAAAATAAAAAGAGTAAATGATTTATAGTTAATCACATGTGCAACTTATAGAAGTATAAATTAAGATAAAGAGAAATTTTAAATCAATTTAATTTCTATAATTTCTTTAGATGATTGGTTGTATTGTGTAGGAAAACAGCATTATTTTTTCAATTCTTATGAAAAAAAATATTTGAAACCTATATATATGTCTAATAATGGGAAAAATAGTAAAAAAAATAATTTAAATTTTTTTATCTAAAATTTGATATTTTATGACGTATACCCTATGTACACAATTTGTGTTTTAAAATATTGTATTGCTATATTTTGGGACTAAATGAGCTTAAGTTACTTAATTATATCTGCTTAGCACTTTGCAATTGTTTTTATATTAAATCGATCATTTCAATATTAAATCATTCAAAAAAGTAATAAAATGCAATTCACGAATCATTTTCTCCCATTTTTAACAGCACGCTCGCTGCTTAAACTTTTCCTTCCGAAAAATGATTTTTTATAAAAGTAAATACAAAAATTTTTAAAGAGTAACTGTTTTCCTTATTTAACAGTTGATTTCTGTGAATATATAAGGAGAATATTTTTAACTAAGCATAATTTTAGAATAAAGGTGAATTTATTTATTAAAACTTAAGTTTTAATTGATTTACAAAATTGTAAATACTGCGTAGTGCAGAATTAATACAAAACTGAACTAGTTTAAAAAATGCTTGAGCATTCTTAGCCCTTATACTCACAAGCTTTAATTATCTTTTATTTAAGGTCATCTGCCTATCATCCACGAATTATTTTTCTTTCAGTATCTTATAAGAGTAATATATTGTTTACACAAAAAATTGGGAAAAAATTGTTCACAAATACATTTAAATAAAAATAATATTGCCCAATATAAATTGATGGCATTGAGCTCTCAGGCTATGCACAGTAATTGTATACTACAGTCTTATATTTTCAAAGTATAATGCCCTTCGAAAAATAATTTAAGAGGGGAAATACCCCAACCCTTTGTTTCTCCTCCTTATACTTAATCATTGAACCCCCAAAATTAATCAGGGATGCACCTTATCAGATAATAAACCTATTTACAAAATTCGAAGCAAGTCGGATAATTTTGCATAAAAATCCATTTACATAATTTAAGAGGAGTTATTCCCCTTTCCCTCCTTTATACGTAACAATTAAACTTACAAAACTATTTAGAGATCCACCATATCAGAAAGAACCTACTACCAAAATTTAAAGCAAATCTGATGATTCAGCATAAAAACCCATTTATCTAATTTTAGGGGGTAATCGTCCGTTCACCTCTTTATTCTTAACAAATGAACCCACAGCTAACCAGGGAAGCGTCTTATTACAATGAACTTGTATCCAAAATTTGAAGCAAATCGGTTAATTCTGCATGAAAAACCATTTACCTAAATTTAGAGGGATATTCCACCTACCCCCCTTCCCTTTATACTTATAGAATGAATTCCCAAAACAAATGAGTGAAGCGCTTTATCAGAACGAACATATATCAAAAATTTAAAGCAAATAGCGTGAAAATTCCATTAACCTAAATTAAGGGGTGTCATTTCCCATTCCCCCTCCTTTATACTTATCCAATGAACACAAAATACAAATAACGGAGGCACCTCATCAGAATGATCCTATATCTAAAATTTGAATGAAATCTGATAATTCTGCATGAAAAACTCATATATATAAATTAAGGGGAGGGGTATTAGCCTTCTTTCCCCCTTATACTCATCGAATGAGCTCCCTAAACTATTCAGGGAAGCGCCTTATCAGAATAATCCTATTTCTAAAATTTGAATGAAATTTGATAATTCTGTATGAAAACCCCATTTACATAAATTAAGATGAGGACTATTATCCCCTTGTTCCCTCCACCCTTATACTTATCGAATGAACTTTCAAATTTAATGAAGGAAGCGCCTTACCAGAATACAAAATAAACCTATATCCAAATTCTCAAGTAAATCGGATATTTTTATGATGAGTTATCACGTTACATACATACACACAGAACAGACGGCCACATAGGCTATCATACTTTGATAGCCTGAGAGCTAATAAAACATTATACATTTAGAAATCATGTAAAGAGACAAAGTTTTAAATCTTAAAAGCATAATTGTCTAAAAAACATTCACAGGATATTTTACAATTTTTCTCTCTCATCACCAATACAACATTAAGATCTTAAGGCTTTTACAAATATTCCTGAGAAATTCATATGAGGCATCGTTTATATTTTTCTTAAAGTCAGCTACACTCTAAAAAAAATGTGTAAATTTACACATAAAAACAGGTATATCGATGATACAAAAACGACATGTCTATGTGTGTAAATTGGTGTGTAAATTGCCAAAATACACGCCTAATGTGTAAATTTGAAAATACATATTTAAAGTGTAATTTGATGATAATTCCAAATGTGTAAATGTTATCTGATAAGTCTTGAAATACACACTTTAATGTGTAAATTGCAGAAGAATACACATATTTATGTGTAATATTCTCACACATACATATGTGTAATTTTCTGTGATTAAACGTATTTTTGTGTATAATGCAAAAAACACTTACTATTGTGTTTTATGTAAAATACTCAATTTTTTGTGTAGTATGTAAATTACACAGATTTTTGTATAATATGCAAAATACATGGATTTTTGTGTAGCATTCTCTTCATATAAATATTTCTGCTGAACATGTGGAAAACACAGATTTGTGTGTAATAATGAAAATACTTAGATATTTGTGTAATATTCCAAGCAGACATATTTTTATGTATTTAGCGTTAATATTATATGTTTTAGAATGTTTAAATTGGGAATTAATTCCAAATGATTAATAATGATAATTTTAATGATTAAAAAAATTGTACAAAGAACAATATAATTTACTGATTGAGATTATATTTTCTGGTAGCTCTGTTTGATGCCCAGAAAATAGAGTACCGGCAATGTATTTTGGCAATTTTCACACCACACTAAATAAAAGACAAATCATTTTCTTATCACCGATATACCCGTTTTTGTATAAAGCATGATAAACTGAAATTTTATTTACCAATTTGTAATTTCTTTTAGAGTTGGTTTATAGTTCTACAATCGTGAGATCACAGTTTATGCGCAGACTGTGCATAATTTCTATTCCTTACAATTTCTGTCTTTTAAATTAAAATTAAAAAGAAATTCTCTCGGTCATATTTACAGCTATAACAACTCATATTGTTTTTAATATTTTAAAGAGCACTTTTATCAGAAATATTTATTATTAATAATATTAATAATACATTTTAATATTCGTAATATTAATATTAATAGTATTAATAATACATACTTTTACATTAATAATATTAAAACTAGCTATCCAAGTACATTAATTTGTGTTTCACCAGTATTTCGTAATCTGAAAGATAACGAATGTTGTTATTTTGCGTACTATTCAATATCCATATGGCCATAGGCTAAAAAAGAATTTTGGGAGATGTTTAGAAAATATTGCGTTGCAATAAGATTTAACTGATATTAGAACTTTCTCCTACATTCTGCGCATTATTAGACATGATTCTTTCAAGAAAGTAACTTTTATTTTAAATTTAAAGAGTGAAATATGATGTTTGAAATAAAAGAATCGCAAACAGCGCAGAGAAAATTAACCAAATAATAATAATAATTATTATTATTATTATTATTAAATGCTTAAGCATAAAATGAAGTCATATAGTAAATGCATAGACATACAATAACATTACTGTATGTAAATATTACAGCCATACCTAGTACTCGGCCTATACCGAGTAGTTGTAAGAATTTCATTTTTTTCATATGAATTTATAACTGATCTGTAAAAAGTTATTCGAATATCAATGTATAATATGTGTAGTAATTCATAAAACTATTTACTCTGTATTTAACAATATGTCTGCAAAATATAAAAAAAGCTAAGAACAAAATCCCTAAAAAAATTTCACATTTATACAAATAAAAATACTTTTTTGTATATAGGAAAACAGAAAAGACTTATTTTGGATAAAGAAACTGAAAATACAATAAATGCAATAAAAAATTAATAATTAAATTTTTTTTTTCAAATTATGGTGTAAAAACACCAAACGTTCTACATTATCAGTAGACAGGGTATTTCTTTTACTACTATAAATTTGGCCGGCCTCTAATACGTTCAGAATAAACAGTTGTTGAAGGTGAATTGTCAGGTTCCTAGAAGACATCTGCCCTGAATTAGAAAGGAATAACATTTCCTTATCTGAATATTTTATGTATTGTGGGTTGTGTATCCGTGAAGCTCGAAATACCTTTCTTTCTTTTCTATAATAACGAATGACAGATGTTGACACAGGTGTGCAGATGACGCACTCGTTGATGAATGAAAGTGATGGCCGCGGGGCGTGCCTCAGCTGTCATCTAGCTATTGGAGTGATGTGTAAACAGTAGATGTCATGACTCAAGGTCGGTATGCGGAATTGAACCAATGGAGGAACTCTAAGAGGCCCTGCTGGGGGAAGGAAGATCTCTGACAAGGTCAACTCTGGACTGAGAGGTTAGACAGTTCTCGCTTGGCGTTGAGACCGATAGGTCGCTCAGGATTTGTGGTCCTGTTGGATAGTGTATATTTTGAGCGTGGGACAAGGCGTCCCAGTGGATAGTGTTATAGGCCGAGAAGTGAAGCCTAGTACCCTTGTGTATTGAGATTCTGCAGTAATCTCTGATAAAGCGTATCTAACGTGCGTTGAGTGTGAGGAAGAAAGTATAAGTTGAACGGTACACAACCAACGTTTATTGTAGTTAATTTAATGTTGAACCGGATCATCTATATCCGAGTTGTAATTGTAGATAGTTGTAAATATTGTTTCTTGTGTATATATCTATATCTTAAATAAACTGTTAGTTCAGTTCATTAACAGCGTCTGTGTTATTTTACCTAATCCTCACAGCAGGTGACCGATATCACCCATTAATATCGGTGGTGGCAGCTAAAACTACCTAGGACATTCTTCGATGTTTTGTGGACTGAGAGGCAAATTGTTGGCAGCGTCGGGATAGAATCGCCTGAAACCAGTGACCAGCGAGCCGTGTTGCAGTCTGTTAATGCCAGAGTATCCAGTGGAATTCTTGTGTGGTCGTGCCATATCGTCGAGTATGTGCTAAAGCATCGTGCCGGATCGTCGATTGTATGCTAAAGTGTCGTGCCGTATCGTCGAATGTGTGTAAAGTGTCGTGCCGTAGCGTCGAATGTGTGTAAAGTGCTGTGCCGTATCGTCGAGTATGTGCTAAAGTATCGTGCCGGATCGTCGAGTGTGTGATAAAGTATCGTGCCATATCGTCTAGTGTGGACTAAAGTGTTGTGCGTATCTTTATTAGAAAGAACTAAGCTGAACTGTGTTGTGCCATATTACCGCTACATCGTGAAGCTACCTGTGATTAGAAAAGTAATCCAGCAAATAAAGTATAAGGTAAGGTGTTTTGATCATTCATTTCTTCTGACATCTCGAACCAAATTGTATTGTTGTATAATTAATAGTAATTTAAGTAAATTGTCTATGTAATTTATGTGCAATGAAATAATTGTGTTCAGATAGGTGTAAAGAATTAGTAACCATATTGCTATTGTTTTAAAGAAAGGTCATAATAATTTGAGATGATAATGATATGCTATTTATAATGATATTAGTGAACTAAATTAATGCATTAAATCTAAATTATTGTTAAAGTAATTGTTAAATGAAGCAATACTGTTTAAATTTTAAGAGTTACATTATTAAAATTCTAAGCAAATGAAAATTTTAATTGGCCAATACTAGTGAGGAAAAAAAAAGGCTCAAAAGAGAGTGGTCCTGTTGGATAGTGTATATTTTGAGCGTGGGACAAGGCGTCCCAGTGGATAGTGTTATAGGCCGAGAAGTGAAGCCTAGTACCCTTGTGTATTGAGATTCTGCAGTAATCTCTGATAAAGCGTATCTAACGTGCGTTGAGTGTGAGGAAGAAAGTATAAGTTGAACGGTACACAACCAACGTTTATTGTAGTTAATTTAATGTTGAACCGGATCATCTATATCCGAGTTGTAATTGTAGATAGTTGTAAATATTGTTTCTTGTGTACATATCTATATCTTAAATAAACTGTTAGTTCAGTTCATTAACAGCGTCTGTGTTATTTTACCTAATCCTCACAGCAGGTGACCGATACCACCCATTAATATCGGTGGTGGCAGCTAAAACTACCTAGGACATTCTTCGATGTTTTGTGGACTGAGAGGAGCGTCCGACAGTGAATATAAGAGTTTTTTTCAAGGTTGCACATAATCGGAAAAGTTTTTTTTTTTTCCTCTTACCATGCAAATGGAATGTCAGTTTTACATGTCTTCTGTTAAGGAAGCCTGTATCTCTTTTTGTACCAATTCTTCATGCGGTGATTTTAAACTAGTACTAGTGCCACAATCTTTTTGTTCATTCACAATTTCCTCAAAACATTGCCAGAAAATAGATGAAATTTTTGCTAGCATTTTCTCTTTTGGTTCGTCGACATTAGCATTCTCATATTTATTTTTTGTTTCTTTGGTGGATTTTCAAGTTCTAGATCATCTAAACTCATCAATTTTAGAGCTTGCTTTTTAAGGCAATCTTGATTTACACATTTATAATTTTCATTGAAAAAGATTAGTTTTTACTGAGATATTTAAAAAATAATAAATTTAAAATAACATAATATAATCTGTACACGTGAAAAATGAAAAGAAACTGCAAAGCCAATACAATTTTTTTTAATCAAACGAAAATAAGGTACAGACAGTTACAAAATAAATATGAAATGTTTGCCTTATTCAATGAATTGTTACAGTAACCAATAAACATTTTTATTTTTGATAGACAGATTTCAATGGTTGGAATAAATTGAAGGGTTAAAGAATGTTTAAATTTTTTATTAGTTAATAACTGTAGTTGTCATGTATCAATTCTCCTTTTTTATTAGTTTTGAACTGTCAAAAATCGTCTTTAAAAGGTGCAAAAATAAATTTCAAATTTAATGAGTGAATTTATTTATACTATACATGTATATTATATTTATATGCACACACAGGTATAGATATGTGTATACAGGTATATATATGTACACCTATGCTCACATTATGCACACATCAGTGTTTTATTTTCTTATTATACAACTACTCGGTACTCGGCATTCTGTACTCGGTACTCAGCCGAGTAGTCAGTGGCCGAGTAGCCAAAGTACTACTCGGTACGCCACAAGTAAATATCATCAAAAATATTTCTTAAAATAAAATAATACCCCATTAAAAGACACGTACTATGAGTAGTACATCATACCTGAAAGGACTAAATCAGATTATTTTGATATAAATTGGAATTTTATGATCTTTGTCCCCAGTGTTCAAATACTGAATGACTACCAAGGATTTTAGTCTACCATAACAAAAAAACCCTTCTAATTGCTAACATAGTCTGTGTCTTTATCCTTTAACTAACATAACTAATAGTTCATAGTTACAGACATTATAAAAACTACAAAGTAATTTTATAATGTCTGTAACTATGAGCTATTTTTAGTAGTAGTTTCCTTTGTAGCATATAATAACATTATATACATTAATATTTTGAAATAATATTATGCAATATTATGCAAAACTATATTAAATACTAGTGATATCTACATTTATTCCAATTATTAATAACTGCATTTAACATAAATTATAAACACTATTTAAAATTAATAATTATTAAACAACAATCTCTGTATTTAGGAACATAATATACATTTTTAATTAGCATAAAATTAGTAATAATATAATTTTTAACTAGTATATAACATATTTTAATTACTAAAATGATTATTAACAATTTTGTGCTCATTCTAGAAAGAAAAAAAGGGAAGATGCTAGTTCCAAAAAATACACTATTTCATGGGGAAATATACTTAGTAATTTGTTTAGTAATTATAAAAAGCATTCAGTTTCTCATTATGATAAAGTGCCATTAATTTTAATAATTTTATGAATTACAAATTGAAAAATGCAATTAAATAATAACATGTTTTAATTTTTTTCTTAAGAAATAATTCTCTATCACTTTCATTGGATCTTGGGAACTTAGATTAAGAAGTAATGTGTAATTTGGAAGTTGTATTACAAGAAATCTGTGTTTACTGTAAGTGAATTTAATTATATTGTAATAAGGTAGGGTGCAATAATAGGTTGTTGCCTGGTGTAATATGGTTAAGTTAAAATTATTTACAACGTTAGAACACCAGAATATTCGAATTCCAAGCATACCGGTTTCGGTAGCATATAGCATACCTTCCTCAGTGCTAAAGATAGTGGAGATTTGCTCATATATATATAGGGAGGATGGGGATTCAAGTGATAAGTTTCTTGACCAATAGGAAAACAGAGGATCCTCTGTTTTCCTATTGGTCAAGAAACTTATCACTTGAATCCCCATCCTCCCTATATATATATGAGCAAATCTCCACTATCTTTAGCACTGAGGAAGGTATGCTATATGCTACCGAAACCGGTATGCTTGGAATTCGAATATTCTGGTGTTCTAACGTTGTAAATAATTTTAACTTAAGGTAGGGTGCATTTTGCCAATTTCATAAGAAGAAAGTTTTTCCACCCTAAAAAAGTGCTTAGAGGAAACAGCAAATAGATACAGAATTAATAACAACTACAAATAAGTAATTTCATCAATTAGTAACACAATTAACAAAATTAACAAATTTATTTGCATCTCCTTTTGCAATGTATCAATAGCCTGAATCTAAATTTACATCCACGTTTGCATATATTAACCCCCCAAAATATGTCAGCACATTCATACACACATGCAAAGTAAATATAAGGAATAGCCAATTATATATGAAACCCTCAAAACATTAAACAGTACCATTATTAGCACTTAGTGGAAGCTCTCAGCATTTACTGTTTCAGACAGTTTTGCTGCCTGAATTAATCATGAAAATTTTTATTTGGTGTATATGAGTTGAAAAAGTAAAAATATTCAACTTTTACTGAATGAGCTCTTGCTATGCTTAATATTTTATTACATTTTTTTCTCATGCCTTCTTTTACAATAGCGATTCAACCGACGTCATTATTTAATTCTATTTTTAGTTCCAATATTTGCTATAAATTTATTATTGCAAAAGCAGAATGAGAAAATAAGATTTGGCTGCTTTATTCGTTTATTTGCAGAAAATTATTATACTTGCTATGCCTATATTATATAAAAGAATCAATAATTTGATTATTAAAAGGAAATTATGACATTGTAATTTATACCAGATTTGAATATCATTTTTAAATTAAATGATTTTTATGCTTATAAGATAAAAACTATGCTTTTTACAAAATTATCATGCTTAAGTCTTTGACAATACTCAGAAATTAAGCTTAGAAATAATTATTTAAAGCTTTTTTGTGTATTCAAAAGTCAATACTTGTAGAAACTTGCCAAATTATGGTAACTTTAGATTTTAATACTTTTTTCTGTCATTTTAAATCTTAATAAAATTTATGATTTTAGTCAATGATTAAAAAAAAAATTGATTTAAATTACGATTTATTTACCGGTTTAAGTCAGCTGACTAAAATCGTTCGCTCCCTATGAAAAAATAATAAAAGCTTAGTTTGCATTTATTTATTTATTTATTGTGATTACATTATTGTGATTTATTGTTGATACATTACTAGAAGTGTGTCCATTACTGGCACATCTACCTGTACTGAAGTGTAATATGTAATACTTTAAAATAGCTTGCTTCAAAAAACTCCCCCCCCCCCAACAAAAAAATGCGCGCATAACTTTTATTTATTTATTTATTTATTTACATTCCTATATATATATTTATTTATTACAGGTTTATATAATACATCTTAAGAAATATCAAAATTTTTTATAAATACAGAAACACACAAAAAAGCATAAATGAACTAAAAAAATGCAATCTATTTAATTTTATTATTATTATATCGATGTACACAAATTAATTATATTTTTAAGATAATAAATTCACAAATAATGAAATTAAAAACACTAACTAATTTAATAAAAATACTGGGCTCAGTTTTAACAAAGTTCATTTATACAGTTAATTCAATTTCTAACCAAAAATAATCTCATTCTTGCAAAAATGTATCATTTTACAAATAATCTCATTTTTTCAAAAATGAGACATTTTACAAATACATATATATATCCATATACATATCATGTATATAATTCTTTTTAGAATAAGTGCAAAAAATATTTCACTAAATGTGTTAAATTAGAGTTTAAATTCAAAAGTCAATTCAATAACTAATACATATATGTATACTTCTCTTTCTTCATAATTATAGCTTTTATAGAATGGTCATAAGTATGCTTAATATGAAAGAACGCAGTCACTTTTGTGACACTTTTGGAACTCGGACAATGATTAAGATTTTCTAATCTAAATTTTACTAATTCAATAAAATAATCATAATTTAGTTGAAATATGATAGCATTTTTATGATAAAACTTTCATAACACACAGAAATCATAAGCATTTTTTTACATTTTTACATAATAAAAGGAATCTGAGCTAGAAAAATATTAGATATATTCAAATAGAAAAGAAACAAACAATATTAGAAAATAAAGCACCGAAATTTTATCATTTTCTTAAATATAATAATGCTGTTAATACTTTATAATGGCATTTAAATTCCTTAATTTTTAGTTGTATGTCAAAAAACTTACAGTTTAAATATAAAAAACTGAACCATGAAAATCTATTAAATTAGTTGTCAATTGAAAAGCTTTATTTTCATTAGAACAAAACATTTATATCCCTTTGTTATAGAATATCCAATTTTATGCCGGTAAAATCACAATAGAAAAGAAAAAATAGTTAAATTTTTTCTAAATATGAAGACAAACATTCTGTGATAATTAACATTCCTCAATCATTTTTAATTGCATTAATATTTATTCTTATTTTTTGAGTTAACAGAGGAGAACAAACTTTCCTCTTTTGACATGTTCTATCCTAAAAATGGCGAAACTACGATACAGCAGATGTTTTCAATTTTCACCTTTCACCTGCGTACTTGCTATTATACAAAATTCAGACGAACATTTAAAATAACACAAAAGTTCATGTAAATCCAGGTATTTTTCTAATTTTACACATTTGTCTGGGTAACCAACCGACAACAACTTGCAGTCTTAATATCACAAAATAAATGCACATAAAAACAAGTAATTCTTTTTACAAAATGTGTAATTTTTATGACAAGTGGGTGATTTTGGAAATTTACACACTTATCAATGTATATAAGAACTATGCGTAAATTACAATAACACACCAATCGGTGTCAATTGAGGTATTTTTCTACTTTTACACACTTATTTATGTTTTTCAAGTGATAACAAATTACACACTTAGTTTCAAAAACTAAATACACATAAAAACAGGTAAAATTCTGCAAAAAAATGTGTAAAGTACATGGCAAGTGTGTAAATTTACAAATTTACACTTAAATGTGTGTAAATTTGACTAATTTACACATTTATTTTTTAGAGTGTAAATATGTATTATCACTTTTTTTTGTTATATCTTACAGATTTATATTTCTAATTTGATGTATTGTTCTCATTCAAAATGGGTAATCTTTAGATAATCATAGTTATTTCAATTTTGAAATAAAAGGTTATATGTGCAGGTTAAAACGTTGTTAGCTGCAATAAGATAATTACAGAATACATCATGTGTTTTGCAATGATATTGTGGCTAACAGCAATATTTTCTTATAGACAAATGCTGTCTAAAATGAAGGCATGAAATTTTAAATGTCTTCCTTTTTTTGAGTAAATGGCATAAATATTTAATATATTATTTTCTACATTTTTTAAACATTTTAAAATATAAATGCCTATGAAACTGCAACAGTTAACTCAAACGCGTTTTAAGTTTTGAAACACACTCTGTATGGCGAAAGATGACCGGCCACTTGCGATTTTTGACATTTTCTTAAATATCTAGAAAAAAGCACGAGGAATTATCCAGATACTCTAAGTGTGTAAACAAAATAGTACATGTCATACATTTCCGTGAAGATATTTTCTTCACACCCCTTAGGGGACAGTCAAAAAAAAAAAAAATCTTTTGATAACTGTCAAAACTAATGCAGCATTATAAAAGCATTCAAACTTTAGATTATGATTAAGTGACTTATTATAATGAACTGTATTCATTTTTATGCGGATAGCATGTATACTCGTAGAGAAATTGAAGGTTTTCTAAAAACAGCCACAAAGTTTTTCAAGTTTTTTGCTCATAATTTGTGGAGTTCTTAATATAAAATAATGTTCTTCTTCAAAAATATGATAAACAACATTGTATATCATACTCTGTAATCAAAATTAAAAAATGATAAAAAATGTATGAAAAATGGGCAGATTTACTAATTTTTCGTGAAGTCTATCAAAATTTCATATGCATATTGTGTTAGCAAAATGTATAGAGCAACTTTTGTGAAAAGCTCAATAACATAGCTTGAAAATTCTGAAAAAGATTGTCTATAGTATAAGGTCAAAATCCGTTATTCCCAAAATGAAGCAAAAAAATGAAGTGTTGGATCCAAATAGGGTAGTACGTGCCATATTGTGCCTTTTATATTGGCACTAATCAATGGATACATGGATACAGTCCCTCATCTTTTTGCTTCATTTTGAGAATAACGGATTTTAAGATTATTCTATAGACGATCACTTTCAGAATTTTCAAGCTATGTTTATGAGACTTTCACAAAAGTTGTTCTCTACGTTTAGCTAACACAATGTGCAAATGAAATTTTGATGGACTTCACGCATGCGCAATGAAAAAATATTTAGTAAAATTACTTATTTGTGACAATTTTTATTATTTTTTGATTCTGATGACGGATATAATTCTTTGACAGAATATTGTGTAGAATGTTGTTTGTCATATTTTCGGAAAAGAACATTATTTTATATTAAGAACTCCAGAAATCATAAGCAAAAAACTTCGAAAAATTTGATAATGTTTTTATAAAAACCTTAAATTCTCTACGAGCACACTTGCTATCCGCATAAAAATGCACACAGTGCATTACAATAAGCTACTTAATCATAATCTACAGTCTGAAGGCTTTTGCTTCATTAGTTTTGACAGGGTTATCCAAAATTTATTCGTTATTTTTCAATTTTTTGACAGTCTTTTATGAAGTTTCGGGAAAAAAAATTCACGTAAACCTGTACTCTTATGGTTATATACTTAAAGCTTCAGGACAAATCCTCATCCAGTTTTCTAGACATTCAACAAAATGTCTAAAATTACAAGTGGTCAAATTTGGCCATATAGTGTATGAAAATGCAACCTATTTTCAAACAATTAACAATATCAAGTTATTTGGTCTATTTCCTTATATTTTCTGTTCTATCTAAAGTATATAGGCGGTAGTGTTAAAGAAAAGTAATACATTTAAATTTCAAATAGATAAAAAAAGTTATTGAAATTTCAAAAAATACTTCTAAAGTCTAAAACGCAATATTAAACAAAAACTTATATTCAAGGATTTTATAAATAATTTTTGTCTAATATTTTAGATTTTTTAGCAAAATCAATTTACTATTTTTTATGATTATATTTTATACTGTCATAAAAATTTTAAGGTTATATATTTAATGAGCCTAATTCAATATGTAATATCCGACATAAAAAAAAATTCTAATAGATAAAACAACTTAGAGGGACAGACAACATTAAAATTAATTTTTCATGATTTAAAGTAATTTCAATTCTTCAAAGAAATGTTCTATACCACTAATTCATTAAATACAGGGTGTCCCTAAACAAATGGTATACACGCTAGGGGGTGATAGAACACATCAGGACGAGTAATAGTAAACAGGTAACCAAGGGTCCCAAACGTTTTCCAAAGGAGATAGCCGCCATTAAAGTTTGGGGTCCAAAATTTCAAATACACATAAAAAACGGAAAAATTGATCGATTGATTTGCGGTTTTCACTAAAATTATACTTTATGTTGGTATTTTCTTGAAAATAAATTATAAAGATAAATTTCGAAAAATGCTGATAGAAGGCGCTTTAGACTTTGAATTAATGAAAAACTATTTTTTGCCGTGATTTTTTGCATCTCATTAAATGGTTTCGTAAGCTTAGACTTAAACTTAAATTTTGAGCTCAAAATCTGAATAGTTGAAAAGGGTTAAGTAGCACAAACTGAACTGTGTTAGAGGGTTTAAATTTCAAATGATTATAAAAAACGGAAAAATTTGTCGATTGGTTTGCGGTTTTCACTAAAACTATTCTTTATGTCGGTATTTTATTGAAAATGAATTATAAAGATAAATTTCCAAAAATGCCGATAGAGGGAGCTTTAGACTTTGAATTAACGAATTAATCCATCCTAACACTATTTTTTGCCTTTTTTTTCTTCATTTCATTAAATGGTTTCGTAGGCTTAGGTTTAAACTTAAATTTTTAGCTCAAAATCTGAATAGTTGGGAGTGGTTAAGTAGCACAAACTGAACTGTGTTCAGAGGGTTTAAATTTCAAACGAAACGGAAAACTATAAAAAAACGGAAAAAATAGTCGATTCGTTTGCGGTTTTTGCTAAAACTACTCTTTAAATCAGTGTCTTCTTGAAAATAAATTTTAAAGATAAATTTCACAAAATGCCGATAGAGGGCGTCTTAGACATTGGAGTAGCGTACAACTATTTTTAACAGTTATTTTTTAAAATCTCATTAAATGCTTTCAAATGCTTAGTTTTAAATTTTGAGATCAAATTCTGAGTCGTTGCGAGTGTTTAAATAGCGCAAAAGTGAACTGTGTTCAAGGGGGGGGGAGTGTAAATTTCAACTCCTAAACACACTTCAGTTTGCGCTTCTTAACCCCTCCCAACGATTTTGAATTTGAGTTCAAACTTTAAGTTTAAATCTAAGATTTCGAAAACATTTAACAAGTTTTGGAAAGCATTTAATTAGATACAAAAAATAACGGTTAAAATTTGTTGTTGGTTACTCTGAAGTTTAAGGCGCCCTCTATCGGAATTTTTTGAAATTTATCTTTAAAATTCATTTTCAAGTAGATACTGACTTAAAGAATAGTTTTATTTTAAACCGCAAACGAATCGACCAATTTTTCCGTTTTTTATCATTTGAAATTTGAACCCTCTGAACACAGTTCAGTTTGTGATACTTAACCACTCCCAACAATTCAGATTTTGAGCTCAAAATTTAAGTTTAAGTCTAAGTTTACGAAAACATTTAATCAGATGTAAAAAATAACGTAAAAAGTAGTTGTTTGTTACTAAAAAATTTAAAGCGCCCTCTATCGTCATTTTGTGAAATTTATCTTTATAATTAATTTTCAATAAAATACCGACATAAAGAATAGTTTTAGTGAAAACCGCAAATCAATCGACCAATTTTTCCGTTTTTTATAATCATTTGAAATTTAAACCCTCTGAACACAGTTAAGTTTGTGCTACTTAACCGCTTCCAACTATTCAGATTTTGAGCTCAAAATTTAAGTTTAAGTCTAAGCTTACGAAACCATTTAATGGGATGCAAAAAATCGCGGCAAAAAATAGTTTTTCATTACTTCAAAGTCTAAAGCGCCCTCTATCGGCATTTTTCGAAATTATCTTTATAATTTACTTTCAAGAAAATACCAACATAAAGAATAATTTTAGTGAAAACCGCAAATCAATCGACCAATTTTTCCGTTTTTTATGTGTATTTGAAATTTTGGACCCCAAACTTTAATGGCGGCTATCTCCTTTGGAAAACGTTTGGGACCCTTGGTTTCCTATTTACTATTACTCGTCTTGATGTGTTCTATCACCCCCTAGCGTATATACCATTTGTTTAGGGACACCCTGTATATAAAGCAAAAAGTGAAAAAAAATGAAGTTAATTAGTTTGAAAATTAAAACGCTTCTTTCGTTCGCATTTTCTAAATATTTTCTTCATTTTTTTTCATTATCTACGTAATAGGATATTATTTAAAAAAATGTACAGCTGTTTTTTATCTGATAGATATTAAAAACGAAATTTAATTTTCATTAAAACTTCACGCTCATTTTACTTACTAATCTGAGGACCGTAACGGTGTTGCCAACTCACTTTTTTTTTTTAATTGGGATTGTCTGATTGCACCACTTTCTTGAACTTGAGTTAGATATATTCGCCTTATTTAAGGACAGTCTAGATAATTCGTAAATAAGGCGAATTAAACTATTATAAAAATGGTGGCAGTCAAGAAATTTGGCAACACTGAGCCATATTAACCCCTTGGGGACGAGCGACACGTATACGTGCCGCAAAATGGCTTAAGAATTCGTGTTTATCCCCACCAGTAAAATTCTACTGTAAAATTTACCTTATTTAAACGGAGCATTTTCTCGATTGAATAAGGTACAAAACATTTAAATTTCGTAAAAATCTCTCGTAGCGAATTGGTTAAAACAACATACCTGAGCATGTTTGCTGTAGTAAAAATTACGATTGTCTCTTTGATATATTGAGAATTTTGAGCAAAATGTAAAACGCAGGGAACATTTTAAATATGTATTAATCGCCGAAATTTTTCAGAAGAGAAATTCTTTTATTATGAAATGTTATTTTATAACTTAACTTTAATAAATGTGACAATGAACTTCCTGCTTATTTGATATTGTTTTTATATTTTAAATTTTAACAATTAATAATACAAAAAACAAATGCAGTGGGACTCTTGTTATTGCGTCTCTTCGTAAGACTTATCTCAAATTAATGAGTATATTTTCGATTTTTCCCTTTCATATTCTATTTGAAATTAATGTTAAGGATATCGCTAAATTCGTACTACTTCTCGAATAATGGGTTCAAATTTTCCACAATTTATAAAGATCCACAGATAAAAAACGGATGTGCATTTATTAAGTAAAATCCTATTACGTTGGAAATGAAAAAAAAAAAAAAAAAATTAGAAAATGCGAATAAAAGAAGCGTTTAATTTTCAAAGTAATCAACTTTTTTCCAATTTTTACTTTAAATATTTAATGAATTAGTGGTATAGAACATTTCTTTAAAGAATTTCTTATTAAAATTACTTTTAATGATGAAAAATTAATTTTAATTTTGTCTGTCCCTCTAAGTCGTTTTATCTTTATTAGTTTTTTATGTCGGATATTACATATTGAATTAGGCTCATTAAGTATATAACCTTAAAATTTTTATGACAGTATAAAGTATAATCATAAAAAATAGTAAGTTATTTTTGCTAAAATATCTAAAATATTATAGTCAAAATTATTTATAAAACTCTTGAATATAATTTTTTGTCTGAAAATTTTACTTTATACATTAGCATGTAGTATGTTGCCATACACAGTCTTCCGTATACAAATTTGAAAAATGTTTATTTTATACCAAGGTAAAGAATTATATTAGCTGTAATCGCCGATTAAAATAATTTATGCGTTATAATATTAATGATAGCTGATATCCAAAACCATGGGAGTCAAATTAACATTCCTAAATTATTATTTTGTGTGTTCTACCGGAATAAAAATTTATCATCCATAGATGAACAATGCAAGGAGGATAAATTTAATGCGTTAAATGTAAGGTAGGCTTGTATAATGCTTTATCACAGTATTCTGTAGTCGAACTAACAAATCGATTGTTTCCTTAATCAAGGCAGCATTATTTATAAAAATATTCTCTGCCATAAAGCTTAAAACGATGCTCTTTTGTAAAGCAAAGTAAAGCGATTTTAAAAAGATTTTATACTTAAAGTACACTGGCCTCCGAAAGTTAAGGTACAACTGATTTTTTGCGTCTAATTTGCAAATGAATGGATATAAAAAGAACAAATTTGGAGGAAATGTGCTCTAAACTGTTATTTATCAAATGCGACAAAGAAATTTAATTAAGTTAAACCTATAAATGAAATTACAACAAAAAAACACTCATGGTGGAAAATCCCATTCTTGGAGAAATCAGTATATCGCAGTGTTATGCAGTAAAGTACGACAGAAACATTAAAAAATTGCTTCTAATACGGAATATGTCCACCCCGGTCTTGAATGCATTGGCAGCATCGACTTTCTGTGCTCTCAATTAAATTGTCGGACACCGAAATAGGTAGCGCTGACCAGATATGGAGTAAGCCTTGTTCCAGCTCATTTAATGACCTTGGAGGACAACTTAAGACCACAAATTGTCTTCCAAGATAGTCCCAAAGATCTTATATCGGATTAAAATCTGGAGAGTAAGCTAGCCACTCCATTCTCTCCAAAACGTAATCCTCAAGATAATCCTCAACAACCACAGCTCGGTGTGGTCTCGCATTATCATCCATCCATTAGAATGAAACCATTGTGAATAGCACCGGCATATGGGCGCATATTTGAATCTAGGTTATCATCCCGATATCTCGCACAAGTCAGAGTTCTTCCATGAAACACATGCAAGTCAGTTTGGCCTCCGAGTTAGATCCCTGCACAAACCACGATTCCCTCATTTCTGTATCTGTATATTTCGACAGTCTGTTTGATTGATGGTATCGATTGCGTTGTCCTCTTCAGATCAGAATACGTCCTGAATCGCTCTCCAGTGAATCTGGACTCGTCCGTGAAGAGTACAGTAGCCAACTGTTGTCTTGTCCAGGAAACACGGTATTTTGCCCAACATAAGCGGGGCCCTTCTCTGTCGTCTGTTGAAGGGGACACACACAACTGGTCGCCTTGCATAAAGACGTGCATTGTGAAGACATCTTCGCACTATGTAGCGAAGATTTTTCTCCTTGATGCTGAAAGTGGTCTGCAATGAGTTGCAGCACAATAGTGCGTCTTTTCCTTCGGTCCGAAACAGCTAGAAACCGGTCTTCTGCAGGTGTTGTAACACGTGGGTGGACTGGAACATGTCTTCTGGACACAAAATCTTCGGATTCATACTGATCCTCGAATCGTTGGACTACACTGCGAGACACATTGAGCCGTGTAGCAGTATCGGCCTGTGTCAACCCCATTTCGATTCATCCTACCACCTTCATTATCATTCTATCCTTATGTGTCTAATATTCAGATTTTCAAAATTCTAATTATTAACTGAGTAATTAGTTACAACTCAGAACTCACTCTCATCAATAATTTGCCTTTTTTTATGTTGTTCTCCACTGTAAAACATTTGGTGTAACGTTACTCCATAAGACTGGTGGCAGCATTGCTGCCTCCAGTCTTATCGTGGTTTGTAACCGATATAAATGGTGTAACATTACACACATCTTGTGTACGTGCACACCATATTATGTGTAATGTTACACTATTACTTTGTAAGGTTACACCACAATTGTTGGTAAGGTTGCACAGACACTGTGTGTAAGGTTACACATGTGTAGGAATAAGCTTTCACCATATTTGTCGGTAATCTTACACAGTAATTGCGTGTAAGGTTACATCACAATTGGCTGTAAGCTTACACAGAAACTGTGTGTAAGGCTACAAATATGTAGGAGTAATCTTTCACCATATTTGTCGGTAATCTTACATAGTAATTGCGTGTAAGTTTGCAATACAATTTACGGTAAGCTTTCATAGTAATTGTGTGTAAGGTTACACATCTATAGGAGTAAACTATTGCCACTTTTGTTTGTCATATTACACAGTAATTGTTTGTAAGGTTACATCATAATATTTAGAAACATAACACAAATTCCGGAGTAAGATTACATCAAATATATCTGTAATCTTACACATTAATTTTGCGTTAGGCTTCACCATAATATTGTGAAACATAACACAATTCTTGTGTCAGGTTACACAAAAATTGCCTGTAAGCTTCCACAGTAATTGTTTGTAAGGTTACAAATCTGTAGGAGTAAGCTTTCAGCACATATTTCTGTAATGTTACACAATAATTACGTGTAAGTTTATACATTAGTAGGAATAAGTTTTCCCTACACTTTCCTAGAAAGTTACCCATTTTTATGTGTAAGTTTTCACTCTAAATTAACTGTGCAGTTTCACATCATGTAATCAAGGTTACATAGCACATTTTAGTAAGGTAACGCTAATTACCTGTAACTTTTCACAGCATTCAACATAATGTTTCACTATATATTTTTTGTACTGTTAACATGTCTGTACAGTTATGCATTTTTTGTGTGTTTGATTAAACCAGATTTATTTGTTTAGCTATAGAAAAATATTGCCCTCAAAATTATCAGTTTTTTCATTATTTCTGAAAAATGTGGAACAATTTATAATTTTCGTTAGACTCAAAATTACTTCTCAAAAATGTCCATATCTCACCAAATATTCTTGTTTTAATTAAAATATACCGTTTTACTGTTCTATTTAAAGTCTTTTGAAATTTGGTATAAATTTGGTTGTTTGTATTTTGCACAAAGAGGATAACATGTTTGTGAATTTGCATGCCATACTTACAGGAATACTAATAAGGACCCACATAGTCATTTGTTTCAATGATAGATCAATTTGAGCATTTTCCATTACATAGGTGAGCACATGTACTTTATATTTCTATTTTAATATACCCCATTTGACGTCGCGATTAAATATTTCACTGAAAAAAATTAACTATCATCTTTTACACTCCACAACTTTAAAGATGTTCCTTTTAAATCCTCAAGAGAGTTTCAATAAATATAGATATTTGAAAAATTGTGTAATATCGAAAGCCACTAAATGTTAGAAGATGATTGTACATTTTCAAAAATAACTGAAGATCAAAGCACAATAAAAATATTAATTTTATAGCTTATCATATTGCATTCCAATGTTTCTTTATAATAGAAACTGCTTAGGATGATAGTTATTATTTTAGTCTTGGAATCTTGCAATCTCTATAGAATGGAAACATAAGGAATCACTTTTCCTACTTGCTATGTATGTGTTAAAAATCTATCCAATTGGTCCTGTACTAAAATAATTTTACATAGTTATTTTAATTGGTAAATAGCTATATTAATTGTAATCTTCTAATTTTGTTTTCGAATTTGAAAAATGTTTTAGACAGAATTCAATCTTTGAATTTCTTACCTGAAGCTGCCAATTACTACTGGATGAATCTGGAAAATCTAATTCAACTAGATAACTTTATTGATTAAGCATTTGCTCAGCTCAACGAATAAATTGCAGCAATATAAATCCAGTAAATGGTGGATAAGCAATTACACAAAAATAATTTTAATACAATTATTTTAATGGTGAATGAATGAATTTAATTGTAATTTCCCCACTTGGCTGAAAATATCTGGGCCCAGTAAGAAAATTACATTTGATACTTGTCTAAACTTTTGCTATCTATGGTTCAGTAAACAGTAAATTTCTAAAATTTAATAGTTGGTTCAAATACTTTCATGTGTGCTTAAATAGTTGGTATTTGATACCTGTTGTTTGATGTTGAAAATAAGACAATTTTCCTTTGTTTCGTATTTACTTTGGGGTACTTCTTTTATCTCATTCAATAAATTCTCTCTTATCTCTTCAGTTTGTCTACAACAGAAAAAAAAAGTAAAGGATTGCGTTGAAAACAGAAGAACATCTTTACATTGTATTAAGATCATACACCTTTATTTTTTTGTTTTATTTAAACGTGGAGGCAAAAAGTTCAAGATATGTGACGGATGTCGTATTATTTTTTCTTTTGCAGATTTTTGTTTCCATCGAACTTTTTTTAGGTTTTATAGTATTGCTTAGATCTTTAATACTTAATTTTATTTTACGTTAAAGTTAAAAGCATAAAGACATTGCAAGTAATTGTTTGATTAATTAACTGTTCAACTGTAATATTCTACTAGCATATTACTTTCGACCAATAAAAAGTCTGTCTCAGACACTTTGATAATTTTCAGCTAATGGATATATCCAAAACATGTAATCTAATCTTTTTAAGATTACCTTGATTAAGTAACATTATTAAGTAGCATTACTAGTAAAAAAAGAAAAGTAATTGCTTGATTTTAATCTTTTTTTATGAAATGATTAAAATTAAAATCAGTGTAATCTATGTTGGAGAATAAAACACTTATATACTATGTTAATTAATAAAAAATGATTCAATTTACAAGAAATTGCAATTGCTTGTGCAAACAAATATTCCTTTAAAAAAAGTTATGTAATTTATTTTATTTCTTAAACAAATAAAAAGAAATTTGAAAAAAATTATTAATTTGTAAGACATACTTTTGTAGTACTGTTTAAAATAGAGAAAATGCTGTTATTATTTAAATTATATCAGTTTTATGGAATGACTAAGAAATTTCAGTTTCATCTAAAGAGGTTTTTCTAAAGAGGAAACATAGAAATTTGTCACATATTTTAGATTGTCTTTCCTTGTTGCTCACACAATATCCCATTTTTACTACAGCATAGTTATGAATGTTGAATCTGTTCATTTTTAGAACACAGAATAAATATTAATAATAATCTTTTATTTTTAATTAGAAAAAAATTCTTTTATATTTTTTTCACTTATTTGTGTTTTAATGCTTTCAGAAAAAAAAGTTGGTTTCGAATATATTATTTTTGGCAAAAACTTAAACAGCAATAATGCAAACATTTTATGATTTGTTATTTACAAATACGTAAAACAATTTTGAAGAATTATAACATACGCTAAATTTTATTTATAAAATTATGTAAACTACAAAAATTTCAATTTTACTGTATTTTATTTAAATGAAAAGAATACTTCTAAATTATTAAGGAAACATCTACTTTTATGAAAATCAACTAGCACCATTGCTTATTTAAAATGTAAGTATATTTAATCACAAAACATAAAGAATTAACATAAATTTTAATTACATTGTTTATTTTTTAACTTCCAAATTGTTTAGGAAAACACCTGCATTTATGAAATCAGCTATAAGCATTGTTTATTTTAAATAAAAAAAAAAAAAAAAAAAAAAAAAAAAAAAAAAAACTACACACCATACACAAAAGATAATATTTCTGAACAAATATGTTATAGTCTCGTTCCCACCGCGGGCTTTACCACAGTTTTAAACAGCTGCTTCAAACGTTCTTCTCTGTCGCTGCACATTCCTCATTTTGCGTAAATTCGAATTCACCATTGAAGCGTACCATCTCTAAAAGATGACTTGAACCCAGGATGATTGCTCATAAGAGAGATAGCAATTTTCTTCATTTGCACAGGATGTCGATTGTCCGTGTACTTCGAAATTTTGTATGCTAAATTGTGCATTATTTTATTCTTATTGTACAATCCAATATCATCATTAATGAAGATTTCTTTTAACTCGCAGGAAAATTTTTCATAGCAGAATATGAAGGTCGATGGCTCGGCAATCTTCGCAAATTTGTGATGCCTATAGTTAAATGAAACATGGTAATTAGTTTAGTTCATCTTGATAAAAAGTTTAGCTTTGATATTTTTTAAATTTAAATTAACTTTATATTTGATTAAGTAATAATTTTCAAAAGTTAGAATGCCGCAAAATAGCAATGTGACTAACTTGAACTAATTAAAACAATATATTATATGCAATATTTTTTTGGAGTTAAGGGTACGGTATATAATATAAAATTCATGACGAATCTACATAGAATACAATTCTCAAATACAATCATCTCGATATTACCATCATATATTTCATACTACATTAAATACAACCTTTGGATAAATAAAATTTTCAACGGTTATCTTTCTTAGAAATAAGATTTAAATTTTTAAAAGGCATATTTAAAAATTAAAACATGACTTTTCAACGATCGTAATTTTATCCAATATAAATGTTTATAAGTGTCTTAACTCAATTACTAGATGTCATTTAGTACTTTTTTAAAGTTTTGATTTATGTTTATTTTTCTTGTGGTTTAAACTTTAAAAGATAATAGTAATCATGAAAGGACTTTTAAATGCATTAAGGAGAAAGTTTATCTTTTCACAAATTTTACTTAATTTTAATAATATGGTTCAAATTACAAACTCATTGCATTTTGATATTCTACCGAAAGTACATTCTAAAAATCGCATATTCAGATGAAAATTATTAAATATTTCTACTACATTATTTTTAAATATTGGTATTTTTTTACCTTTTGAAACATATTTAAATGCGTATTATACAAAATTGCAAATGGATTTTTAGATAAATCTACTGTTACATTTAATGCTCTTTTTCACTAATATACAGGGTGAGTCATAAATATCGAAACAATAGGATATCTCCTTAAATATTGCCCCCAGACCCATACTTACAATTGCAAACATTCATTAAAAAGGTAAACGTTTTGAAAAGATAAGTTGCGACTCCATTGGGGGGGGGGGTCTGTTTAAAAAAATGCGAAAATTAACTTTTTATACGGCCCCCGTAGGATAAAAATTCTAATTAGTAAAACTTTCCTTATCCAGTCCTGAATAATACACAAAATGTTGCATCTTCATATCTTCAAAATTCGCTGAGTTATAACTATTTGAATAATTCATCAGATTTTAAGGGATTAGACACAAATTGAAATTCGCGCAATTCAAAAGACAATGTTACTTTAACATTTCTAGGAAACGTGTAAAAAATCTATATTTTGAGTTAGAATTTTGAGTTTTTTTCTTTGTTTGTGATGGTTAGCCATATAATTTGCTAAGAAAATCACATCCTAAAATTTATCATAAAATTTATAAGAATTTCAAATCATTAGTATTGATTTAACTGGAATGATTAAATATCGTTATACCTACATACATAATTTATCGGATTTCAATTTCTTTCCATTTAATTAAAGATTAAAATCTGATTTTAGTTTTGTTTCGGGGTTTTTGTTTTTCAATATTAATTTTAGAACTATTAAAAATATTTATTGAAAAAAAAAATAACTTAAGAAAAATCATATTTTCAAAAGTAAATAATTTTTCAATTTTGCCCAAACCAGACTTAATGTAAAACAATTAAAACTGAAATGTTTCAAATTTGTACTTTTTTCTTTAACATTTCTTAACCTTTAATAAGGTCTGAACTGGACGAAAATTTCAATCTCGGTCTCGAACAATCCTTATTAAAATCACTGTCTCTGACTGACCTAATACGTCCATGAAATAAGTAAAATTTGGTTCGAAAAATGCTGGATCGAAATCAAATATTTCGATCCAGCAGACCTCCAGTGCTAACGATCAACATATTTTGAAAACAAGTTTTGATTTAAATCAATACGCTGCTTTATTATGTTCAAATAAGAGTCACGGTCTTGAATCGACATTTAATACGGATAATATGTGGACGATCCCTTATTTACTTTGAAAACAAGTGAAAAATGCTTCGTTTATAGGCATGGTAAAGTGGTGTAAATCACGAATTTTGGAGAATTATGGATTTTAATATCCCTGTCAGATTTTCAGATACGGAGATGAAATTTTTTTTGTTCAATTTAGGAGTAGATATGGAATAATTTCCTAATTCGGAATTTTGCTCTACGGGGGCCGTATAAAATTTTAATTTTCGTATTTTTTCAAATAGACCTCCCATAGAGTTGCAACTTATCTTATCAGAAAATTCACATTTTTTTATGAATTTTTGCAATTGGAAGTATGGGTCTAAGGGCAATATTTAAGGAGATAGCCTATTGTTTCTATATTTATGACTCACCCTGTATACACAATGAAAAATGGATTCTCAATAATATTCATGTACTTTTACTTAAAGAAACTTTATTTATAGAAATTAATTATTAATGCTGATTCCATGCATACATTTATCACATGTATAATAAAAATCATGTACAAAAAAGTTAAAATCGCCTTCGCAAATAGAATAAAATCCTTAGCATTTTTAAAACATGGAAGTAATAAAATATAAACATTGAGAAAAATTCAATTAAAGTTTTAATTGTTATGGGCATATGTGTTGGATTTATTTGCAATATCTCGAGCTATAATTTCTGTTTGAGTAAAACTGAGGTATCAAGATATTTACAATTAAACAGGTTTTCACACACACACATACGTATATACAGGGTGGTCATAAAAAATATGGAAATATGGATCTCTAGAGGCCAGTCCGTTCAACCGATCGAGGTGAAATTTCAGATATAGCTATTCAGAGGTATGAGCTCGAGATTCTCTAATCGACAACAAAATGGCGCTCACGGTTACGGTTAAATTACAGAAACTTGAAAATTTCCAAAGGCAACACATATTTTTTTCATCGCAAAATGATCAGCGCATGCGAAGACCATAAAGAGCACTGGAACGCTATGGTTATCGCAATAAACGGATGCGTTATGCTTGCACAAAATCAGCTCTACGAACGGCCCCCCAAAAACACGACCAAGGCGCACGCAGAAAATTTTAATATGAAAGAGACAAAATACCAATCACGGAACGTCGTTTGCCAGATAGTCAGCGTAGAAAACGTATAAAAAGACTCTGTGTCATATGCGAATTTACTCCTTGTGCGCCAATCGTGTTTTTTATAGAGAGGGGGGGGGATTCTCAGAACATTTTTTGTGCGTGCATAATGTGTCCGTTTCTGGCTATACACGTACGGTTCCAACGCTCTTTAGGGTTTTCGCATGCGCTGATCATTTTCGATTAAAAAAATGGGTGTTGCCATTCGGAAATTTCGAGTTTCTGTAACCGTAACCCTGAGCGCCATTTTGTTGCCGTTCAGAGAATCTCGAGCTCATACCTCTGAATAGCTATATATGAAATTTCACATCGATCGGTTGAACGGATTGGCCGCTAGAGCTCCATATACCCGCAAAGTTTTTTATGACCACCCTGTATATATTAAATAAAAAAATATTTTTTTTTACTGTTTTTGAAGTAAACTCCCCCTTAGGAAATAATAAGGCCTGACCCTGCGGACCTTGAAATTTTGTTTTCCAAATATTATTGCCCTAAATATTATTTGCCCTATCTCAGTGTAAAATTTTAAAGTTGAGTGTGTTACTCTTTTTCCAGGGTCAGCATCCTCACATTCTTATTCGGGCCCTCAGGCCGTTTTTTAAACATTTACCCAATTAATTTGTGCATATGACCTTTGGTTCAGCATTTTAAAAGAATGATTAAAATTGCATGTAATGTAATTCTAGCATCTGCCAGTTGTATTAAAACCTACTAAGAAATATCTTTATACTCAACTATATGCCATATAAGTTTCTAGCATCTCAGAGATACCTGGCAAAAACAAAAGCTTTTACATACTTTTAAATAATTTTTTTTATAATTTCTGGTGTTGATCTCTCATTTAATAACTTTAAGAATAGAAGTACCTTGCCCCCGAAAGAGTGTGTTAACCCCTTCTCTATGCACATTCTCTCACAATTTTATTTTATTCGACATTTAGTGTTTTAAAATAATATCTAAAATAATTAAAATATTGGTATTATGATATTTGCAGTAGTAGATTTAAACTGTTAATAATTCACAAATATTTTATGAGTTTTTATATCCTAATTGCAAAATTTATTTTAAGAAATAGTTTGTTTCATTAAAAAACTTTCATTAAATTCTGGAATTAATTATAGTCATAAGAGCAATTGGGGGGGATTAGGTATGGTTGACCCGACTTTAACTAAATGATTTTTAACGTTTTAAATATTGTACCTAGAAAAATTTTTTATGTATAATTTTATTCATTATACATTCAGCTATCAGAACAAATTGGCGAGTTAAATGCAATATTTTTGAAGAAAGATCCATTTTAATCATGAGAAAATAATTTGCCAAGCTCCCCACACATGGGAGGCTTGACATTCTGTATTCTATATTGACAAACTGGCAATAATAAACAAATGATTTAATAAAATCAATTTTTAAAATGCAGAATACCTTTATTCTGTAACCTTTATACAAATAAAATAATTTAAAAAAACCTCATTTTGAAATAGTTTTAATCCTAGAATACCTTTAAACTATAAGGTTTAAAGAAATAAAATAAATTAAAAAAGATACAGAATACCTTTAAACTACAAGATTTAAATAAATAAATTAAGCATGAAAAACCAGAATATTCTTAAGTTACGAGGTTAAGAAAAATAAAATAAGTTTAAGAACCGCGAAATACTTTTACGAAGTTTTTACTTTTGTAAGTCTACAAAAGTCCCAAAATACCTTTAAACTTTAACTAATGTTACCGGTCTGACAGACCGATGCTTTTTTTTGTTTTTATAGTTTAACTTGTAACTTTCATTTTAAGTATAAATGCTACCGAAATTTTGTCGCATTTGGAAGTTTAGTACTAACACCATAGCTATTTGAATAGGTACATTTTAATTGTAAAAGCCCTTTACAAAAAGTTAAGTACAAAAACAGTACCCTAATAATAATTAAAATCAACGTTCAACACACAATAAATAAACATTCAATAGTTAATCTCACCTTTTATTCATCTTTCGATGGAGTAATGTGACAGACCGTTTTACGGTAGTCATGTGCCAATTTCTGTCATATTAGTTAAAAATTAATTTTAAGTATTTATTTTTTTTTTTATCGCTCCCATAGCTTTGCAGAATAAATTTACATTCTTTTATAAATATTAACATTAACATTTTATTATATACTAAGTTAAAAAAAAAAGATTTTCAAAAATATTTAATTCGGTGAGCTTTGACTGAAGTCAACACTCTCATGCATTAATCAGGTCAAGTCTCCCCAAAAAGCCATTTTATAATGAATAGCACATACTTATTTAAAACCTTATTTACTGTGTAAATTTCATGTCTAGAATTAAAGCTCGATATTTCTATATTAATTAAATCGTACTTATTTTATTTCCTATGGCATATTTTATCAGAGAAACTCTTACGAATTATTTCTTCATACCCAACTTTTATGTTAAAAAAACTAATTCTGTTTCACCAGTTTCATCTATCTACATGAAATGAAGGTTGTTGTTTGATCATCACTAGCTTTGGTTATTTTGCGTTAAAAGTAAAAACATTTAAATATGAAAATGGACGGATGGATAAATATCCCGTGTGATCAAACATACATAGTCTCCCCTATATTTAATACTTTTTGTAGTGTATCTATTAATGGAATTTTGGGTGTTCTGATATTTTCTTGTTATTTACAATTAAATTTTGATTCATGAGAGATGACACTATGAGAATGTTTAAGTATTGTTGAGAGTATGAGAATATAGAGTAAGAGAATATAATTTTAAAATCTGTAATATAAATACTACTAATTAAAAAATAAATAATTTTTGAAGAAATTCCTGAAGAGAATGGGGGGGGGGTGTCCCATTAGTGGCACATCTACCCTGTTTATATCATATCATGTTATATATTCAGATGTATATTATCCACTGATTTTCATTATTTTAAATAGATAATTTAAACTATCAAATGTCAGAATTACAGTTATAAAATGGAGAGAAAAGAAGAAATTAGAAGAATTGAGAAAAAGTATAAAACAGAAAGGGGCTAGCGAGTGAAGTAGTATAGTTTGCAATTAACAGTTAAGTTACTTATTGTATTACTTCTAGTAGTCAATATTACAAATATCAAAATACCTCACGCTTGCTAATATTTAGATACTATAAAAAATATTTTAAAATAAACTTGCAAAACTGATGTTTGAAGCCACTGATCTGCAGATAGAATAGTTTTATTACTATATTACAAATTAAATAATTTCACGTTAATTTTTGTGTACATAGTAGATGAATAATCAAACATTTAAGACATGGAATAATAGATTTTAATAAGTTGTGCATCTTGGAAAACTGCCTTTTTCAAATGGTATGGACTATAGCCCCATCCCGTTTTGGTCCCTTCTTTTTCTATGCCCATAAATAATATTGTCTATTTCCCGTTTGGTAGCCAAGTATTCGGCTTTTCTCAAACCACTATAATTTTTAAAAAAGGTATTATTTTAAATCTGGAAAATATTTCAATTAAATAAAAGGACATTTTTTGTATAAAAATACTAATATCCAAAAAGCCGGAGACTTTTTGGATATATATATTTATATATGTTACAGGCCAAACCCGATTTTATGCCAAACTAGATTGGCCTAGGCCAAACCGGTCTATCCTAACGCCCATCGGATAAACTAGTTTTTCCTAGGCCAAACCGGTCTATGCTAATGGCCATCGGATAAACTAGTTTTTCCTAGGCCAAACCGGTTTATCCTAACGCCCATCGGACAAACTAGTTTTTCCTAGGCCAAACTAGTCTATCCGAAGACCCATCGGATAAACTAGTTTTTCCTAGGCCAAACCGGTCTATCCTAATGGCCATCGGATAAACTAGTTTTTCCTAGGCCAAACCGGTTTATCCTAACGCCCATCGGACAAACTAGTTTTTCCTAGGCCAAACTAGTCTATCCGAAGACCCATAGGACAAACTAGTATTTCCTAGGGCAAACTAGTTTGGCCTAACTTTAATAGGATAAACTAGTTTAGCCTGCTGTTTATTGGTCTGAACTAGTTTATCCTAGGCCGATCTAGTTTATTCTAGGCCAATTCAATTTGGCGTGATTTTATTGAATTCAATGACCGCTACAGCACCAACGTTCTAGTTTGTCCTAGGCTGATCTAGTTTATCCTAGACTAATGTAATTTTACGTGTTTTTTCGCATGTTTTGTATGTACGCATATACGTACGCATGTATGAACGTACATATGTACGTAACGCGATAACTCTTGATAGAAATAATGTAATTTGACGTGTTTTTATCTCATCAGACTACCAAAGCCTGAGAACGAGCCATGTGCCCGTGGGTTCTGTATTTATGTATGTACGTAAGTATGCAACGCAATAAATCTTGATAGAAATACCCGATTTGCATCAAACTTTCAATATAGATTTCTTCTTATGAGGAACTTTTCTAATTAATTTTGGGAAGTCATTGGAGAAGAATAAGGGTGGGGGGGAGAACGAGAGGCTGATTCGCCCCTTCCCTTAATTAAAATAAATAGGTTTCCATGCATTATTAGCATGAAATTTTAGATATAGGAGCATTTTGATGAGGCGCCTCCATGATCAGTTATGGGTGTTCATTGTTTAAGTATAATGGGAGGGGGAATAGGGGTAATTCCCCATAATTTATACAAATGTATCTTTGAGAAAATACTATTAAAACTACGTTTTGAATCGAATTTCCGGTTACGACTTCACGGAAAAGAAAAAATTGACGCCGTGACAAGAATAGGTTATAGGTCGATATGTAATTAATTTCTGAAAAATGGAAAACGGTTTTCGATTCCAAATTATGTTCAGCTCCGATCTGGCTCGAATATGCAATGATAATAATAATAATAATAATAAATACAAGTCTGATCTCAGCATAGCACATGTCTGCAAAAAAAAAAAAAAAAAAAAAAAAAAAGCAAACACCATGTCCAATACATCGTGTCTTTACGGTGGACATGTTAAATTTCTGTATTCATGTTACAAGCAAAGACTCTTGATACACATTTATACTTATTCTAGTGAAAAATACATTTTTTACCGGAAAACCCGATTTTGAGCCAAATTAGATTAGCTTAAGCCAAACTATTTTATCCTAACGCCAATTGGATAAACTAGTTTTTCCTACGCCAAACTTGTTTATCTAAATGTCCATAAGATAAACTAGTTTTTCCTAGGTAAGAGGGTAATCCTTCATTTTTCCCTTCATACTTAACCATTAGACCGCCAAAACGATTCAGGGAATTGCCTTATCAGGAAGAATCTATAAATAAAATTTGAAGTAAATCCGTAAATTCTGCGTCTAAACCATTTATCTAAATTATGGGGGGTTACATGCATTATTCTTTTTTTACACTTAAACAATAAACATCCACAACTAATCACGGAGACTCCTTGTCAGAATGATCCTATGTCTAGGGATGAGAATTTTCCGCGGTTTTCCGCGTTTTTTCCCACCAGTGTAATCTTAGAGAAAATGTTGTTTTACTCAAAAGAAAAATGCTGCGATTTAACAAAACAATATTTTCTCTAATATTATACTGGTATGTAAAAACGCGAAACACTCTCATCCCTATATGTCTAAAATTTTAAATGAAAACTAATAATTCTTCATGCAAAATCCATTTCTCTAAATTTACGAAGGGGGATTAGCCTACCGTTTGTCCCCGCTTATTCTTATCCAATGAATTTCCAAAACTAATCAGAAAAGTACCTTATCGGAATGAACATACATCCAAAATTTGAAGCAAATCGGATATTTCTATCAAGAGTTATTGCATCACGTACATACGTACAAACATGTGTACATAGATGCGTACATACATACATGCAGAACCTGCGAGCCCATCATTTCTCAGGCGTTCACGCCCTAGAGCTAAAAACACGTAAAATTATGCTGGCCTAGGATGAACTAAATCAGCTTAGGACAAATCAGAATGTTGGCGACGAGGCGGTCATTGAATTCAATAAAATCACGCCAAATTGAATTCCATTTCCATGAATTCCATTGTCAATAAATTTTAAATGTCCTGCTCCATTAGAAGCTATACATCCCAAAACCATAATATCCCCCCCCCCCCCCACCACCATGCTTGATAGTTTGAAGTATACGTTTTGGATCTAGAACAGTTTTATTTTTACGCCAATTTTTTCGAATGCTTGGTGGTAAGAAAATTCCGAATTTTCCCTCATCAGAAAAAATTACTGTTTTCCAAAAATCCAATGATTTACTTCTGTATACGAAAGCGAATACTATGCGTTTTCGCCTATTTGTTTCGCTGATGAATGGATTTTTCCTTGAGGTTCCTCCTTTTAAGTCTGCATTGAGAAGAATATTTCTTATTGTTTTAGGTATTACTCTGATGGAGAAGATGTTGCAAGGTCTCCAGCAAATTTTTGAACCGAACGCATAGGATTTTTAAAAGCTTTTTTAACAACAGTCCCTTTTTCCCTCATTGTTAGTTTGCTGAGAAGTCCTGGTTTTCATTGAATTTCGATGCATCTAATTTATTCATAGTTTCTCGCTATGCATCCAATTGTTGTTGATGGTAATTTAATAGCTTTTACAAATTCTTCTTGCGAGTTTAAATTTTTATTATGCTCAAAAATAGGATTTCATATGTCTAGAGGTACCTCTCTAGTTTTAGGTTATATTCTCAATTACTTCAAGAGCAAATTAAATTAAATGTTAGAAAAATATAATATGAAATTAAAAATTACTAAAAACGGCTGCATAAGTAGTCCTTTGAACCATAAACACTATGAAACACAGTACATATCAGGATGGAGAAATGTACAAATACTTTTTTGCAAGAAATTTTTAAACTTTTCCTATTAGAAAATTATTTTACATCTTTATCGAAATTTTCTGTTGCGTAATTTAAAATGCGCCGTAAACAGACTGTATTAAAACTATTTTTGACAAAATATCTGTTTTTATTTAGTTAAAAATTAAACATTTTAGAGTGTACAAATACTTTTTTTGCCAACTGTATATATTGATTACATGAAATTAAAACATTAAAAGAAATCAAGTATTTAAACTTGTTGAATCCTAAAAAGGAATCTTCAGAAATGGCACTAGTTATTTCGGAAATATGACTGTAGATGGCAGCACCATAACTTTTGATCTTGATAAAACGAGACTATTTTGACTTTAATTAATTATTATATTCATTAATTCTCACTCATTTGTGTTTGTAATTTCCCAATATGTTTTCTCATTTATATATTTTGTATTTATTCATCTCTAATTCATCTTTTTAGATAGATTATATCTGTTATAATGCAGGTTGTACTGCGTGACAGTTCAGAACAAAATGTTTCTATTCTAAGTATGTTTACACGATACGAAATCGAAGGATTCTATTAAAATCTCTTTAAATCCCAACAAATCTTATTTATTTGTGTAAAAAACCTCATCATTCAAGCTATCTAACCATCAATCAGCTCTTAAAACCGTTGTCAAGTAGTCTGTGATTGCAGAATCAACATTCGTATTCAAGAAAACGATACATTTCGTTATGCAAGACGCCGTCAAGAAGAATTGCCTTTCAGGTAATAAATCTCTCTTTGACTATAAGAAATCAGTTCTGTACATTAATGCAGTTTAAAATCTCAACATAAATAAATTTTTCTTGTCCGTCCTTAGCCGCAGCGTCTAGCGTATTTTTAAAGTTTAATTATAAAAGTTAATTACTTCAGAATGAAAACAAAAGTAGAGATACAAAGTGAATCGAAATTTAATTTCACTATAAAAGAAATTAATAGATATAACATTCAAGTAGCTGAAGCAATAGAAAATAAAAAATGTTAAATTAACTGAGAAGCTTAAAGCAGAATTAATTAGCTTGGAAGCTGATTTAAAGAAATCTTATTTTGGAATCGCCGAAGAAAGTATTAATCCTTTATACGATTCATTTACTAAAGCAAAGGACATTGTAGTTGACGATTTAGTAAAAATCGAAGAATTTTTGGTTGTAAAAATACAAGAAATTAGGAATGAAACCAGTAATAATTCAAAGTCTATTAAAGATAACGCTTTAAAATTACCTAAATTTGAATTGCCGATATTTTATGGAGATATCAATAATTGGATTACTTTTAAGGAAACATTTCTGACTGCAATTCATAATAATGAAAATTTATCAGATCAGTTAAAATTTTCTTATCTAATAGCGAGTGTAAAAAATTATCCTGCTAAATTAATTTCGGGATTTTCAATTTCCGGTGATAATTATAAAGAAGCGTGGGAAACTCTTGTTAATCGCTACGATAATCGTAAGAATTTGGCATATTCATTACTGTCAAAATTCATTAATGCTAAATCATTAAAATCACCTACGCAAAAATCAATTCTAGAGCTATTGGACACTTGCAATGAAGTTATTAGAAATTTGAAATCTTTAAAATTTGAATTTAATGAAGTTGATTTGATTTTAGTTTATTTAATTCAAACGAAATTTGATGATAATTTACGAAAACAGTGGGAGTTATCATTAAATAATGATTGTTTTCCAACTTCTGAAATGGTAATTAGTTTTCTTGAAAAAAAAGCACGTAGTCTGCAGAATTGTAATGTTGAATTTATTAAAACTGAATCTAAGTTTAATAATAAATTTGATCCTAAATCTCAACATTTTCCAAAAAGATCAGTATCGAATACTGTCGTAACGGATAATGTGAATAAATCGCAAAAAATTATTTGTCCAAAATGTAATGAACCCCACCAACTACATAGATGCCCATTAATGCAGAATTTATCTGTTGAGCAACGCTGGCATTTAGTAAAATCTAAAAGGTTATGTACGAACTGTTTGCGTTCTAACCATTTTGTTGCTAATTGTTTGATAAATACCACATGTAAACATTGCAATTCGAAACATCATACACTCCTTCATCGTGATCAATCTGCCCCTGCACAACAACAAATTATTGGACAACAAGATCATGTAACAACCCCAAATGCTGTAGGTAATTTAAATGAATCAAATTGTTTTACTAATCAATCGTTTAGTAGAAATTCTCAAACATTGTTGGCTACTGCCATTATACGTGTAAAGTCCAAATCAGGCAAATTCATTCCTTGCAGGGCGATGATCGATAGTGGTTCTCAAAAGAGCCTACTTTCTAAAACTTGTGAAAAATTAGGTCCTCCATCAAGGCCTACAAATCATAAAATCTCAGGTATAAATAATTTAGTTGCAGAAACAGCTCTTCAGGAAGTTTCTTTGACATTCTCTCCCCATTTTAATGATGAAATCTTTCAGTTTGACGCGTTAGTTGTTAACCAGATAACAACAAATTTACCAATTTTTCTGATTACGACTAAGTTTTGGCCACATATTGAAGGCTTGAATCTTGCGGATCCAAATTTCCATGTGTCCAGTCCCATTGATCTTCTTATAGGTGCAGATTTGTTTGCTAATATCATAATAGGAGAGTCTATTTTAGGACCTAAAGGATCACCGAGTGCTATTAATTCTAAACTGGGTTGGATACTATCGGGAATTATTTATTCGAATGAATCAAACCAAAATTCATCTGTTAGTTGTCATGTTACGACGCAGATTACTTCTCAGCTGCAAAAGTTCTGGGAACTTGAGTCGGTTCCCAGTTCTGATCCAATTTCTCTTGTTGAAGATAATTATTCTAAAACCGTTTCACGCGCAGAATCAGGACGATATGTTGTAAACTTGCCGTTTAAATCTAAACCAATCCTCGGTGATTCAAAATCTCAAGCTCTAAAGCGGTTTTATTTTTTGGAGAAGAAACTCCACCAAAACCCTTTGCTTAGAGAGCAATATTTAGCATTCATGCAAGAATATATCGATTTGGGGCACATGGAACTTATACCAAATTCAGAAATTTCAAATCCGGATCATTTTTATCTTCCACATCACGGGGTATTAAAAGAAGATAGTTTAACTACACGACTTAGAGTAGTATTTGACGCATCTGCAGTTGGTTCATCAGGCCGCTCTTTAAATGATTATCTAGAGATAGGTCCGAAATTGCAGCCGGAAATATTTCCTTTGTTATTAAAGTTCAGAATGAATCCAATTGCTTTTAGTGCTGATATCGAAAAAATGTTTAGGCAAATCCTCGTTAATCAGAAGCATATTGACTATCAATGCATTCTTTGGAGATTTAATTTAGAAGACACTATCAAATCATACAGGCTGTTGACCGTTACATACGGTTTTTCCTGTGCACCTTTTTTGGCCATTAGGACATTACGCCAGTTGGCCATTGATCATGAACAATATAATCAAAAAGCCTGCTAAATTATTCAAGAGGAAATTTATGTTGATGACCTCCTTTCTGGAGCCGATTCATGAGAAAATGCTCAGAATTTAGTTACACAACTAATAAGTATTATGAAAAGTGGAGGTTTTAATCTACGAAAGTGGACCTGTAACGATCCTGATGTAATAGCTCATTTACCTGATGAAATGAAGGCTTCCTCAAAAAAGGTCATTCAGGAAGATGATACTGTTAAAGTGCTTGGTTTACTTTGGGACTCTTCCAAAGATATTTTACGAATTAGGTTCGCTGATTTAAAAGATGTACAAACAAAACGAGATTTGTTATCTGAAGTGGCTACAATCTTTGACCCTCTGGGTTTCCTAGCTTCTACAACAATAAAGTTAAAAATCATGATGCAAGATCTTTGGAAGGATAAGATTTCTTGGGATGAGAAAATTCCACATGCCATACAACAGGTTTGGAATGAATTTTCATCTGAAATGCATTTATTGAAATCGTTAGAAATTCCCCGATACATGAATTTATTTAATGAAGCAGTTGTTCAAATTCAACTGCATGGATTTTGCGACGGTTCGAATAAAGCTTATGCTGCTGTTACATATTTACGTGTGGTTACACCTGAAAGGGTATTTGTTAATTTGATTGCTGCAAAAACTAAGGTGAATCCTATTAAACCTCAAACATTGCCTAGAATCGAGCTTTGTTCGGCTCTTTTGCTAGCTAAGTTATGTTCTGTAATTATTGACACATTAAAAGTAAAATTTGACAATATTTATTTGTGGTCGGATTCCCAAATTGTTCTCAGTTGGCTAAAAGCACCACCTTTAAAGGGAAATCAATTCGTACTTAACAGAGTATGCCAAATACAGGCATTAATCCCTTCCCATGAATGGAATCATATTCCAGGTGCTTTAAATCCTGCAGATGTAGCTTCTAGGGGAATTCCTCCACGAAAGCTTCTTAATCATTCTCTGTGGTGGCATGGGCCTCCATGGCTACTGTCAAATGAGCAAATCCCAATACCAAAGTTCACTGCTCCGATTTCAGAGTTAACGCCAGTAATTGACTCTGTCAGTAATGTAACACAAGTAAGTGCACCTCCTGACTTTCTTCTTAAGTTTTCGAAATTCTCTAAGCTGTCGAGAGTCACAGCCTATTGTCTTAGATTTATTCATAATGCTAGACATAGTACATCGAAAAAATTTGGAAATCTAAGTTCAGAAGAAATCTCTAACTCAATTCAATGCATTGTAAAATTAATTCAAAGTTCTGAATTCAACACAGAGCTTAAGTTGTTAAAAGAAAGAAAACCCTTACCAAGCAATAGTAAACTGTTATCACTCAATGTATTTTTAAATTCAAGTGATATCATTCGAGTAGGTGGTCGTTTGTCACAACATCAGTCTTTAACATATGATAGAAAATATCCGATGCTACTCCCAAAAAATAACTTTGTCATTAAACTATTAATAAAGCATGTACACGAGAAACATATGCACGCAGGTACACAGCTAGTACTTTCTATTATACGTCAACAGTTTTGGTTTGTTAATGGTCGTTCTACTGTGCGACAAGAGCTCAACAAATGTGTACTTTGCAAACGCCTAAAAACACAAGCTTGTCAACAAATGATGGGAGATCTTCCCGTTGACAGAATCACCCCAATCCGTCCATTTTCCAAGGTTGGCATAGATTTTGCCGGCCCCTGCATAACCAAGCCAAATTTGCCTAGAAGTAAGATAAAATTAAAAACATACATAGCAGTATTCGTCTGCATGTGCACTAAGGCAGTGCATCTGGAAGTGGTATCAGACTTGTCTGTGCAAGCCTTGCTAGCAGCCCTAAAGAGATTTATTGCACGTAGAGGCCTGCCGTCTGATATTTATTCAGACAATGGTAAAAATTTCGTAGGTCTAGCAAATCAACTAAAGCAGTTATTCCAATATTTGAGGGACAGAGAAATTCAAGATTTTCTTTCGAGCTAAAAAATCAATTGGCATTTCATTCCTCCATATGCGCCGCACTTTGGTGGGCTATGGGAGGCAGCTGTAAAGCTTACAAAAAATCATCTGTTAAAGGCATGTAAATCCAGTATTTTAAACTTTGAAGAATTATCCATGTTACTGTATCAAATAGAAAGTTGCATAAATTCAAGACCTCTAACGCCGATGTCATCAGATCCATCAGATTCGCGCGCATTAACTCCAGGTCATTTTCTAATCGGAGCACCGCTCCTTGATATTCCAGAAGCTTCTAATTCGCGAGCTCTATCATTAAATGCTCGTTGGCGCCTTATTGAAAGGGCCAAGAACCAATTTTGGTATAGATGGTCAAGAGAATATCTTCAACATCTACAACAGCGTTCTAAATGGACTACTCCAAGTGTTAATCTACGAGAAGGAGACTTGATAATAATTCATGAACGATCCCTGCCCATGAGATGGAAAATGGGCCGCATTCTACAAACTTTCCCAGGACAGGACAATCGAGTTCGTGTCGTCTTGATTAAAACAGCGGACGGTGACATCAAGCGTCCTATTACAAAGGTATCCCCTCTACTGCCGGGGGCGGAGGATGTTGATTCCTAAAAAGGAATCTTCAGAAATGGCACTAGTTATTTCGGAAATATGACTGTAGATGGCAGCACCAAAACTTTTGATCTTGATAAAACGAGACTATTTTGACTTTAATTAATTATTATATTCATTAATTCTCACTCATTTGTGTTTGTAAATTCCCAATATGTTTTCTCATTTATATATTTTGTATTTATTCATCTCTAATTCATCTTTTTAGATAGATTATATTTGTTATAATGCAGGTTGTACTGCGTGACAGTTCAGAACAAAATGTTTCTATTCTAAGTATGTTTACAAGATACGAAATCGAAGGATTCTATTAAAATCTCTTTAAATCCCAACAAATCTTATTTATTTGTGTAAAAAACCTCATCATTCAAGCTATCTAACCATCAATCAGCTCTTAAAACAGTTGTCAAGTAGTCTGTAATTGCAGAATCAACATTCGTATTCAAGAAAACGATACATTTCGTTATGCAAGACGCCGTCAAGAAGAATTGCCTTTCAGGTAATAAATCTCTCTTTGACTATAAGAAATCAGTTCTGTATGTTAATGCAGTTTAAAATCTCAACAAAATTATAGGGGAGAGTGGAGAGGTGTGGGACACTTTTTACAAAAGTAAGAAAATCAATTTTGTTTGACACAAAAACAAAACTTTCAATTTATAGAGGGCAAGATGAAACACTTTTTAATGTGTTTGACCAATATAGAAACAAAACATGCAAAACTTATTTTATAATTAAAGAAATTGTAAGTTTCAAAATGCATCCCATACCTCCCCACTCACATTGAGGTATGGGACAGCTATAAAACAAATCTAGATGGCACAAATAGTCCAGTGCCGGCTAGATATACAATGAAACAAAGACCATAGTTTGATCTATGTTTGATCTTGTATCATAATATAAAATTCAAGTATCTTAACGACTGTTTGACAATCCTGAATGAAAATCCAGGATCTACAGTCGTAGAAGATATTAAAAAAATTACCACTTCAATTTAATTACATTCTAAAGTAAATTAATTTATCATCAACTAGCTGATCCGCCCGGCGTTGCCCGGGTCCGTATTAACAATATTAAACGAACTTGAAATTTGTATGATTTTATCATTAACTCGTTACATGCAGAAATGCATTGTCTGAAATACGTAGCCACTGACTGTGTGAAAAATCGGTTTTAAAAACAACTAATATTAAGCTCTAAAAATACTCAAAATGAGCAATGAAAAACGCGGGAGGGAATATGTATCCAACGATTGCATGATTTTCGTGTAAAAAAGTTGATATTTACCCGTAAAAATCACTGTTAAGTCACGTAACTAATTATTATTTTCACATACAAATCCCAAATGAAATATTTTGAATTTCAAACTAGTTATATCACTCTTAAATCCGACTATACCATGAATGAAATCGATACACGATGGTAGCTAAAAGGTTGGTATATAGTACTATAATTTCAGAGCTATTTAACAAAAGTAAGTGTTATTTTTAATCAAATCTTGCGTATAGGTTCGCTCTGTGTATAAATTCCTAACCTTAAACTTTTATACCGTAACCAGAACCTGTCTGTAACCTAACAGCGACTTAACAGTACCCTACCGTAAATTAAATATAACAGAAATGTAACCTAGCCTAAATGTATTCACTTTATTGTAACATATCCTTATTCTAACCATAACATAAATGCAATTTAACTTTAACCTAACTTTAACCTAAATAATATATTAGAAAAAAACATTTTAAAAAATTATTATTTCTTCGTAAAATATGCTTCAGCTGTAATTCGTTTCTTTCAATTCGTTTTATTAATACAAAATTTCTTCCTCGTGCTTTTGTTTGAGACATTAAAATTTCAGCAATAAATGGTTTAATATTGCAAACCACGGAGTAAGACACTTCTTACTCCGTGTTGCAAACCTTTTTTCGCTTTACTTCGCCTCCACCTATCTTTTTCTCCATGGTGTACAGCAGCTGTGATTAAAAAAAAAAAAATCCTCATTTAAACTGACAGTTTGCCAGTATATGAATTTTAAAGGTCTGTCCCAGCTTTTTTAATTATTTCTGCGAAAATTTTATGCAACCAATCAACCATAAGAAAATGAAATGGGGAAAAAAGCGAAAATAGGCGATTTTTTATGAGAGTGAGCTTTGGAATTTAATTAATTACTCAGTTAATAAATAGAATTTTGAAATTCTGAGCTTCAGGTGCATCAGGAGAGACATGGGGCTACTCTCAAAAAAATTTTGAGCTTCGTACGTGCTGTAGATTTTGCTAGCCATCGCAGACACACAGACACACACACAGACAGACAGAGCGTTTTGTTCTTTTATTAGTATAGATGTCATAATATATTGTCCTCTACAAATGTTCACGTGTTAGCAATTTACATTCATCTTATGAAAAAAAAGGAATTGGACATCTGAACATGCATGTTATTCCTTTTACTGACATGTCCCATTCCTCCCCACTCCCTTGTTTTATGTTTAACTTCTTGTATGAACAAAAATGCATCTTATTTTTAATTATGGATAATATGTAGTATAATGGTCCATAAATATGGAATCTATTACAGTCATTGTTATACGGATAGCATAAAAATTATATAAAGGAAATTTATTTTTGATTCTTAGTAAAAAATTTTCCATTATACAACTTCAAGCTTATACTGATAATTTTTTTCAACTTAAAATTGAATTATCATTCCTTCATCTTACGTTAGATTAATGAAATGTTTAGTATGATACATAAGGAGAAAAACCTACTGTCCCACACCACTCCACTCTCCCCTATAGTATTGAGATTCGGAAAGTTTAATTAAAAAATAATTACTTTGAGATATTTTCAAGTAAGTCAGAAGATTTTATATATTATAAACTTACTAAAATATCATTTTTTGTAATATCCACATGGATGCTCATTGCTAAAAATTAGTTAACTAAGCATTCTGGTAATCGACACTGGTCATAAATTTTAAAATCATTACAGCTCAGATATTTTAAATACTTAATACGTTATCATTAAAATATTAAGAAAATGACAACTTACTTAATATTAAACTTCTTCGTTTCCTCATAAATTGTTTACTTAGCTCCAGACACAGAAATGTCATATGGTGATGACGAATGATGTTGGCACTGATCACGCGTATAATGTTTTCTTTCTCATTTCAACTATGACGATATATAGCTTTGGGCATGCGCTTGGAGTAGTACATCACACGTCATTCTTCAAATGTAAGTTTCCACCTACCTCTGTGAAAATATACTCCTTTTTTGTGCGTTTTCAAAATATCAGAATAGCTTTCTCAAAAAATTGAGTAACGTTACACACATAAATAATGGCAAACTTACACAAATGTTTTACAGTGTCGGTTCACAAAGCGTCGCTTATAAAATATACGTTTCCTTCTCTTTGGTTGCTTTCGATTGGTGTGTTGTCTAAAACTTTCGCAGGAATATTTAAAAAATTTTGTATAGAAATAAATAAACCAATTTGAGTGGTTAATATTTGAAAAGTGACCTTTTTTCAACTAAACATTAAATTTTAGCACGAAGTGAAACAATTGCTTTGAAAACGTATTTAATATTTATGAACATTTAAGAGACCAGATTAGTTTTAAATGGTGTCAAATTTTTGCTAGCTTCTGAAATCTAGCAAAATTTTGACAACCTGGAATACATGTTGTCGCCCATCTTTCTTCTGTTTTTTTTCTCTACTTTGATTGTCTGGGCGATAACGTCCAATAAAATATCGGTTATTTTGGCTGGTTTGTGAAAAATGAATGAGCGTAGTTGAAAATAATCTATATAAATCGTTAGGCAGTTTGGTTTTTTTTATTTAAAGTAAAAGATCAGAACAGTTTTTACTGGCTGTTTTACCACTAAAAATTTAATATTAACAAAAAAAAAAAAAAAAAAAAAAAAAACTTGCAAACAAATGTTTTTTTTTTTTTTTTTTTTTTTTTTTTTTTGCTGAAGTGAGTAGCGACGTTTTAAATAGAATTTAAATTCACATTTTTGATACTATTAATAATATATTACTTAAAATTCAAAAGTGTCTTTTTTTAGCACTTTTCAACAAAGTTGAAAAGTGCCTATGCATTCGGTTTGTCTGTCCGTCTGTTTACGCTCTAACTCCCGTTAATATACTCGGATTTTTATGTAATTGATAAAGTTTATATAAGATTACCAAAGCATATTTGGTATTTTATATGAAGTGTGTATGAATAATGGTTTATTTACAGGGACACTCAAAAGAAATCGATTACTTTATGGTATAAGGGAGAAAATCGTTTGGAGAGTATTTTAAAGGCATTATGCTATTTCAAATGTAATGAAAAGGCACCACAATGCACCACATTCACATTAAAATAGCACATTTACAGCATTTTTTATTAATTTACAGAGACACACAAACGGAATCAGTTACAGTACTGTCTTTGCATAATAATTGCTGGAAAGTATCTGTTAAAATTCGGTATGAAATTCTGTTCTTTCCGACTTAATTAGTTTTTTTGCATATTACTCTTTATGTGAAAATTCTATACTTCATATACAGGACTGCACAAAAGTATTCGCATACCATTCTCCTTATTAGAGGAAATTGCTGAAGGGAAATTTTCTGAAATATATGTATCACTTAAATTAACTAAATATTGGAATGCATGTTGTTAATAGATATAATTCTCTACATCATATGCAGGACTTCTAAAAAATTCGGAAATTTTCCGATTGTACATTTGATTGTGTTGTCAGATTGTCCGATTGGGAACAGCTGAAATTTGATTTCGAAGTGCGTAATACATTTCCATATGGTGAAATGAAATTTAATGTTTTAATTTTTTAAACTGTGCGGTTTTGTTACATTACTCTGAATGTGATGGAAAGGGCTTCATAGTATATGCTTGATGGAAGATTTTTTTTATTTTTAAATACATTTTTAGTCACATTTTTTCATTGCATTTTTTTTGCTTTTTAAATACAGGAAATTGTTCTGAATTTAATGCACGCCTGCTATACAGTATCGCAAGTAGTGTGAATCTGTGTAGGATATTCGTACAGAACATATTATACCCTTAATTTATAACTAGTGGTTATTTCCGAATAATAATTTCACTCAATTCCTTAAATTCATATTTTATTTTCCCACCCTTTCGTCTAATTTTTGGTGAAGCATGCAGCAGCCAGCCGTGTATGAGGTTCTTATAGATCAATATTGGGCTCTTAATTGAGTAGTGGTTACAATTATTTCGGAATAGAAATTTAAGCAAATTTCTTAAATTGCTATTTATATCCCCATCCCTATGACATAGAATTGTACCAAACTTAATGTGTACGATTTTTACAATGTAAAACTGCTCTGATACAATATTCATTTTAATTTCTATATATGATGCTTTTTGAGATGCGCATTATTGATGTGTATCAGTATATATTGGGTAGAGAAATGCACCAAATTTTATATTTGTTAGTAATAAAAATGTACATGTTGGTCCAAGTACCACTTTGAAAACTAAAGGTGTTAAAGTAAGGAATTAAAAGTACTCGGAGAAGCTTGACACACCATTGTGAATAAGACAATTGAACAGTTTAAATTAACGTATTAGAATGGTATGTAGAAGAATGGTATATGATGAACATAGTATTATATTCTAACTATAGCCACATAAGTACAATCTTCTTCACATTCTTATATTCTTTTACTTTTAAATTCAAAATATTTCTGGTTGGACCAAATGAAATCTACTGAAAGAATATGTTTAAGCTAGATGTTTTGTAAAAATCATTCTTTTTTTAAATTAAAGAAATAGCGATTTTGTATTTTTAATTACTTTGATGTCATAATATGAAATCAAACTTGAAAATTTAATTTTTTATATTATTTTAAAAAAATGAAAATCAAAGTAAATTAATTTTAAAATCAATAAAAGTTTATTTTTTTCATAATTAGAAATTGAATTATTTACCACTGAAACGTTTGCTTTATTGATTTTTGAATTTTTCAGATATGTTTGACTGCCAAAGGATTTTGATAATCAAACATTTACAATTTTACACAGGAGAAAATGAACCTAAACTCAGTGTTAGTTGTTTGCTCTTTTCTTAGTTTAAAAATTTTAATCCCTACTTTCATGCATAGAATTAAAATGAAAAAACCATGATAATAAAGATTCTGAATCTACATAAAGAAAAAAGTTTTTATTTTAATATTAATTTACAATACGTTATATCATTATGATGTTTATTTTCTTCTTTTGATTGTATTCATTATGTTCAGGTAAATTGAAAAATCATTTTATTAATTATTTTTAATTATGTACAAAACTGCTTATTTTTACGTTTTTCAACTTTGCATTCATTTAGAAAATATAAATATTTTATGCAATGCAAATGGGTGGTTTTCAAATGTATTGCCGTATTAGGTGAAACAAAATTTGAAAAATAATTTGGTTTAAATATAAAAAATTACTCAGGTATGAGTTGCTTATAGTTTACAACATTCTAAGCAGTAGATTATTTGCGAGTTTTTTTATTTATATTTCAGAAATTTCAAGAAATATCTTGCCCAGTCACTATTTTTTTCATAAGTGTGACCTCTATAAAACATTCTGATTCTTTTGAATCGATAATTAATTGAAAAATTGCTTAAGGTTCTTACATACGTATTAATAAATCAAAAATCTATTAGTATTTATTTATTTCATAAATTTAAAGCATTTTAATAGTTGTTTATGCCACGAGTGTTACTTTGCTTCTTAAATAAAGGGTATAACTTCTGATTAAAAACAAATTTAATTAAAAATTAATTATTTTCCTTGCAGTTATAATAAAGAATTAGAAAGTCCTAATAGACAAAACAATTAATTTAAGTGAAGTAACAAATGCATTAATAAAATTCTGATCTTAGTTACAGTAACGTTCATGAAAAGTGGTAACACTCATGACAAGCGATAAGACTCATCTTGCAGCAAACAGCTTTTTTGTAACAATATAGATCAAAAAAGATTTTAAAAAGTTTACACTATGTTTGTGTAAAATAGATAGTCCTTTGAAAATTATTTATTAAGAATTAAAATTTGAATCTTAAATAGCACTTACAAAACACGTGTGCAGACATGAAAATCCTGTTACAATTTTGAAATATTTATAAATATATATAGTATGACAAAATATATCCCTGAATCATGAACCTATTATAATCATAAATTAAATCTTACACATGATTTATAGTTTTAGAATTACTTAACTTCTTTTCTCATGAGTGTTACTTTTTCCAAGTAACACTCATGTAAGGTAACACTCAAGTACGGTAACACTCATGACATTTATTAAGGAATTCTTCACTAAAATAAATTCCAACTGTTTTATTGAAATTTTAGTTGGGCCTATTGGTTCCTGAACAAAAAATACAGCATTCCCTAACTTAACATTTTTGTACGTTGAAAAATAATAATAAATAAATGGGTAACACTAATGTAAGAAAATAAAAATACTCACCATGTTGAAATGAACATTCTGATAAATAGCAATTATAGAGCAAAATTATCGCGTTCTAAATAAGCGCACTGTAAAGAAGAAATAACATCGTTTTCTCACTACCGTTGCCAACTGCAATATACAAATATTTTGAAAACAAATAATATTAACTTCCCTAAAGTAACACTCATGTTCTGCATATGCGGACACAAAATACATTTAAATTTTAACTCTTAGATACGAATTTTAAATATATAAACTATCTATTTGTTTAATTAACACAGTATATTTTACTTTTAATCCATATATAAAAATTTTTAAATGTTTGAAAGCATAAAAAAAGATTCAAATTTTGCGAGTTTTTTATTCAGCACAAGTAAATTCCCATTACTTGCTAACTAAAGTACAAAAGAAAGATCACTATTTTACAACTCTGAAAAAATCTAATGAATGCATGGAATTCAGCATAAAAAGATGTGCTGTTACCTGATTTTAGAATATCAAAAAATAAATTTATTAATATGAAATTTAGATTTAAACATCAGGACATCAAACTGGCAGTTCATGTGAAATTCACCCAAATATGTTATTATCATATAAAAAAATAACGTTGAATTGAAAGAAAAAAAACACAGAATACAAATATTTTTAAAACGGAAAATATTATTTTAAATTTAATCTTAGAAAAAAACACTAATTGAATTCAGACAATAACAGAAATATATACATAGTTCAATTAGCCAATCACAGTTCTTATAGGATAGATAATGACAATCCGTATATTCGGTATCGTGTAATCTCAGTAATTTTCTACTTCAGGAAATTTCGTGATAATTGCTAGAAAAAGTTTCTTGTAATGAAATATGCACTCGGATAGAAATGAGTAATGCATAATACAAGTGACTTTGAAAGCAAAGGCTTTCATTTATGAAACATTTATATGGTTAAGTGTGATCACAGATCGCACAGGGAGTTCCGCTTAATATTTCTTTGATAACAATATATCCTTTAAAGAATAGATTTAAATTGTTAATTTATAATGAATAAATTGTTACATAGATGGTAGCACCAAAAATTTAATTTTAAAGTAATTATATAAGGAAATTATTTATTTTAATCAAATTAAAAATTTTCAAATCAAATTATTTAAATAAAATCCAAAATTCCAATATTTTTGAAAATTTGAAAAAAAAATAAAGGCAATATAAATAAAATTTTAAATTTCTAAAAACGAAAAAAAAATGTTTAAACGAAATTTAAAATGCTGAATCATTAATAAATTTCAATTGTTTTTAAAACAGAAAGACGATTGAATCCCAAAAAATACTATGAAAGTCAGATGAACGAGACCCTAATAATATAAACCCTCAAATTGCCAAAAATGCGAAATTTCTTCTAATTAAACCCATCTTAATTTGAAAATTTTCAAGCTCTAGCATCGGGGTTCGAACTAAGAATTTGCTGTTTAGTAGCGAGATGCTTTACTTCCAAGCTATGATATCTACACAAAAAACGTTGAAATTAAGATCCTGTTAAAAAATTTAAATCGCAAAAATAAACGGATGAAATTTAAAAAATAATTTATTTAAAGTAATAAATTTTTTCAAAATTTTATGATTTGTCATGTGGCACGAGGTATTCAGCTGTAAGTACACAAAATTGAAGTCTCTGACTTATACAGTTTTTTGTGTATGGACTATGCGACAGACAGAGATGAATAGAGTTTAGTCATATTAGGGCTCCTTTAACTCAGGCTGAATCATCAAACATCTTGTTTCCCAGTTACCGTTTGTTTCCCATTGTTTCCTATGAGGCGAGAATCGTTTGAATGATTTTAAAGCTACAAAATCATTAAAAATGGACGTTTGTTGAGCAGAAAATTATTCTGACCTGTTCAGGGATGGGTTTGAAGTATTTAAATTCCATATAAATGAAGAAAAGTGGAATAATTTGCCTATAAAAACTTAAAAGAATAAATCTGCATTGGAGAACTTCGCCAAATATCGCGCCAACCTAATCACTTGCATACAACAAACCGGTTCTTCGAACGGTCTATTCTTATATTTTCCCGTGAAAGAGATTGAGTCTCTAAATTTAGTCGCTTCGCCATCTACGCGCTAAGGTGCCGAATCATGCAACCATTTTGGAAACTTAATGGAGGCGTGATTCAGCCCGTATTGTAGGAGCCTTAGTCATATAAATGCAACCCTAAAAAATGATGTTTATATATATTTGATTCACTTTCCTATTTGCACAGCAAGTCAGTGTGACGTCAAACATGCTTACAGCCACAGTGATAACAAAAATGACAATTTTTAATTCATTATATTATAATTCCCAGGCGATTCTTCGTTACTCCACTATGAAGTCAATTTCTGAATCTTTTGCACCTTATCATAAAATGGAACATATCAACTCCACATTGATGTCACGAATGATTCATTTTGTACATCAATGGGCGTGCTCAGCACAACTTATAGGTCACTACCGGTGACTTACGATTGTAGACAAAAACGAAATGAAAATCAAGGCGAAATGTGACGTCAGCTACAATTCAACAGTATAGTTTTCATTGGTGCCACAATTCGCTTTCGTACTACCCTACAGTCGGTCGGTAACATTGGTTAATTTGGTAAGTTGCGCTGAACACGCTCTATGTGGATAGAAAGTGCTGCGTGTTCAATTAACCAACCATAGTTCTTGTATGACAGTTAATGGTAATCCGTAAATTCGGTATAGTGTAATCTCTGTAATTTTTTAGTTCGGGAAAATTTTGTGAGAAAATTTCATGTTTTTGTAGTGAAATACGCACTCTAAGAGAATACTGGACTTTGAAAACAGAAGCATGCTTTTATTAAAAAAATGATGTTTATGTGTATTTTATTCAATTCCTTAATAGCACAGCCAGTCGATCGACGTCACAAATGGTTACCGCCCCAATGATAACAACAAGGATGAAAAATCACCCGTTTTTATAGAATATGACACACTTTCCAGCACTTCCTGAAATCTTTAACAAACTTCGTTATTTAGGGAAGTAAGGCTAATGCTTATAGCCAAATATGTATTCCGATACTTTTGAACAGCCATGTATTTGATTTGTCGGCTAATATATATACTATACAATTTAAAATTAAGTTTAGAAAAAAAATGCTTAGCAGGTTGAAATTTATCTTTCAGCAGTTTATACTGATAGATGGAAACGTACTTGGATATTTTTGCTCAACCCTGTAGTTTACTTAGTACCTTTCTTACGCGGCAATATTTAGCTAAAATTTATTTTAAACTAAAACACTCTTAAAACTACTGAAATCTGATTCTCCAAAAATATCATTCATAGGCGTCCATGTATTCAGTTCTTTAAGTGGTCCTGTATATCATTTTATCTAAATTCTACAAACATTTCTTAGTAAACTAAATGAAGTTTAGTGTAAAAATGCATAACTTATTAAAAAACACCTTTAAGTAACTCACGCTCATATTCAGTAACGTTTACGAGCTCTTTCGTGAAACCCTTTATATCAACTATTGCATTTATAGATACCATATAATATGCATAGATTTAGTGAAACTTAAAAGCACATTTAATAATTAAAATGCATTTCAATCTTCCATCAACTTTTATCAGATGCATATACAGTACCTCGGAAAAAATAAGTATTTGAAATCTTTTGTGTGTCTCTGTAAATGCTAAATTTAAAAATGTCGCACACTACCCCCCCCCCCCCCCTTTACCATTATGTAATGGAATTTTTTTGTGTAACCCTCTAAATGAATAATAGCTATTTTTTCATTGCATATTTTATAAAAGCATGTTTTAGTGCAATTTGTAAATGCATATAAATTGTAATATGTTTGACTGGGTCTAACAATTTTAAAACTCATTTGAAACGATTTTCCCCATAGGCCGCAGTGTAACTGTAAACTTTTACCTGTCCCTGTTAATTAAGTTATCATGCCAGATTTCATTTGAAATAGGGTTCGTGTTAGGGTAAATGTCAATGACGTCAAAAATTTTCAGGGCACTTCGAGTATATTTACTGAAGCTAGGGCACGGACAGACGGACAGACAAACCGAATTCATAGACACTTTTAAACTTTGGTAGAAAGTGTAAAAATGCATATTTTTAATGCATTATATTACATTTCCCAGACGAATCTTCGTTATTCCTCTATGAAATCAAGGTAATCAATATCTGAATCATTTGTATCTTGTCATAAAATGGAACTTAGTGACTTCACACTGATGTCACAATGGCTCATTTTGTGCATTGCGTGACGGCAATGTGGAAAGTAAATGTTGCCTGCAGGTTAAGTTCTATCACATTTAGGTTTATTTATGGTCACGGTGCTATTGGGGTAGTTGAATGTAAGTAAAGAAGAGGGAATATTATCTATATCCTCCTTTTTTAACCAGCATATTCTTTTAATTCTGCATATTCATTAAAAAACTTCCAATAAATTAAAGGTAATTATCTTTAATTTATTGGAAGTTTTTGTGTAACAAATATTTAAAAAATATTTTGTACAACCTCATGCACATCTACTGATCTCCATACGTAACTGTAAATTTTTCTGCTTATTAAACTTCTATATTAAGCTTGTATGGGAAAAACAATGGAATATACAGCAATATATGATTGGAAAATGTATAAATAAAGTTTTAATATTAGAAATTTAATCAGCTTCTGCTTTTCATCTAAAGGAAATTAATATGAAAACTAAATTAAATTATTTAATACAAACACGAGTTTTCCATTAAAACTTTCTGAACTTTATTAATGGAACGTTTATTCAAATCATTCATGTATTTTCAAAGAAGTTTTCTGATTAAATAAATTTCCCATTCGAATTAAAAATATTGACTAAAATATTTGATGTACAGGACTCTAAAATATAAATGTCATAAGCAATAATGTATAAATTATTTACCTTTTGAAGGGCAACGCACATCTTTTCCTAAAATGTTGAAATGATTGAACGATGCCGGAATTTATTTGTAAAGAAGGAAATTCTATATTTCACAAATATAATAAAACGAAATTATTTATATCAATATTCTGGTACCACTGTGGTATTTGGGAATTAAAATTAAGTGGTTTCAAATATATAACCACCACAATTGAAAGGTTTAAATCTAGTTAAAAGAACTACACTCTAAAAAAAAAAAAAATGTGTAAATTAGACATAAAAACAGGTATATCGATGATACAAAAACGACATGTCTATGTGTGTAAATTGGTGTGTAAATTGCCAAAATACACGCCTAATGTGTAAATTTGAAAATACACATTTTAAAGTGTAATTTGATGATAATTCCAAATGTGTAAATGTTATCTGATAAATCTTGAAATACACACTTTAATGTGTAAATTGCAGAAGAATACACAGATTTATGTGTAATATTCTCACACATACATATGTGTAATTTTCTGTGATTAAACGTATTTTTGTGTATAATGCAAAAAACACTTACTATTATGTTTTATGTAAAATACTCAATTTTTTTTGTAGTATGTAAATTACACAGGTTTTTGTATAATATGCAAAATACACGGATTTTTGTGTAGCATTCTCTTCATATAAATATTTCTGCTGAACATGTGGAAAACACAGATTTGTGTGTAATAATGAAAATACTTAGATATTTGTGTAATATTCCAAGCAGACATATTTTTATGTATTTAGCGTTAATATTATATGTTTTAGAATGTTTAAATTGGGAATTAATTCCAAATGATTAATAATGATAATTTTAATGATTAAAAAATTGTACAAAGAACAATATCATTTACTGATTGAGATTATATTTTCTTGTAGCTCTGTTTGATGCCCAGAAAATAGTTTACCGGCAATGTAATTTGGCAATTTTCACACCACACTATATAAAAGACAAATCATTCTCTTTTCACCGATATACCCGTTTTTATATAAAGCATGATAAATTGAAATTTTAATTACCAATTTGTAATTTCTTTTAGAGTTGGTTTATAGTTCTACAATCGTGAGATCAGAGTTTATGCGCAGACTGTGCATAATTTCTATTCCTTACAATTTCTGTATTTTAAATTAAAATTAAAAAGAAATTCTCTCGCTCATATTTACAGCTATAACAACTAATATTGTTTTTAATATTTTAAAGAGCAATTTTTTCAGAAATATTTATTATTAATAATATTAATAATACATTTTAATATTAGTAATATTAATATTAATAGTATTAATAATACATACTTTTACATTAATAATATTAAAACTAGCTATCCAAGTACATTAATTTGTGTTTCACCAGTATTTCATAATCTGAAAGATAATGAATGTTTTTATTTTGCGTATTATTCAATATTCATATGGCCATAGGCTAAAAAAAATTTTGGGAGATGTTTAGAAAATATTGCATTGCAATAAGATTTCATTGATATTAGAACTTTCTCCTACATTCTGCGCATTATTAGACATGATTCTTTCAAGAAAGTAACTTTTATTTTAAATTTAAAGAGTGAAATATGATGTTTGAAATAAAAGAATCGCAAACAGCGCAGAGAAAATTAACCAAATAATAATAATAATAATAATTATTATTAAATGCTTAAGCATAAAATGAAGTCATAAAATAAATGCATAGACATATAATAACATTACTGCATGTAAATATTAGAGCCGTACCGAGTACTCGGTAAATACTCGGTATTCGGCCAAATTTTGGCCGAGTACTCGGCCAATACCGAGTAGTTGTAAGAATTTCATTTTTTAAGCATATGAATTTATAACTGATCTGTAAAAAATATTCGAATATCAATGTATAATATATGTAATAATTCATAAAACTATTTACTCTGTATTTAACAATATCTCTGCAAAATATAAAAAAAAGTTACGAACAAAATCCCTAAAAAAATTTCACATTTATACAAATAAAAATACTTTTTTGTATATAGAAAAACAGAAAAGACTTATTTTGGATAAAGAAACTGAAAATACAATAAATGCAATAAAAAATTAATAATTAATTTTTTTTTCAAATTATGGTGTAAAAACACCAAACGTTCTACATTATCAGTAGACAGTTCATTTCTTTTACTACTATAAATTTGGCCGGCCTCTATTACGTTCAGAATAAACAGTTGTTGAAGGTGCATATAAGAGTTTTTTTCAAGGTTGCACATAATCGGAAAAGTTTTTTTTCTTTTTTTTTTTTTTATCTTACCATGCAAATGGAATGTCAATTTTACATGTCTTCTGTTAAGGAAGCCTGTATCTCTTTTGTACCAATTCTTCATGCGGTGATTTTAAACTAGTACTAGTACCACAATCTTTTTGTTCATTCACAATTTCCTTAAAATATTGCCAGAAAATAGATGAACTTTTTGCTAGCATTTTCTCTTTTGGTTCGTCGACATTAGCATTCTCATATTTATTTTTTGTTTCTTTGGTGGATTTTCAAGTTCTAGATCATCTAAACTCATCAATTTTAGAGCTTGTTTTTTTAAGGCAATCTTGATTTACACATTTATAATTTTCATTGAAAAAGGTTAGTTTTTTACTCAGATATTTAAAAAATAAAAAATTTAAAATAACATAATATAATCTGTACACGTGAAAAATGAAAAGAAACTGCAAAGCCAATACAATTTTTTTTTAATCAAACGAAAATAAGGTACAGACAGTTACAAAATAAATATGAAATGTTTGCATTATTCAATGAATTGTTACAGTAACCAATAAACTTTTTTATTTTTGATAGACAGATTTCAATGGTTGGAATAAATTGGAGGGTTAAAGAATGTTTAAATTTTTTATTAGTTAATAACTGTAGTTGTCATGTATTAATTCTCCTTTTTTATTAGTTTTGAACTGTCAAAAATTGTCTTTAAAAGGTGCAGAAATAAATTTCAAATTTAATGAGTGAATTTATTTATACTATACTAGCTGATCCTTCCGGCGTTGCTCGGGTCCGTATTAACAATATTAAACGAACTTGAAATTTGTATGGTTTTATCCAGTGTTGGGTATGAACGCGCTCACTGAACGAAAACTCACGAGTTTCGCTCACTATTTGTGAACTTTGAACTGAACTTCGCTCACTATTTTATAAACGAGTTTGAACTGAACGGAAACTCAAAAAATCAACGAGTTTGAACGAAATTTACGTTCAAATTAACGTTCAGTTTTTTCATAATTTATTTAAAAATTTTCCAGACCTTAGTACACATTTTCCCTCTTTCAAATGCCATTTAGAGGCCTGCACGAGCCTCAGGACGGGTTAAGTCTGGATATCACTTCTCTGGGTAGTATTAGAGGTCTGCACGGGCCGGAATTTCCAGGCCCGGGCCCGGCCCGGCCCGTAGGAAAGTTATTTCGGCCCGGCCCGTTGTAAAACTCAAAAGTTCGGCCCGTTTAAATTTTTTTATTTCAGGCCCGTCCCGGCCTGTACAAAAATCATCGAAAACAGGCCCGGCCCGTTTTGCCCCGTTACAATTTCTGCGATTTCTAAAAAATTCAGATTTTTATCATATAACTAAGATTCCTTTAAAAAATACTGCATACATATCTATGGAATGATTTTACAGTATATTTTACAGCAAATACACATTAACAACATTAATGATTACTTAGATTCTTAGGCTTTCAACATTCGAATAAAGATTCATTGAAAAATTAATATGGCTTAGAATAAAAGAAAAAAGAAAGAAAGCTAAAAACATCGTTAATTTTGAAGCTGTTTAATAAAAGAAGATTTATAAATATATTTCTATATCATTTTATTATAGATTTCAAATCCAAATTCTTTCTTAAATTCAAAGAAGCTCCTTTCTGATACATTTCTAATTTTTTTTTTTTTTTTTTTTTTTTTCTCAGAAACGCATAAGATTAGCAGATATCTTTATTCAGAAACTATATAATCGAATGGCGTTATCCACTTTTTTTATACAAGCAATTTAACAATACTGCAAACAAATAAAATACTGTCATAATTAGCGTTTTGAATGGAATTTCCGGAAGTAAAAGCAAGGGAAGGGATAAAAACCTACAATCATTTCAGAAACTATTATATCTCAACAAGGTTATACAAGTATTTTATTTACCAAAAATGAAAAACGCTATTCGATTCCAAATCCCTTCAATAGTTAGGCTATCGTTAATTTTGTAAAAGTATAAAAGTGATAACTTTTATACTTTTACAATTTAAAATTAATCCGAAAATCTGTCAAACTTTCGCATTATTGAGAAATTAATTTAAAAATCATCAAGAAGTATATATCCGAAGACTAAGCTAACATAAGTTCTTTATTGCTGTTAATAATTTTACAAATCATGTTTTCTGCCAATAATTAAGTCTAGTACCGGTCCGGCCAGTCTATATGTAGAAAAATAATGCAAGCTTGATCTCGGACCGGCATGAGTCAGCTAAAAAAATATTAAAAAATTCCTGTCGGCTGGGCCTATAGGCGGAGGTAGATTTCGAAGTGTGCTCATTTCAACAAAAAAATATATATGATTAGAGATAAATCCAGTTTAATAACTTCATTTGGCCGTTTATGAAAAGTTTTTAATTCCATTTTCCTGCAAAAACTGGTTTTATCAGAATCATCTTAAGAAAAATTCAGCTCAAATGCCCATTATGACAACATATTTTGAAATAGATTCTAAATTTATTAAAAAATCGACCAAAACAGTACATTATACAGTTCCTAAATAACAAAAAACTGTCAGTTGAAAGCATTTGAGAAAAAAATTGAATTTAAAAATGAGTCATAAAATAACCGATTTGTTGTTTGAATACATCCTTAATTCTTTAATCATGCTTGCTTCGGAAAATTTTGTGCGAAATACTCACTTTGACAGCATTTTTAAAAATATATTCTATCTTTATCAAAAAACTGGCCAATGCGTCACAGTATATAGTTTCTAAATAAGAGGATCTGTAAATTGGATGCATTTGAGAGCGAAAATGGTTTTTAAAACGAGTCATAAAAAACGCAATTTGCTATGTGAAAACTTCCTTAAATTTTCAAATCTCGAAGACTTCGGGAAATTCTGTTCAAAATACCCTTTTTGGTAGCCTTTTTCAAAATATATTCTGTCTTTATCAAAAAACCGATCAATGCATCACATTATATAGTTCCTAAATAAAAGGATCTGCAAATTGGATGCATTTGAGAGCAAAAATGGATTTAAAAACGAGTCAGAAAAAAACGCAATTTCTTATTTGAACATTTCCTTAAATTTTCAGTCTCGATGATTTCTGAAAATTCTGTTCAAAATACCCTTTTTGGTAGCCTTTTTTGAAATATATTCCGTCTTTATCAAAAAACTGACCAATGCATCACATTATATAGTTCCTAAATAAGAGGATCTGTAAATTGGATGCGTTTGAGAACAAAAATGGATTTAAAAACGAGTCAGAAAAAAACGCGATTTCTTATTTGAATACTTCCTTCAATTTTCAGTCCCGATGACTTTCGGAAATTCTGTTCAAAATACCCTTTTTGGTAGCCTTTTTTTGAAATTTATTCTGTCTTTATCAGAAAATTGACCAATGTGTCACTTTATACAGTTTCTAAATAAGAGGATCTACCATTTGGATGCTTTTAAAATCAAAAATGAATTTAAAAATGAGTCAGAATATAAGCCGTTTGGATTTGAGGTTTTTTTCTCCAACTCCTATTTTTGTTTAATTTCTTTTTGCTATACGAATTGGTCCTATGAAAAACTTGTCAATATAAATGTTGTAGATATTTTTGAGAAGATGTAAAATAAATTTAATCAGATTTGATATCTTAAAAATTGACGGAGTTATGGATTTTTCTCTTTTTTCAGCGCCCTTTTTCTTTTCGTTTTTAATTTTTTTCATCGGTAAAAGTTGGTCCTATCAAAAACTTGTAAACACAAAAGTTTTAGATAATTTTAAGAACATTTATAAAAAATTTAGTTGGACTTGATATCTTGAAAATTGACGAAGTTATGAATTTTTTTCTCTCAAAATCCCTGTTTTTTTCGCCCCTTGAGCCCACTTCTAAATTTATCAAAAATCTGTCATATATATACTTTTGGCCCATTTTTAAGAAGTAATATAAACTTTAAACCGATTCGATATCTACTTTAATTAAGAAGTTATGGCGTTTTTTCGGTTTTCACAAAAACGCCCCCTATTCCGACCCCCTTGGTCCGATTTTGCCCATTAACGAACTCATCCAAGATTTTATCCCCATTGATTTTGTGTCCAAGTTTGGTGGAGATTGGAGAAGAATTATAGAAGTTATCGTGTCCATAAAAAAGTGAGATATATATATATATATATATATATATATATATATATAGATACATAGATAGATATATAAACTGGTGCGATTGCAATAGGTAGTATTTCTTACGAAATCTACCTAAAACGGGTTACACATAATGTAATTCTCCGATGCCGATACACTGTGCATTTTTATATTGATGCTGTCAAACTAGTATGACCACATTTATACTTTATTCTCGTTAAAACCATTTTCCTTGAAAATAGCTCATATTTTATCGTTTCTGGTTAAATCCAGAACGGGCCGGTAAGCCCGAAATTTTTTTTTAATCGGTCTGGCCCGTTCAATTTTTTTGCCGGCCCGTTGAAAAAACTATTCTAAATCGGCCGGCCCGGCCCGGGCCCGTGCAGACCTCTAGGTAGTATCCTAGTCTAAGTTCCTGCGAATCCGCAGACAGAGTAGAATTTGTCTAAGACGGAATATTGTCTTCTACGGAAAATTTTCAAGATACCGATCGATTCCGCTATAGCCATAGTTTATTCTAATTTTATATTACCATGATTCAACAATTAAACTTTTCTTTAAAGAATAGTTCATATACAATGCTAGGGGATGGGAGAAACAGTATTATAAAAGGTGCTACAAAAATCTGTATATGACGAAATCCTGTCTTAAACGAAACAATTTCTAGATCGGTTCAAAATGGATAGAATAATCCGTGTAAAAAAAGTCATAACACATTTGTAAAAGACGGCGAATTTCTTAATAAAGAATCTGTCTACAATGAATTTTTCTAGTTTTTTTTTTTTTTTTTTTTTTTTTTTTAAAGATTCACTAGTATAGAAAATTTTATATTTTTAAGCCTCCAATCCGTGGAAATGTGTTAATCTTATTAATATTTCAGATATTTAGATACAGTTAAGGACTCATTTTAAAATCAATTTAGTTTACAATGGAATATACAGAAATAAATATGGAAACACCAATACTTTGGAATAAATGTGCCTATTTACGCAGCCCATGACCCCCTTTTTTAAATGAAAAACATAAGCATGAAAGGGAAACTGTAATAAGTACTTTTTAGAGTTCCGTATTTAAAAAATTAAACGGAACATTATAAGAGCTCCCTCTTGTGTCTGTTTTTGTCTATCGCAATTACTATAAGGTAAGTTAGCCCCTCCTCTTCTGTAAAATTAATACTAAGTTCCAAACTAGCAAAAAGGAGCAATTACTAAAGCACAATACTCAGACCAGCATTGTCTCGAAGAGTATGCACACAGAAATCCAGAGAGTGCAATCGTGTGTTTGTGCCATTTTCAATATTGTACCGACCAAAAGTATATGAAGTTATGCATCGAATTGAACCAAATTTTTTTGTGTAAGTGTATGACTATGGCTAATTGGTCCTCCCTGAATTTTAAAAGAATCCGTCAGAAGGGGGCGCTGCAATCGCGATTTTGTACCATTTTCAATATTGTACCGACCAAAAATATATGAAGTTATACATCGAATTGAACCAAATTTTTTGCGTAAGTGTATGACTATGACTGATTGGTCCTCCCTGAATTTTAAAAAAATCCGCCGTAAGGGGGCATTGCAATAGCGAATTTTATGCCATTTTCAATATTGCACCACCTAAAAGTTTACGTTCTAGAACGTTATGTTCTGGTAGTTAGTTCTAGAACATGAACTAAGTTTTTGTATATGATTATTTTTTGGTGAGGCAAGTAGGTCCTCCTATAATTTGAAAAAATAAATAAATAAATAAATAAATAAATCTGGCTATCATTCTATTGTCCATCGGCTCGTGCAGAGACGGAAATTCGTTTTTACTCCGATTAATTGATTGAAGTAGAAATTTAAGATAAAAATCAAAGTTGGTATGATATTGAATTGTTATTGTAAAATTATTAAAGCATTAAAATGAGTAACTATTTTTTAAAAATATTAAAATGTATGTATGAGATAGAAGAAAGTTTTGGGAATGGCACATCCAACTAGTTTCTATTCAAATGCCGTTGAGAAGTCTACATGGACTCGGGGCGGGTCGAGTCTGATCATTAGTTTTTTGGGTCGTGCCCAGGTCTTCCTTTATCTGAAAGCTCGGTCCAGACTGGACCGGGCTTATTTCTGGAACTGTACTTTATTCTTAAGCGAAGTGTGCACAAATCGAAATTTTTTCACATTGTCTCACTACCTTGTTTGCATGAAAATCATTTACCCGTCCCTGTCTGATTTGTATAAAGATTTGTTTAGGGAACAACCTCTTTGGGTCTACAATTTTTGACGAAAATACATATATTTTTAAATTACCATTATTCTACAGTTAAAATTTTCTTTAAAGAATAATACATGTTATATTTCTATGGTGTGTGTGTGCGTTCGGAGGAGGAATATACAGTGCTTGAAAACCGGTTATAAAAATCTGGGTAAACGAAAAAAAAGTGACCGGAAAAAAAGTTATCGGAAAAAAGTGACATAAACTACAAAAGCGGAAAAAAGTTATCGGAAAAAAGGTGATGAGGAATTGATTTTAGGGATTTATTATAGATTTTGGTTAAATATGAAAGGGGGATCGGGGGGAGGCTCATAATTTAGGTAAATGAGTTTTTCATGTTGAATTAACTGTTTTGGTTCAATTTTTGGATATACGTTCATACTGAAAAAACGCTTGCCTGATTAGTTTTGGGAAGGGACGATTACCCCCCTCCGCCCTGAATTACATAAATGGTTTTTATGCAGAATTATCCAATATGTATTCAAATGTGTATCCAATATGTATATCTCTATCCAAATTTTGGATAGAGATTCTTTCTGATAAGGCTTATATATAACATATAATGCCTGAAGAGATTTGGGATTTTAATGGTTAAGCGTAGAGGGGAAATGGGGCAATAACCTCTCTTAAATTAATAGCTTTTACGCAGAATTATCCGATTTGCTTGGAATTTTGGATATAAGTTCATTATGATAAGACGTATCTCTGATTAGTTATGGGTTCTTTTGCTTATTAATAAAGGGGGGATGGGCAATAATCTCACTCTAAATTAGATAAATTGTTTGTTATGCAGAATTATCTGATGTAAGTCAAATTTTAAATGTAGGTTCTTTCTGATAAGGTGAATCCCTGAATAGTTTTAAGGGTTTAATGGCTAAGTATAGAAAGGTAATAGAATATAACCTCCCTTAAATTAAATAAATTGCTTTTTACGCAGAATTATCAAATTTGCTTCAAATTTTGGATTATAGGTTCATTATGATAAGGCGTATCCCTGATTAGTTATGGGGGTTATTTTGCTAATTAAAAAGGAGGTGGTGATTATTACCCCCCCCCCCCCTTAAATTAGATAATTTTTTTATGCACTCTTATCCGATGTATTTCATATTTTGTATATAAGTTCTTTCTCATAAAGTGGATCCCGGAATAGTTTTAAGGGTTTAATGGTTAAGTATAGAGGGGGGGGGGGGTACGGGGGATAACCACTCCCTTAAATTAAATAAATGATTTTTTTATGCAGAATCATCCAATTTGCTTCAAATTTTGGGTGTAGATTTATTATAGTAAGGTGTATCCCTGATTAGTATGGGGTTCTTTTGCTAATTAAAAAGGGGGAGCGGCGATTATCCCTCCTCCTTAAATAAGATATTTTTTTTTTCGCAGCTGTCCGACGTATTTCAAATTTTGGATGTAGATTCTTTCTGATAAAGTGAATCCATGAATAGTTTTAAGGGTTTAATGACTAAGTATAGAGGGGGGAACGGGGGATAACCCACAATTAATCAGGGATTCGCCTTATCATAATGGACCTACACCCAAATTTTGAAGCAAATCGGATAATTCTGCATAAAAAGCCATTTAATTTATTTTAGGGGGGTTATCTTCTGTTCCCCCTTTTATACTTACCCATTAAACCGTTTAAACTATCCAGGGATTCTCTTTATTAGAAAGAACATACAGCCAAAATTTGAAATACATCGGATAAGTGTGCATAAAAAACAATTTATCTTATTTAAGGGGGGGGGATAATCGCCCCCTTTTTAATTAGCAAAATAATCCCATAACTAATCAGAGATACGCTTTGTCAGAATGAACCTACGTCCAGAATTTTAAGCAAATCGGATAATTCTGAGTAAAAGCCATTTATTTAATTTAAGGGGGTTATCCCTCGTTCCTTCCCTTTATACTTAGCCATTAAATTTATCTATTTAAGTGGGGGGGGGGTCGGAATTATGTATGTACGTATGTCGGCCAATTATCTACACTGTGGGAATAGACTCTAAGGGGTGGAATGCCCTCCGTGGGGGTCTTTCGGGGGGGTGTAATAATCACCGCCTTCTTTTTAATTAGCAAAATAACCCCATATCTAACCAGGAAAATTTGTAAAAATGATAAAAATTACTATATAATTCTGATTGACTTTGTAGAGATACAATTGATAATGAATTAAAAGATATTATCCGTTACAAATTTGAAATCGTGATGCATATTTTTTAAAATGACAGCAACTTAGTTTAGTTTTGAGGTGGTCTGGTACTTGGAAACATAGAAGTTGGAAAAATGCATCTAATTTTTTTTTCTTACTATCTCTACATAGATAAAAAAAGGGAGATAAAATAACCCTTTCTTTCGAAATTATTAACATGAAAGCAGTAGCTACTTTTCATATATACATATATTTTTCTTTTTCGTTGACTCATTTTTGCATGTACAGCTTTAGAGATTTGATAATTCAGTACTTTTTCTGAAATGAAAAAACATAATAAATTTTTTAATAACTTTTCATCTCCTCCTTTTTTTACAAAGTTCGTAAAAAAGATAAAAATTATTATATAATCTGACTGAAATTATAAAGATACATTCAGTAACAAATTAAAAGATACCTTCAGTTATAAATTTGAAATCGTAATACATATCTTTTGAAAAGACAGCAACGCTCTTAAGTAGGTTATGATGGTTGTCCGGCACTAGGAGGCAATTAAAGTTAAAAAAATAAATCTTAAATAATTTTTATTACCATATTTATATAGTAATAAAAAAGGAGATAAAATAATCCTTTCTTCGAAATCAGTAACATAAAAGCAGTAGCTACTTTTCAATTCTTTCTTTCTTTCTTTTTTTTTTTTTTTTTTTTTTTTTCTTTTCGTTGATTCGTTTTTGCAAGTGCAACTTTAGAGATTTGATAATTTAAGATTTTTTCCTTAACTTTTTCTTTTCGATTATTCTTTTAAAACTTTTTTCTAAAATTACGTAAAAAAATAGAAAAAACAAATCATAAAAATAGGAATAAGGGAAATTAGCAAGATTCTCTAAAATTATAAACGTTCATCAATCTCTTAACAAAATAATTTCTCGCAAGCATATTTTACGTTTTGTTATAGATAATTTATTTTGTAGAAAAAAAAACCCGTAACAATTATTTTAGATCATGTTATATCACTAACCGCCTCCCAAAGTTAAAGAAAAATATGTAAAGAAGAAAGAAAAAAAAAAAAGCATTTAATAAAAACGTTTTTCATTGTTCTAGAAAACGATAGCTTTCACATTTTGGAAACTAAAGAACTTCTAACAACTAGTTTCTAGTTCCCCACAATTACTCTTATTTTTCTTCATTAAGAGTTTGTCAGTGTTATTGTGATTTATTTTACATATGTATGTCATATTCATAAATCTAAAGCATGTTCTTTCAAAATATAACGAAGAGTTTCATTTTTTTTCCACTATTTTTTTTTTAATAAATTGATAATTTATTTCCACAATGTTTATCATAAAAAAATGTAAGAGGCCACTGTGAGTTTTTAGTGGAAATCCATCGCTAATATAATAATTTTGTAAGTTTTCAAAATTATTAAACCTTCCAGAACAGCTAAAAAACTTACGACGTTTTCTAAACATAAAAAAAATACTTGAAAGAGTATAGCAGCAGAAAGAAAAAAAGAAAAACAAAACAAAGAAGAAAAAAAAAAAACATAGTGAAACGGCGAATCCACCCCACACTTCCCGGAATCTTACCCCTCTCCCCCCCCCACAGAATTCGGGGATATGGTATGAAGAACCAGGAGGGGGGAAAATCTAACGCAAGTGGTCGCATCGCGGTGCATTAGACCAATTTAAACTCCAAAATGCTGTAAAATGCGTAGAAAATGAAGGAATGACTTGAAGTTTTAGTATACAAAAGTGCGGACACTCAAGGTCAGTTACGTGGAATTTCGTTATCGTAACTAAGGGGAAGCGAGTTACAGGAAGATAAAAAATTCCGGCAGGAAAAGACCACCAAAAAATGGCAATATGTGTATGCTAGAGGTCTGCACGGGCCGGAATTTCCAGGCCCGGTCCCGGTCCGGCCCGTTTAAATTTTTATATTTTAGGCCCGGCCCGTACAGAAATCAGTGAAAACAGGTCCGGCCCGTTTTGGCTCGTTACAATTTTTACGATTTCTAAAAAAAATCAGATTTTTATCATATAATTAAGATTTTTTTAAAGAATACTGCATACATATCTATGGAATGATTTTACAGTATATTTTACAGGAAATACACATTAACAACATTAATGATTACTTAGACTCTTAGGCTTTCAACATTCGAATAAAGATTCGTTAAAAATTTAATATGGCTTAGAATAAAAGAAAAAAGAAAGAGAGCTAAAAACATCGTTACTTTTGAAGATGTTTGATAAAAGAAGATTTATAAAAATATTTCTATATCATTTTATTAAAGGTTTTAAATCCAAATTCATTCTCAAATTCAAAGAAGCTCCTTTCTGATGCATTTCTAAATTCACTTTTTTCTCAGAAATGCATAAGATTAGCAGGTATCTTTATTCAAAAACTATATAATCGAGTGGCGTTATCCATTTTTTGATACAAGCAATTTAAGAATACTACAAGCAAATAAAATACTGTCATAATTAGCGATTTGAATAGAGTTTCCGGAAGCGAGAGCATGGGAAGGGAGAAAAGCCTGCAATCATTTGAGAAACTATTACATCTCAAAAAGGTCATACAAGTATTTTATTTACCAAAAATAAAAAACGCTATTCGATTCCAAATCCCTCCAATATCACTTTTATACTTTTACAATTTAAAATTAATCAGAAATTAATTTAAAAACCATCAAGAAGTATTTATCCGAAGATAAAGCTAACATAAGTTCTTTATCACTGTTAATAATTGTAAATCAATTGTAAATTAATATAATTGTAAATGTAAATCATGTTTTCTGCCCTACAGATCTTGAGAAGAATTAAGTCTAGTTCCGGTCCGGCCAGTCTGTATGTAGAAAAATAATGCAAGCTTGATCTCGGACCGGCATGAGTCAGCTAAAAAAATATTAAAACGAGTTGCACACAATGTTATTCTCCGATGCTGATCTCTACACTGTACATTTTTATATTGATGCTGTCAAACTAGTATGGCTCGTGACGCACATTTATACTTATTCTCGTTAAAACCATTGAAAATAGCTCATATTTTATCGTTCCAGCTCAAATCGTGAGAACAAAAACATTTTCTTCAGAAAAAAGAATTTCTTCAGAATCAAAAAAATTTTCGGGCCTACCGGCCCGAAAATTTTTTTAATCGGCCCGTCTGGCCCGTTCAATTATTTTGCCGGCCCGGCCCGTTGAAAAAACTATCCTGAATCTGCCGGCCCGGCCAGCGGGCCGGGTACGGGCCACGGGCCAAGCCGGGCCCGTGCAGACCTCTAGTTTATGCTAGGAAATGCTGAAATGCGCATTCACATTTTTCCCCCGGAGGAAATTTTTCTTATGTAAGTTGTTTGAAAAAAGTCGGAACAAATTATAAGAAATAGTAGAGAAATGTGGTATACAAAACCACGATCGCAAACCAAGTAAACAAAAATCTAAGGTACCTACTTGAATCGAACCCTGATATTTATAATACTTGACAGTAATTTAGAGAATTTAACGAAATTTTCAATCGACTTACCCTATTTACGATATTAAGAAAAATATTAGATATGCATAATAATTTTATGAACACACACACAAAAAAAAAAAAAAAAAAAAAAAAAAAAAAAAAAGAAAAAAAAAAAAAAGTCCATTATATACTACTGATTTTATGTAAAATTTCTGAAATGCAGACTTTTTGTTTTGGGTAGAGATCTTACATTTTTTTTTTTAAATTAAAAGATTTTTTTTTTCTTATAAACTTATTCAAGAGAATGTTAAAAACAATAACTTTTCTTCCAAGATAAACTAACGAAAATGCTCCATGCTCCATTTCAATTTAGAAGAAAGGGAAGATATCCAGTATTTCGTAATGGATATTTAAGTCTCCAACAATGTCTTTGGATATGGCGAGTGTGTTGTAGGAAATAAAGTATTTATCCTGCCTAATTTAATCTCGAATGCGGAGATTTGACTTCCGAAAAACGTAAAGTAGTAATAAAAAAAAAATAAAAAAAAAAGCAATGTAATGATAACGATGATATGCAATGCAAATATTTATTTTGTATGAATTTGCATCAGTATGTATAATTATTATATATATACTTTTAAATGTTGCTCCATCATCCATTGCTCACATTTGTAAAAGCAGAAATTTCCTTTTTTAATGGCGGCGAATTTGCATTTTCAGAGAATAGACGGCAAATTCTCTGCCAGTGCATTTTCTGTTTTTTATGAATTTTTTCTTTTCTTTTTTTAAAGCAGTGATTTACATTATATTGAGTTTCAATATCATATGGGAAAAAAAAGGGAATACAACACAATTTGTAATTACTGGGAAAAAACTTGGGGAAAAAAATGTCTGAATTTCTTTTATGTAGTCTTGTGTAAGATGTATGGGCGGGTTCGGTGCGAAATTTCAACTTTTTTTCCCGGCCGGGCCAAGCTCGGGCCTTGTTTTTAGCTATTATGTCGGGCGGGGTCGGACCTTGTTTTTAGCTATTATATCGGGCCGCTAAATTTTCTCTACGAGCCGGGCTGGGCTCGGGCTGAAATTTTTATTTTAATATCGGGCCGGACATTTCTTTTTCTATGGATCGGGGCTGGAAATTTCCGTCCGTGCATACCTCTATCTTACATATCGAATAATCAAATGATTAGTTCACAAAATTTTGTAAATTTGGACAATAATATCCAAACATTAAAAAAAAAAAAAAAAAAAAAAAAAAAAAAAAAAGTGAACTTTTTATTGAACTTCGTTCACTTTTACAAATGAGCGTGATTTGAACGCGTTCGTTTAAAAATTTTTGAGTTTGAACGTGAACTTAAATCACTTTTCAGAAATTGAACGTGAGTTTGAGTTAGTTCGTTTATTTTGTGAACGTGCCCAACACTGGTTTTATCATTAACTCGAAACATGCAGAAATGCATTGTCTGAAATACATGGCAGCTGAGTGAGAGAAAAATCGCTAATATTAAGCTCTAAAAATACTTAAAATGAGCAATGAGAAACGCGGAAGGGAACATGTATCCAACGATTGCGTTATTTCCGTGTTAGAGTGTTGATATTTACCCGTAAAAATCACTGTTAGGTCACGTAACTAATTATTTTTTTACATAGAAGTCCCAAGTGAAATATTTTGAATTTCAAACTAATTATATCACTCTCAAATCCGACTATACCGTGAATGAAATCAATAACTCGATGATAAAAGGTTGGTACATAGTATTATAATTTCAGAGCCATTTAACAAAAGTAAGTGCATATTTTTAATCAGAACATGGGTAATGTTCACTCTGTGGACAAATTTCTAACTGTAAACTTTTGTACCGTAACCATAACCTGTCTGTAACCTAACTGCGACTTAACAGTACCCTACCGTAACTTAAATATAACATAAATGTAACCTAGCCGTCACTTTATTGTAACCTGTCCTTATTCTAACCATAAAATAAATGCAATTTAACTTTAACCTAACTTTAAATTAACCGTGATCTAACTGTAACCTAACGTGAAATTAAATAAAATCAAAGACTTACCTTAATGTAATTGCAACCAAATTGCAACCCAAATGTTACCTAACCATATATTGGTTCATGTCCATGGAAATCATTTTGTCTTGTTCGGATCTTGGTTATGATTCATTAGAATATTTTCGTCGGGTTCAGATTTGGTTCGATTCAGATTTCAGGTATTTTTAGAAATTCGATTTAAAATGTTCGTGTCGGATTCAGGTTCATGGAAATTATTTTGCCTTGCTCGGATTCAGTTATGGTTCTGTGAAATATTTTTGTCGGGAACAAATTTGGTTCAATTCAGATTTCGGCGTTTTTTTCAAATGGAATGTTTGGGTCCAGGTCTTCCTGCGTGTCTACGGAAATTTCTCTGTCTGATTCGCATAAAGACATGCTTCACTGGAATATTTTTGTCACGTTCAGACTTGGTTTAATTCAGATGTCGGCTTTTTTTTCAAATGTAATTTTTGGGTTCGGGTTCTCTTGCGTGTAACATAAGAACATGCTTCAATGGAATATTTTTGTCAAGTTCAGATTTAGTTCATTTCAGATTTCGAGATTTTTTTCAAAGAATTTTTTTAGGTTCAGATTCGGTTCATGTGAATGGAAATTTTTTGTTTTGTTCGGTCCGGTTAATGTTCTTTGGAATATTTTTGTCAAGTTCAGATTTAGTTCGATTCAAATTTCAGGTATTTTTTCAAATAGAATTTTTAGGTTCGGATCTCGTTCATGTTCACGAAAATTTCATGCAGGATTTTAAAAGAAGGTTTTCATCAATATATTTTATATATTGACATGGAATTATTAATATATTGTTAAATCATAACCATTTTTCATCTAAGTTATGAAGAATTAAAAAGTTCTGAAAAAAAGAAAACTTTTAGTAATACAGTTTTTAGTTCAAATCAAAGGTTTTCAATATTTTATTTAATTTTATTTTGACACTAGCTGACCCGCCCGGCGTTGCCTGGGTCCGTATTAACAATATTAAACGAACTTGAAATTTGTATGATTTTATCATTAACTATTTACATGCAAAAATGCATTGTCTGAAATACGTAGCCACTGACTGTGTGAAAAATCGGTTTTAAAAACAACTAATATTAAGTTCTAAAAATACTCAAAATGAGCAATGAAAAACGCGGGAGGGAATATGTATCCAACGATTGCATGATTTTCGTGTAAAAAAGTTGATACTTACCCGTAAAACCACTGTTAAGTCACGTAACTAATTATTATTTTCACATACAAATCCCAAGTGAAATATTTTGAATTTCAAACTAATTATATCACTCTTAAATCCGACTATACCATGAATGAAATCGATACACGATGGTAGCTAAAAGGTTGGTATATAGTACTATAATTTCAGAGCTATTTAACAAAAGTGTTATTTTTAATCAAATCTTGCGTATAGGCTCACTCTGTGTATAAATTCCTAACCTTAAACTTTTATACCGTAACCAGAACCTGTCTGTAACCTAACAGCGACTTAACAGTACCCTACCGTAAATTAAATATAACAGAAATGTAACCTAGCCTAAATGTATTCACTTTATTGTAACATATCCTTATTCTAACCATAACATAAATGCAATTTAACTTTAACCTAACTTTAACCTAAATAATATAATAGAAAAAAAAAACCATTTTAAAAAATTACTATTTATTCGTAAAATATGCTTCAGCTGTATTTCGTTTCTTTCAATTCGTTTTATTAATACAAAATTCCTTCCTCGTGCTTTTGTTTGAGGCATTAAAATTTCAGCGATAAATGGTTTAATATTGCAAACCACGGAGTAAGACACTTCTTACTCCGTGCTGCAAACCTTTTTTCGGTTTACTTCGCCGCCATCTATCTTTTTCTCCATGGTGACAGCAGCTGTGATTAAAAAAAAATCCTCATTTAAACTGCCAGTTTGACAGTCTATGAATTTTAAAGGTCTGTCCCAGCTTTTTTAATTCTTTCTGCGAAAATTTTATGCAACCAATCAACCATAAGAAAATGAAATAGAAAAAAAGCGAAAAAAGGCGATTTTTTATGAGAGTGAGCTTTGGAATTTAATTAATTACTCAGTTAATAAATAGAATTTTGAAATTCTGAGCTTCAGGTGAATCAGGAGAGACATTGGGCTACTCTGAAAAAAATTTTGAGCTTTGTACGTGCTGTAGATTTTGCTAGCCATCGCAGACACACACACAGACACACACACAGATACACACACAGACAGAGCGTTTTGTTCTTTTATTAGTATAGATATGTATATTATATTTATATGCACACACAGGTATAGATATGTGTATACAGGTATATTTATATATACGTACACCTATGCTCACATTATGCACACATCAATGTTTTATTTTCTTATTATAAAACTACTCGGTACTCGGCATTCGGTACTCGGTACTCGGTACTCGGCTACTCGGCCAAAGTACTACAAAATAATACCCCATTAAAAGACACGTACTATGAGTAGTACAACATACCTGAAAGGACTAAATCAGATTATTTTGATATAAATTGGAATTTTATGATTTTTGTCCCCAATGTTCAAATACTGAATGACTACCAAGGATTTTAGTCTACCAAAAAAACCCCTCTAATTGCTAACATAATCTGTGTCTTTATCCTTTAACTAACATAACTAATAGTTCATAGTTACAGACATTATGAAAACTACAAAGTAGTTTTATAATGTCTGTAACTATGAGCTATTTTTAGTAGTAGTTTTTTTTTGTAGCATATAATAACATTATATGCATTAATATTTTGAAATAATACTATGCAATATTATGCAAAACTATATTAAATACTAATGATATCTACATTTATTCCAATTATTAATAACTGCATTTAACATAAACTATTAACATTATTTAAAATTAATAATTATTAAACAACAATCTCTGTATTTAGGAACATAATATACATTTTTAATTAGCATAAAATTAGTAATAATATAATTTTTAATTAGTATATAACATATTTTAATTACTAAAATGATTATTAATGTATTTTGTGCTCATTCTAGAAAGAAAAAAAGGGAAGATGCTAGTTCCAAAAAATACACTATTTCATGGGGAAATATACTTAGTAATTTGTTTAGTAATTATAAAAAGCATTCAGTTTCTCATTATGATAAACAAAATGCTATTAATTTTAATAATTTTATGAATTACAAATTGAAAAATACAATTAAATAATAACATGTTTTAATTTTTTTCTAAAGAAATAATTCTCTATCGCTTTCATAAGATCTTGGGAACTTAGATTAAGAAATAATGTGTAATTTGGAAATTGTATTACAAGAAATCTGTGTTTACAGTAAGTGAATTTAATTATATTTTAATAAGGTAGGGTACATTTTGCCGATTTCATAAGAAGAAAGTTTTTCCACCCTAAAAAAGTGCTTAGAGGAAACAGCAAATAGTTACAGAATTAATAACAACTGCAAATATGTAATTTAATCAATTAGTAACACAATTAACAAAATTAACAAATTTATTTGCATCTCATTTTGCAATCTGTCAATAGCCTGAATCTAAATTTACATCCACGTTTGTATATATTAACCCCCCAAATTATGTCAGTACATTCATACACACATACAAAGTAAATATAAGGAATAGCCAATTATATATGAAACCCTCAAAACATTAAACAGTACCATTATTAGCACTTAGTGGAAGTTCTCAGCATTTACTGTTTCAGACAGTTTTGCTGCCTTAATTAATCATGAAAATTTTTATTTGGTGTATATGAGTTGAAAAAGTAAAAACATTCAACTTTTATTGAATAAGCTCTTGCTATGCTTAATATTTTATTAATTTTTTTTTTCTCATGCCTTCTTTTACAATAGCGATTCAACCGACGTCATTATTTAATTCTATTTTTAGTTCCAATATTTGCTATAAATTTATTATTGCAAAAGCAGAATGAGAAAATAAGATTTGGCTGCTTTATTCGTTTATTTGCAGAAAATTATTATACTTGCTATGTCTATATTATACAAAAGAATCAATAATTTGATTATTAAAAGGAAATTATGACATTGTAATTTATACCAGATTTGAATATCATTTTTAAATTAAATGATTTTTATACTTATAAAATAAAAACTATGCTTTTTACAAAATTATCATGCTTTAGTCTTTGACAATACTCAGAAATTACGCTTAGAAATAATCATTTAAAGCTTTTTTGTGTATTCAAAAGTCAATACCTGTAGAAACTTGCCAAATTATGGTAACTTTAGATTTTAATACTTTTTTCTGTCATTTTAAATCTTTATAAGATTTATGATTTTAGTCAATGATTAAAAAAAGTTTATTTAAATTACGATTTAATTATCGGTTCAAGTCAGCTGATTAAAATCGTTCGCTCCATATGAAAAAATAATAACAGCTTAGTTTGCATTTATTTATTTATTTATTGTGATTACATTATTGTGATTTATTGTTGATATATTACTAGAAGAGTGTCCATTACTGGCACATCTACCTGTACTGAAGTGTAATATGTAATACTTTAAAATAGCTTGCTTCAAAAAACGCCCCCCCCCCAAAAAAAAAATGCGCGAATAACTTTTATTTATTTATTTACATTCCTATATATATATTTATTTATTACAGGTTCATATAATACATCTTAAGAAGTATCAAAATTTTTTTATAAATACAGAAACACACACAAAAAGCATAAATGAACTAAAAGAAATGTAATCTATTTAATTTTGTTATTATTATATTGATGTACACAAATTAATTACATTTTTAAGATAATAAATTCATAAATAATGAAATTAAAACACTAACTAATTTAATAAAAATATTGGGCTCAGTTTTAAGAAAGTTCATTTATACAGTTAATTCGATTTCTAACCAAAAATAATCTTATTCTTGCAAAAATGTATCATTTTACAAATAATCTCATTTTTTCAAAAATGAGACATTTTACAAACACACATATATATACATATACATATCATGTATATAATTCTTTTTAGAATAAGTGCAAAAAGTATTTCACTAAATGTGTTAAATTAGTGTTTAAATTCAAAAGTTAATTCAATAACTAATACACATATGTATACTTCTCTTTCTTCATAATTATAGCTTTTATAGAATGGTCATAAGTATGCTTAATATGAAGGAATGACATTTAAATTCCTTAATTTTTTGTTTTATGTCAAAAAACTTACAGTTTAAATATGGAAAGCTGAACCATGAAAATCTGTTACATTAGTTGTCAATTGAAAAGCTTTATTTTCATTAGAACAAAACATTTACATACCTTTGTTATAGAATATCCAACTTTATGCCGGTAAAATCACAATAGAAAAGAAAAAATAGTTAAATTTTTTCGAAATATGAAGACAAACATTCTGTGATAATTAACATTCCTCAATTATTTGTAATTGCATTATTATTTATTCTTATTTTTTGAGTTAACAGAGGAGAACAAACTTTCCTCTTTTGACATGTTCTATCCAAAAAATGGCGAAACTACGATACAGCAGATGTCTTCAATTTTCATTTTTCACCTGCGTACTTGCTATTATACGAAATGCAGACGAACATTTAAAATAACACAAAAGTTCATGTAAATCCAGGTACTTTTCTAATTTTACACATTTGTCTGAGTAACCAACCGACAACAACTTGCAGTCTTAATATCACAAAATAAATGCACATAAAAACAAGTAATTCTTTTTACAAAATGTGTAATTTTTATGACAAATGGGTGATTTCAGAAATTTACACACTTATCAGTGTATATAGGAACTATGCGTAAATTACAATAACACACCAATCGGTGTCAATTTAGGTATTTTTCTACTTTTACACACTTATTTATGTTTTTCAAGTGATAACAAATTATACACTTAGTTTCAAGAGCTAAATACACATAAAAACAGGTAAAATTCTGCAAAAAAGAATTCTGTAAAGTACATGGCAAATGTGTAAATTTACAAATTTACACATAAATGTGTGTAAATTTGACTAATTTACACATTTCTTTTTTAGAGTGTAGTGATTTAATATTTAACTAACTTAAAGCAAATTACGCATCATAAACTTTTTTTCGAACAAACCATGTTTACACTTTGATATTTTGGTACTCTTATGTATATTCCTTGTTAAAATAATAATTTTTGGAAAAAAACGTAGTCTAATTTTTCCTGCTCGTAGACAATAGTTCTTAAATTAATTAAATAAGACTATATTTTATAATTAACATTTTGAAGACATGTGGAGGGGAATTTTTCTTCTTTAAGTAACATTTAGTAGAAAATTTTGGAACAATAACATAATTGTATAAATTACTTGTGAAAGGTATGTTACAATTTTTCTAGAAACATTGTATACAGTAATAGGGTACACATGTAAACGCTTAATTTGATTTTCTTATTAAAATAAAATGTGTAACGTTTACAAGTGTAACTACAGGGTGTCTATAAAAGAACTCCAGGGTTTTAAAAATTCATATCTCACTAACTATAAAAGATAGCAAAATTTAGTCTATTTCTCTGAAAAGAGTAGCTCAAAAAGTTTTACTCATACGAATTGGGAATGTTTGCATCAACTGTTGGCGGCGCTGCAGGGCGTTGACCTTGAAATGATGGCGACTGCGCAACAACAGTCTCAATGTGTTATTTGGCTCATAGAAACGATAGAAATTTCTTCTGGGAGCATATCAAGAATCTTGTGTATGCAGAGAAAATTCGTGATGTTCAACATCTCAGGGAACGAATAGTCAATTTTATGGCAACCGTCCCCCCAGACATGCTCGCCAGGACATGGAAAGAGATGGAATACCGTTTAGACGTCTGCCGTGCCACTAACGGGGCTCATATAGAACTTTACTAAGCGTTAAAAAAAACTTGGAAATGTACGCTTTTCAGTCATGTATAAAACATGTATGTATGTTTTTTATTTCATTAAAATATTTTGCCTCAAAACCCCGGAGTTCTTTTATAGACACCCTGTATAATCAATAAATGCGCATCACCTTCAAAATCAAAACGTCTGCATGAAATTTGTGGCGTGTTTGAGCTGTCCGGATATAAATTATAATATATTATATTTGAAGAATTATGTATAGATTTATATTTCATGGCTTCTAATGAAGTTATTTTTGCCAGTAATACATTATTTCATATTAAATAGATGACGTTTTTTGTCATAGAGCATTTGGTCGGATCTCCTATAGTTATAAATATAGGAAACTTAATTCCGGTATTTTCTGTTAGAGGGTCTGCCAAGTACCTCATCGTCTAGCGCATACCAATTTTACTATACCTAGATACTATTAATAGCTGTAATTAACTTTAATTTTACTTCAGACGAAATGGAGTTAAGAGGCCACTCGACTCACTCAAAAGGACCCGGATGATAAGGTTAAGTCTATGAGGGCGTTATTTAAAATATGGCGCTCAAATTTTATTATTTTTACATGATTTTTTTATTGCATAGGATTGCTGAGGCCGATCTACAACCGAGCTAGATTTTACTTTTTTGATTTCGTTTTTTTTTTAAATTATTTAAAATTTGAGCAAGATATTTGAAAATAACGCCCCAAAGACGAGTGGCTGCTTAAGAAGTTGCCTCAGTCAAATGAAAAGACTCGTTTGCTAATGCTAATCCTATGGAAGAAATTCATGAAGCTATCTCGTTGCATTTCAATATTTTAAAATGATTTTTTTTGTAACTGGATAGCTGAAATCGATTTTTATGCAGGCCTTTTTTGAATTTTTTGATTTTGATTGCAGATATTTTTGATGCGGACACTTTCATTTCAAGAACCGGTTTGGAAAATGAAAGCATCTTTATAAAAAATATCTGCAATAAAAAAAAGTAAAAACGGCCTGCATACAGATCGTTTTCAGCCATTCCATACAAAAATATCATTAAAAAATATTGAAATGAAACCCAGATACCTTAATAAATTTCTTCCATAGGATTAGTATTAGCAAACGGGTCTTTTAATTTGTCTGAAGTAGTCTCTTAACACTAGAACTGCCAAGAGTAGCCAGTTTGACTGCATCCATGGAGGAGAAATTTGATGTACTGTCTATCAATTGTGAGTGAAGTTACTGAGGAGGGTATCACAAGATGGCGGCTGTTTATTTTTAATCGAATCAACGGTTCTGATTACAGACGCCAGTTAATGCATTGGTCGATTCGTGACATTTCCACTTAGTCAGAATGCGCAGTGCGCCACAATAAGAGAATCTTTCCACACATATTACTTACCTATATGCTTGTTTCGTCTTTGTAAATATTCTGTTATTTTGACGTACTGCATGTCCTTCTCGCGTAATAATATAAAATCCATGGTCTAGTCGATTGTGCGAGTATTTACTATCTATTGCTCTTAATATGTCTTTGAGATTGATTAGGGACTGTAAATATATAAGGTTATGAACTTTTTGGCAATTTCGGACTCCCACTCAATCTTTCGATGTCATACATTATCATTCCTTGAATACCCCCCCCCCCCCCTAAAATCATTATTCAATGCCAGTTTTCTTATTAAATTGCAATATTTTTCGATTTTCTTCTTTTTATACGTTTGCAGCTATATACAGATAAGATTGTACATTTTTTATTCGCATATTTTTCTGATATAAATGAAGAGAAGAAATTCAACGAATATTACTCTCATATATTAAATAATTTTATATTGAATAACATTTTAAAGAAATGCTGTTTATGTAGAAATCTATATTATAAAGGCCAAACGTATCTGTGCATAACGCATACGTCATTTTGTGAATGGCAACACTTTCGCATGCAATTCACTTTTGCAATTCTTGATGCTGCAAATTTTATATTTCACAATATCGCACACTTTCAATTTTTACACCGTTGTATTGAGTAAAAAATGTACTTTTAAATGCAATTTGTTTGAAAACTGTATCTCAATTTATTTATGAGTTATTAATTTTTTTATTGTTTTTAGTACGAATTTTGCAATTGTGGCAACAGAAATATGCTATTTTCTCTTAAAGTTGATAAAAACTGAAATAAGAATATCATGTCAAAAGAAATCGTCTGACATAAAATCCGATAAGCTTTGGTTTTATTGTATTTTTATTCATACATTAATTTTTTTTGTTTATTGAAAACTTAATTTACAAAGGATACAACAATTTCTCTTTGCAAAAGTGTATTTTAAATAATATTCAAGTGACTTCACCGCATTTACTTAGGTCGTATCAGAAAACTAAATGAGAGGGCAATTTTACTTATCCGCATTTATGTAATGATATCCAAATTAAAAAATAATATAAAATACATAAAAAATGCAAATAAATGATTTCTGATAAAACATGGAGCTATTATAAATAAAGAAGTGAAGATTTGTGAATCATTATATTTCTGATTTGTTTTGCCAAGTGTCTTGAATATTGTTTTTGCTGCGTTTGAGTAATATTCCGTCCTAATGACGTCATATGCAAACTTTTCTATAGATGTTGTTTGAGACTGAATCCGTAAAAATGGAATGCTTTTAACGGATACAAATAACGTCTTTTAAATTAAAAAAAGCAAATGATTTTAAAATGATCAAATTAAAATACTATGAGAAGTGCGTATGTAAATTTTGAGACGATGAAAATGATGACGGGTTTAGATTTCACTTGGGAATTCAATGATCATGTTAATTTGGAATATGTTTTTTTTTTTCATTTGCTTTATACCAAACACAAGAGCCTCAATTGATAATTTCATCATAATAATCATCACTGATCTTTGTTATACTTTAGTGATTACACATGAGGGGCCAAGAAGCCAAGGGGTACAAGTGACAAAATGTCGATTTGGAGTAAATTGAGTTTAAAGATAATTGATGTTAAATTGGAACATCAATAACAATTGACTAAATTGAAATAGGAAACATCTGCTTGTTGCATTCTAATCTTTGAACTCTCATTTCAATAACTGTTAAAAAATAAGAGTACAATTTTCTTTAAATGTATAATTAATCAATATGGTTTGTTTTTCGAAAAAAGTGGTTTATCTCTATAACTCCCCAAATAATCGGAAAATGACCTATATTTCTTTACCTGAAATGAAAAAAACATATTTCCAGATATCCTGTGCACTTAACTCAATTTTTTCAATTTTGTCACTTATACCCCTTGGCTTCTGGGGTCCTCATATGTGATTTAAGTTTAGTTTTAATAATTTGAACAACTAAGTTTTATAGAAATAGTTTTTTTTCTCTTCTTAGCTTAAAATAATATTTGTTTGGGAGTTAATCTGACCGTGACCAATCTAAGAAGCATTTTTTACTTTAGCTAATTTTGTGGGCTTATTATAAATCAATGAAACAGTTCCTTCCTAAACATTTTCTTTCGTCGAAATTCGATGGGTTCCACCTCGTATTTAATAATAGCTCTTTGCTAGTTCAATAATTCATTGAACAATAAAATTATCTTCCTGCACAAAGCTAAACAGAAACGCTTGTAATCAAAACAAGTGGACAATATTTCCCCCCATCTTTTACTTAAAAAATACAAGCATTATTTCGAACCTGGTTTCTCTAACAACGAGTTATACACGCATATTAACGACAAATGATTTTTTATTCCATATTTTGAAATGAAACCTTTTATAATCATTCAATGGTTCTAAATACAGCTCATATTCAAAATATTAGAATAATTACCTTTTTTTTAGAAATTGAAAATATCGTTTGGTAATTTAATGTCTTTTAATGAAAATATGCAAACGATATTTTTATTAAGAACTTATTGTTGATTAAACTTACTTGTTATCGTAAATTTAATATCATTTTTGAAAAGATTAATTGCAAAAAAAATTATTTTGAAAAGTCAAAATATTAGAATATTTATTCAAGTGGTTCAAAATATTAGAATATTTCACATTAATTCTCCTTTAATTATTACCAATTCTTAACTGGTGGCATCATTGATTAAATTCAGACTATTTTATTTAAAATCAGTATTATTTTTTGCAGTTTGTTTCTTTTTCGTCTTAAAATGGGCCGTGTGAGTGATATTCCTGAATCTACTAAACTTCGTATGGTTGATTTGTATCGGCACGGTAAAAATCAATGTTTTATAGCGAATTATTTACATTGTTCGCAATCGAGCGTTAGTAATATACTAACACAATATTCAAAAATTGGAAAATTTCAAAATAATCGCCGAAATGGTGGCCGAAAACCAAAATAATCTGCTAGAGATGACAGGAAACTGAAGCGTATAGTTAAGAAAAACCGTTTTAAAAGTGTGCGATTCTTGCACCGAAAATGGAAAGAAGAAGGAGTTGAAGTTTCTACATCGACAACATTAAGACGTCTCCATAAATTTAAATTTGAATCTCGTGTACCGAAAACAAAACCTCTCATGACTGCAAGACAAAAGCGTATAAGATTGAATTGGTGTAAATCAAGACGTTTATGGAGCAATGAAGATTGGAAAAATATATTATTTAGTGATGAAAGTATGTTTTGTGTTTCATAAGGTAATCAAGGTATTCGAGTTTGGAGAATGAAGCAAGAAGCATTTGATAAAGAATGCCTTAAACGTTCCGTAAAATTTGCTGCTAGTGTCATGGTTTGGGGTTATATGAATGCAGAAGGACCTGGAAAGTTATGCATCGTCTACGAAAAGGTTAATTCTCTGATATATCAAGAAATTTTAGAATATTACATGATTCCATCATCAGAAGATTTATTTGAAGATGATTTCATCTTTCAACAAGATTTAGCGTCCCCGCATACCTCGGTGTCAACTAAGAATTGGTTCCGCCAACGCAACATTAAGGTACTTCCTTGGCCACCAAATTCACCAGATCTTAATCCCATCGAAAACTTATGAAAAAACTTCAAGAAAATCCTCCTTCATGTAAAACTGAGTTAGTGGCAGGTATAAAGTCTATTTGGGCTAATATTGATAGAAATGTTTGTAAACACCTTGTATATAGTATGCAAGATCGATTGTACGCTGTTATGAAAGCTAAAGGGGATGCTACAAAATATTAACTACCATTTACTTCATATTCATAAGGCAATATTGTTGCGTAAAATAAAATATTCTAATATTTTGAACCAATCTAAATTTTATTCTAATATTTTGGTGTGTTTAAGGAAGCTGTATACCTAATTTATTGTGCTGTATTTTATATTTTATAAATGTTTAAATCTTATCTAAACATTCCAGATTTAATTTATAAGAAATTTAATTGCATTTACTTAGTATAAAAAATAAATAAATGACAAATAATTTTTTCTTATTACTTTTTCTCAATTATTCTAATATTTTGAATATGAGCTGTACTATTTTGTATTTTTATAAAAATAAGAAAAGAAAACAGACAGAAAAAATCACCAAAAAGGTAAATTTTGGTTTTAACAAGAATGATAACGAAATCAAACGGTAAGCCCCTTCTCCCAACAGATATCTTCTTATGTCAAGTGCCACCCCCCCCTCCCACACACATACACGCCTAATGTGATACATATATATGTACACTGTACAGCCCATAGCCTTTTTTGTGAAATTCATGGTAGGCAAATGTTAACATTTTGACTGTCAGTTATTGATATTATTACACGAGATGAATGCGCGCTATGCCAAACTAATAGATTACTTACAAACATAAAACAAACCTACAGGGCAAAGGTATAGTATATGGAAATATTCTGTATTTTGGCAAACTGTGCATCGTGCCCAGTGCAATTGATGCGTATCGACAAATATGAAAGCATTGATAGCATCGTATTTCTGCAAACACAAAAAGGTAAATTACGAATATTTCAGCAAGCTGTTAGCATTATTTTTACTATAACTCAAAGAGCGCATTTTCGATTTTAACGAAATTGTTTTTCTTAGAAATACACTTTGAGCATTATTCTATAATTTTTTGGTTGGTGTAAGTTTAAAATTATTGAATTAATGATTAGAAAAATATTTTTGTTCATTTTTCTGTGTTAAAATTTGTGGAAAAATGTGGAAAAAATGTATAATGTGAACTAATATATTCTTCAATAATTGGCGTTAGTTTCATTTATTTTATTTTTTGTACTTTTGAGAAAGGAAATTTAATAAAGCGGGCACATGCTTCCCAGATTATCTGAAGGACAGTTCAAGGTCAGAGGCTAAAAACACACGGCAGTGGCGGTCAAAAGTTTCCGGACAGTAAGTTTATTTTATTTGTTTACCAGAAAATTCCATTGAAGAGGAAGCGCAAATGCTTCAAAAGTTAGGAATATGTGAATGACTTCTGACCACGTGGTCATTTTGATTAGATACTGAAGACACTTGATGCAAAGTTGCAGAATTCGACATTCTGCTATTATTTTATGCAAAAGATTCCGGCCATTCGTCATCCCTTAGTTTTTTCTATCGGTAAACTATTCTTTGACAGCGTTTGTGAATGAATCAAATCAACGTGAATAGCGTAGATTAGTTTAAAAAATGAAATGTTGAACAATTATTGTTCGTAAATTGGTGATTAGTTGGTCGCTAATGGGCCAATCTTTTTGTAAGGTTGCGGCTGAATTATTGATTGGAAAATCTAATATGAATGATATTTAAAAGTTATATAAAGATGGTCATGCCCTTCAGTACTTTGAAAAGCCCGGGAGACTCCAAAAAACGACGATTCTTATGGGCAAAATTATCAAAAGAAGAGAAGTTGATGACCCGCTTAAAAATGCCGTTGCAATATCTTGCGACAAATATTGCTGAAATAAGTCGGTCTACCCTCAAGATGCTGAGGTGACGCAGAACTTTATGGAAGAGTCGATATTAAAAATTCTTTCATAAATAATAATACAAAAAAAATCAGCGTACCCGACTGGCGTTTTCCAAGGAATAAAAAGTCCGGTCAAGTGAAAACTGGAAAAAAGTACTATTTTCTCATGAATCGAAGTTCAAAATTTTGGGGAAATTGTGAGACACTACGTCCAATGACCTGACAACAAAATATATAATTCGACATATGTTATTCTTACAGTGAAGCACGGCGGACGAAATGTTATGCTGTGGGGTGAATTTTCATCAAAAGTGTCCGTACATTATTTGAAATCCGCGGTAAGATGAATGATGCAATGTAAACGATATCTTGCAAGATCATTTACTGCCTTATTAGAAGAAAAATTGCTACTATTTGTTTCAACAGCAAAACAACCCAAAGAATGTATGCAAGCTTTTCAAGGAAGGGCTTTTGCACAAAAAAAAAAAAAAAAAAAAAAAAAAAATCGCGACTCCAAATGCCCAAAATTTAGGGCTCCCAAATGGTCCGCGAACTGAACACCAATATTTTTTAACAGAAAATTTCATAGTAGTTTTCTACAGCATTTGCGCTAAAACTAACCTCCGAAGCCAATTTCTGTGGAATTTGCTAGAAAAATATAAAAGAAAAATGTTTCTAAGAGGATACTGATGTTCAGTTGGTGGACCATTTGGGAGCCCTGGAAATTAATTCAATAGAAAATCTTAGAAAAGAACAAGGCAAACTTGTGTGGAACTATAAATATTCCAGTACAGCAGAAATTCCCAAGAAATTGCAGAAAATTGGGAAAAACTTATCATCAACGATCTTCAACCGTTGATCCAATCTGTGTCACGTTACTGCACCGCAGTACTTATTGTTAAAAGTATGCGATAAAATACCAATTTTAAATGTTGTTGATCACGGTTATTTCCTATTACAATTCCATTTTTTTCCAAACTTGCCAAGGTGCCTGGAAACTTTTGAGAGCATGCATTTTCCTTTGTAATTAATTTTGTCAGTTAAATTTATTGATAGTTATTTGTTATTCCATAAATACATTCCTAACTATTATGTCAATAAAATGCACAAGTATCACTTAGAGATTCCCCTTCATATGGGTATACTTACAAATTAACTAAAAATTTTTGCTGGCCGGAAATTTTTGGCCGCCACTATACATTGTGTTTTCATGGTGAGCCCTATTACTGCACATGTTTTTTGAAAATGGCCGTGAGGAGCATTTCGCTATATTTATCCGGCTAGACCCTTTTGTATGAAAACAACGACTGCTATTCACCGTCCTAGGACGGGCATATACACTAGTAACTAATTAGGATAACAGTCCGAAGATGATGATTCTTATGATTTTACTCTGATTATCATTAATTTACAAGAAATAAATTTAGACGGGAAGCGAATGGACAGTTTAAAAAAACGGACGATTTGTAGTTACATAAAAACAAGGATGGTGTACTATATGCTCAAAGGTATTTTGAATTCTAAATAATACCTTTTTAATATATTCTTATACAATGTAATGTCTAGTTGTAGTATAAAAATAATAAGCATAAAATTGTTTAAACAGACTTATTTAATTATAATTAATATAAAAACGGATGGTTTATATACACATAAAGACCGTACTCGAAGCATCAAAGACTTTTAAAATCAACTTTTAATTCTAGAAAAGAATACCATCTATTGTCTTGCAACTGTATAAAAATAATAGACCACATCTACAAAAAAAAAATAACTAGCAAAAAAAGTAGAATAAATTACACAAATGTACCGGCGGCGTGTGCTGTACGCCAGCGGTGACTTACCATTAAAAATAATAAATAAATGCAAAAAAAAAAAAAAAAAAGGAAAAAAAAACGAAAAAAAGAAAAAAAAACGAAATCGAACTTTAAACATTAGAAGAACATCGCAAAGCCTTTGGGATAGGGTAAATAAAATACACATGTTAATTACGTAAATATTTCGGAATTTGGATCTGCGTTTTCACTAAGTTTAGCACTCAGTACGCCGGTCGTATATTTAAAGGATAAATATATCCTATTTATTTTAAGAAGTACATTTTTTAATAATACAATTTTAAATTTTTATTTATTCATTGTATTTAACTAAGAGAAAACATTATCAATTTGTTCTTATTAATCATCTTCATGTAAAAGAATTATTTTAGATTAAAACGTGCTAGTAAACTAGAAAAAATCCCCAGAGTTACGTTACTTTGTACGAAATGCAATGGTATCACAAAAAGTGCTCAAAGTCTAAATGATTCGGAAAATGAAACCGTATGACATCTCCATTACATTCCGTTATATGGAGTGTCCAGTTCAACAGTATTTGGGGGTTACTTCCAACCTTTCTCATGATATCACTACATTTTATTCTAGATATATCTGTAACAATATTTTTTTGTAATAACTTTTTTTATTGCTAACATTGGGTGAAAAAATTGGGTTGGGTTTGAAAAGGCAAACTATATTTTAAAGTTAATAAAAGGATTGTAACCTTGATTTTCTATATGAAAATTCTTTGTTGTAATGTGCTGTATTACTTCTTTCAAGTTTGTTTATTCTTCTTTGAAGTATCTTGTATTCCCCGTGACAGAATTTTACTGTTTTGATCTAACAGATAATATGTTTAGTGCTCCCCTTCACTTTTATAATATTTACAAATTTATTTTCTAAAGGAAGACTCTTAATTAATTTATTTTTCATTTTTTCTTGTCATTTATCAAAATAAAATAAAACATAATGATACATTTTTTCAGAATACTTTCAATGTCATTTTACTTTCTATAAATTATATAATATGTTTGATGATGAATGAAAACTTTACTATTTTTTTAACGTCTGTGAAAAAATTCTTTGTGTTATCTTTTAATAAAGATGGAAATAGTTAAGTCAACCAAATAGATTTTATAGAGCCGCATAATCTCTGAAACAGAGCTTGATTTTATTTTGGTCTTTTGGTCAGGGATTTAAGTGAAGTACGCTTTAAAAGATTAAATACTGAACTTCCAAAGAATGACTTTTAATTTATTTATCTTTCATCTTTTCTACTCCTCACAAAACATTTTTTCCAATAATAAAAACAAAATTTACATCTGGTTTAAAATTTCTTTTTTCTGTACTTTAATGAATATGTAGATTCTTAAATCAAACAAAGACATTTAGTAGAGCTACAATTAACTAAATATTCCCTCAGATAGAGCTTGATTTGTTTCGGTCTGTCGGACAGACTTCTATGCGACTTCCTTTACTTTCATACTACAAACCGATTTCTCGAAGAAAGGAACTTAATTTATTTCTCCCTCATTCTTTCTAGCTCTGAAATACGCTATTTCGACTAATCAAAACAAAATCTAAACTGATAATGGAATCTTCAGAATACTTTGAATGCCAGTTAACTTTCTATAAATTACGAAATATGTTTGATTGAAATTGAGAATTTAATATTTTCTTTTACATCTGGGACGAAATTACTTCTTCCGTCTCTTTCCCGAAGAATTCATTGAGATTAATTTACGCATCAAAGAAATTTTAGTTACTCTCAAAAATTACAAAAGCGTAGAAGCAGTGTATTAAGATAATTTTTCAATTTTATTTTGAGATGAAATTTTCACATGAACAACTAATCATAGTCATTGGAATGGCTATTGTTTAAGATTGTTGCTTGAAGCATTAATTCACAGCATTCCGGGCAATATGAAATCTTTACCGATTTATAATTTCGTCTTGTGAGCACAATTGAGGCATTGAACAAGTCTTGAATATAAAGATAGAGATCTTCAGGGAAATACTTGACAAGTAAATAAAGTTCGTCGAGAAATAAATATCCGACTAATTGCTTTATTTAAAACAAACCTTGAAGATAAAAATATTTCAGTTGTAAGTGTGTCACGACATCATTATATACATATAATGAAAATGAATAAATAAAAATTTTGTACGAAGTATGAATATAGAATTCTTCAGATTCTAGTGAAATGCATTTAAATTAAATTTGCTAATTTGAATTGTTTTATCAAATACATTGTACGATATTATATAAAATGTCTGACACATTTTCCGTGCAAAGTTACATACACCGCACCAGCAATGATGCTGGTTACATTAATCACAAATCTCTTTAAATATTTAAACAAGCTGGAATGGAATGATAAGATAAAAGAGCTTAATAAAATCACCATAAAAGTTTTAATAAATGGAGAAAGCCTTTTGAAAGAATTAGTTTTTCTTTATCGAATGCAGAGAAAACGTCCTACTATTTTGAAAATAGCAGCAAGACACACTTTTTCATTTATTAAGATTTTTATGGTGTTTTTAACAAGTTCTTTTTATTTTAACAGAAACTCTTTATTTTTTTCCTTTCTGGATTGTGACTGCACTTTGTATTCTGTCTTTGTATTTTCGATGCGTGTTTTAATTTGTTTTCTTTCTATTTTTTTTTTCACATATTGAAATATGTGTTTGAAGAAGTTCCAAAGAATTGAAATAGAAGTCAATTTTATTTTGAGATTTTGAGTACTACATTCTTTATCCCCAAGAATGAAGTACTGTTATATAAAAGTACTACGGGCGATCAAATGAAAAGGTACGAAATTCTCTTACTACCAATCCGATTGAAATCTGAATATGCCCCTTTGGAATAAAGTAGCAAGACATCGAGAGATGCGATTGGAGTATCCGGTGTAGTTGTGGACATGCGTGGTTGCCCGTGCATGAAGGGGGGGGGGGAAAGGAGACAACAAGTGAGTTCCGTCCAACTGACGCGGTAGCACCTGTGAAGACATCATGGCCATTCCATTTCAAAATCCGATAATTAAAAAGCAACAAGATGTGTGATCAAATTCTGATGCAGCGAGAAATCTAATAGCATCTCCCTGCCCTTTAATCATCGGATTTTGCAATGGGATGGCCATGATGTCTTCAGAGGCAGTACCGGTCAGTTGGACGGAACTCACTTGTTGTCTGCTTTTCTCCTCCTTCATGCACGGGAAACCACGCATGCTCACAACTACACCGGATACTCCAATCGCATCACTTAAGGTCTTACTGCTTTATTCCAAAGGGGCATATTCAGATTTCAATCGGTTTGGTAGTTAGAGAGTTTCGTACCTTTTCATTTGATCGCCCCTAGTACGTGAGAATTTCGCCTCCCCCGAAGTTAAATTGCACATCAATAACTGTATTAGATGGAAAAGCAATATAGATTTATGCAGACAGTGCATTCTAAAAAGCAATGAAAACTCTCATGAAAAAAGTAGAATCCTATTCACAACTGTACTATGATTTATAAATTTCTAGAACAAAGAACTTTCAATACATTTTGATTTCCGCCGTATTAAGACAAAGATATTGGTTGCTACTATATTCATGTTTCATATACCTCGTCACAGATCTTAGATAACTTATTAAGCCATTATTTACAAACGAGATATTTATTTTTCAGTTATTCAGATACTTTTTTTAGTCGCATTTTTGCCTGATTTCAGGTTTATTATATTTCGCATCGAAAGATATAGTTTTAAAAGCAAACTGGTTTAACGGTCAGATGAAATCAAACTGTTTTAGTAAAAATTGTAGTTTTTTAGAATTTGAACAATTTTCTAAAAATTTTATCAAACATCTGTATTATTTCTGTTAAATAGAGAGTAATGGTACATTGATGTTTTAAAGAGGTTTTTTAAAATATTTAATAGTATTTAATTGCATAAAATATAAAAATGGTATTTATATACGTGTTTTAAAGGTTGTTTTGAAGTTATTGTGAAATACATACTTATTTATTGCTTTGAATAAACAGTTTGATAGAGTACTGATCTAACTTCGGTAGTTGGTTGAGTATCTGTGACTTTGATAAAGTTTTGGACTTCCGCATCAGCGTATTCTACTTGAATTTAAAAATGGATTTTCTTGGAAAAGACCGAAAAGTAGATTTGAAAATTATTGCAGTGAAATTGGGAGAGGAAGTTAATGATAATATGAGGTAATTGATTTGTCTAAATTAATTACGAAGAGTGTTAAGTATGACGAAGAGTTTACAAATGAAATGCTTTCAACTGTGATAAATGAGAGAATTCGGAAGAAGCGTCCGAGAGAAAAAAGGCGGATGAAAGAAGACTTAGAGAAACTTAGAAAGGAGATGAGTGAGAGGGAGAGGAAGGTAAATTTGCATGTGGTTCCGGATTATAATGATGAAATTTTATTGGGCCCTGTGTGTTTGTTTAAAAAGAAATGTGCATCCTAAGAAGTGAAAGAATGTATCAAGTGTAGACGAAATTGATAAAGTAGAAGAGTCAGAGTGTCATACTGATGAAATTTTGTTGGACCTAGTGTGTTTGTTTAAAGAGGTTCCTGAAAAGAGTAAAACAATATTACTTATTGATGATGTTGATAAAGTAGAAGAGGGAGTGGAGTGTAATACTGATGAAACTTTCTGTGGCTATTCGAGATCGTCGGACTTCGAAGTAGCGGAAAATCACTCATCGGCTCAGAAATTAATTCTCTTGAGAGGGTAATTGATGATATTGTAGACGTAATCGAAGTGCTTGAATTTTCTGAACTTCAATATACAAGGGGAGAAGAGATAAAATTGATGAAAGATGAAAGATGAAAGTAAAGCTCATGATAAGTTGAACTTAAGACTGATGAAGAACTATTCATATTGTCAAAAGATAGAAATTTTGGAGATGTATGTGAAGTCAATAATGACAGTAATTTTGAAGGAAATCTTGAACTTTCTCAGGTTGATATTGATGAATACTGTAGAGATGGTGAAGGTGGCTTTCTTGTTCCGTGTAATCTGAAAACTAAGGAGAATTTAGAGACTGTAGATGAGGTTCAAGAGGAGAAAAATGTTGTTTGCCTAAGAGGGACAGCCCAGACAAGGAAACGAGGTCTGTAGAGTATGATGTCCCTCCCGGTCGACTTTATTAAGGTCTTTAAAAAAAGTTACAGAACTCAGCCGAAACTGAAACCGCCAGAATCGCGACAGTGGGCGGTATTGAGACAAAAACTCATAACAAGGCCGCCCCTGCCAGGTGCAAAGGACCTAACTCGACAGAGGGCAAGTAGGAAGAAAAACAGGAATCTCATAACGATGGAAAATAATAAAAACGGAAACTTCCCGCCGGGGAACAAATCCCCTACGCGACAACGGGCGGATGAATGTGCGACAATTGTAGCACTGAGAAGGTGCAGCAGAACTGCTGCATGCTCAGGCTACGTTGTTAAAATTGAGATTTGGAATAGGGAGGACAATGTTGATAATTTATGTGAAAAGTTTGAGGTTGAACTGATAAAGAGACCGAAGTTCAAAGGAAATGAAAGAGAGATTACGGATAGCAAGCAAAACTCTATTGCAGTTGATTTAGTTAGGAGGGTAATTAAAGAGAAAGATGAAATTGTTCTTGAACTTGATTGGTTATTTGAAAGATGTGAAGACACTGAAAACTTGGCCGAAAAGAGAAACAGAATTGTTGATGTTGTGTTCAAGAGAATTGATGGAAATTGGAGCCAGATTCCTGATGATAAAGAGTTTTTCAAAGTGATTGATGAAAAGATAGAGAGGAAAGTTGAATGTAAACCAGGCAGAAATAGAATGATGAAAAATCACAAAAAGAGAAAAAAGAAACAACAACGCTGACTCTTTATCACGGCAATCATACTTTTATTAGTAGTTATTAAGTTTTAAAAATTTTATGAAGTTTATTAAGATGGTAATCGTTGCTTGCAGAAAATGTGCATATTTTATATTTATTTATTGTAAAGTATTAATAAAAAAAATTATTGTAATAATTCTGATCTGATGGTCTGTAACTTGATTAATATCTATTGTTTTTTCCGGATTTATAATTGTGTACAAAAAAGGCATATTTCAGTTCATTTTAAAAGTAGAAAAATGTACATTTTTTATATTTAGAACTGTATAATGTTCAGTTTTACTGAAAAAAGAGAAATAGGAAGATATTCTGTTAATTGTAATAATATTTATGATAAAATTACACTGGATATAATAATTGGTTTAAAAAGAAATTTTAGTTATTACTGTGTTTTTATTTTACAGTAAATTAATGAAAATTGAATGAATTTATATTGTGATTGATATATTGCGAGATTTTATATTGCCGTATATTCAAAAGTTGTAGTAATTTAGTAAAGTTGAGGCAGTTTGGTCCGGGCGGCATAATACTGTAATGAAATAGAGGAAGATATGCATGTGAAAAATTTACAAGTAATCCTGGACACTATGTATTGAAAAGGATATTTTGGTGTTCGTTAGAGCTTGTCACAATTTTGCTTCTTCATAAAGCACTTCGTTTGGCCGTGTCCAAAATTTGGAGGGGGGAGGAGTCTGTAACGACCCCGACTGATCCCTTGAATTTGCCGCGAAAGTTCCGCCTATAATCTTGCAAGAAGCGAGGCTGATAGTGTGCTCCTGAATTCGGACTATTTCTACATCTTGTGTTGGCCAGATGGCGCTGATATGTTATAGTCTACTGATGAAAACGGCTAAGAGAAACAGAGAGTGGAGACAGATAGGGAACGGTGTTTGACGAGAGGTGAATGAAGGTTTTTAAAAATGTATTTTTTTTAATGTGTGTTTAAAGTTTTAGTTGAAAAGTTTTAGAATGTATATATTAATTTAGTTTTGTTGTGATGAATAAATGGTCATTATGAAAATGGTGAAAAGTCTTAGTTGAAAAGTTTTAGAATATATATGTTAATTTAGTTTTGTTATGATGAATAAATGGGCATTGTGAAAATGATGTACCATAATGCTGATTTACACTGGAACCCTATGATGTATCGACAATCGTTACACTTGAAGTTCAGAAACAAGAATTTTTACTTTCCGTAATTAATGGAGTTATGAATAAAGAAGAAGAGACATACAGTGCATTGTCTAATAGTTTCCAGTGAAGTAGCTAAGGCGGTTGTCACAAGATGAGAGCTTTTTCTTTTAATTGGATCACCAGTTTCTGATGACCGCCAATGGAAACTTCGACTAATAAATTTGAATAGAAAATTTCGTCTTATTTTAGCGCTTTATTGATGGAAATGTTTCTTACAAATAAGGCAAATAAACTCTATTTCCTTTTACCGGTGTCAGGTTGCTTCAGTATTATAGTATTTTCACCAACACTGATAGGGGGTTGTCTTGGTTTTCAGAATGTGGCGGAACTATTACCGCCGAAGTAAATTCTTATCAGTAAAAATGAATATCAGTTTTTGACATTATTTTTCATTGAAGGTTTCGATTAATGAGAAGTTTAATTAAAGAGAAGTTATGTGCATAAATTTATTGGTAGAAGTTTGCTGTAGTCGTAATGAAACATACGAAAGCAGTTTCAGTTGAAGTTTCATTATTTTAATGATATGTCAGCTTCTCTTTTCTCAAAAGTTCCATGATATAGTAACGAAATATCTCTCATTAAACAAAGCCAAAATTAATACAGTTAATTTCTGGCATTAACACGAAATTTCTAAATAAAAATGGAGGCCAAACTGGCAACCTAAAATATTGTACATCCTTATAACGAATACACCAATTGTATTAACTCGTGTATAATAAGCATAATTTTTTACGAAAATATCGGTTCAATAATAGGGTATGCTAATATACAAAGTATATATACGGAAGATTATATCAAAAGACGAAGATTTTCACTAAATTACCGAATAAGAAATAGATGTTTACAATATTTTTTTTATTAATATACAGGGTGTCTTAAAAGGTCGTTTACAAACTTAACATGCTGGTCTGTCATAACATGATGAACAATATTAAATAGGAAACTAAGGGTCCCAAACGTCTTCCAAAGGAGATATGCGCCATTAAAGTTTAGGGTCAGAAAATTCAAATGATTATAAGAAACAGAAAAATTGGTCGATTCGTTTGCGGTTTTCACTACAACTATTCTTTATGTCAGTATTTTCTTAAAAATAAATTATAAAGATAAATTTCAAAAAATGTCGATAGAGTCGCTTTAGACTTTGGAGTAACGATAAACTAGTTTTTACCATTATTTTTTGCATCTCATTAATTTTTTTTAGAAGCTTAGACATAAACTTAAATTTTGAGCTCAAAATCTAAATCGTTGGAAGTGGTTAAGTAGCGCAAACTGAACTGTGTTCAATGGGGGTGGGAAGGTTCAAATTTCAAATGATTATAAAAAACGGAAAAATTGGTCGGTTTTCGCTAAAACTATTCTTTATACCAATATTTTCTTGAAAATAAATTTTACAGATATCTTTCAAAAAATTCCGTCAGAGGGCGCCTTAAACTTTATAGTAACCAACAACTATTTTTAACCGTTGTTTTTTGTATCTAATAAAATGCTTGTAAAAGTTCAAACTTAAATTTTGTGCTCAAAATCTGCATCGTTATGAGTAAGTAAGCGGTTAAAAATTGAACTGCGTTCGAGGGGTGGGGAAGGTAACATTTCAACTCCTGAACACAGTTCAGTTTGCGCTTCTTAACCCCTCCTATCGATTTGGATTCTGAGCACAAAATTTAAGCCTAAACTTTTGCAAGCATTTAATTAGATTTAAAAAAAAACGGTTACAAATAACTGTTGGTTTTTATAAAGTTTAAGGCGCCCTCTAGCGGATTGTTTAAAATTTATCTTTAAAATTTATTTTCAAGGAAATATTGACATAAAGAATAATTTTAGCGAAAACCGACCAATTTTTCCGTTTTTTATAATCATTTGAAATTTGAACCTCCCCACCCCTATTAAACACAACTCAATTTGCGCTACTTTACCACTCCCAACGATTCAGATTTTCATCTCAAAATTTAAGTTTATAACTAAGCTTCTAAAAAAAAATTTATGAGATGCAAAAACTAACGGAAAAAAATAGTTGTACGTTACTCCAAAGTCTAAAGCGCCCTCTATCGCCATTTTTTATTTTTATCTTTATAAATTATTTTCAAGATAATATTGACGTAAAGAATAATTTTAGTCAAAATCGCAAATCAATTGACCAATTTTTCCGTTTTTTATAATCATTTAAAATTTGAACCTCCCCCCGCAATTCAGTTTGCGCTACTTAACCACTTCCAACGATTTAGATTTTGAGCTCAAAATTTAAGTTTATGTCTAAGCTTCTAAAAAAATTTAATGAGATGCAAAAAATAATGGTAAAAACTAGTTTATCGTTACTCCAAAGTCTAAAGCGCCCTCTATCGACATTTTTTGAAATTTATCTTTATAATTTATTTTTAAGAAAATACTGACATAAAGAATAGTTTTAGTGAAAACCGCAAACGAGTAGACCAATTTTTCTGTTTTTTATAATCATTTGAATTTTCGGAACCTAAACTTTAATGGCGCATATCTCCTTTGGAAGACGTTTGGGACCCTTAGTTTCCTATTTAATATTGTTCATCATGATATGAGAGACCAGTATGTTAAGTTTGTAAACGACCTTTTGGGACACCCTGTAGATATAATAAATATAGTAAGATAAATACATGTGTACTTACGTATCGTAGTTTCAGTATTATGCTCAAATACAATTACTCACGTTTGTGTTTTATGCCAAAATGTGTATAATAAACATTATGCCAAACATGCCGTATCAAATTTATCTTTAATTTAAATTGAATAACTGTATCTTTATTATACGTAGTATAATGTAATAGCATGTGTGCATTTAAAATTTACAGTATGGAGCTGATAGTTATGAAATCTGCAGTAGAACAACCGACATCATCACTGCGATACTGGTGTTAGAGATATTATTGGCATAATCTGTGTGTTTATAAATAGTATCATATTAAAATTTGCCGATATAATTAGCGAAAAATTAATATTTATTACATTTATTCATTACATATATATTAATAAGCTATGGGTGTTTCCATCAACGCGTGTCAGAAATGTGTTTTCGACTTTTTGAAGACTGCAAAAAGTTGTTATTTTTAACCGATTTCAAAAAAGATCTTTCTTTTTTATGTTCTTGTTATAGATGTATGTCCTCTTTTTTTCTCAACAACCACTGAACGGGTTTGAATGTAACTTTTACAATGGAATTCTAGTATATCAGGAAAAATGAAAGTATTCATCGTATTGTCTATAGAAATTTTACAGGAATGCGTGACATATTTTATTATTATCTCTGGCTACGAAGAGACTTTATACATTTGTGAGAAGTGACATACCAGAAATAAAACTTGATTTGTCGAAATCATTCTGTATGAAAGAGTGAGCAATGAGAACCTAATCTGCCTTTATATACTAGGGGCAATCAAATGAAAAGGTACGAAACGCTGTAATTACCAAACCGGTTAAAATTTGAGCATGCCGCTTTGTAATAAAGTAGTGAGACATCGAGAGATGCGATTGGAGTATCCAGCGTAGTTGTGAACATGCATAGGCGCTTGTGCATGAAGGGGGAGAGAAGCAGACAGCAAGTGACTTCCGTCCAATTGACGCGGCACTGCCTGTGAGGCCATCATGGCTTTCCCATTGTAAAATCCGATGATAAAAGTGCAGCGAGGTGTTATCAGATATCTCACTGCTTTAGACTTTGATAAGACACCTCGCAGCTCTTTAATCATCGGATTTTTCAATGAAAAAGCCATGATTTCCTCATAGGCACTGCCGCGTCAATTGGACGGAAGTCACTTGCTGTCTGCTTCTATCCTCCTTCAGGCACAAGCGTCTACGCATGTTCACAACTACGCTGGATACTCCAATCGCATCTCTCGATGTCTCACTACTTTATTCCAAAGCAACATATTCAAATTTCAACCGGTTTGGTAGTTAGGGCGTTTCGTACCTTTTCATTTGATCGCCCCTATATAAGATGGTGGCGGCATACAAGTAATAAAATTTGATTGACGGAGAGGATTTTAGACGAAAACTTAGCAAATCTGTTATTATCGCCAACGATTGTTGCCCTGTATTACTCGTTTAATAGAGCTTTTCTAGGTGACTGCTGTCATATTCTAAAATGTACCATGCCAAATGCCAAACCTTCCAACCTAAGCTTATGCTATGGGTGTATGCAACCATCTTTTGTTTATAAAGACACTAAAATTGAAAGAGAATGTTTCCATTTGTTTGGATTTTATTTAAAATGAAGATCCCTGTCTGTTTAACCTTCCTGTACAAAAGATGATAGTAATACCCCTCTTAAAAACTATCATATTCTTAAAATGGAGTTTCTAAGATACGTGTATACCTTGAGCTGACACATCAGCCTAAGCCAGGTCTAATCCTCTTATTTTTCTACGGCTCAATACGATTTTTCAATTTCGCCAGTCGTTTAAATCGCCCCAGTATTAAAATATAACTTCGGGAGGATGATAAATGATTCAATCATGTTGACACTAGAGTCATACATTAATGCTGGCACAATTTGTGGAGGCAAACAAACGTTGCATTCAGGCAATCAAAATAATGGAGGTTCAGCCGTACTTTTGGGTGCTGTATCAACTCAAAGTAAAAATAATTCAATTATTGTTTCTAAGGTAAGGAATTCAAATGTATAAACCCGTATTTTGAACACATATCTTCACGTATAACCATGGCCAACTAGATATATAAAGTCCTGCGTATTTCGCTAAAAACAGCCGAAAAGTGAAGCTGGATTTAGCTTTAAACCCTGAAACATTTCATTCGACCACGTGACGCAAACCCTGTCCAAATTAGCATTGGATAAGCTGATTTCTGTTCTGTGCACATGGTCATTGTTTTGGTTCAGGGTGTGCACGATTGGTCAGAATAACTTCAACAGCAATGGTCCTCTGGTAAGCAGTCCTCTGGTAAGAGACTTCATACATTAATCTGAAATAAATGGGCCGTATAGATCTAGTTGGCTACGGTATAACTGGCTTTGAAGAGGTTAAAAACCAATTTTCTGATAAGTTAATGCATAGTAGGGTGGGTCGAAAAAATCGAATTTTTTCAAATAAACTATTAATAGTGCGGAAAAGTTGCCTTTTGTAATTAGAAGGATAACACAAAAAACAATTTTTGAAATCGGTTAATATACAAGGTGGTCAAAAAAAAACTTTGCCGATATATGGAGCTCTAGAGGCCAGACCGTTCAACCGATTGAGGTGAAATTTCAGATATAGCTATTTAAAGGTATGAGCTCGAGATTCTGTGAACGGCAACAAAATGGCGCTCACGGTTACGGTTATAGTTACAGAAACTCGAAAATTTCCAATAGCAACACCCATTTTTTTTCATCGCAAAATGCTCAGCGCATGCGAAAACCCTAAAGAGCGTTGGAGCCGTACGTGTATAGCAAGAAACTGACACGTTATGCACGCACAAAAAACTGCTCTGCAAATGCTCCCCCCCTCATAAAATAACACGATTCGGGCACAAGGATTAAATTTCCATATGACACAGAGTCAGTACACTAATATCTGATTACAACACGGATCGGAGAAAAGAAATTTTTTACTTTGATTACATATTTTCCACATGGGTACCATCACAAGCAATTGCACATTGCATGGTGGCGACTGTGGGCAATACAGCCGAACGTTACTTCGCATGAGGGATGTTTACAATCTCACGTTTGATAGAATCTTTCAAAGCCGGCAAAGTTTGCGGATTGTCCATGTACACTCTAGATTTTAGATGTATCTAGAAACTGAAATCCATAGGAGTGAGGTCGGGAGGTCGCGGAGGCCATTCACGTTACCAGTTAAGGGCCTATCACCTCGCCACTAGGGATGGAGCTGTTGCGGAGGAAAGGTTCCGCCTCTCCGATGGGTCGACTGTTTTCGCGGCCCAGGTCCATGCGATCAAGGAAGCGATTTCTGACGCCCTTCGGAGGGGTCTCGGTGAGCTCGATATCTACTCGGATTCGAGATCGGCGCTTCAAGCGCTTTACTCCTTGGTGCCTCGGCACAAAGCAGTAGCCGAGATTAGAAACGTGGTTGCAAATACAGGAATCAGGGTCCATATGCACTGGATGAAGGCTCATATCGGGTACGCCTTTAACGAGCATGCCGATGCCCTGGCGAAGGAGGCCGCGTGTCCACAGACGGTCGACATACTGGTTCCTCTCTCAGGACGTCAAGTCAAGAGGAAGCTCCTTGGCAGGGCGCTTTTAGATTGGCAGCAATGGTGGGACCGATCTTAGGACGGCCGGTTGACGTATGAGATCTTCCCGAAGGTCTCCACTCGGAGAATCCAAGGTGATTTCTTTCTCAACCAGGTTCTAACTGGACACGGTACCTTTGGCGACCACCAGGCCAGCTTTTTCAAAGGCAACCCTGCGTGCTTTTGCGGGAACGGGGTTAGTACGATTAGACATTGTGTCTATGAGTGCCCCTTGTGGAAGCCCATTAGGGAAAAGTGTTCCCCACCTAACTTCCACGCTCGAACGCTTTCCGATCTTGTCTTTGATCATTATAGCAGGAAGGGAATCGTCGACATTGTCGGCGAACTCTTGACAAAGACTTTGGATCGGGTTGGTCGCGGGCCAATTGAGCTCTCGGCTGTCTCGTTCCGAAGAATTCTCGAACGCATGATGATTTTCAGATCACTCGAACGCAACACTCTATTAGAGGAGTCCGAGGCCTCTTGTAGGCGCGATTCGGACGAAGCGACTATACAAGGTTTTTCCGGGTTTCCCTTGTACGTAACGAGAATTCGAGTCGCTTTCCCGGAAGGCTGGGTCCGCTGATCAGCGGGTGTTCAGGAAGCTTTTGCTACGGTGCCTGCTCAGTTGCTCCTCTCGGTGTAGCCTGGTGGGGCGCAAGCGGTGTCGTTTCGGTGGCTGCGGTTGGCGGTGTCGTTTCGATGGCTGCGGTTGGCGAGCCGCCGGGCCGCGACGCATGGCTCGTGTGCCCGGTGCCCCTGCTTGTTGTTCCTGGCCGGCAGCAGGCGCTGTTGCGGGACCGGGCGTAACTTGGTTCCTTCTCATTGGAGGTCTCGTGACCTCCCTGACTGGACCGCATGGAGCCTCTCGGCTCTGGAACGGAAAACTCACAGTTTTACCAGTTAAGGTAAAATGTGCCTCGTCCGTTCAGAATATGCGAAGAGGCCGATCGTTATCTCCATCATCTTGGATAAGAAATTCATTAACAAAGTCTATATGTTGTTGATAGTATCTCACTTCCAACATCTGGGCGCGCTGGTACCGGTAAGGAAACATGCGGATTAAAGAGCGCAGTAACTTTAAGACCATTGATTTTGGTATATCGGAAACACGAGATGCACCTTTTCTAGTTTGATGTGTCTTCTGTTCACTATGTGATGCACTTCCATAACAGTATCCTCAAGAACAGTTGGTTGTTCGGATCGCGGACTTTCACAGGTGCAGCCAGTTTCTTCGAATTTCATTAGTAAACAACGAAAAGCTTGTGAAATGCGTAGGCCACATATTTGGTGATGGTTTCGATGGTAAACGCGCAAAATTTTCGCAGCATTCATCTCATTTTGATAATAGTTTTATCAACTCACTTACGAACGAAGTCATTTTGTTGGCATCTGCGAGCTCCGATTGAAGAACTAACATTCTCACCCTACTTTTTATCCGTTTTCTACCCTGACTATGTGGCAAACGACGTTCCGTGATTGGTATTTTGCCTCTGTCATATTCAAATTTTCTTCGTGCGCCTTGGTCGTGTTTTTTTGGGGCCGTTCGTAGAATTGATTTTCGGCGAGCATAACGCGTCCGTTTATTGCAATAGCCATACCGTTCCAACGCTCTTAAGGGTTTTCGCATGCGCTGAGCATTTTGCGATGAAACAAATGGGTGTTGCCATTGAAAAATTTCGAGTTTCTGTAACTATAACCGTAACCATGAGAGCCATTTTGTTTCCGTTCATAGAATCTCGAGCTCATACTTCTGAAAAGCTATATCTGAAATTTCACCTCGATCGCTTGAACGGACTGGCCGATAGAGCTCCATATATCGGCAAAGTTTTTTTATGACCACCCTGTATTTAGGTCGCGCATTGCACTTGAAGTTCGGAAAATTTGAACAAAAATGACATTTTTAAAAATTAATGATAAAAATTAAAAAAAAAATCGAACCTACTTCTAATAGTGCGAAAAAGTTTCCTTTTATACTTCAAAAGATAACACAATTTTTTTTTTGAAGTCGGTTAATATCCTTAGGTCGCCCATCGCACTGGAAGTTCGGAAAATTTGATCAAAAATGACGTTTTTTGGAGTCAATGATGAAAATTAAAGAAATTTCAAACTTGCTTGTAATAGAAGGATAAAGTCGCCTTTTACAATTAAAAAATAACTTTTTTTTTTCTTTTTAAAATCTGTTAATATCTTTTAGTCGCGAATCGTACCTCAATTTTGAAAAATATGATCAAAATATACATATTTTGATGTACGTTAGTTTTTTACTCTTCGTTCTAATATAATATGTATAATAATAAAACTAAGTTTATTGCAATGCAAGATTTAGATTGCCAAATATTTGCCCCTCCAAAATACTTTAATACGAATTAACTGCCATCACACGAAGATGTTTGGCTCTTCTGTTTTGAAGTAATATATAATTTGCAAGTTGCTTCTCAATGAAAGTCAATTTGTTTTTCTGATGTCACAGAAATAGTAGCAAAAAAAAATCGAATACATTTATGAAAAGTCTTCAATACTAATAGTGTCTGAGGCCAGAATCATGCAGTTGATAATAGCCTATCATGAAAAGTACTATAAAATTAGAAAATCATTTAAGCGAAATAAGAATAAATTGAGTTTTAAAGCGAAATTACAGGAATTCAAAACTGAATCATTAAAGATTTTTGATGTGTTGTCACGCAAATGCACTATGAATCTAAAATGCACTTGTGTTTCATTAGATCGTTGTAAATGTCTCATACTAATAAACTGCAACTGTGATAAGGAGAGAAAGATTCCAAAAATTTAACAAAAGTTTATCTAATACCAAAGAAGCATTAGGATCGGTAAAACTGCCAGCATTGATCTCAAAGTAACGGCAAAGTTTAGAAAAAGGAACGAAAGAAAAGAGAAATCTAATAAAAGTGTAGCAAACCAAAGTTATATCAACTGAGAAGCTATAATACTTTTAAATAACGGAGGCGGTTAACCTCGACATGGTGAGACTGTGTTTCCGCGAAGCTCGTGATAGAACTACATGGGATTTTCCCCTCAATTAGCGAAGGTGAGGAGTAATCATGTTAAGGTTACCCGTCTCCGCTATTTCACAGAGTACGGAACAGAGGATCAACTTTCATACACTGTAATGGCAACTTGTTTAACATGGGATTACGCATAGACAGTAGCGATACGAGCGGATGACTCTGAAACTACGATCATAACATAAGAGAGGTTGCTAATTCGGGAAAACATCACTTCCTTGGCGACAAATGATATAGGAAAAAAGAAAAAAAAAATACAGCGACGGCTTTCTGCTTCTTATTTTGAAATTTATGAAAGAATTATTTTAATATGAAATAACTTTGACGTATTCGTCTTGCAAACAATGCATGTGCCTTTTCTTAACATAACGACCTAATAATTTAAACTTGAAAATTCGAGAACAATAACAGTAATAATTACGAATCAATATAAACGCGGAAATCTAAGATCAAATAGCATAAGCACGTGTGCAAAGATAATCAAATCAGCATTCAGCAAGAAGTGCCAAGCCAGAATATGGTTACAGTTAAACAGAAATCACGAGGATAAAAATCGCCAACGCGATGGTTTAGTTTTTAAGTCATCCACTGAGGGCGTTCTTTTCAAGCCGAGTTGAGGCTCTGTCTGTACTCTGTGCGCCATTTAAAAGGATTATAGTTGTTCTTATGTTAATGTTAAAGTTAGGTGGGGCTTGTTGAGCTTAAACCATTTGGTAGGCGTCCTCACCTAGCTGAAACTGTTAATGTTAAAGTTGAAAATACTGATGTCGAAATTGCTTTACCCCTTCCTCAAGAAAAAATGTAAAAGCTCGAATCCGCAAATGATTTTGAAACGTTCGCCACAGCTGAAAATTTTACTTCGTCTCTGATGAAGGTTCGTTTACCAGCAACAGCTTTAGAAAATGACAGATTTGGTGTATCTGACAGGTCTGCTGCTCTTATATATGGCGTTCTTCAAGGCATGGGAATGATCAGTGAAACACGTACGCAACTTGTTATTGATAAAAAAAAATAAGGGGAGAGACAGTTAAAACTAAGAATCTTTCACAAAAGGACAATGTTCTTGTTGTTCAAGGTATATATCTCGACGGCAGGAAGGACAATAATCAAGAGAAAATCAGTGTAAAATGCTATCGAAGATCCAAAAGGGAAGTGCACATTTCTTTAATTCAGGAGCCGCACTCAAAATATATTGGTCATGTGACGCCTATGAATGGAACGGGAAAAAATATTTGTGAAAGTATCGTTTTATATCTGTCTCAGAAGAATATCTCCTTAGATGAAGTCCTTGTAGTTGGATGTGACGGCACCTCTACCAATACTGGATTGAAATAAGGAGTAATTCGAAACTTGGAAATGAAGGTAGGCAGGCCGTTACACTCTAAAAAATAAATGTGTAAATTAGCTAATTTTACCTAAGTATATGTGTAAATTTGTAAAATTACACACCTGTCATACAATTTACACATTTTTTTCTGAAATTTACCTGTTTTTATGTGTATTTAGCTTATGAAAGTAAGTGTGTAATTTTTCATAACTTGAAAAACTCAAACAAGTGTGTAAATGTCGAGAAATGCTTGAATTTACACGAATTTATGAGTTATTCTAATTTGAACTTAATTATACGTATGTACGCACATAAGTGTGTAATTTTTTAAAAATACATACTTATCATAAAATTTACACATTTTGAACAAAAATTACCTTTTTTATGTGTACCTAACTTGTGAAATCAAATGTGCAATTTGTTATGTCTTGATTAACTCATACAAGTGTGTAAATGTAGATAAGTAACTGCATTTACACGAATGAGCGTGTTCCGCATAATTAAGGATCGACCAAAACAGGTTTTTTACGACCGAAACAGAAACTTAAACCGAATTTTGATACTCATCCTATTTGAACGAAAACGAAAACGACCAAAAAATGTTAAGTCATTAATCCATACAAAAAGATACATAATTAGGTGCGTTTGTAGTTATGTAAATACGTAGCACTTATAGGCGTTGTTCAATCCGTCCGACTGTTTCTTCGTCTGCCCGCATACAACAGAACCAAAACTATCCAACCGAATTGTTTGAAATTTAAAACACATAATTGTTGCATAAGTTTACGTCAAACTTTATGAAAATCGGATGTATAGTTTGATAGGGCAATCAAAAGAATTCCGTTATATTACGGTCAATGGGAAAAAATGTTTCAAGTTCATTTTAATGATGTTACAGCATTTCAGACAGAAAAGAATGGATATGCATTTACTGAAGTGTATTAAAATATACATTCGGCAATATCTGGTAAAAAAATGTTTATTATTCATTTACAGAGCTACACAAAAGGATTCCATTGCATAATGATACATCGGAAAACATTGTTTTCGATGTATTTCAATCATTTTAAATTATTTCATTTATAATGAATTTGATATACGTTGCTGAGATTTATTATAAATAAATTCTTGTATAATAAAAAATGCTAACAGTATTAACAAATTTTGGATACTATACTGTACCAGAAATACCATACGTTACAGATTTTTGCTGGAAGTGCATTTTTAGTTCTGATATGAGTTTTTAAGTTTAATTACATTTTTTAATGTTACGTTGTGTGTATAAATGCTGTAGATCACGTACAGGGTAACACAAAGAATCTGTAAATTGGTTTTCGATTGAGTTACGTATTTTTACAATTTCCCCCATGATAAGTAATGATTCTAGGTTTGCTATGTTGATTACGTCCTATTTATGATGAAGTCCTATTATTTTCGTATTACTGTATTGAATCGTGTAATCGTATGAAATTTTACATTCATGCATTTTAGCATTAGAGTTTAACAGCTAATGCATTCAAGCTCAGAATATTTATAAAATTAATTGTAGTACGAACGCACCTCATTTGCCGTGTTTGACGTCAATTTCAAACTTGCAAATGATGTTACACGCTTTCGAATATAATAGAATTGATATGCATCTCTTAAGTTATATAATAAACTATGCATTCTGCACAATTTGTTGTGCAAAGAATATTTGTTTTTTATTTACAGGGACACACAGAAGTATTCCATTACATATTGTTATAGGGGAAACACTGTTTAGGACGCGTTTTAATACTATTGAACTATTTCACATTTTATGAAATCGATATGCTTTGTTGAAGTTTATAAAAAGTTACTTCCAGTATAATAGAAAGCAGATAGTATTTACTGGGATAGAGAAATGATATCAGCAACAACGATTATCAACAACACAATTGAACAACATTCTTTTCTTTCTCTTTCATTTATTAGTAAATACAAGCTTCACTTCATATGTGCTTCACATATGGTTTCTCGGAAAGTGATTATATACATGTAAGAAGAAGTAAATGAATGTCAAACATTGGGGGTATTCCACATTTTAGAATTAAATACTTTTATAATAATTTAGTGATTCTAATATTAACTTGTATTTTCATAGATAATCAAATAAAAAAGCGATAATATACTATTTTGAATTGAAAATCATGTTACAAGTAAAAAAAAAAGGAAATGTTGATTAAATCGAAAATGATAACGATATCAAAAGACAATCCCACTTCCCCCCAAATATTTCTTATGATATCATGTGCCAGACCCCCCCCCCCCTCCAACCTAAAATTATAACGTTATATATGCACAGCCTCTAACACTTACTTCTGCGGTTTCAAAAGAAAAAAAAATCTTAAGCCATCTGTTTTGAATGAGCAACTGATAAACTATAAACTTTAGTAATATATGCATTGTTTGCTAAAATTTTTAATTGCGCATTGGTCATGCGCGAACGCGAAAAACCGCAGACGATTTTCAAATAAATATAAAAAGACAAAAAAGATTCCAAAGTTCATTTGATCGTTGGAATACACAGAGAACATCTTGTGTACGCATTACCGTTTTGTGTACGTATAGTCCGTCAAAATTTAAAAATTTAACCAAAAAATATTACAAGAGTATCTCAATATCCTGTGATATAAATAAAATACGTCCAAGAAAGCTTGCAAGTGCTTTTGGCGTGCGTAAAAGATTCATGCCACTGCATTTGTAATTATTATTGGAGTATTTGGCCGACCTACAAATAATACTATGGATGGCCGTTTCTTTGAGATCAATGCTGGCAATTTTCCTATCCTAATGCTTCTTTGGTATTAGATAAACTTTTGTTAAATTTTTGGAATCTTTCTCTCCTTATCACAGTTGCAGTTTATTAGTATGAGACATTTACAACGATCTAATGAAACACAAGTGAATTTTAGATTCATAGTGCATTTGCGTGACAACACATCAAAAATCTTTAATGATTCAGTTTTGAATTCCTGTAATTTCGCTTTAAAACTCAATTTATTCTTATTTCGCTTAAATGATTTTCTAATTTCATAGTACTTTTCATGATAGGCTATTATCAACTGTATGATTCTGGACTCAGACACTATTAGTATTGAAGACTTTTCATAAATGTATTTGATTTTTTTAGCTACTATTTCTGTGACATCAGAAAAACAAATTAACTTTGATTGTGAAGCAACTTGCAAATTATATATTACTTCAAACAGCAGCGCCAAACATCTTCGTGTGATGGCAGTTAATTCGTATTAAAGTATTTTGGAGGGGCAAATATTTGGCAATCTAAATCTTGCATTGTAATAAACTTAGTTTTATTATTATACATATTATATTAGAACGAAGAGTAAAAAACTAACGTACATCAAAATATGTATATTTTGATCATATTTTTCAAAATTGAGGTACGATTCGCGACTAAAAGGTATTAACAGATTTTAAAAAAGGAAGAAATACTTAGATGAAAAATAGGTATGAAAAAATATTATTTTCTCTGTTTTTTTATTACACTGATTTTATTAAAATAATTAAAAATCTATGAATAATGCATATGTTTGAAGGAATGAGACTGAAATGTCATAATTCTATTTTCTATTTATTTTTACTCTAGAAACGTTTATTATTTTATTTTGTGAATGATTTTACCGAGAGCAATTTTAAAATATCTATACGATTTACACTATAAGAAAATAATATGATTAAACAAAGAAAAACAAAAGAAAAGATAAATAGATTTCAAAAATTACAATAATGCATCTACCCAACTTAAAATTCCATTAATTTTTATTCGAAGTATTCTTTGAATGTTTCTAAATTTTTACGGAAAAAAAAGTTTATAAATAAATTTCTTAATGTTATCAAATTCATTTGGATTTTAATTTGGATGTCAATGATTTTAATTAGTTTATTTAACCCTTTCAGAGGCGGTGTTTGCAGTCTGCAAACACTTAATATTACTGTTTCAATTTAGAACTGGCACCAGTAAAATTTTAGTACAATTTCGATTTTAGAATATGCGCAAAAAACAGCTCCTGATTATTTTCAAATAAATGTTTTCTTAAATTGTGGTGTGAATCAATTATTTGAACATTTTCTGAGCAGAAATACCTTGCCCCTGAAAGGGTTAAATCAGAGATTAAATCGTGTTTACAATCAACTGATTAAAAAAAATCATTGATTTAATTTAAAAATTTTCTAAGTGTTTTAAATGACATAAACGTATTAAAATCTAAGATTAATGTAATTTGGAAAGGTTCAACATGTATTTTGCCTTACGGATGAAGGGGGGGGGGGTTTAAATAATTGTTTCTAAGCTTAATTCCTGAGTTCCTAAAACATTAAGTACAATAAGTTTGTAAAGGCATAAAATATATTTTATTTAAAAATTATATTTAAATTTAAATCTAATATAACTTGTAGTGTCATAATTTCCTTTAAGTAATTATGTTATTCATTTTTTTATATGAAATAAACATTTCAAATATCATAAATTTCTGCAAAATAAGATAATAAAGAAGCTGAATCATATTTTCCCCTTCTACTTTTGCAATAAGAAACTTATACGATATATTCGTTTTAAATAAGAATGGAATAATAACAATTGCTTCGACAACTATTGTAAAAGAATGTATAAGAGAGTTATTGAGAAAGAATTAATAGGTATAAAAATGCTAAACATAGCTTGATTAATATAATAAACACAGTTGTTTAAGCACAGCAAAGATATATCTACTAACAGGTAATAGTGTTTCTAATTCATAGCTTAAGGCCCCTGTCCTCGCTCAAGGAAACGCTCTCGAGATATTGCTATTCTTATAGGAAGCATTTTTCTAATAACTCTTTCGCATTTTGACATTTTTGAGTTTTTTTTTTTTTTTTTTTTTTTTGCATTGGATAGCTGAGGTGCATGCCGACAGTGCACTTTTTTTACTTTTTCGGTTTTGGTTACAGATATATTTTTTAAAAAACACTTTCAGTTTCGAAACCGGTTTTGAAAGTGAAAATAACTCTTTAAAAAAACATCTGCAACCAAAATCGAAAAAGTAGAAAACGTGCGATGTTGGCATGTACCTCAGCTATCCAATGCGAAAAAAAAAATATATATATTCAAAAATGTCAAAATGTGAAAGAGTTATTAGAAAAATGCTTCCCCATAGGAATAGCATTAGCTCGCGAGCTTTTCTTCGAGCAAGGACAGAGGCCTTAAGGATTTCACATGTAACTGGATACATATATTTATTCTGTATGGGTGTATAAATCGTTGTAACTCTCTTTCTTTTCTTTTTCTTTTTTTTTAGCTTGCACATACATTGTGAAAGTTATGATTTGTGCAATTAACAGTAATTTTTCTTACTACAAATGAAAAACGAGCTGCCAATAGTATTTGTGAGTTATGTTGCTTATGCCACTAATGAAATTACTTACTTGCAGTTTTTATTAATTCTGTTGATTACTGTTTCATTTTGGCTATTTGTTAAGAAGTTCGTTTAAGAAGAAGTTTGTTCTACTTTGTTTTTAGCTGTGTCTGGTAAAAATAAGTATGATTATATGGATTTCTAACAGCCAATTATATGGAAATTTTTTTGTCACATTTCATTTAAAGCCACTATAGTAAATTCTTTTAAATCCACTTGTATTATTTTATGATGATATTACAGTGATATTGGCCCTGGCAACATAGATCCTTGGAAAATCGTACAAAAACTTTCATATAAGACCTGAAAAATGAGCTTTGGTTAAAAAAATAATAATCATAGACAGCAAGAGTTATTATTTTTAATGTATAATTTTATAAATAAAAATGTAATTTTGGCAATGAATTATTAAAATTATTTTTTAATAACTAAAATTTTTAAGTATGAATTTTGCTTCTGTCAAATCATAATGTAAAGTGAATTACACGTTTGTATCACCGTGTTGCATAACTGCGATATACACTAAAGTCAAAATGCCCAGTGAGCATTAAGGGTGCATTCGAAATTTTTTTTCACCTTCAGCAGTTCAAAATTTTCTGATACAATTTCAGACTCACTTTTAGAAGTAAAAACACGAAACTTGCTGAGGTGACTTTTAAAGAGATCTATAAGATGTCGTGTGATTTTATTTTTTGTTAAATTCATTAGAATTTTATTTATTAACTATTATTTCCTCAGTATGACCCTTTTTTTCGTTCCCAGATCTCCCGCTTCGGAAAATTCGGCTCAAAACATTGATTTTAACAGCATTTTTTTTGCAATATTTTCTGCGTTTATCAAAATATTGACAAGCATGTGACCTAATATACCTTCTAAATAAGAGAATTTGCCAGTTTGATGCGTTTGAGAGCAAAAACGAATTTAAAAATAAATTAGAAAAAAGGCAATTTGTATTGAAATACACCCTTAATCGGGGGTCTTATTTATTACTGCTATCATCCATCATAGCATTTTTGCCATGTATGTTCTTAGAATTCTCAACATACGACGATACTGAGTTAATCTTTCATATCAAAGTTTACGTGACCACTTGAGCAGTTTTAGATCGTTATTGCTAAAATGAATTTTGTAAAACTAAAACGGCTAGAGATAGCCCAGAGCAGATTTTTTTCAAAGGCAAATTCATTTATTTAACAATTGAATACTTGAAAATCAATAATATGGATAGAAAGTTTGTTATTTTCTGCTTATTACAAATGTGGAAAATTTTATATTTTATAATTAATATTATATAATTTTTTATTTTTGTGTTTTAAATCATTTTTTCATGTTTAAAACCACATATTCTAACATTAGAGTAAATATTTGGAATTTCAACATTATATAGCATTTAAAATAATTATTCGATTTAAATACTATCTGTTTCAGCGTTTTTAATAATATTTTGCTATAAAACTTCGAGTTTTCATTATTTTACATGCTATACATTTCTTATTTCATTTTCTACCGATGACAAAAGACAGCTTTTCATAGATTTCAATTCATGGTTTTTCGTTTGTGATTTTTTAATTGAAGACTTTTTATAAGCGTATTGTATTCAAAAACTACAAGAAAAATAAATAAAAACTTTAAAAAGGTGACATTTATTATCAGAAGAAATAGTTTTAACCTAGGCCGAAAAATTCAAATGTTTACACCAAATCCAATTACAGACACAGAAGCAATTGTATTTTATTATTATTATTATTATTATTATTATTATTATTATTATTATTATTATTATTGAGCGTTCAGTGATTTTTGATCTTGTTTTCGACTACTTAGACTACAAATACGTTAAAAGGAAAGAACACACCAAACATACGAGTTTGTCCTTCATGCATTTTTTTTCTTTCTTTCTTTTTTTTTTTTCGATACTGAAAACACTTAATTCACATTTTACATTCCAAAGTGTAGGATAAAACTATGTGCACAAAAATCTGTGTACTTTAAATATTGCACAAAATTCTGTATTTTGCATGTTACGCAGACATATGTGTAAGAACAGAATATTACACACAAATCTGTGTATTTTGCATGATACACGACATTATGTGTATTTCCCTAATACACAGAAATATGTGCAAAAACTGAATATTACACAGATATAAGTGTAAAAGTATTACACAGAAATATGTGCAAAAACTGAATATTACACATATATATATGTGTAAAAATATTACGCAGAAATATGTGTATTTCCCTGCAATTTACTCATTCAAGCGTGTATTTTAGGTGTTATCAGATAATTTTTACACATTTAAATTTATCATCAAATTGCACATTAAAATGTGTATTTTGAAATTTACACATTTGGCGTGTATTTTGGCAATTTATTCACAAATTTACACATATAGGTATGTCGTTTTTGTATCATTGATTTACACATTTTTGAGTGTAAATTTACACATTTATTTTTTACAGCGTACAGTGGTGCATTTGCCTTTTGCATTTCATTTTCATCTTTTTTTAGGCAGTAGCGACTCGTCAGGGAGTGCTGCATCAGATATTTCACACCACTAAAATTTAACAGAATCTTTCATATTATTTATTCGACAAATTTGTTGATTAAATAAAACTGAAATTACCATACAAATTTAGTGGCGTGAATTATTCGATGCAGCACCCCCTGACGAGCCGCTATTGCTTTTAGGCACTTGTTTCAGCGTACTGATGATAAAAGCAAAGGGCCAACATTATTTTCTGGTCCTATAGGCAAGCAATTACCTGCTTGCGAAAGACTACCTGTCATCAAGTTTGAATCAATCAACAGCGATAGCTCAAGAGTGACTGTTGAAAACCCAAATGACCTTAGTAAAGATTAAAAGTATCTTTTTGAAATATCAAATGATGTGCGATTGGGCTTCTGTCCTGAGGATCTTTCTGTCCGAGATCCAGGACCCATTTCTCATTCCCAATGGCTAACGACCGCCAATAGAATTCTCAGACTGTATATATCCACAGAAAACCCTAGCACTGAAATGAAGCAGCTAGTTTTATTCATCATGAAAACATATATGCCTGTAAGGTTTGAAATTAAGAAGAATAATTCTATTATATATGGACTAAAGCATGTACATAAGACAATCATAACATCGCGCTACCTACCAAAAAGTTTGCAGGAAGTTATAGACCCTGTTATTGAACGTAATGCTTACTTCGCTCTTCCAGAAAACATGCTATTGGCAATGATCACAGATGAGAGGGAACATGTGTGAGAGTTAGGATTACGGTGAGTTTTGAAAGCAATGAAACTGGTGACAGAACAAGTGACGACTGTGAGAGACTTTGTGATATCCAAGTTAAATTTTGGTGCTCAGGATTATATAAAACTAATTGATTGGTCTAGCTGCAAAGTTACTTCAACACCTATATTACACGGAGTGAGCGCAGAGAGAATTTTCTCTTTTATTTAATCGAACTCTCTCTTACAATTGGAAGTGAAAACAATAAGGGCGTTTCCGTATCATACACAAGCGGTGGAACGATGTTTTAAACTTTTGAGTGAGGCTCCTGAAAAAGTATGTGGTTCAACTAGCAGAGACGGCTATGTTAGAACAACTTTGCTTTCGCGATCACTAATGACAAAATTTGATAATAAATCTCACTACAAGGCTTTACCTGTGGTAAAAAAATAAGGTAAGAAAGAAAAATAACTACTCTCTAAAATTACTAGAATGCAAATATCCTAATATTGTTTGAGTAAAACTTGTTAAAAACTCATTTAAGTTTTTTTGTTGAAATGTTCTAAATCTGTTCAATATAAATGTTTAACTTTAAATAAATAAAATAACTGAAAAATATATTTTTCTAAACTTTTTCGTAATTTATAAACAATGTAGTATGAAAAATTATTAACCAATTTTGAAATTGATTTTATTTTGCGTTTCTACGCATATAGTGGAAAATTTTTACGTTATTAGAAGTAGATGGGAAAAGAAAAAGAATTTTTATCTCATATGAAACATTTTCAATTTTGGTAAAATTTCGCTAATTTAAATGGCGATGTGCTAGCCAAAGATATTAACCGATTTCGAAAAAAAAAATGTATTATCTTTTTAGTTATAAAAGGGAACTTTTCCGCACTATTAGAAGTAGGTTCAATTTTTTTTTTTAATTTTCATCATTAATTTTTTTAAAAAAATGTCATTTTTGGTCAAATTTTCCGAACTTCAAGTGCGATGCGCGAACTAAAAATATTAACTGATTTCAAAAAAAAAAAAAATAAATAAATAAATAAATAAATAAAAATAAATAAATAAAAAAAATGCATTATCCTTCTAATTACAAAAGATAACTTTTCCGCACTGTTAATAGTTAATTTGAAAAAAAATCGATTTTTTCGACCCACCCTAATGCCATAGTACTAAAACAGAAAAGTTAGTTATACGTGGTTCAATGTTATAAATGTTCCTTTATATCATTTGTCACCTCAATCGCATGATATGAACACTATAATCAGGGTTCGTAGGTATCAAGAATTCAGAAGATTTTAATTATTTTCGCATCAGATATTTCGTAAAAAACTGGTTGCTACATCTGAAAATGAGTTTTTTTCGTTAAATACTACAAATATCACATTAAAAAAATTCTGGTAAAAGGTCCTGACAAATATTTTCAGACTACGAACCCTGTATAATAAATGGATGGGTGCTATTTTTACCTGAATGGATAATAATATCGATTTATCTGATATCTTCGGAAGACTTTTTATATTTCCTGGGCAGTTATATCTACTTCATTATTATTAAAGTATAATCAAAGCACATGTAGAATCGTGTGGCTGTGTGTCTCCCAAGTGAAGATACTTACATTTATTATTAAAATAGTATCTAATTGAACTTGTTAATGTACTTATAATTTTTTGGAAATTTTTCTTATTTCATATTTTTTGAATTGTACATTGTTATGTGTTCTTATTGTTATGCTGTTATCCAAACTGAGCTCCTGCAAGTTTTGTGTACATTTAATTTTCTGGAATGGCAACGTTTTGTATTTTGATCCCGTGTATTATTCTATTCTAAAGTTTCTAACCAAGAGGTTTTTATTAGAATGGGTCCTCTATCTATGGTCCGTTTTTAGTCAGTATTCGAGAATTTATGCGGGTATTTTATTTAATATCCAACCACCGGACAACATTACTATTGGTTTCGCTGTATTAATTGGATGTTGACGTTTTTATTTAAAAATGAGTACGAAGTCGTTAAAAAGTGTTTTGTATTAAACCGTAATCGTGTTTCAGACATTGTAAAGTATATCACACATAGAAAGTCCGCTGTATTTAAACTTACCATTTTATTTTTTGAAAAGATTTTCTTATATTGCTCAATATGAAAGAATTTAAAGATTAAAAAAAAAAAACTGATATTGAAATCAAATCTTAGAAAACTAGGGGCCACGATTACTAGTTGTAATAATGATGTTGATTCTAGCCATCTTATATCAGTTGAAAATATAATTGAAAAATAAAATAAGGAATTACATGCAATATTTAATGCAATAATGTGCACAATAACAAAAAAAAATAACTTTTTAAAACACAAAATGCAGATTTTTGTCTTGAAAAATAATAAATTGCACTGTATAAACGTAATAGTCTTTGGTAATTTGTTTAGCGGAAAAAATCATAAATGAATGTAAATGAACCGAATCAATATACCAGTTTTAAAATCCCAAATAAAAGAGGTAAAACTCCCAAAGCATTCACTTCAAAAATTTAATGCTAATCTAGAATAATGGTTATAATTTTATGACTTATTTGAAGCTATTGTGGATTGTAATGACAGTTTACTAAACTGCAGAAGCTACGGTATTCCAAATCGACGTGTAAAATAGGCACACTTAAAATTATTCAATGTATTCATATTTCTGATTAAAACTATAAGACAGCATTAAGGAAATTCAAAGAATGATATTAAAAAAACGGAAGTTAATGCGTTGATCGAGAAATTAACTGGAGCGCTTTGTGTTTAAGATACTGCAGACAATTTTAAAAAGCCTAGTATCAGAAGGAAGTGTGTAAGTTCATTATGGGTGCTTAAACAAGATGTTAACGAATTTTCTGAAGAATTGATAGTTGATTTAATTGCAGAGAAGTTCGATAAAAAACGAGATATTGATTGCAGAGAACACTGATAAAGGAGGAATTAGGGGCACTTCAGCATTTATTATTATTTCTCTTGACTGATTACGCCAGAACATTTCAAAGAGGGTTATACCAAGCAAATTACATAAATAAAGAATACTGCCCAGTTAAACTGATGGCATTGAGCTCACAGGCTACAAATACTAATTGTACATTAAAGCCTTATATTTTCAAGGGTTAATTCCGTTCGAAAAAAAATTAAGAAGGGGTAACAGCTCTCCCCTTTCCTCTTTTTTTAGACTTAATCATTGAACCTCCTATACTATCAAAGACATGCTTTATCATATAAAAAATCTATATCCAAAATTCAGAGCAAATTAGATTATTCTTAATAAAAATCCATTTAGCATTTATATAATTTAAAAGGAGTTATCCCCTTCTTTTATACTTAACCATTAAACTTCCAAAACTATTCAGAGATTTGAACGAAATCTGAAAATTCTGCTTGAAAAACCTATTTATATAAATTAAGAGGGGGGGGAGGCATTAGAACCCCTGTTGCCCCTATTTATACTTATTCAATGAACACCTAATAGCAGTCACGGAATCGCCTCATCAGAATGATCCTAATCTAAATTTTAAACGAAAACTTAATTCTGCATGAAAATCCCATTTATATCAACTAACGGGGGGGGGGGCATTAGAACCCCTGTTCCCCCTATTTATACTTATTCAATGAACACCTAATAACAGCCACGGAATCGCCTCATCAGAATGATCCTAATCTAAATTTTGAAGGAAAACTTAATTCTGCATGAAAATCCCATTTATATCAACTAACGGGGGGGGGATTAGAACCCCTGTTCCCCCTATTTATACTTATTTAATGAACACCTAATAACAGTCACGGAATCGCCTCATCAGAATGATCCTAATCTAAATTTTGAACGAAAACTTAATTCTGCATGAAAATCCCATTTATATCAACTAACGGGGGGGGGGCATTAGAACCCCTGTTCCCCCTATTTATACTTATTCAATGAACACCTAATAACAGTCACGGAATCGCCTCATCAGAATGATCCTAATCTAAATTTTGAACGAAAACTTAATTCTGCATGAAAATCCCATTTATATCAACTAACGGGGGGGATTAGAACCTCTGTTCCCCCTATTTATACTTATTCAATGAACACCTAATAACAGTCACAGAATCGCCTCATCAGAATGATCCTAATCTAAATTTTGAAAACTTAATTCTGCTTGAAAATCGCATTTATATCAACTAACGGGGGGCATGAGCCCCCCGTTCCCCCTCTTATACGTATCGAATGAACTTCAAAAACTAATCAGGGAAGCGCCTTGTCAGGATATACCTACATACAAAATTTTAAGAGGATCGGATATTTTTATCATGAGTTATCGCGTTACGCACATACGAACGAACATACAGAACGGGCGGGCACATAAGCTCTCAGGCTATGAAAGCCTGTGAGCTAAAAAAGGAAGCTCACCACATTATTTTCTACTGTTAACATTTATTCCGTATGAAAATAATCACTTACGCTCTATATATGTTTTAACAGTTAAGTGTACAGAAAATAACGTAGTTCATAAGATAAAACATCTTGTGCCATTATTGACTTTTGAATAAACACTGTAAGAATTGAAGTAAAATATAAAATGTGTCAGAAGCCTCATCATTCAAACCTGCATGGTGGAAACGACAAGGAGATGGTCCGAAGTTTGTGGCACCGAATTGGATAAAAGTTTATATATGAATACAGTATGGCTCGAGCATGAAGTCAGCAGCAACATGCACACCATACAATCAACTACTAAATTGATTATTTTTTATGTGCAATAAATAAAAATATAAAATGAACATCACTTTTTTAAGCTAAAATATTTGTAATATTTAGTCTAAGCATTTCTGTCATTAAATAGTATGAAATTGTATTAAAAAATATAGTGGTGTCAAAACGCTATAAGTGATGCATCAAGAAAACTCTTCTTGCCCGTACGACGTACGAGCAAATCAGTTAAGTGGTTAATCAGAATATAGAGAATATTCAAGCATAATATTGCAATTTTCAGTACTCGTACATGGCAGTTCTGAGTATTTAATGATCGGTCGGGGTAAAATGAGTTTTGTTTGACCACTAATATTTCAAAACTTTCATTGTGAACGGATATTCTCAATAAAACGGTAAAGCAAATACGGGGTATTGGTGCGTGTCTCGAAATTGCAGTTTTTTTGTGCAAAGTGGATCATGTAGGTATACTATTATAAAAGGATCGCAGGATCTATCGTTCCATTGTCGAAATGATAGCTATTCATACCATTAGTATAGATACCAGTTATTAGTATAGATTAGATACCATTCGAACACTTGCAGAATATTTGATACAGGCTGCTAGTCAAGCACAGCAATAGCAACTTTTCTGTAGTCTTATTTGAAACCAGTTCTGTCTTCTTCCTGTTAACGCACAGCTCTCATGTCTCATCAAATTTAAAAATTATCTTTTTTTCGATATAAACCATTTTAATAAGCTTGTAAAGCATCGATATTTTCACAATGTAGCTAAATTATTGTTTCAGTTCTAACAGAACACTTGCTTAGTTAAACTTGATCTTCCTTCTTTTATAGAGAATAATATCCCAACATTCAATACTGCCATTTTAAAGGATTTTAATTTCAATAAATTCTTTTCTATATCATAGGTAAAGGAACATTTACTAGTCGACATTTAAATGAGTATATTTTTTTCCAGATATTTTCTTTCCATAGTGCATATAAAGCATATGGAATGTTTCAACAAAATCCGCACGCCTAAACAGGTTACACATACGTCTGAATAGAATCATTTTAAATTTAAATCATTTTGTACATCCTGCTTTACGAAATAAATAAATAAATTCACTAAAAGTATAAAAAAATGATTTTTTTCAACTTTTTTTAACAAATGCTGTATGACAGAAAGTAAAATATTTCGTAGTATTTTATAAATTTTATCAGGATTAACACATTTATCTTTTGATTCTTACTGAGATTTTTTTTTTTTTTTTTTTTTTTGTAACTCTAATGCCACGAAAGAATTTTGACAAAAAAAAAAAAAAAAAAAATAAATAAATAAATAAAATAAACAATATTTTTTCTCCTTTGGCAGAACTGAGATTGTATCGATTAAATGGAACCTGCTTATAGTAAAGCTTAAGGAAACGTAAAAATATCCGTTATATGTGGGTTTCGTTATAATATTTTTTATTTATAACATGTTGCGTTTTATTGGGTGTTGAAAAATGATTTATCCAATATTTTCATTAGGGATGAGATTTCTGTGTTTTTGCACACCAGTATTTTTTTTAGAGAAAACGTTGTTTCAGTTAATCGGAACAGTTTTGCGATTTAAAAGAATAAGATTTTCTCTAAAATAATACTGGTGTTCAAAAACGCGGAAATCTCATCCCTATTTCATTGAACAGGAATTGTATTCATTGGTCCTACTGCAGATTATTTAGTAAAGAGTTTAAAAATCATGTCTTAAAGGGCTAAATATTACGTCATATCCTTATCGGTGATTTAAATAATATAACTAAAAGCATGCTCGTGGGATAAGATGTAGTGCTGCTTCTTTTACTTTATCTTTAGTTTCAAGCATTCTCCTATATTGAATGTTTGTTCTTAATTTTCCAAAGAAACTCTTATGTGCGTTTTGCTGAATTTGTTTAAGGATTAATATAAATAGTTTATAAACTGAAAAGACACATAAGATAGCCAAAAATAAATAAATAAATAAATAAAATAAAAAGTAATAAAAAGTAATAAAACAGCAACTTAAAGATCCATGAAAATTATGAAAGCTAGCACTTACAGGTTAATATAATCGTATCTGTACCTTTGTAGGAAAATAGCAAATGTAAAATTTCGGCGTTTTGAGAAAAACCGATTTAAGGGGGTCCGGGACGCATTTTAAAATAATTTTTATTTATTGAGTTAAAAGTTTGAATTTTTTTTTTTTTTTTTGATGGTTGACCATATTATTTTAAAGTAAAAACACGTAATAAAAAAAGTGAAGTGATTTAAAATCTTTAGACCTCGAAATATTATTTCTAGAATTTTAATTTTTTTTCATTTAAATAATCAAGATATCTAACAAGGAATGTCTCCATTCGCGCATACTCCGAAAAATCTGAAAAAATTACAGAATGTTCTTCTCATGAGGATATATACGTTTATAAAAAAATTTCCTACAGAACCTCCGTACCCTGTCCGTTACTTGGCTATTTATCATCGATTGGCGATGAAAAGCAATTTCAAAAAATACTTTTTATGTCAAATACTGTTTAAGAAAAGAAGTTTCATGTTCAACTTGTTTAGATAAATTAAATATCCTTGGTTTTGTCAGTTTTAGTTTATTTTAAGTTTAATTTCGTTATATCGATATTTATATATATTTATATTCAAATTTAACCATCAAAATTTGAGATTTAAAAGGAAATTCAAATTTAAATTAATTAAAATTGTTACAAGTTCAAAGTCCAATTGAGCATTTCCAACTCTATTTGGTTGCTATGGAAACATCTGGTTTTTATTTTGGAATACGCTTAAATGTATGAAAATATTTTTTCTGAATAAGAATATTTTATGTATGATTTTTTTCCAGAGGTAAATTAAATAACTACAGCTACAAATAATATATATATGCAATATATATGCATATTAAACTCTCTCATTATTTATGTTTAAATTCATTAAACACAATTTACACTCATTCTAAACATCCAAAAGTTTTCAGTTGCATTAAAATCGTTTGAGTTTGGTTTGGAAAAGTGCTGCTTGCCAAATCGCGTGGCACTTTTGTCTTGTTACGCCAAGTATTCGAAAGTATTTCGTTTATTTTACTGGTTTTCCACTGTAATTCCGCCGCTAATTTTGATTCATCCTTTATTACACGCGTGAGTAGTTTAATTAATATTTTTTTTAAAAAAAATTCTGAGTATGTCCAGTATGGAGACCTTCCTTGTAAGCTTTTAAATCAGCTTTTTTCAAAATATTAATTAAAAAATATTTTAAGAAAAAATTACAAAAAGGGGGGGGGAGGGGGCAACGTAAAAAAAAAATATACTTTCAAAAGTAAATATTTTTTTCGAATTTGCTGAATCCAAATTAAAGTAAAACGATTGAAAAGGGCATTTTAGAAGTTTGAGGCATTTATCTTTAATGGTTCTTCTCTTATAACAATTTAAATACGAAACATAGTAGAAAAAAGAACCTCACCAACCATTACTTGAAAGCTAGATTTTAAAAACAAACGAAAATAAAACATACATTTTTTTTCTCTTCTGAATAAGATAGAAACATGATTTAAACTTCGCTTTAAGCAACAAAAAAAGGTACAATAAAATTCTTGTAGAAAATCGGAAGATTTTTGTGTTTCGGATCCATTAATGTATTCATTTTTTAAAAATCTGCGTGAATATTCTAAGTATTTAATTTTCCTATGAATATATTAAAGGAAAAACATTGACATGTTTTTATGGCAGATCTATGAACAAGCCCGGTGGCAGGTGGTGTATGCAAAGTGTGCTGTGCACTCAGGCTCATTATTTCGAGTGGCGTCGCGGGATTTTTCATCAAAATGAAACATATTTGGTACTTTTATATATAAAAAAAACTAAAACACTTGAGAAAATATGAAATTTCCAGACTTGCTTATTGGAATTGGTACTGAATATTAAAAGTCCAAAAACGATCAAATGAATAACATTAAAATGGAATTTGATGATCCAAGGATCGGCAAAAATCATGAACTTAATCTTCTCATATGGAACATTTGAATAAATTTAGAAAATTTAATTAAAATCTGGGAATTTCATTAAGCTCTTTTGTATTTTTTTGTACTGTAAGTTATTTAGCAGTGAAAATATTCTGAATAGAAAAACACTGGTTGCATATGACGAAATCTTTAGCAGCATAACCGGTAAATTAATTAAATTTAAGTGTTGTATGTATATAGAAATAATAGTTGATTCTTTATGAAGGATATTATGCTTGAATAAAAACTCATTGCTCGAAAAAATTAGGGAACACTTTGAGTTTGGTAGGAACAACCATATAATCGACAACTCTTTTAACGAAAATGAAAGAAAAGGTGTTCGAAAGGTTAAATAAGTAAAATTTTCAAATTTAGAAATATGCAAGCTTTGTTTGTGACGTAAAAATTGCTGCGTTCTAGATAAGCGACATACAGCATTTCTTAAAATGAAGATATTAAAAGACAATTGAGACACATTGAGTGTTTTGTAACAGTCAATACGATGCCCCAAAAACATGACTTAGCTGAATAGGTAGCCTGGAGGGCCATCGGTCGTTAAAAGACGGGTCAAACGCAATCCGTTGTAATGGAAACGCTTGGAATTTTAAAGAGTGTCATTTCATTGTGTGTATGAGAGATTTTCAAGAAAGGGAATTCATTAAAACAGCAGTTAGGTGGCAGATTCATTGCAAAATGGGGCTGCTTTTTGTTCAACGACGTGGTGTCACTTATATATCTTTCAGGATAATTTAATTCAAAGACACATATACAAACTCTTTTAGACCATATTTCATTTGTTGCAACATTTCTGACAGGAAAAAAACGGATATAACAGAAAAATAATGCACCTATCCATACAAGTCGTGAGATAAAACTTTAGTTATATAAGAAAAATACTGAAGTTGTGCAATAACGGGTCAGAAATCCTGATTTTGATCCTATCGATAGCTTATGGGAGATATAGAAGTTGTGCAATGACGGGTCAGAAATCCTGGTTTTGATCCTATCGATAGCTTATGGGAGATATAGAAGTCGAGTTTATATACATGAAAGGCATTTTCTTCAGCATCAGGACTCGGAATTACAATTGAAGATGAATTATACAAAAACAAACCCGAACTTTGCTAATAATCAATGATGTCGAGGAGTAATGAGATATTTGCAATCATTAAACTTATAGGTGAGTGCATAACATATTAAATATATTTTTCTTCGGTTACTATATTGAGTTTATTTTGCTGTCCTTAGTTTTTACACGAACAAAAATAGTGCAATTACTTAATTTTTATAATAAAATACTCACGGTCGAATTTTTTGACTTTTTTATTAGCTTTTCAGTTTGAAGATATATATTGTAAGGGTGGTGTTCATGCAGGCAATGTATTTTAATGGAAAAAGAGACATTCTGAGCAATTTCAGGGCTACCACTCGGTCCTTTTTACCCCCACCACATTTTTAAATTCTTTATAATTTTTGTAGAAACTTACCTGTAAGCGTGTTTTTTCTTTCTTTATAAATTTTGTTGAGCTTAAACGAAATTGCGTTTTTCTTGCAATTGTTGCGAAAACCTACGATGAATGAGTTTCTGAAAAAATACTTGTTTTCAACAAATGGGCGAGTAGGAGCCCTGCAATTTTAAGACAGCTAAAATCAAGTAAGACACCTCTTCAATGAAATTCACGGAGTTAATATTCAAGTTGATATTTAAAATGTTGATGACTTTCAATTTGTTTTGTTTAAGTCAACATTATAAATATTTGTTAATAGATAAAATGTGGTAGTAGGTATTAAGAAAGGTAAGTAAGAAAAATAAGACAAACACTTAAAAAACAAAGCAAAACATATTTATTCACAGAGTATGAAGTTACAATTTTTGTTTTTGTAAATGTTTAGACATGAAAAAAAGACTCATTTTTTTTTTACATTAGATTAATGTTACTGCAGCTTAAACAATCTAGTTCTAATGGCATTCTAATAAAATAGAATTAAGCTCAATTTATAAAGTGCTTGTATTTAACTTTCACGACAAAATGCGAAGCGAAAGCTAATACTAATGACAACATATGCTAATAATTTCTACTTGACTAAAGACAACCGTAAATAAAATTTCAACAAAATAAAACATACTATAATAAGTAAAAGCTGCTTATAATGTACCCAAAATTTATGGTATTTTAAACGCACAAGTATATTTACAGCCATATGAATAAATTATCTGTTAATATTCAAATTACATGAATCTGCTGCAGTATGACCAAGAAAAAATTTAGCACGATACATTTAGTCCAAAAAGAACTTCAATTACTTGTTTACAACATTAATAAAACTATTTCAACCGTCTACAATAGTATTTCATAATTTGCATTTATACATTACTTGTGACTAGTTATTTAATTTTATGTTAAATAAGACGAATTCTTGATATTTTATATTACTACTTTTAATGAATACATACACATATGTTTCTTGGCTGCATGAAAAAATGACAAAACTCATAGTATAACTGATTGCATTTAAAATTAAATTATTGAACGCCCATAAAAATTTTCTAGTCCTATTTTCTTATCTGAAACAGTGTTACAAATACACGAACACCTTTAAAAAATGTAGTCATAAGTAAGTTAAAAAAATTCTTTTTTTTTTTTTATATGAACAGATTTCTGTTTTTTAAATAACCAAGTTACAAATATGCTTCCACATGAAATTAAATCAGTCAGATTGTGAAAAATTACAGTAGTTACAAGGACATTTTCCCCCATTATAATATTATTTTACATATTAGTGTTTCTTTTCAACATATTTATACATTAATACTGAACTGTTATTTCTAGATATTTAAGTTAATTTATATCAAACATGTATGATGATTAAAAAAAATCTCAGTCTTTTAAAATGAAGTATCACCTGTTTTCCAGTGCGTTTCTTTATCATTTCAAGATAAGGCTAATAGATAAATGTGCAAATTGCAACTTATGCAGTCACTGAGTTAAAAGAAAAATATTTTGTGGAAAACACATATTATGATTTAAAGATAAGTATATCTTTAAACTATAATAATGGAGTAAATAAAAATCTGTATATTTAAACAAGAATTTTCAGTGGTGATGCAGCAAAAAATATTTATCTAACTGGTGCTTTAATGACAATAAAATTGTAGCACAAAATTGCATTGTCTCTGTTGTATAGGGTCAAATTTTTGTTGCGTCTCTGAAATTTATGTTTCATACAACATATACATAAATTCATACCATGTTATTTACTGATTTCTTTTGGCACAAGAAGTTATTTTTACCCTAAAAACATCCAAAAATAAAAAAAACCGGGATGAAACGAAAGAGATATATTTTACAGTAAATGATGTGTATTTATGTGAAGTAGGATGGAATTTCAATGTAAAATATGTAAAATTTCCAAACGAAGTCTAAAACGTAAAAAAAAAAAATTACGTGTGGCACTCGGGGACTGCCGCGGTAAAGCTATTGCATAGCATGTTTTATCAACTTACGCAATTATATTTATTTATTTATTTTTTATTTATGCAGTTTTTTTTTTGTCTTTGATATTAATTCAGGTTAAACATTTTGAGCGTGATGACCGATAAAAATTTTCTTTTCTTGTATTGAACAAATGAGAAGTTAATATCGCTTAAAATATTTATATTATCTTACAATACATGTAGGTTAATCAGGAATTTTTTATCATTAAATCTATACGTTTATGGTAGCTGAAATAAAAAAACATAAGTTTAAGGCTTGATATTCTCAAAATATCTGAAAAATACCGCGTCAATGTCTGCCGAAGTCTACGGAGAGATACCGTGCCGAAGTCTGCCAAACTGAAGCGACGTTAACCGGAGTATTAGGTTTTTTTTCTCGTTCAAGAATTTCTAGATTCTTTCGCCGCGCTCAAAGCCCGCGATAAAAGCTATGCAATACCTTAATAAATTACAAACAAATTTGGCCGCGCTACGAAAATTAGATCGCGAGTTATAAGCATTTTAAATATTCCGAACCTCACCGTGGGGGTCTCCTGTCACCAAAAATTAACACTGTCTCATAATAAATTACCAAACAAAATTTAGCCGCACTACGAAAATTAGATCGCGAGTTATAGGCATTTTAAATTTTTCGACCCTCACCATGGGGGATCTCCTGTCACAAAAAATTAACACTGTCTCATAATAAATTACCAAACAAAATTTAGCCGCGCTACGAAAATTAGATCGCGAGTTATAAGCATTTTAAAATTTTCGACCTTCACCATGGGGGGGGGTCTCCTTTCACCAAAAATTAACACTGTCTCATAATAAATTGCCAAACAAAATTTCGCCACGATACGAAAATTAGACCGCGAGTTATAAGCATTTTAATATTTTCTACCCTCACCGCGGGGATCTCCTATCAACAAAAATTAACACTGTCTCATAATAAATTACCAAACAAAATTTGGCCGCGCTACGAAAATTAAATCGCGTGTTATAAGCATTTAAATTTTTCGATCCTCACCATTGGGCGGGTCTCCACTCACCAAAAGCTACATTATCCTACCTTATTTTATCTTAAGACGATTCTTTTCTATACACATTCTATCAGGAATTTTTATTATTGAAACTATAGATTTATAGTAACTGAAATAAGATATATAAGTTTGAGACTTGATATCCCCTAAATATCTGAAAAATACCGCGTCAATGTCTGCCGAAGTCTACCGAAGGATACCATGTCGAAGTCTGCTGAAGTGAAACGACGGTAGCCGAGTGTTAGGTTTTTCGTTACGGATGTGTTAGGATATTTTTCGTTACGGAATTTTTGGATTCGGTCGCCGCGCTCAAAGCCCGCGATAAAAGCTATGCAATAGCTTAAAAATACACCAAAGGATCTAATCATATGTTTTAAAGCTTATAGTTATACATTTCGGACTACGAAAACACTTTAAATAAGATCGTTTCATAGTAAATTTAGCTTTACTTAGTTAATAATAAATTTAAAAAATATAAAATAATTCTTATTGTAAAAGAGACGATACAATAATTCTATTAAAATGTGAAAGCATCTGACAAATATTTTTTTATTTGCTGGGTCTTCTGGATGGTTGCAATTCTATTACATAATTTGGACGGTTTACTTTAGCATACGATATTATTAATATGTACTCATAATGTTACACGGATTAAGATTTAATATATTTTTTTCGGACGGTTATTAAGATAATCATAATCATTAAAAGCAAATATATTTCTACGAAGCATTCTTTTCTGGATTTTAAATGTAGCTCGTTATAAATCTCGATAATACTTTGTCTGTATTCGAAATTCAGGTATGACAGACATTGATTCAGTTTTTAGTTTTATGCAATTATTAAATATAGGGAAAGAACTCTTTTTTGGATGGTTATTTTCCTGGACAATATGTTTTAATTTATGTATATATATCTCGGAAGCCTTTGACTCATGTACGCGGATTATTAAAACTGTGTATGATACTTTATCCACGTTTGTTAAACAACATTCATTGCAAAAATCATCAAGCTTGTATAAGATACTGAATGTTTTATACTAACAGAATATTTTATTTATTAAATTTAAATGAAATATTGTTTAGTTAAAAACACCAGTTATTGAAAACTGATAAAAATAGTCATCTTATGTAATCACAAATAAGAACGTTTCATCCATAAACTTCCATTCAAAAAAGTAAATTGAAAAGTTATTTTACATTAGATTAACCTTTACGAAATGTTTATACAGTATTTAAATATTACAAAGATTCTGTCAAAAATTCAATTTACAGAAAAAGCCTCTTAAAAACATATTTTTAAACTATGGAAGGACATATTTGGCGTGTTTTCCGATATCTATAAGGTGACCTGACTAAAATTTTATAATACCATTGCTAGAAATGTCTAATAAGAAACGTGATAAATTAGAGGGGATTGTGCAACAGCTAATGTGAAGAGTTAACATTGCATTTTGACCCCACTGTGTTGGACGTGTTTCGATGTGGACAACTTGAAGCTTTGCATAAACACCAAATAACACTGTAATCACATTACGCTAGGAGCTCAATGAAAATTGTAAAACAAATGTTCTAATAATTTATAAATGCTAATCTAACGTTCTGTGGTTGTCAAAGTACAAGTTTTCTAATTTTACACAAGTTTAATTGAAATGAAATGACTATTTCTTTATTTTGAAGGCTAATATAAACATATATTATATTGCTTTTAAATGATTATTTAAGTTTTAAAAACTAAGCACCCCTAGATATTTTAGATTTCCTTTAAAAACGCAAGATAGAGAGAATGTTTTAATAAGCAGAGACACATCACGAGAGCATAAAATACAGTGACAAAGCCGGTCGTTAGATTTGAAGCATATAAAGTTGGCAACCAAAAGATCTACTGCCAGCTGCTGGCAAATTTGATGTGTATTTCATTTCGAACGGTGTAATGTCATATGCCAATTAAAAGAGGTTAATACTGAATGCGTAATTACTTTTCTAAACCGAAAAAACGTGAGAGGATTTGACGGGCGGGTGTTTTGGGCGGCCATCTTGGATGTCTCAGTGGTCTAGGCATGAATGAATATACAAGATCAAGGTGAGTAGTTGATTCGTAGGAGTTCACACTGCATCCAGTAAGTTGCGGTCAGGCCCGTCCAGTTTGTCTCCCACGAGTTCCTCTGGCCGTGGAACTTCAGAAGCGCTCCCACACCACCTCAGTGAATACTTGTCTGGGTCTTCGCTAGGTGAAAGCCAAAATACACTGAGAACACATTCTTTATAAATTACACTCAATAAAAAAATAATAAAACAAAGGTACTTCTTTTTTATAAGGGCTATAAAGAAATTTGTGAAAGGAGCAACATTTTTAAACAACTTTCTAGCAACCTTTATTTACAATTTAATAAATCATCACATCGTGAATCACAAAATTTTATGAAATAAATTTCAAGTTATTAAACGCAAAAAAATCTGAATATTTAGATAATTTAAAACGTACATTGAAAAGCAATTTATTTTAAATATATACTCAAATAAGATACGTAACTTATTATGCAAAATGTACGACATGGACAAAAGCTACTGAACTTTTGGAATTTTTTTTAGAATATTTAGATAATGATTTTGATATCTAGAAAGATGAAAAAATATTTAATACCTATTTGATACATTCTTCTGTAAGTACAGTAATAGCAATAATATGTTTAACTTCTATTTCTTAGAGAAAGTTTAATCACTATAGAAATTAGTAGATCAACAACAGGGTAAAAAAAATCGATTACCCTGTGAAATAAAGTCTCGAAATAATGAGCAGCTGTAGAACAGGACCTTTATGTGGTTCTTTTATGGTATTTGTGATCATTTGCTTATGAAAATATGATTTTTAAAGGAAATAAAATGTTTCTTGAAAAATGTCTTGAAAATTTTCCGGAAGTATTCTAAGATCCACAAGAAAGCGTCAAGTGTTTATATTGATATTCCACAAAGCACATAAAATCAAAAGTGTCCGGTTATCTCTGACCATATAGTACATATATATATATAAGATATGCCTTAGGGTTGTGCTTAAAAGCCATGATTTTTTCATATTACTATTTTTACAAGTCTCACCCTTTTATTTTGTTCCTTTTGATACAAAAACATTGCATAAAAAGTTTAAGCAATAAATTTTAATATTTAAAGGTAGCTCAATTGACTCGAAATTTATAAAATTAAAAAAAAAAATTAAGAATATTAACTATACATATTACAAATGAATATTTGCATTTTTTAATGTTTTAATTGTAACAATTTATTTAATTTATTTTACAAATGATTAGTTTTTTATTTTACATTAAAAGTTTATTGTTTTTGTATAAATTGGGATAGTCTTTCTTGCTATTTGAGTTTATTTTATGGCGATCTTCCATAACTTGAAGTAGAAATTGTAGTTGCATTACTTTATGAGTTCTCAATCCATTTTATTCCTGAATAAGTGCAAAAGCATATTCTTCGTTATCATTTATTGCTTGTAGGGATTTTATAAATTTTTTAACCTATTAATAATTCTCTCTTGTCTCCCACAAGACAGGATCAACTGCAAGATATCCAACTGGAAATTACAGCAATTGAAATAATATTGACTTGTCAGTAACAAAATATTCCAGCCTTTTACTCTTGAATGAATAAAGAGCAACGTTAACTTACTTGGAGTAATTTTGAGCTTGTTTTCAGAATTAGCTTAATTCTTTTAAAGTAATAACCATACATATAACGTTACTTACTCGGCTAACTCACACGACTCTAAAAAAAAGCTAAATCAAGAATTCCTTTTGACAAATACTACAAGTGATAAGTTAATTTAGTAGATGATGACTTAGAGATAGCTGAATGTATTGATGATTAATGTATTAAAGTGGAAATTTTTACAACAGGTCATTATAGGCGGCACATGAAGCTTGGGGTATAGACATCCAAGTTTTCAAGTATACACAGACTGCGAAAACATATACATCACGCAGACCTTCTTCCTCTTCTGAAGTCAATTAAATTAAGAATTGAACATCCAGATCTGCACACAACATATCATTATAGACAGGTAGCATGTATGGTGCATTGCACCTGGTGAAATAAATCTGATTCCCCTTTTGGAACAACACCAAGAAAAATAGCCTCAATTTTTTATAGCTCTTTATAATCACCTCTTAGTTTTGTTTCTTTGTTGTTCTAGGATTTCTTAGCATAATTGATTGTTTCTTGCAATTTACCTTCTACTAGATTAGCGACATCATCAAAAGAAATTCCTGGTTTATACTTGAATCTATCAATGAAACTCCAATATTATTTAAAGCACTAATTACCAATACCATAATGTGATGTATGCAAGTATGTGACAAATGCTCTTTTTTTTTAACTTTTGCTCTATAACAACACATGCAGCAGAATTGTAATCAGTGTTTAAGCTGGTAATGTCGAAGTATACATAGCTAGAATATTATCTGCTATCCCCCAATCTTGAATGGTTTCAGGTATTGCTTCTGCCTGAGCTTCTCCTGTTGCAGATATTGAACAATCAGTAGTTTAGAAACACCTTTCCCGAAAATTATTACTGGCAATCAATAAATATTTTCTTTTTCAGTCAAATCATACATTAAATTTTCCATTCCAATGAATGACAAAATTAGTGTTGTTTTGAAACTTTCTTTTTATATTTTTTCATATTTTTTAATTCTCGCAAACATTCTTTCTCAATGAATTGATTTGTTATTAAATATATTTTTAAAGATGGATTTTTTTTCTGTGGCCCAACATACGACTACACACCAATTTACCATTGCCTATACATTAGAAACTTTCCCCTCATTGAACTACCTCTAAATATTATTCAAATGCTTTAATATTTTACCTGATTTATTTTTCATAAAAAGGAAAATATTTAGAGGGTGAGAAGATTACATTTTCAAACTTAAAAAATAAGCTCCACCCTAATATGCCTACACGATGAAGCGTAAGATATTACACATTATTTTTTAAACTTGATTATATTGTTTAGTACAGATATCATACGAGTAGACATTTTTCCATCTGAGTGAATAAGTGTTCAGGCCGAAGTCAAGATTCTGAATTACCGTAATTTTCTGCGTATAATCCGTGGATCAAACAATTATTTTTAGAAACAGAATTTAAAAAAAAAAGAAATGTAGCTTATCAAATCACCATACATATTTGTATTCAATCATTAAATAATATTTCTTGGTTCAAAAAGAATTGTTCAAACAACGGATTATACGCCGGAAATTACAGTAAATTTCCAACCCTTTACCTATTGTTCTTAGCTGGACCAACAGCACGTAAATGCCAGTCATTCTGTGCCGACCGGTTGGCTGTACATGTAGCTCAATAGATAGAGGATTCACAATTTAACCATTTGATCGTTGGTTTGACTTCCCGAGATGGGCACTTTTTTACTTAGTTCGAAAAAAGTCAATTCATGACATAAAATTAGAAAGTTTTTCATTAATCGCCTTCTCATTTTTGTAACTGTTTATGATATTCAGCAACAGATCACACTTTTTTAAGACTGTCACACCAAAACCCCTTTAAAATAGATGTATCTAAGCTATAAATATCCAAACAAAGTAACATTGTATTGTATTTAGACTGATTAAAAGTTTTTAAATGCAATGACAAGTAAATGGTGACAGGTCATTGAAGTTACTTCTGCTGGATTTTAATGCATGAAGCAATACCAGATATGCATAATAATAAGATAAATATTGAGAAGAGATGGTAGGATAATATGAAAAATTTTATTCATTATTTTTTTGCTTTGTATTAAATATTTTTTGATACTGACATTTGAAATTGATATCTATTTTAAGATGAAAAACATTTTTTTTAAAGATTTGTTTCCCTCAAAAACTTTAAAAAAAGAAATTTATAAAGTTATCAAATCAGTGGTGTAACTTTACACCACAAATGGTGGCCACTCGTTGGGTTTTTTACACCAGTTGATTGAAATTGTGTCCTTACACCGCTTTTCATGGCAACTTAGTTGCTACCCTTTTAGATGTAATGTTATAATGCGATATTTTTTACAGTGCATCAAAATCATTGTTTCGGCATGGCTTGCTCCATTCAAAGTTCAGTAACATTAAGACTGGCCCAAAATTTTCTGTAAAAACTGTATAATTTTTTTAATCGCCATTATTTTACAATTAAATATGGAAATTTGTTTTTTTAAAGAATAGTAGATTTCTATGCTTGTTAAAATATATCTAAATTAAAATAAACGTGTGAAAAAAAACCTGCCTAAAACCCATTTTAAACTGAAAAACGGATGGATCCATGCAAAATTAATACATTAATAAATTTATAAAGATTATACATTTAATACATATTTGCTAAGAATGGAACTGGTCTTTAACGCATTTTGTTTCTTCTCTATGCAGTTCTGTCTTAGAAAATTTTACTGTATAGCCTTTTTCAGATCTTTAATACTTCAATTAATGATAAATGAAACATTTACATACAAGAAATAGAGATTCACTAAAAAATAAATATCGCAACTTAAGACACTTTATTAAAAAAGAAATTTGCAAATATGGAAAAAAAGCTAAGATAAGTATTTTTTGTCAGAACTCCGTGTGAAAGCCTACATATTTGCAAGAATTTTTGCTTTCTTAACACTAGAACCGCGGGAAAATTCATTTAAGTTTTATAAAAATAATTCTCACCGGAATTTTCATTTAGAACTGTTTAAGTTATTTATTCAAAATATCTTTTGCTCAGCATAAATTTAGATAATTTTATTTAGAATTTTCTGGTTCGAATCGACATCTCTCCATATCATACAGGTCGAAATGACCCGTCGCCGCGTTTCTAGTGTTAACTCTTTGCGGCGAAGGGCAAATTCATTGCTTAAGTGTTGAAATTAATGACTGACACCGAAATTTAAAAACAACTTTATTTGTAAATAAGAAAACGCTATATTTCTCGCATTCAATAAACAGTAATTTTTTAAAACAAAATTCTGGTGCCAATGTGGCGTTTGGGAATTAAAATTAAGTGGTATATTTATGAAACCACTGCGCCGCAAGGGGTTAATTGATATGGTATGACACTTTCATTGTGAACGAAATACGCTATTGTAATATTGAAATTCCACAAAAATTTCAAAAATTTCCAATTAAAATAAGCGTATTTCATTTTATTTACTTTTTTACTGTTGTTTAGTTATTTATTTATTACTTTTTTGCGTAAATTCTAAAATCAAATAAAAAAATTCTTGTACAAATTTTAATAAATATTTAGTAGTATAAATATTATGCTACCACCTTTGAAATTATTAAGATATATATATATATATATATATATATATATATATATATATATATATATATATATATATATATATATATATATATATATATATATATATATATATATATTTATTTACTCATCGTATAGGAATAGGAAAACTTATTTTTCTCACTTGAAATGCCGCAGTAAGCAATAATATAGCTTCTAACTTCCCGTTTTTGCCATTTAAATAAAACTCTAAACAAAAATATGCTCGCATTCCGCTGAGAAGTCTTTGCTTCAGATACTTTGAAGTTCATAAAAGGAAGTTTATTATAAAACCACCCAGCAATTAAATGACAGCAAGTTGTTTTTGATAATAAGCGACGAATCCAGAAAAACAACAATATTTTTAAATTTAGAACACCACAAATGAAGTATGAAAATTGTTTTTTGTATAATTTTGCAATGTTTCCTGGATATTTACTTCTTAATTGTTTTTGAAAAAATAGCCTTTTAACCCAGTTAATGGTTGCTGCAAACATCAGTGCTTTTTAATCACAAATAAAGTTTATCGTATATCATTTTGGATAAAAAGTGTACTAAAATATTGGGCTCATGTGATTTTCCTTGCTGAATTTTTCAAATTTTATCGCCTGAAAATATTTCTATTTAACAATTTTAGTGTATAATTACTTCATTGGGTACAAATTAACATAAAAATATTGATTAAAAAATATATACTAGCAATAAATATAACAAACATTAAAATTTAGAACTTTTATACTCACAGCTGGTCTTGTTTTAAATCTGTTGAAGAACTGCGACTCATTTTTCTAACAAATCGACGATAAGTCTTATGGACTCGACAGTGACACACAGTAACAACCCCTAAGACGATGAGGCAGGCTCCAGCAAGTGTTGCTGCTGCGATGTATAGATTGTGTAAATGATCCAAAGGTGCGTTAGCTGGACCAGTGGTAGCACTGCGGTATACTGAAGTATCTTCCAGTGTGTGAGCCATCGGCATACCTGGATACCGAAGCTCTGAAACAGATGTGAGATCTAGAATGGCTTAGTCATATAGTCTGAAATGTATACTCGACATTAACATTAAAGCAATAAGGGACTGTGCACATATAACGTTATCATTTTAGGGGGGAGGAGGTCTGTCACATTTTTCATATCTCTAGTAGGAGGGGGGGGGGGGGGTGTCTTTTCATATCGATATCATTTTGGATCCAATCAAAGTCCCCTTTTTATTTGTAACATGGTCATTGTTCAAAATATTATATTATTTTTTTGTATCGGTTATCTATTTTAATAAAAACACAAAGCTATTATTATAATCACTCAAGTATTAATTTTTAAAATATGGAATACCGCAATGTTCGACATTTCTATTCTTTTTCATATCTGTATGTATATTGATTTACGGTTCGAGAAAACATATGCAAAGTGTATTTGAAATGAAACCTGTGTTTACTAATAAATAAAAGTAAAAGTGAAAGAGTGTTTTTGTGTTGATAAGAATTTTTAGTTGTCCCCACATTTCCTCTGTTCGGGGCAAGAGCAACAAGACTTCATTATAGTTGAATGCATTATATAAAAAAAGCTATTTTAAAATACTGTTAAAAATTACCTATTCTTTTAAATGTTATTTGATATAAAGCGATATTTATTGACTTCTCTTCATTTGAATCAATAAAGTATGCGAAAAATGACTAACCAGTTTTGTATATCACTCTAAGTAAAAGAAATAAATTATAAAAAATTAAAAATGTTTACGCTTTAATGATGATATCATTACTGGGGGGGGGGGGTCGAGGAATGTTAGCGTAATATATTGGAATTAGGGGAGAGGTCTAACATTTCCAAAAAGCTGATAACATTATAGTTGCATAGCCCATTGAAAAATTCTCTATTTAATATTGGATTTACTTATTTTAAGTTCTATAGTATGCATAGTGTGTCTAAAAAGTTCAGCGGATGTCCCAATATCTTAACCACAACCTTGAAAAGTAAGGGCAATTATGCATACATATCCCTAAACAGGAGAAAAAATACTACCTATCGAGGAAACCACATGACATTCAAAGTAAATCAACTGAAGGCAGTTAAATGCAGTTAGTGTCAAGTTTATGTAAAAGTACAATTATATAAATGATTTAATATCAAGTTCTCCCAGAATTGGAACAAAAAGGTAAAGAGATCATGATAAATTCCGGTTCAAGATAGACTTCTTTCTGCTTTTACACCTGAAAAAAAATTATAAAAAGGAAAGATTGCTAGATTTCAGGACCTTTATAAATGTTATAAGAAGAGCTTTTCCAGTCAATGGAGATTATTTTGAGGACTAATTAAGTAGATATTTTTTAATATTTTGTTTAACGATACATTCACCACACTTTTTAGACATACTATGTCTTTTCGTATATATATATATATGTGCATCAGAGGGAAAAAAAAATGGCAACTCAAAAATTAAATTTTTAAATAAATAGAAATAAATATACTTAGTATGATAAAAAAATCCTTTCACCGGCAGAACGTTAAATTTTAAATTAATGTACTAAAAAGACAAACAAATGTTTTCTCTATGAAATTCCATTTGGGATAAAATTTAACATGACAAGTGCCTCAAAAAGAAGAAATAAGTCAAATTTCACATTTTTAAAAATTAAAACGAAATTGGATGTTCCTCGCATATTTTTGACCAAATCTCTCAAATATTCTAGAATTAAAAATATACAAAAAAGGCTTTTAATTACATCCATGTCCCTTTATCCCTTTGAGGGGCGGTGGCAAATATTAGACCCCACCAATGTTTAACTAAGATTTGCACCAGAAAATTTTAATTAAATTTTACTTTTTAAATGTTGAAGGAAAAGAGTTGGAAAAATTTATTTTCCTTATCAGTACTAGTGAAAGAACAAATCACGATGTGTGTGTGTGAGGGGAGGGGGAGTTCTATGGTGAGCGAAAACTATGGCATTGTACGAGGATCAAATGTTTTGTGAAGTTAGTCCAAGGTCTCTTCTGACGTACCTGAAGCTCGGAATTTCAATTTTTTGATTACTTTCTGAGATATAAAATACGAAGCGTAACTCACTCTCATCCAAAAGTAATTTTTTAATGCTTGGAGAACGGAAGCACTTGCACATGGGCACAAACACATTTACGAACCGAAACGAGGGAAGAAATAATTTCCCGAGTTTATTTTTGTTTCCAGATCATTTGTTTAAATCCAAATCAACCACACTGCTCAGCACAGTTAAACTTGAAAGACAAATTTCGGAAGATTGTACTTATAGATCGCAAATGCTACAACCAATTCAAAAACAATCTGCAGTTAACCATTTGATTTTTTTTCAAAAAGTGTTTTTCATCAAAATTATTTTTCTCCCTTATGTCAACGCCCCTACAGGCACAATTTTAGCAAAACCAAATAACCAAATCTTATAAACAAACCAAAAATATGATCTTAAAGTTGAGATTCCTTTTTAATCGATGATGTAATCGGTTTTTAAAAATATGGATTTTAACTTTTTCAAATACACTGGCAAAGCAGGTCACTTTGCGACTCATTGAGGAGATATTTTTTTCTACGCTAAAATAATCTAAACGTACATATTTCAACACAATTTTTTAAAAGCGTCTCAGTAGACCAGATTTACACCCAATACAAAAATTTGAAAAAGTTCGAAATAATCAAAATGAAATTTGCAAAAAAATTGCAAAATCAATTAAAACCAAATTGTATCATCGCTATTTTGCCCCTTCAGGGTGCAGTTTTACAGGTGCCGACAAACTAAAAATATATTCTTAAAGATAAAACCTCCATATAATCTATGGTGCAATTGCGTTTAAAAAGTATGATATTTAAGTCGTTCAAATATATCGGCAAACGCAAATAACTCGCAGCTGATGGATACTATATTTTTCAATGCTAAAAGTAACTAAATGGCCGTATTTTAAGAAAATCTTTTTACAGCATTTCATTAAACCAGATTTACACCACTTACAAAATTTTGAAACATTCGGAAAATTATTTTTTTACAACATAAAATGTGTGAATTTTTTTACGAAATCATTGAAAACCTGAGTCTTCCGTCGTGATATCGTTCGCTTTCGCTATGCATATACTCCAAAAATCCAATTACACGGAAAATAATGTACCAAACTGCAGATGTTTTCATTTCAATATCGTTTTACAATTTTTCCATTTAAAAATACAAATTCTGACAAAATGGACTTAAAAATATAAAATTATACAAATTTAAGTTTCATTTAAAGGTCATTTGGAAAACAAACAACATATTCGGAAACTGAGTAATATCACGGACCCAGGAAACACCGAGCTCGTCAGCTAGTTTGGAAATAATTTTTTTCCAAATTTTCTGTGATAATCTAGCATTACACAAACGCAGTTGCTTGCCCCTTAATGGGTTACAGGAATCAGTAAAAATATTAAACTCATTTTCCTTAGTTTATATTTTTTTCAAAATATCAGTGTGCTAAAACTTCAATGCACTATCGTGGAAAAAAAGTAAACATCTACTAACTCTTCCACAAATTATCGTAGAAGAAAGTTAGTGGTACCGAACGTTTGAATATAAACTCCACTAGAAAGAAGGAAATTTCAGTTCGTTTTAATAAACAGGGTGTCCCTAAACTAATGGTATATACGCTAGGGGGTGATAGAACACATCAAGACGAGTAATAGTAAATAGGAAACCAAGGGTCCCAAACGTTTTCCAAAGGAGATAGCAGCCATTAAAGTTTGGGGTCCAAAATATCAAACGCACATAAAAAACGGAAAAATTGGTCGATTGATTTTCGGTTTTCACTAAAACTATTCTTTATGTCGGTAGTTTATTGAAAATGAATTATAAAGATAAATTTTAAAAAATGCCGATAGGGGGCGCTTTAGACTTTGGAGTAACGAACAACTATTTTTTACGTTATTTTTTGCATCTGATTAAATGTTTTCGTTAACGGGCTGCTAGGGCAAAAATAGATTTAAGCCTAGAAGCCACAATCACTTAAAGCAGAGTTTTAAAGGATTGGTGTACACATATACGCAGAAATAAGTCAGGTAATTATTTAAACTGAATTTTATTAAAAACATGATTAGTATAACAGCAAAAATCCGGCCATAGCTTTGGCCAAAAGAACGCATTGCTCATTTAGTGAGCTTTTTATCAAGTCTAGACTGACATTAGAATATAGCATGTTAAAATGAGCTTTTGAATTAAATCATGCTTTAAATATTGCATGTCTAAAAACGAGCCATCCAAACATGAAGTTGCTCAAATATATACCATTTGATAATCACATGGAAATGGCAAGGCAGTTCTCTGAAACAGTGAAGCAAGCAGTTATACGAAGCAACCAATCAGAAACAAGCAAACGTCATCGGTACGATGACGCAATACTTAAACTGGAATGCAGGCATTCATCTCCAGATGCGTGGAATTCGTAAAAGTATGACGCCATATCGCCAAAGAAAAAGAACACTCATAAACAGAGTAATGAAACGATATCTTAGTTACATAACGATTCGAAATACCGACATCATAGTAACTTCAGATCTGAAAGAATGTTGCGATATGACATCAATGGCCCGCCTTCCACACATCTGGATATGTTACAAACTCGTACATGAAAAATTAAACTAATTCGATATCTTACAGTTTCATTAAAAAGGTATAATTTAAAACATTTTCTAAATATGCTAGTTTTTTTTCATTATTAGTACAGCAAGATCCCAGATTAAAATGAAACAAGTTAAGCACATAAATATAAGAAGTCAATCATTATAAGTTAATATTTATTTTCAAAAATTTTCTTTCTAAATTTTTCTAGTGTAATTTTAGTTGGAGGTTTTGTGAAATAATCAGCTAAGTTTTCTTTACTAGAAATATACTTTAAATTGAACAATTTCTCATAAACTAGATTTCTTAAAAAATGATATCTTACATGTATATGCTTAGTTTTACTGTTTTCTATAGGAGAGTTAGAAAAATCTATAGCAGCTCTGTTATCACAAAATAAGTTAAACTCTGAAAAATATGGGGGAAAAATTTTTAGTTCTTTACCTTCTTTTATTATGTTAATTATCCAAATAAGTTCCTTAGCAGCATCAGTCAAGGAAACGTACTCCGCTTCCATAGTTGAAAGGGCAACACAACGCTGTTTAGAAGTTCGCCAAGATATCACAGCATCATTTAAGAATAAAATAAACCCCCCAATCGGTACTCGATCGTCTCGGTTAGATGCATACTCGGCGTCACTAAAACAATTTATTGAAAAATTACCATAACAAGAAAGATTTAATTTTTCATATTTTGTATGATATACATAGCCAAGGACTTTTAATAAGGCTAACCAATGTATTTTTCCGGGATTGCTTTGAAATTGTGAAAGGAGATTAACTACGTAACTAATATCTGGACGTGTTCTACTAGCTAAAAATGACAAACATCCAATTAAGTTACGATATGGTATTTTTTCCATTTCAGCAATTTCTTCATTAATTTGTGGGCAATCCCTTTTAGAAAATATTACCCCTTTTGGAATAGGTAAAGAAACAGTTGGATAATAACTTTTAAATTGCTCATAAATATTTTCAATGTAATCCGTCTGATGAATATAAAAACCATTTTTAATTTGTTCGAAATTAACTCCCAGTAATTTAACAGTCTCCCCTAAAACTTTAATATCAAATTTTTGTTTTAATACATCTATAACTTTAAAAATTTTATCTTTATTTTTTTCCTAACAAAATCATGTCATCGACATAGAAAAGCAGGACAATTTCGGAGTTAAGAGAATAAACACAGTTGGTCCACTCAAACTTTTTAAAATTTAAACTTTCTAAAACGGAATGTAGTTCGTAAAACCATTCACGTCCGCTCTGATGGAGACCATACAGAGCTTTCTTTAACAAACAAACGTGATCAGGTTTATCAGATTCTACGAAACCAACTGGTTGTCTCATGTAAATAACTTCCGTTAAAGGGGCATATAAATACGCACAGCGAACGTCCATTTGAATATGATGCCATTTTAATCCACAAACTAAAATCGAGAAAAACAAACGTATTATAGTGAAATTCACCACGGGACTGAAAACCTGATCGTATTGAATGCCTTTTTCCTGTCGGAAGCCTTGTGCAACGAGACGTGCTTTATATCCAATTATTTCGTTCTCTTTATTGCATTTAATGGTATAAACCCATCTGCTTCCCAAGATCCTAGCATTCTGAGGTTTTTCTACTAAAGTCCAAACTTTGGATCTTTAATAATTTGAATTTCCTCTTCCATCGCACGCTTCCACGATTCAACTTGAGGAGAACGTATTGCATCATTAAAAGTTTTTGGAACGTTCACTTGATCTCGCTTTAATTGTCATTCATTTAATTGATTTGCCTCCAACTCTTGATTTATAACGCCCGTGAACTTGTTTTTACCGCTGAAATCAAATACTTTTGGATCGTAAGGTATATTTTTGGACTCTCAATAAGTTTTTGCATCATTTGGGGATCTTAAACGCATATTTGTTCCTACTATATTATAATAAATATCAGTACGCGATCCATCCGAACGAGGAACAGCTTTCCGAAACCATTCAATTTTTGGTTTAGTTAATGCAGGAGATTCAGACACTTTTTCAATCTGTTTCGATTTCTCAACCTCCCCCTCAATTAATTTAACTTGTTTATCGGGCTCACACGATTTTTCAGCATCTAAAGCCTCCGAATCGTCTAAATCCAATGCATCTAAATGAAATAAACTTCGGTCGGAAATCTGTTAGTTTTTAATTTGTTCCTCTATTCTAACATTGATGGTTTCGATAACTTTATCGTTTTGAGGAATCCAAACGCGATAACCTTTAGTGCGAAGAGCGTACCCTACGAGCACCCCCTTTTCAGCACGCATATCTAGTTTACCGCGATTATGTTTAGGAATCCCGACATATACAGTGGAACCAAAAGCTCTTAAATGTTTAACGGACGGTACTTTCCCCGAAAATAACTCGAACGGTGTTTTAGTCAAATTCTTATGGCAGGTGCGATTCCACGTATAGACAAAATATAGCAGAGCCTCCCCCCAGAATCTCTTATGTAGTTTAGAGTCATTAAGTAACGTTCTTACGGCATTTAAAGCTGTAGAATTGAATTTCTCAACGAGACCGTTCATTTCCGGTGAAAATGGGTTGGTCCGCTCAGGTTTAATACCCCTATCTTCCAAATATTCCTCGAATTCATTTGAACAAAACTCTCCGCCATTATCAGTGCGGATGTTAATGACCTTATTTCCAGTAAAAGTCTCGGCACGTTTTTGAAATTTTACAAAACAATTAAAAACCTCCGATTTTTCTTTCATCAAGTAAACGTAAACTTTTCTAGAAAAATCGTCGATTATTGTTAGGAAATATTTATTACCCCCTTTAGTTTTTGTATTTAGCGGGCCTGCTACGTCAAGGTGTAAAAGCTCCAACGGTTTTACAGACCTAATTTTTCCAATAGGTTTAAAAGAAACTCGTCTGGCTTTACCGATTTTGCAAGGCTCACAATTTAACTCTTCATTTTTGTGCGGAGGCATTCCCCTAACTTTATCAACGGTTTTTAATACGTAATCCTTATTTATATGAGCAAATCTTTTGTGCCATGTTTCTAAACTGTTTTCTGTATTAACCTGATTAACTTCTAAATTTTGAGAATTTCCACCATTACGCTTAATGTATTCAGGAAAAACATAGTAAAGGCCATTTTTTCGAATAGCTGAAAACAATTTTCTACCATTTAAATTTACATCTATTCGCCCATTTTTACCGATAAACGTGGCGCCTTTCTCTTCAAAGAGATGGCCCGCCATCAAATTATGTCGTAATTTAGGGGAATATAAGACGTTATGTAATGCAACAACCTGATTTCTGCCTTTAATTTTACAATTAAACTTTATAGTTCCCCTGCCTAAAACTTCACAAGCTACCCCATTAATTGCAGCTTTCATTTCCATCCCGGAAATTGGCTCAAAATCCCAGAATAAATCTTTACGTGAACAAAAATGGGAACTGGCTGCAGTATCGAATAACCAGGCAGTATTATCAGTATTTAAGTTAAAATAAGCTTCAGCTATAAAACCAACCTCACCATGTTTTTCATCAGCCCTATTTTTAAATTTTCTGCAATTTTTAGCAAGATGGCCACTTAAGTTACATTTAAAGCATTTTCTAGTTTCATTACGTTTAAAATTAAAATTGGGATCTGCTGTACTTACCTGCGTATTAGATTTTGACTTCTGCTTAGTAGATCTCTTCACATTGTTACATTTATTTTCACTGTTATGTAAAGCAACTTCATTAAATACATTAGAATTTTTGTTAATTGAACAATTAAACAATTTTAGTCGTGCCTCCTCAGACAACAGTTCACTCAGAACATTTTCGAAGTTAAAGTCCTCGTCCGAAAAACGGTAGATCAGCTGGACAATACCTCTGTACTCATCAGGAAGGTGACGAATCAGCTGAAACGGCTTTAACAACTCGGAAATTGGACGACCGACATCTTGTAATTGCATCATAATGTCTCTCAATCTAGCACCATAAAGATTCAGATCCTCACCAGGCTGCAACTTGCACTCGAAAAATGCGTCCGTCAACTCCACAACACGAGCACGGCTACTAGGACGAAAATGCTTCTCCAACGCTTGCCAAGCTACATAAGGATCCTCGACACCAGATAATAGAGGCCGTAAATCTTTACTGACATTCAAGTAGAGAATGGAATATGCCCTTATCCACTTTGCCAGATCGGCAGGAGTAGGCGCCTTGGCTGGATCGTCGACCTCCGGCAATTTTGTAGACACGCATTCCCATAGTGACTTCTCCATCAAAAGAACACGAACATCTTCTCGCCATGTGCTATAGTTAGACGACATCAGCTTATCAATAGGGAGAAAGTCCATGCTAGATGAAGGCGGCATCATGGCTTAAAAACTGAGGAAAACACGCACAAATTTAAAAAGGTCTAACTTCTCTGCATATTGTGTGCTTATATCCAGGCTGGGCCCATAACCCGTAACGGGCTGCTAGGGCAAAAATAGATTTAAGCCTAGAAGCCACAATCACTTAAAGCAGAGTTTTAAAGGATTGGTGTACACATATACGCAGAAATAAGTCAGGTAATTATTTAAACTGAATTTTATTAAAAACATGATTAGTATAACAGCAAAAATCCGGCCATAGCTTTGGCCAAAAGAACGCATTGCTCATTTAGTGAGCTTTTTATCAAGTCTAGACTGACATTAGAATATAGCATGTTAAAATGAGCTTTTGAATTAAATCTAAATCATGCTTTAAATATTGCATGTCTAAAAACGAGCCATCCAAACATGAAGTTGCTCAAATATATACCATTTGATAATCACATGGAAATGGCAAGGCAGTTCTCTGAAACAGTGAAGCAAGCAGTTATACGAAGCAACCAATCAGAAACAAGCAAACGTCATCGGTACGATGACGCAATACTTAAACTGGAATGCAGGCATTCATCTCCAGATGCGTGGAATTCGTAAAAGTATGACGCCATATCGCCAAAGAAAAAGAACACTCATAAACAGAGTAATGAAACGATATCTTAGTTACATAACGATTCGAAATACCGACATCATAGTAACTTCAGATCTGAAAGAATGTTGCGATATGACATCATTCGTAAACTTAAATCTAAACTTAAATTTTGAGCTCAAAATCTGAATAGTTGGGAGTGATTAAGTAGCACAAACTGAACTGTGTTCAGAGGATTTAAATTTCAAACGATTATCAAAAACGGAAAAATAAGTCGATTCGTTTGCGGTTTTTGCTAAAACTACTTTTTAAATCAGTGTTTTCTTGAAAATAAATTTTAAAGATAAATTTCACCCGATAGAGGGCGCCTTAGACATTGGAGTAGCGTACAACTATTTTTATCCGTTATTTTTTTAAATCTCATTTTAAATGCTTTCAAATGCTTAGATTTAAATTTTGAGATCAAATTCTGAATCGTTGCGAGTGTTTAAGTAGAGCAAAAGTGAAGTGTGTTCGATAGGGGGGGGGGGGATTAAATTTCAACTCCTGAACTCATTTCAGTTTGCGCTTCTTAACCCCTCCCAACGGTTCAGAATTTGAGTTCAAAATTTAAGTTTAAATCTAAGATTTCGAAAACATTTAATAAGTTTACGAAAACATTTAATCAGATGCAAAAAATAACATAAAAAATAGTTGTTCGTTACTCCTAAGTCTAAAGCGCCCTGTATCGGCATTTTTTGAAATTTATCTTTATAATTCATTTTCAATAAAATATCGACATAAAGAAAGTTTTAGTGAAAAATGCAAATCACTCGACCAATTTTTCAGTTTTTATAATCATTTGAAATTTAAACCCTTTGAACACAGTTAAGTTTGTGCTACTTAACCACACCCAACTATTCAGATTTTGAGCTCAACATTTAAGTTTAAGTCTAAGCTTACGAAACCATTTAATGATATGCAAAAAATCACGGCAAAAAATAGATTTTCATTACTTCAAAGTCTAAAGCGCCCTCTATCGTCATTTTTCAAAATTTATCTTTATAATTTATTTTCAAGAAAATACCAACATAAAGAATAGTTTTAGTGAAAACCTCAAATCAATCGACCAATTTTTCCGTTTTTTATGTGTATTTGAAATTTTGGACCCCAAACTTTAATGGCGGCTATCTGATTTGGAAAACGTTTGGGACCCTTGGTTTCCTATTTTCTATTACTCGTCTTGATGTGTTCTATTATCCCCTAGCGTATATACCATTTCTTTAGGGACACCCTGTATAGATAGCCCCCTAAGCAAGTTTTATGTGCATCATTTAAAAGTAGACTTTATTTATAATCGTTTGATACCGATAACTTTCTTCTACGATAATTTGTTGAGGAGTTAGTAGGAGGTGTTTATTTTTTATTTTCACGACTGTAGAACGCGTTTTGTCAACAACGAATAAATTATTCAGCTTGAGAATCATGGTTTATAGTATTTTAATAAAATCTAACCACAGAAACGTATCTCTTAAAAACATCATTTTCGAGAAAAATTCGAAAGCGTCACGCCATACCTGGTACCAAAAAGATGAGAAATACTGCAATAACATTAAACTTCAAAACGAATGAGAAACAAAAGAGACAAACTAATGAAAGAAAAAATTATTGGTATATCGAACTTCAGTAATTACAGAAAGATATTTAGATGCTCGTCTTACGGAGACTTACTTTCGTGACCATTACGGTGTTGCATGTTGTTCAGTTAGCCGTTGTAAGATTTGCGCACGCATGCTTTGATATGCGCAGTCGTCAGTTTGAGAATCTTCGAGGTCGAGGAAAAAGATAAGTGGTCGTCCCACATCATACATAAATTTCGGTTCTCTTAAATGGGTGATGCTGTTTCTGTGCATCCGCATTTTGTGAATTTACAACACCTGCATCACGTTACTCCTATAATACAGGCTAAATAATCCGTGATTTTGTAGAGTGGCGGCCAATGTATCGAAAGGAATGACTGGACGGTTAATTTTCAACACTCGGTGTGCGCAATCTTACCTGTCAAACTCATAAACTTTTTGAAAATCGGAATTTTAGACAATCTGTAGTTATAAACGCTAAGAAAAAGAAAACAAAACGAAAAATAGTAACATCTGTAGAAGACGAAACGTTTAAATTTTTCCTTTAATTTTATTTAAAAAAATTCGTTTATAAGTTCAAGTTCTTTCGGTTTATCCGTAAAATCCTTTTAGTAACATTTCAATAGTGCTTTCTGAAACATTACTTCAAAAAAAAAAAAAAAAAAAAAAAAAAAAAAAAAAAAAAAAAAACGTTCAGAATGTACAAAGCCCTTTTAACTACTGGAGGGATGACCGACCGGCATACGTGCCACTTATGATGCTCAGAATTTTTCATTATTTTCAAATGTTATCTTTTAGGGTAAAGTTTTCCATATTTAATCTAAGTATTTTCGTGGTTCAATTACAGAAAAAATTCTGGTTTGAAAAACCGGTGATAAGAGATTAAAGATTAAGCAAAAGTTTCTTGTCGCGAAGGGGTTAAGTGGCATGTATACAACGGTCGCTCCTCCCCAAGGGGTTGAGACGTGAAGGGATTAATTTTAAATCCATGCAACGGTTTTCTCAATGTTAGCTGTAGAATGATTACTTTTAGTGTTAGTTACCCCTTACTATTTTCGTAATCGTTAACATCTTTTAACTGTCTCCTTCATGGAAATCTCATGTAATATTTATTGTAAAAAAACCTTCGGTAAAATGTGAAGAAAATTTATTTTTATTAATATATCACACATAAATACCATATAAATTTCAATAATGCTTCTAAAAGACAGCTTTAGCTATTAGAACAATTTCCTTTTCCAATATTCTATTTGAAAATTTCCCTTTGGCATTTTCCCCTATTTCTGTACAAGGAAAGATTTTCTCAAAGACTATGTTTTGATGGATGACAACAGAAACATGACCAATTTTGTTTTAAATTGAATTAAAATGTTTGTTTAAAATTTAAATAGTCATGAAAAAACTTTAAAAAATGGTTCTTAATGTATGAAAATGTTATGTCGTTTTATAATTTTCTAATACATTTAAGATTTTAAAAGTAATTTTAATACTTATTCTTAATCACCTATCTATTTTAAGAGTGAAATCCTTTTTTTATCCATTAAAAAGTTATTCATATATAACAGAGGTAAGATATAATCAAAAGAAAAAAATTACAATGATTTAAAAATAACATATTTAGAAATAATAATATCTCATTAAATTATTGAAACGCTCATGGATGTGATGGAAGGTTAATCTTGAAATTTATTCTTTATCACCCATCTATTTTAAAAGTAAAGTTTTTTTTTTGATCCATTAAAAAATTATTCATATATAATGGAATTAAGATATAATTAAAACAATAAAATCTTGTTTTATGATTAACTTATAAAATAACTTATAAAATAATAAATTCTCATTAAAATATTAAAATGTTCGATGTGATGGAGGGTTAATTTTGAAATAAACAACATACCAGTTTCAAATATTTTCTCGAAAGTACTTACAAGAATATTTATTCATTTTCTACATGGTTTTAGTCAGATAAATCGAAGTGCAAAAATCTTTTAGAAAAATTGCCTAGAGTTATTTAAAAAGATTCTCCTATAGAGTTTCAAAAGATATATAAAGAAAAAATGGCGAAAAGATGCTGATAAAATAGTAAATTGTTAAAATAAAAAATATGAAGCTTTGTCAAGCTGTAAACTCTTAAAACAAAGAAAGTTTCGATTTGAATTTATTGTAGAGAGTATAAGATTGGCTAGGAGAAATAATCCTCTGAAAGAAATCCAGAAAGAAATACTTCTAGATTAAACAAGACGAACAGCATGATATATTCCTAAATCCTTTCGAGCCATGTGAATTATTTTTGTAGATTGAAAAAATAGTTGTTGCTAAAACAAGATTTGAAAAATCGTAACTAAGTTTCTCTTAAAGTTAAGTGCAATTGTAGATCAATGAAGTAGTTGCTTTTATCGAAATTTTTGTAGCTTTGAAAAAAACATAAATAATAATAACAATAAATCATGAGTAATTTTAAGTATAAAATTTATTTTTTAAAACAGCAGTAACAATCAATTAACTTTAAAAATAATTATTGTTTCTCAATATTTAAAGATTGAATTTATTTCAACAAAAAAAGAGCAAAATTGATAATTGGACACACAAAGAATGACCGAGTGTTATTCGATGTATGGTATTGAACCATTACAGGGCTTTCAATCACTGTGACATCACTGTTATGCACCAAAGCCAACTTATATAGGCCCGTGGGGCCCGAGCCCACTCAAAAAATTTGAATCATAGCGTACACAATTTTCATTGCTCTAGATATTTATTTCTTTATCACTTCATTATTCATTTTTCTCCTTAGAATAAAATTTATTTTGCCAGCGACCATGTGTTTTAATTCTCCGACTAACATCCATAAATACTAAAAGACTGAAATGTTTTGCTTCCATATTTAATTTTCTTCTAACTCAATTTGTATTTATGTTCATGATGTCATGACATTAGAATAAATATAAGTGTCTTTATAAGGAAAAACACACGAGAATATAATTTAACAAAATTTTTACTTTATTAAAACAGAATAACTTGACTTAAAATTTTGCCAACGTTTCAAAGAAAAACAAACTGGTCGAACCGTTTTAGAAAAATACTTTTAAGCCCACCCAATATTTTTGAGCCAACCCAATATTTTTCAAAAGTTGGTGCCACTGCTGTTATGACATATTAGTCAAAGTTGAAACAGGTGCCAACGTGTATTACATTTAATTCCCATTTAATTCATCGTGATTCTTAGGCGACCATCATTTCGTGACTCTTTTTGACATTGAATTTCTAAGTTACATCCATTCACAAAATATAACTTAATCGACTCTACTGCTACATCCCAAGGACAAATTTGCTACATGGTGTGCTGGAAATGATGAAAATCTGAGTTGTATTTAGGTCATGGTCTTTCCATATTTCAATTGAATTTGGATCACACTGCTACTATTGAACCCCATACATAATTTCTATGCATAAATGAGAGAATTTGCAGACATTCTAAATTAAGGCCATTATTAAAACAATGTTTGGGTCAATCCATTTCAAGTGGTCCAACACTGGTCGCTCGACCATTTTTAAAAAATCTGAAATTTTTTGTACAACAACCCTAACATGATGGAAGTTCAAAATGACCGTTATTTTATTTTTACTATTTTTTGTTTGTGCATGGCGGCCATCTTTGTTTCATCGTGTGCAGCGATTTTCTCAGATACTAGGATACACAAAATTGTGAATATCTCCTCTTTTATTTTCTCAATTGAAATGGGTTTTCCTGAAATGTGTACCAAGTAAAATTGTTGCAATAGCATTTCTAGTAGGTTTGTTCCTTTGGACAAATAGTGTATTGGCTTAACATACATTCTCAATTGTTTAAATCACACAGACGCATTTGAAGAAGATATTTGTAATTAACATTTAACTTTGTACCATAAATAATTAATTTAAAATTTTGGAGGTATGAACAATTACATAGTAGGTTACAATAGTTTAGAAGTATTGTTTTTACATTTTTTCCATGTCATATCTCAGCTTGTAGTCAAATCTCCTTCTTGAAATTTTTTGCACATAACACTACTACACAATACTATCAAAGGCCAGAATTTCAGATTTTTATCTCGTGCTCCACCAGAGATATCAAAGCCTAAAAAGTGCAATTTTTGAAATTTTCGACGAATTTCGGAATTTTTTTCGCAAAGAGAAATCAGCTCCCAGATCTGGGACGTGGTGCATGAGTACACGCACTTTTGACCTATTTGTAGAAAAAATTGTGTAAGGTTGACAGTCTTGTTGAACAATTACATAATAGGTTAGAATAGTTTGACAGTATTGTTTTCACATATTGTCCATGTCATATCTCAGCTTGTACTCTCTTAAAGCGAAAGAGTGGATTTGGCTGCTCAAGAAAGAGTTCTAATTTACTGTATCATGAATGAGCAGATTTTTAAGTGGTCCACTCTTCTTGACTTGCTTTCTTCTATTTCTAATGCACTCATTGAGATCGGAAACTAAGCAAGTAAACTGGAGAAGAAAACAGATCATTCCCGCGCTATTTTCATCCACCGTTGGCGCTGCTGTCTACCTGACCTTGCAAAATACAAGATGGAGGATTTCCGAATGCACTGCACGCTGATTTTCGATGCATCTTAAAAGTTCGTGGTTTCCTCAAGATTATTTTCTAAAGAAGCCGATATTTTACGAAGTAAGTACTATGAAAGTATTTTATTTACATTATGCTATCCTTTTAATATATTTCTCTCCTCTTTTTTTAATAAACAATTAATGTTAATACTCATACGTAAACGTACCGTACATAACAACCTTGAAATAAAATGGTGTATCAAGCGAAGTAAAAATTGTCTTATAATGTAAATACTTAGTTCATTTAACAGTCTTGTAGTATGAAAGTTTTGAAGAATTAAGTTATGCAATTATTACATCTGTCTTTATAGAAATTTATCAAAATACTGAATTTACATTATTCAGTGTCTAAGTGAAAACACACTGGTTTATAGATGTTCAGGCTGGTTAGAAGTGCTTATTTTTTAGTGTACTCCTATTTCTCAATTTTGCTAATATTGTTAAGGGATGGAAAACCCTATATAAACACGAAAAACAAAGTCCTCTTGTATTTTGATCTACATGTTGTTGCATATAAGGAAAAAAATTATAGTGTGTATATAAACACATTTCTAAGACTTGCATTCTTAACGTTTGAACATGTGTGTACTTTGTTACTGTTTTGTTTGGCAATGCTTTACATTGCTATTGAGCAAAATTATTGCATGCATGGTCTGTATTATTATAATTTGTTTAATATTTAAAAGTATTTAGCTACATTGTTACATAAATATTGCTTTAAAAGTAATATTGTTTTCTTGCACTTGCTTTCAGGTAGGTTTAAATGAGGATTTATTAACAAAACGTAGACAAATATATTTTTTTTTCTTTCTATACTGGTAAATACAAGTATCATTTCCCAACTATTATGTTCCTGATTTCTTTAACAATGAATTATATGGCAGGTGAATGTGAAACGGTGGGAGAATTTCAAATTTTGGAATGAAATGATTTTATAAACTTTTAATGACTTCAATAATAGTATTTTCACAAAAAATATAATCGTAATAAATGTAAGACTATTTAGATATTATAAAATGCTACTGAAAAAAAGAAAAGTTTGGTAATCTAAAATAACTATCGAAGCAAATCCCTTTCCTTTCAGAAATGTCTTCTGATACCATTGTCTTCCCCTAAATTGGTAATGTTAAGATGCACTGCCCCTTAGCAATATCATGATCTCTTTTGATAATTTGCACAGCATATAAATATAGGAAGGATTTAAGTTGATGTGTGATCATGAGGCACTGAATTTAGTTTTAAGCTTTCTTTACGTTTACATTCTAAATTTATCTAAAGTGAGGCACTGTAATCCCAGACCAAATGCTTTAATAACATGAGTAAAAAAAAAAAAAAAAAAAATTCAAATTGCGCTTTTTAGCTTCTCATAGGTGGACCTTTAAACCAGCATTTTGTACTTTTTAAGAGTAACTTTAAAAACTATTTGAAAGAAAAAATTGAAGTTTTGGATTTACATAAGGCAGGACATACTAAATAAAAATTAATCAATAAAATTGTAGGTTGTGCAATTCATATCATATTTTTTTTCAATAATACATTTATGTTTTGATATTAGTATTAGTACTATAACCACACAAAAAATATTCACAATTATAACTTCAGTAGATAATTATAGCAATATGAAAATATAAATTAACATCAGAAGCTCAAAGTTTTAAGTGTTTGATTCAAAAACTTATTATCCAAATGACATTACCTTTTTAGGCATAGTTTGAACCAAGATTATATCTTGTGAAAATTGGGTGTTGCCATTAAAAGACAAATTTTGGACTGGTTTTGATTTGCAGGTTGGCCTACTAAAAAATTTATGTACATTATTTAAAAATAGTAAATTTCCTATTGTTTAGTACTAGTAACTTTCTTTTACGATTCTTACTGTAGAGTTAGGAGTGTTTACTTTTTTTCCCCTGCAACTGTATACAGCGCTCAAAATTCTTAGTGGACTGCTGGTATAAGACCACCAAAAACTCAATCGAACCACCAACATTGTTGTTTTGCAAGACTGGTAACTTTTTTTCCCTCTGTCTGTTATGTAAATTTTCCTGTTTCTGAGAAAAAAAGAATTATTTGAAAAAATATGTATAAAAAAGGAAAGGAAAAGTATATACCAATTATTAGTAAATAGTATATATATTTTTTGAAACACCCTGTATGTATAATACTGCAATTTTTACAGAATAATCAAGTAAGCCTGGCTGATAACAAGTTCTACTGATTACTTATTGTGTAGATTTGAAAAAAAAGTGTTCCAGAATCTGACTGAGGTGCTCCTATAAGTGATACATTGCCGTCAACAAGGTCGGTTTAAAAATACAAGAGTGAAAACCTAAGAAATGTAAGTGGTTTTACTTTTATTTATTTAATTAATAATTATGTTTGTATGTGACAGTCATCTTATTTTTTCATTCACTTCCTGTTCACGTATATTTAAAACCACCCTCTTTAAAGAAATCCACTTTACTCAATTTTTATCTTGTGTATCATTAAGAACTTTTTGGGTTTTTTTTTTTTTTTTTTTTTTTTTTTTTTTTTTTTTCGCATTATTTAATAATTTTTTTTTTTTGTTCATATGTTATTTCCTCTTTTTTGCATTTTCCTTACTCTGATCCTTGAATATTGCAAAAATTTTTAATTTCAAATTTGAAGGTTTAACTAATATCTATAAGATTTTTAAAAAGTCCTTCCGGCAATGCCGGGAGGAAGAGGTAGCTTTCATATACTTATATATTTATTTATTTATTTTAAAGTAAGTTACATTGTTCAAAAATACTAAGCTCAAATTAGTGGAAATAATCTTATAAAATTAGTGATTTTATAAGATTGAATACTAGTTTTTGTCAAGAATGAATATTAATAGGAATTTTTAGAAATTAGTCATATATTATACAAATTAGTCATCAGTGCTATAACTCAATCATTTTTTAAGATATAGACAAAATAAAAAGTGTTCAGGAATCGTTGTTTTAAGTTCTAACACGTAAAAAAAATATTTTTCAACTTTTAATATTTCGCATTTAATTTTAAATTTTAAATTTTTTAAATTTTTTAAAATGGCCACCATTTTGAAACAAAATGGTTGATGATGCTGGCCAACGAACTCCATCGAGACATTTGTATGTACTATGTACATACCAAGTTTCATTGAAATCGGTTGATAAATACGCGTGTTATCACGTGACAAAAATCAGATTGTTTCAAAATGTCAGCCATAAGAAAAATTCAAAGTGCTATAACTCAGACATTTTGTAAGATATAGACAAAATAAAAATTGTTCTGGAATCGTTGTTTTAATTTCTAACACGTATAAGAAAAATATTTTTCAAATTTTGATTTTTTCACATTTAATTTTAAATTTTAAATTTTTTAATTTTTTTTAAATGGTTACCATTTTGAAATGAAATGGCGGATGATGCTGGCCAACGAACTCGGTCGAGACATTTGTATGCACTATGTACATACCAAGTTTCATTGAAATCGGTTCATAAATACGCGTGTTATCACGTGACAAAAATCAGATCGTTTCAAAATGTCAGCCATAAGAAAAAATCAAAGTGCTATAACTCAATCATTTTTTAAGATATAGACAAAATAAAAAGTGTTCTGGAATCTTTGTTTTAAGTTCTAACACGTAAAAGAAAAATATTTTTCAACTTTTAATTTTTTCGCATTTAATTTTAAATTTAAAAAAAAATTAAAATGGCCCCCATTTTGAAACAAAATGGCGGATGATGCTGACCAACGAACTCGGTCGAGACATTTGTATGTACTACGTGCTTTCCAAGTTTCATTTAAATCGGTTCATAAATACGTTAGTTATCGTATGACAAAAATCAGATATATATATATATATATATATGTCAACATTTGAACGGAGGGTGATTTTGGGGTCTGGGGGTCATGATCAGTGAAAATATACCAAAATTTTCCGGAAGTGCTTTCCTCCGGACGGCTGCAATAGGTAGCTTTTTACTTTTTGTAATGAAAGCTACCTAAAAATCTATGGTGCAACACGCTTTGTTGTATTCATGTAGAGTGATCTTTGTATTGAATTTATTTGAAAATTAAGTTGCAATTTAGTGACATTCAATTTATAGAACATTAATTTAATATCGTATTAAATTGATTGAAATATATTTTGATTTAGATTATGATAGGAATATTGCATTATGAATCTATTGAGTAGTATGTATTTTATGACAAGAATAATATCCCCTTTTATGGAAATAGGGTAGCTATAAAATTATAGAAAGGGAGTGAGGAACTCATGCAAATAAATTAAGTTGAAATTATTAAAATCTGGTTTCATCTGCAAACTGCCATAATACTGAAAACCATTTTCCCCATTTTACATAAAAATTAGCTTAACAATAGATGTGTTTCAGAAAAAAGGAATTTGAAAGAAAGAATATTAATGAGGACATTTTAAAACTTCTTTTTTTAGTGTAATTGCACAGTTGGAGAAAAAACCAGTTTTTGTTTTCATAAAAAACTAAAAAAGTTTTTTTTTTTTTTTTTTTTGGTTTAAACCTTTTTTTTTTTTTTTTTTTTTTTTTTTTTAACATCCTTTCTTATTACATATACATGCATATATATTGATAAAAATAGACATTGGATTATAAACTGTAACTTCATTTTAAAATGATTTTAATTAAATATTTACAATGAATTTATGTAAAAAATAAAAGAAATTAAAATTTAATTTAAATAGTATTATCAAACTGTCTTATGTTCTAAGAATAAAGTATTATATACAGTGAAGCATTGATACTCTGAAAATCTTTATAACTAATCTTTTAATTACTAATAATAAACATTTGAAAGTAGTCTGATAAATAAAATATTCTTTTCCATAGCTATCCAAATAATAAATTTCGAATACTTCTTGACATTTTGTTTCTTGAATGACAATTTTAAGTCAACATTTTTGGTCATAGATTCAGCAGATAACTAACTGACGGGGGGGGGGGATCACTATTATTAAAATGCTATAAGTAGCATCCAATCTTTGAAAACTCTCTTATTCGACTTCATATTTTGCTTCATATTTTAATGCTTAAGATAACCTCCCCAATTAAGATTGGGGATTTCTTTTACAGCTTGAAATCTTATAGATTGTATTATGTTATTGCGTTAAAAAATCTGCAGTTTTCAAAAAATTAAGATATTTTCTATTAAATATTGAATATTTTTAATCTACTTTATATTAGATCAATTCACATGTTCGAAGCTTTTTCTAAAGAGAAATAAATATATTCACCAATGCAGACTGATTTTAATCCTATACCCAAAAAAATGATCTAAACCTGCTACATCCAATGCTTATTGCTGATATAAAGTGTTAAAAATAGAAGTTATTTATATTCAATAATCTGACATACATAAATTATTAAGAAAAAGAGAAAATGTCATTAAATTTCTTCTAATAAAAAACAATTTTTTTTTTTAGAAAAAAACCAGTTGGTTTAAACTAAACCATTGTTTAATCCAAAAGGAGTAAACAGTTGTTTAAACCACAGTTAAACCAATTGGTTTAAACCGTCCCAACCCTGGTCTGATTGTTGTAGGTTCTATCTTGTATTATATAAATATGCAAATATAAAGAAAAACAACTAAAAATCTACAAAAACCTGTATTGGTTGGGTATTTGCCAGCGCTGATATATTTTGAAAGTAGCAACAAAGGTGAATTTTAAACAATATTTTATAATGTTGCTTTAAGAACTTTCATTTTAAATTTGTTTTTAAAATGGTGATTTATTTTAAGATTGTATCAGAAGTAACACCATGATTTAAACAAGCGGATAAGTGTAATCGCACAGGATTTATTTATTCTATTTCCATTTTATTCATGATTGGCAGAATTTTCAGTAGTGTAATATTTATAAAGCTAAAATTTTTAGGGTATGGTTCATTTTTTGTTTAGACTATGGATGGGAAATTTTATAAAACATTTAATCTGAAAGCTGCAAAATATTTTAATATGTTCATAATCATTCCTTAACATTATATTTATTGCTATTTAACTTAATTTCAATATTTTCTTTTAACACAGGAAGATGGTGATTTCATGGAGGATTAAAATTCTACAGTGAGGAGTCAAATTCAACAATCTTATTTAATCTCAAGGATCCTCAACAAAGTGTCTATTTTGCCTAAGATTTTAAAAGTTTGACAAACCAGTGGACAGATTACAATATGCTCTTTATGTATTTAATGTTTAATGCAAATGGACTGTTATATTTATAAAGGTCCTGTTAAAGATGTTATTGAAACTTGTTTATCTGATGTTGGAAAGAATTGTTATCAATTAATTTTAGGTTTATTTTGTTCTTGCTAAATAAAATGTTTTTGTTGTTCAATAAAATTAGTTTTTTTTTCCTTTCTTGCAACATTCTAAATTGCACATTTGGATCTAACTTTTGACATAAAATGCTGCAGTCTTATGCTTTTATATTTATTTAAAATTTAGTTGATTTAAGGAACATTGAATAAAATCAAAAATTAAAACATTAATTAAGAAGAAATAAGTTATTCTTTAATATAAATTCAAGTTTTAACAAATGTTTTAAATGATAAAGAATAATTGCACATGGTCAATAAATCCAGCAATAAATTCTCAGTTATTTCTGCATTTAACTTTTGTACTACAATATTTAGTGGAAGGTTCTTCATACTATAAAATAATTGTCCATAATCAAAATTTTAGCTATACAAGTTTTTTAATGGCATTCCTCCACATTTCCCAATTGCAATTTGCTTATATAAATACTATGGGTAACAAATATTTTATCTAAGATTTCAAAGCCATTTCTGATTTCAAACTAAACAATTAAAATATTTTTTAAAAATTTAGTCAGTTTAAGAAATATAAGATTTTGATTGAGATTTAAATCTAGGAATAATTACAACAAGGTATCATGGGTTGATGTTTATTCATTTAAAATATTTTCAATTTCATTTATTTAAACCCTGCGCTGGCCATGTGTGTGTGTGGGGGGGGATACTTTTTTAAACAAAGGTTTTATGTTTTTTAATACTTTCTTTTTCAAAACTGGTTCTGAAACTCGTATTAATATAAAAAAAAAACTAACCAAAATTGCAAAAGTAAAAACTAACCCACTTACAGATCATCCTCAAATATTCTATGCCCCCCCCCCCCAAAAAAAAGGTAAACATTTTAAAATCCAAACAAGGTATTTGAAAATAACTTCTCTGAACTCTTAAGGGGAACAATCAGCTTCTGACATTGTGGTGCTGAAGTTGAGTCGTTGGGCTGATAACAAGTTTATTTTTTCAATATTTTTTTTTAGTAAGATGCCTAATATTGGTTTATTTGATTGAAATCATAAATTTTTAATAAAAAAATAATTGTTATTTACAATTAAATCAGAAGCTAATGAAAAAATAAAATTGTATGTAAGCATATCTGAAGCTATAAGTATCATTGGAAAATATGTAAACTTGAAATTGCCCAAGAAAAGAAAGGAAAAATCCCATTAGCACCACAGCATCAGAAGCTGATATTCTGTTTAATGTTGTTCGGGTGCTGTTGTACAGTTATGCAAATTTAGGCAGTTTGCATGAATAAGTGTTTTCAAATTTACAATTTTGAGATCACCAGTATTTTTAATTTAATGAATATATGCACTTTTAAATTTAACAAAAGAAAATACTGATGTTAAAAATTTCTGATTTGACAGAATAATAAAAAATTCATATAAGCTCTATTTAATTTTGTATAACGATTCAATTGCCTTTTCCCGTAAATTGACATAGGAAACAGTTTCATTGAATTAGAAAGAAAAAAAAATGTTTTTATGATTCATTAGAGAACTTTCACTCATGTAAATTAGAATGTTTTAAGTCTTGTTAATTAAAGACTTGGAAGAAATATTGGAAAATCCATGTTACAGTTTTCCAATATATCTCTCTCTCTATTTCTCTCTCTCTCTATATATATATATGTGTGTAGCTAAACCCTTGTAATTTCAATAAACACAAATTTAAATCCGAAATGAGAATTTAATTGCAACACTTGAAAATGTGGCAATAATTCAATGTTATATTGAATTTCATTATAAAAATTAATCGAGGATTACTGAATTTAGTTTTAAATGATGTGATTTTATTTAAACGATTTAGAAATAACTTGAAGATTTTTGTAATTTTAAGCAATTTTGCTTTTCTTAAGAGTGAATTTATTCAATTCTACAAATTCAAGGAGTTTTGGATTAACTCTTAAATGAGTTGATTTCATTCATGTAAGAATTGGTTACAAATCGCCTAAGTGCTACTGGATTAAATCAAAAATGACAACATTTCACTCCAACTTGAATTGATAACAAATCGCTCAAGTGCTACTGGATTTGCCTTAAATTATTTCACTTCACTCAAATACGAGTTGGCTGCAGCTAACTCAAGTGCTACTCGATTTAATCCTAAAGACTTCATTTCACTCAAGTATGATTTGGTTACAAATCGCTCAAGTGCTACAAGATTCAGTCTTAAATGCCTTCATTTCACTCAAGTATGGCTTGATTACAAATCATTCAAGTACTACTGGATTTGACCTTTATTGATTTGATTTCACTCAAGTATGAGTAAAATAGAGATCACTCAATCATGAGTTGATTAAAAACAACTCATCCACTTGAGTTGTTTCAGCTCTTCTTGAGAAGGTTCCTTTCAACATGGGAAAAGAGTGGATTTCAGCTCAACTTGAGTTATTTCAGCTTTTTCGTTTTAAGAGAGTAGTCAAATCTTCTTCTTGAACTTTTTTGTACATAAATCTACTACAAAATTCTATCAAAGGCCAGAATTCCAAATTTTTATCTCGTGCCCCACCAGAGATATCAAAGCCTAAAAAGTGCGATTTTTGAAATTTTTGAAGAATTTCGGAATTTTTTCCGCAAAGAGAAATTAACTCCCAGATCTGGAACTTCGTGTATGAGTACATGCATTTTTGACCTATTTGTAGAAAAAAAATGTGTAAGGTTGACACTTTTCCTTGCATAAAAAATTTCCTCTTGCAAATGGATAGATTTTGAAAAAAATCTTAAATTTTGTGCTAAAATTTACCTGATAAATTTATTTTTCAAAATTATTCTACCACTGTACATTTAGCCTATTTTCTTCTGAACAAAATGCTGCAAACCGCATTTCAATTGGGAAAATAAAAGAGGAGATATTTGCAATTTTGTGTATTCTAGTATCTGAGAAAATTGCTGGGCACGATGAAACAAAGATGGTTGCCATGCACAAACAAAAAATAGTAAAATTAAAATAACGGTCATTTTGAACTTCCGTTATGTTAGGGTTGTTGTACAAAAAAATTCAGATTTTTTTAAAAATGGTCGAGCGACCAAAAAAATATTTTCTGGACCACTTGAAATGGATTGACCCGTTTACTTTTTGATATATTCATACAGTGTGCCCACTCTCAACGGTAGCCAATGGCTTATTTCTAAACCGTTTGTTATAGGCATCTAGTTCCAAATACAAAAATGCTTTAAAAGGGGTAAAGAATTGTTTAAGCCATTTAGGTCAAAAATTTTCTTTATTAGAAATTACGAAAAGTAAATTCTTATACCGTCCCCCGGTCCTATAAGTGATATTTAGTAAAGAATTTTAGCAATACAAAAAAGATCCCATTCACATAAAAATTAATAGAGTTATGAAACTTCAAATTTCATGACTTAAAACACTTTTCTGTAACTGAAAAACTATTTTACCAAAAACAGAACCAACTTCTAAAACTACTGCAAAGTAAAAAATAATTTTTTTACAGATTAGTTGATAAGAAATTAAACAAAGAGCATTGTATTTACCATGCGTTTTGTTAGATTTATGACATTAAATTGATTTTTTGGAGTCGGTGCCGGCCAAGTCAAGTTCAAAATTAAAGCTAAGTTTCCAATATTGAATAATTACATTTAACTTGGGTTGGCTGGCACCGACTTCAAAAAATCAATTTAATGTAGGAGAAGATGGGGATACTTTAGCCATTTTTTGAATTTTAATTTTTTTAATTTTTTTATAATCTTTTAGAACAAAATAAAATATTAAAAATGAAAATTTGATATTTTTTCTTCAACTAAAAACCACTTTCAATTAATTTTGAATTATTTTTCTATGTCTAATAAATTTTTACTTTTTGTTTTACATCGTGGCTCAAGTATCCCTATAAGGGGGATTCTTGAGCCATAGTGAAGGGATACTTGAGTATACAGTATAGAAAAATACCAACAAAAGTAATTTTTTTCGCTTTATTTTTGCACAAACATATTACAGAATGATAAATTATGATACACAAAGTCCTCCAAAACAAATTGAGAAAACAAAGCTAGTAATACAATAATTTTTTGTCGTTAGAACTGGTGGTGGAAGGATTATTTCAACTTGAGTTATATCGATGGTAGAAACATCCTCAGTTGTGAGCTATTTAAATTTGGAATCTGCAGTTCTTCGGGAAAATTTCATTTTCAAAATGTTAAGCACTTGTCCAACAAATCTTTTTACAGTTTTCTTTCCGGCATATTTTGTTAGTAACCAATCATCAATAGAAGGTTTTCTTTTCATATCATCACCATCATTGACAAAATTTTCCTCTAATGATATTGTCAAACTCATGCTTTTAATTGAGAATCTGAGCCAGATGTGTCATTCTACTATTTCAAACACCGTTTTGATTTTACAGGAATAGATTTTGTCTTCACCTTTAGCTCCATGCAGGTAAGTTTGAACTGAACTGTGATTTTTGCTGCTCTTCTTGTTTTTTTTTTTTTTTTTTTTTTTTTTTATGTGCGCTCTTTTTACCAATTCTTCTTCAATTTTCTTAGTTAAAAAAAAGTTACAGTAACAGAGGTTACAATTTCAATATAAAATATAAATCTTAATATATTATATTAAAAAATAAATATTTTAATATGTTGGACCTAACTAATTAAAGCATTAGAGATTATAACCTGTAAAACAGTTTTAAAAAGTTATTTTAATGTAATAAAAGTTAAATTGAAAACTATATTTACATTTATCTAGGCAGACTATTTTGTTAGTCAAAAGGAAAAATAAAATGGATATTTTCATTAAAAAAATACACATTTGTAAACATTTTTTAGGTCATAATAACACATTGCTCAGTGGTGCACAAAACAGGAATTTTAATATACATTAATATATATTAAAATAAAATAAAACTTTCAACATTTCGCGCCGTCTTCTGCGGGCGTCTTCAGGAAAATATGAAATGGAAGAACTACGTTTGCATCTTGTTCGAGAGATAATATTTCTACTAAATTAAAAACTAAATGAATTAAAATTTAAAGAAAATGTTGCCATTTACACGTGAGTAAAAATTAAAATATTGCAAGGAAATAAAAATTTGAATGTTTTATGATGTTATGCCATATTTTTGGTATATTGTAGGATAAATTATCATTACATGGTTTATTTTCTCGTGCTATGATTTCGATGGATTCTCTTATTTTACCTTAAACTGGGTTATTGCATGGAACTATGATTTTGGCTTCCTCAAAATTAATATGGCAACCCTTGTTCGCCAAGTAGAAGCGAGCAAGGGCAGTATTCTGTTTATATTGTTCTATATCTCTGCGATGCTCTTTAATTCTAATTAAAAGTTTCCGCGTTGTCATGCCGATGTAGACTTTTTAAAGATTATTAGATAAAGTGATGGGGATTTCATAAATACCAGATTTTTGATCTATTGGAATTTTGTCTATTTTATCTGTAACGAGGTCAATGAGATATGGAGGAGGAATGGCGACAAGTTTTATGTTATATTTTTGTGCGATCTTTTTTACTTTTTCAAATATGTAAGGGATATTATGAAATTTTCTGTAAACCATAAGTTTATTCTGTCGTTGGCCAGATGTGGGATGAGTATTGTACTGTTGAACTATTTTATTTACAAATTTTGCTGGAAAACCATGGTCAAAAGCTATTTTCTGTATAAAATCAATTTCTTTATTTAATGTGTCATCTGAACAAATCATAAAAGCTCTTTTAATAAATGACCTGAAAGCAGATATTTTGTATTCGAAAGGCATGTTGGCTGAAAATGGGATAACTGTATTTTCTTTTATTGGTTTTCTATAAACTGAAAACTTTAAACTTGAATTGCATCTATTAATTTGAACATCTAAAAGAAAATACAGTTATCCCATTTTCAGCCAACATGCCTTTCGAATACAAAATATCTGCTTTCAGGTCATTTATTAAAAGAGCCTTTATGATTTGTTCAGATGACACATTAAATAAAGAAATTGATTTTATACAGAAAATAGCTTTTGACTATGGTTTTCCAGCAAAATTTGTAAATAAAATAGTTCAACAGTACAATACTCATCCCACATCTGGCCAACGACAGAATAAACTTATCGTTTACAGAAAATTTTATTATATCCCTTACATATTTGAAAAAGTAAAAAAGATCGCACAAAAATATAATATAAAACTTGTCGCCATTCCTCCTCCATATCTCATTGACCTCGTTACAGATAAAATAGACAAAATTCCAATAGATCAAAAATCTGGTATTTATGAAATCCCCATCACTTTATCTAATAATCTTAAAAAAGTCTACATCGGCATGACAACGCGGAAACTTTTAATTAGAATTAAAGAGCATCGCAGAGATATAGAACAATATAAACAGAATACTGCCCTTGCTCGCTTCTACTTGGCGAACAAGGGTTGCCATATTAATTTTGAGGAAGCCAAAATCACAGTTCCATGCAATAACCCAGTTTAAGGTAAAATAAGAGAATCCATCGAAATCATAGCACGAGAAAATAAACCATGTAATGATAATTTATCCTACAATATACCAAAAATATGGCATAACATCATAAAACATTAAAATTTTTATTTTCTTGCAATATTTTAATTTTTACTCACGTGTAAATGGCAACATTTTTTTTAAAATTTTAATTCATTTAGTTTTTAATTTAGTAGAAATATTATCTCTCGAACAAGATGCAAACGTAGTCCTTCCATTTCATATTTTCCTAAAGACGCCCGCAGAAGACGGCGCAAAACGTTGAAAGTTTTATTTTATTTTAATATGTACTAATGTATATTAAAATTTCTGTTTTGTGCACCACTGAGCAATGTGTTATTATTAGTTAAATTTTATGGTGCAACTGTCCTATATATATTTATTTTTTAGGTCGTTATTGGAAAAAAAAAGAAAAAAGAAAAATTATTCTCTCTTTTATCCAGAAAAAATCTATCTATACTAATCAAAGAACAAAACGCTCTGTCTGTCTGTGTGTGTGTCTGTGTGTGTGTGTGTGTCTGTGTCTGTGTGTCTGCGATAGCTAGCAAAATCTACAGCACGTACGAAGCTCAACATTTTTTTGAGAGTAGCCCAATGTCTCTCCTGATGCACCTGAAGCTCAGAATTTCAAAATTCTATTTATTAACTGAGTAATTAATTAAATTCCAAAGCTCACTCTTATAAAAAATCGCCCTTTTTCGTTTTTTTCCATTTCATTTTCTTATGGTTGATTGGTTGCATAACATTTTCGCAGAAATAATTAAAAAAGCTGGGACAGACCTTTAAAATTCATAGACTGGCAAACTGGCAGTTTAAATGAGGATTTTTTTTTAATCACAGCTGCTGTACACCATGGAGAAAAAGATAGGTAGAGGCGAAGTAAACCGAAAAAAGGTTTGCAACACGGAATAAGAAGTGTCTTACTCCGTGGTTTGCAATATTAAACCATTTATCGCTGAAATTTTAATGTCTCAAACAAAAGCACGAGGAAGGAATTTTGTATTAATAAAACGAATTGAAAGAAACGAATTACAGCTGAAGCATATTTTACGAATAAATAGTAATTTTTAAAAATTGTTTTTTCTTTTATATTATTTAGGTTAAAGTTAGGTTAAAGTTAAATTGCATTTATGTTATGGTTAGAATAAGGATTTGTTACAATAAAGTGAATACATTTAGGCTAGATTACATTTCTGTTATATTTAATTTACGGTAGGGTACTGTTAAGTCGCTGTTAGGTTACAGACAGGTTCTGGTTACGGTATAAAAGTTTAAGGTTGGGAATTTATACACAGATTGCACCTATACGCAAGATTTGATTAAAAATAACACTTACTTTTGTTAAATAGCTCTGAAATTATAGTACTATATACCAACCTTTTAGCTACCATCGTGTATCGATTTCATTCATGGTATAGTAGGATTTAAGAGTGATATAATTAGTTTGAAATTCAAAATATTTCACTTGGGATTTGTATGTGAAAATAATAATTAGTTACGTGACTTAACAGTGATTTTTACTGGTAAATATCAACTTTTTTACACGAAAATCATGCAATCGTTGGATACATATTCCCTCCCGCGTTTTTCATTGCTCATTTTGAGTATTTTTAGAGCTTAATATTAGTTGTTTTTAAAATCGATTTTTCACACAGTCAGTGGCTACGTATTTCAGACAATGCATTTCTGCATGTAACGAGTTAATGATAAAATCATACAAATTTCAAGTTCGTTTAATATTGTTAATACGGACCCGGGCAACGCCGGGCGGGTCAGCTGGTTAATGAATATAAGGATGTAATTTTATTTTTTGTTTTTTTCACTCATGTCTAATTTCCTAGTGCAGATGGTTGAGCCATGGCTCAAATATCCTCAATCTCACTGGCTCAAGTATCCTCACTACCAAAATTTTTGTTTATCAGAGTTTTACTATATAAAGCATGCAGCTATTAGAACTATTTTAGATGCAAAATACAATTGAAATTATACCTATTAAATTTATGTATATAGTTGCAACTTTAAATAAAACTTTAATTACAAAAAAATAAAAAAAACATGCACCTAAATATTTACTTCAGATAGGGTAAAAACAGCTATTAATCATTATATTTTAAAAATGGTGCCAATGTGTGTCATTTCTTTTTTAAATGTTCAGAACCATAAATATGTTACCATATTGCCAGTTTTAGAATGAAAAATTAACCAACTGTAGAGATAATAGGGGTGGCTCAATTATCCCCTATGCTCAAGTATCCCCACTCTCCCCTACATAAATCTAACAAAACGCATGGTAAATACAATGCTCTTTGTTTAATTTCTTATTAACTATTCTGTAAAAATATTATTTTTTTTACTTTGCAGTAGTTAGAAGTCGGTTCTATTTTTGGTAAAAAAGTTTATTTTTCACTTTTTAGTTTTTTTTATATTAGCTTGTGATTGAGAAAACGGTTACAGCAATCAATATTAATTTGCGAGAAATTACTAATTTTATTAATTTTTGCTTAGTTACTACAAAAGTACTGAACCAATTTTGATGAAACGGAATTGGTACCAATTCGAGAGCAACCTCTTTCAATAAATCAAAATCTATATAAATCGGATTGATTGTTTTGGAGTAATCTAGGTGAACATATATATACAGGGTGTTTCTAAATTCGTGGTACAAACTTTAAGGGGTGATAGTAAACATCAAGACAAACAATATTAAATAGGAAATTAAGGGTCCCAAACGTCTTCCGAAAGAGATAGGCGCCATTAAAGTTTAGGGTCCAAAAATTCAAATGATTATAAAAAACAGAAAAATTGGTTGATTCGTTTTCGGTTTTCACTAAAACTATTTTTTATGTCAGTATTGTCTTCAAAATAAATTATAAAGATAAATTTCAAAAAATGCCGATAGAGGGCGTTTTAGATTTTGGAGTAACGTACAGCTACTTTTTAACATTATTTTTTGCAACTTATAAAATTTTTTTAGAAGCTTAGACATAAACTTAAATTTTGAGCTCAAAATCTAAATCGTTTGGAGTGGTTAAGTAGCGCAAACTGAACTGTGAGGGGAGGTTCAAATTTCAAATGATTATAAAAAACGGAAAAATTGGTCAAGTGATTTACGATTTTCACTAAAATTATTCTTTCTGTCAGTATTATCGTGAAAATAAATTATAAGGATAAAATTCAAAAAATGCCGATAGAGGGCGCTTTAGACTTTGGAGTAACGTACAACTATTCTTTACCGTTATTATTTGCATCTCATATTTTATTTTTAGAAGTTTAGACATAAACTTAAATTTTGAGATGAAAATCTGAATCGTTGGGGGTCGTTAAGTAGCGCGAACTGAACTATGTTCAATGGGGGTGGGGAGGTTCAAATTTCGAATAATTATAAAAAAAATGGAAAAATTGGTCGATTCGTTTGCCGTTTTCGCTAAAATTATTCTTTATGCCAATATGTTCTTGAAAATAAATTTTAAAGATTAATTTAAAAAAAATACCGTTAGAGGGCGCCTTAAAATTTAGAGTAACCAACAACTATTTTTAACCGTTATTTTTTGTATCTAATTAAATGCTTGCAAATGTTTAGATATAAATTTTGAGCTCAAATTCTAAATCGATGGGAGGGGTTAAGAAGCGCAAAGTGAACTGTGTTCAGGAGTTAAAATGTTACCCTCCACACCCCTCGAACACATTTCAATTTTCCGCTACTTAATTACTCACAACGATGCAGATTTTGAGCTCAAAATTTAAGTTTGAACTTTTACAAGCATTTAATTAGATACAAAAAAATAACGGTTAAAAATAATTGTTGGTTACTCTAAAGTTTAAGGCGCCCTCTGACGGTATTTTTTGAAATTAATCTTTGAAATTTACTTTCAAGAAAATACTGACATAAAGAATAGTTTTAGCGAAAACGGCAAACGAATCGACCAATTTTTCCGTTTTTTGTAATCATTTGAAATTTGAATCTCCCCACCCCCATTGAACACAGTTCAGTTTGCGCTACTTAACCACTCCCAACGATTCAAATTTTCATCTCAAAATTTAAGTTTATGTCTAAGCTTCTAAAAAAAATTTATGAGATGCAAAAAATAACGGTAAAAAATAGTTGTACGTTACTCCAAAGTCTAAAGCGCCCTCTATCGGCATTCTTTGAAATTTATGTTTAAAATTTATTTTCAAGGAAATACTGACATAAAGAATGATTTTAGAGAAAACCGCAAACGAATCAACCAATTTTTCCGTTTTTGAAAATCATTTGGAATTTGAACCTAACCTCACAATTCAGTTAGGGCTGCTTAACCCCTCCCAACGATTCAAATTTTCATCTCAAAATTTAAGTTTATGTGTAAGCTTCTAAAAAAATTTATGAGATACAAAACATAACGGTAAAAAATAGTTGCTCGTTACTCCAAAGTCTAAAGCGCCCTCTATTGGCATTTTTTGAAATTTATCTTTATAATTTATTTTGAAGACAATACTGACATAAAGAATAGTTTTAGTGAAAACCGCAAACGAATCGACCAATTTTTCTGTTTTTTATAATTATTTGAATTTTTGGACCCTAAACTTTAATGGCGCCTATCTCCTTAGGAAGAAGTTTAGGACCCTTAGTTTCCTATTTAATATTGTTTGTCTTGATGTTTACTATCACCCCTTAAAGTTTGTACCATGAATTTAGAAACACCCTGTATATAAAATACACACGCGTCAAATTGTTAACCTCCTCCTCGTGCCCCACCAGTGGCCGAGAGGCTCTGACCTCTAACTGGTAGACGGCAGGTGCTGGGTTCGAACCCAATCGCGGCTGTCGGCCTAACCGTTCGGAGTTTTCGTGGTTTTCTTCGAACCTTGCGTAAATACGGGTTAGGTTCCCTTAGAAAGACCCCCACGAAGGGCACGTCCCCCCTGGGCCTACATCCCTAGTGTAGATAATCGGCCGACAAAAAAAAAATAATAATAATAAAAAAATAAAAATAAAAATAAACCAAACCAAACCAAACCTCCTCCTCGTTTTTCGAAGTCCGTTAATAATTATTAGTACTTAATTTGCAAAATATGCGCATAAAAATTATAATACGGAAAAAATTATTGTACACACGCATGCTAGGAGTGGGGATTCGAACCCATGCTTTCATTCGAGAACCAGAGTTTAAATCAGGTGCCTTAGACCGCTCGGCTATCCTGACTGTATTCCGTTCGGCGAACATAATCAACGTCCATGTTATTTTTAATTTGCGAGAAATCATTAATTTTATTGGTTTTTGTCTAATTACTAAAAAAGTGTTTAACCAATTCGAGTGATACCGATTCGAGAGTAACCACTTTCATTTAACACAAATACTAGTTTAATCGGTTGGATATTTTCGGTGTAATCGGTGAACATACATAAGAAAAAAAAATACATATGCATCGAAATGATGATAACCTCTTCTCCTTTTTTGTGTCTGTTAAAAAAAATATATAATACGGAAAAAAGCTGTTTATTATACACGTATGTCAGCAATGGGGTTCGAACCCAAGATCTCTTCGAGAACCAGAGCTTAAATCTTATGCCTTAGACCGCTCGGCTATCCTGACTGCAATCTATTCCGTGAACTTATTCAACGTCATGTTACTTTTCGCAAGTCTATTATTTTAGTACTTTTCACTGATAAAAAGATCTCTGATACTCTGTGCTAATGGTTAAATACAAAATATTCTTAATAGCATAATTAGTATTTAATTTGTAAAATATCTATGTAAAAATTATAATACGGAAAAGGTTATTTTATACATGTACATCAGGAGTGGGGTTCGAACCCACCATTTCTTTCGAGAACCAGAGCTTAAATTTGGCGCCTTAGACCACTCGGCCATTCTGTCTGCACTACGTTCAGCGAACTTATTCAACACTTTTAATTAGCGAAAAATCCATAATTTTATTAGTTTTTGCCTAATTTCTACAAAAATACTGAACCAATTTTGATGAAACGGAAGTGGTACCAATTCGAAAGCATTCTCTTTCATTTAAAACAAAAATAACAGAAATCAGTTGCATAGTTAGTTACAATATTGAGCGCACAATTTATTTATTTTATAGAACTACACCAAATTCTGTTAGGTTAAATAATCTAATAGAATTTTAAATATATGTCATTTGTAACGAATTGTGACTGTTGCTTTTCATAATTTAAATTAACAAAATTTCTGTTATTTTTTTACTTATATTTTTAGTACGAATTTTGCTTTTATATGTAATCATCAACATAAATTTAAAAATAATACTGTACAAATTATTTTACCCTCATTGTTTAATGTTAAATTTTATATCTTGCGTTTATTTTTATTACCAGTAAATTTGTGACTGACCCCTACACTGTTAAAAATCAGCTGCATTTTGTTGCAACGCACTCCAACGCTTGTATATAATATCTCTATCCCAACCAATGAGAAAGCTCCATTTCACGGCCAAGTAACCGTTTTCTATACAAGCAGGGGAGTGCGTTGCAACAAAATGAAGCAGATTTTTAACAGTGTAATTTGCAGCAAAAAATATGCTTCAACTTTCAAAAGCTATTACTCGGTTAGTTTTCATCGCAGAGGAATAGCACTTTTTTTGTATTATTTGTTAGAGTAGTGGTAAAAATTTACTAAATATCACTTATAGGGACCGTATAAAAATTTAATTTTCGTAATTTTTTAATAAAGATATTTTTTGACCTAAATCGCTTGAAATAAAATTCTTTACCCTTTGTAAAGCATTTTTGCATTTAAAACTATATGTCTATGACTAACGGTGTAGAAATTAGCCATTGGCCACCGTTGAGAGTGTACACCCTGTATAGTTTCAATTACAACAACGTTTTAAATGAGGTAAATAATATTTTTAAAGCAATTTAATTGAAGGTGCTGCCACCGTTTAAGTTTTACGGTACAGTTAATTTTTATTAATTATTTCCTAGATTGGTTAAAATAATTGAAGACGTGCGTTTCAAAATTCTTTTTATGGAGAAATTCAAATTTTGGGAAATCGCGAAAAAACTTTTAAATGCGTTTATTGGTTTTTGCTATAAATTTGGAGAATTTTGGTGCAAATTGGTACAGATTGATAGAGAAAATAAAAACGATAAGGCGAGTTTTCAAACTCATATACTCAATTGCATTTTTACATATGTCTTATTTTGTAAGGAAATGAAGCTGTTTCTTTTCATGATTTTATTTTTAAAAAGTGCGTTATTTCGATAAGTTTTTATTCTACTTATAATGTTCGTATGTATTTCCTAGTTCAAAATTTGTATTCAAATTTTAACTCACTTCCAAATATTCGATTGAGGTTCACTTCGCATACACTGTAAAAAAAAAAAAAAACTCAAGAGGTTACTAGAAATTTCTTAGTAAATTTGTATTCCACAGAATTTTTTAGTAACCATTACAAACTTTTTTTTGCAAGTGAAACAAACATTTCTTTTGTAATCTGAACAAAAGAATTTTTTGTATAACTAACTTAAAACTTTTTAGTATGAGCCACCAAGCAAATTTTAGTAATAGCTCCCAAATTATTTTTAGTAACCATTACGTGTGCCCGAAGGTCAGGAGCCTCCTTTGAGCTGCATCCAGTGGGTAAAAAGAAACGGAAGATTTTCGGGAAAGCTGCAATAGATGGCAGCACCAAACATTGCTACCTGCTCAATTTTGACATGTTTCTAAAGGGAAGGGAAAGTTCAGAGATCATTACCCATGGTATCTGCTACGACAGGATTTTCATAATCCCTTTATTTAACAAGTACTTACATTGCATACATTCGGTGCATATTTGGTGGCGGCCAGTATCGAACCCAAGTACTTTCAGCCTGGAGTTCGGTGCTATGACCATTAGGCTATCACGGCCACACTAAGTGAGTTTTAGTAATAGCTATTAAAAATGTAAAACTATTAACTCTATTCGTTGCTGGCTTTTTTCTAGTAATTCTTACAGATTCCTTGTACCGAGTAAGATTACTAAAAAATTTTTAGTAATTACAAGGATCACTAAATTTTTTTTAGTAGATCGACCCTTTTTTTACAGTTTACTTATTTATATACAAAGTCAATTAATATGGTTTTAGGTTTAACATTTATTTATTTTATAGGACCATAACAAATTCTATTAGGTTAAGTAATCTAATAGAATTTTAAAATTGTATAATTTCATAACGAAATGTGACTTGCTTTTCGTAATTTAATTTAATAATATATCTGTTATTTTTTTACTTATATTTTTAGTACAAATTGTATATTTTGCTTTAATATGTAAACATCAACACAAATTTAAAAATAATATTGTAAAAATTATTTTAATCTCAATGTTTAATGTTAAATTTTATATCTGATATTTATTTTTTATTTCCGTAAATTTGTAACTGAGCTCTATTTTGCAGCAAAAAAGATGCTTCAACTTAAAGCAGCTATTACTCGGTCAGTTTTAATTGCTGAGGAATGGGACTTTTTTTTGTCTTACTTATCAGAGTAATGGTAAAAAATTACGAAACATCACTTACAGGACCGGAGGACCGTATAAAAATTTAAATTGCGAAAAAAATAATTAAATTGCGTAATATTTTTTTTGACCTACATCGCTCAAAGAAAACTTCTTTACCTTTTTAAAAACATTTTTGCAATTGGAACTATATGTCTATGACTAACAGTTAAGAAATTAGCCATTGGCCACCGTTGAGAGTGAACGCACTGTATATACTGTAAAAAAAATTCAAGAGGTTACTAAAAATTTTTTAGTAAATTTGTATTCCACAGAATTTTTTAATAACCATTACAAACATTTTTTTTTTTTTTTTTTTTTTTTTGCAAGTGAAACAGACATTTCTTTTGTAAACTGAACAAAAGAATTTTTTGTATAACTAACTTAAAGTTTTTTAGTCTGAGCCACCATGCAAATTTTAGTAATAGCTCCAAAATTATTTTTAGTTAATTAAAAAAAATTTTGACTTCTGAAGCGGAAGATTTTCGGCAAAACCACAATAGATGGCAGCACCAAACATTGCTACCTGCTCTATTTTGACATGTTTCTAAAGGGGAGGGAATGTCCACAGATCATTACCCATGGTAACTGCTACGACAGGATTTTCATAAGTCCTTTATTTAACGAGCACTGACATTCCATACATTCGGTGCAGTCCAGCATCGAGCCCGAGTACTTTCAGCCTGGAGCTCAGTGCTAAGACCACTATGCTATCACGGCCACACCAAGTGAGTTTCAGTAATAGCTATTAAAAATTTAAAACTATTAACTCAATTCGTTGCTAGCTTTTTTCTAGTAATTCTTACAGATTCCTTGTAACCGAGTAAGATTACTAAAAATTTTTTAGTAATTACAAGGATCACTAAATTTTTTTTGTAGATCGACCCTTTTTTTTACACTGTACTACCACCATACAGGGTGTTATAAAAAGGCTAAAATGCCCTTTAGTTTTTTATCTGATGGAGATTCGTAGGTGATGTAAATTGCAAAACTGTTCAAAATAATGTAGGATTTCAGATTGTATTGTTGAAATAATTCTTTCATTAATTTTCGAATAGTTAAACTTTTTAACTTTTTTTACGTTTTCTGATTCCTAAACAATATATTATGAAAGAATTTTCTACACGTTCTGATACGTAAAACAGAAAAATTCCACTATTCTATGCCGAAATTCATTGAGTGATGGTACTTTGAATTTTTTGAATTTTTTTTGTCATTAAATACGGACAAATGAATATTTTGAGCAAGGAAATTCCAAACACGAGTTATTAAGAAATTCTCTTTTTATTGAAGTTTGAATTAAATATTAAGGATACTGTTTAAATGAAATAAGATGGTTTTTTGGTGCTTGTTAGGGTTGATTATCTGCACTAGGGATATAGGCTAATGCAGCACCAGGTGTATTAACTTTATAAAAAGTCTCTTTATGAAGAGACTTAATCCATGTTTATGCAGGGTTCAAAGTTCTATGGGAAATTCCATATGGTTAGGCCTATGACCGCAATATGTGATCATCATCTGCCCGCTACCAGATTTGAAAGTAAAATCTCTCAGGGTATTTTAACGTGAAAAAGATGTCTATAGTCACACCGAATTCTTATATTTATTGAATTTTAAAATTGAAAATGATGCTTTTATTTTAGTCCGTCGATATCATAGTCGTGTACGTAGCATTATATGAAAAATCCAGAAAGAAATGGTTAATTAGAAGTGTTATCATGAATTCGAACAGAGTAAAAATATATTGGGGCTATCTAGTGTCATTGTCGTGAAATTGTCCTCTATAAAGCTCTTCTTGTTAACAGATACTAACATATCTATAATTTATGTGTCTATTTGTTCTCTGTTCATTTAGAGCCAATTTCGAAAATTAGAAATGTACACTTTAATGTCGTTACACACACATATCTTTAAGAGATTCATTTGATGAGTTATATTTAATTCAGTTGTCTCACTACGTTTTTGAGAAAATAAAAAATAGTACTTTATTTGTAAGAATGTAGCTGTTCAAAATAGTTTTTTTTCGTATGACAATTTAAAATGAAGTTATGTCTTCTTTAGTTTCAAATCTTAGACCGGAAGTATGTATTTAAGTAACCGTAAAGTGTTGTTTATTTTTTTTAAGAAAGAAAATATTTTCTATCACCAAGGCTAAATAAATTACAACATATCAATCTCGATAATTTTAAAAATTGAAAATGTACACTTCTAATAGATTTTCAGAAATGAAAATTTCAATTTTGACATACTAAATCGCACAGTGCGTCAATTAAAAAATTCAAAATATCCTCATTAAATTTTAGTGGTAAATAGAAAGCGTAAAAGTTTGCTGCTATGAAATAATTAGTTACTCAAAACTTTCGATCTCAAAAAATTAAGATTATATTTGTATAAGAATATTTTCCTACAACATATGTGATGTTGTGTATATAATGAATTATAGATTTAAATATCTCAAAATCTTGTGAATATTTATAGCTATTTTTATAAATTAACATATAAAAAAATAATGAAGGAATAGGATATACAGGGTGGTTAGTTATTAACGTCAGGTGTTCGGAGCCCTCTAGCGAGTAAAGTTTTGGTCAAAACATAACCAAATTTGATCAGCATACATAGCAAACCATAGAATTTCGAATTCTTAAAAATTTTTAAATAAAAAGTTTTAAAAATCGCCACTAGGGGCAATTTTAGCGTTGTTTACCGACTAAAATGCATTAATTTGCATAAATTCAGCTGTGTATAGCAATCATGAGTATAAAAGGAAAGGCTGGGAGAGTTCTCATCATTATTAACTCTCACCATACTTTGCTAGTCAAGCTGTGTTATCAGCAGAACGAGAATTGCAATGATGCTCGTCCTGAATTTCACCGATTACAGAATTTGCCAAAGGAACCGATGAGCATAACAAATTTACAAAAGATGATTCATCGATTTGAAACTCTGCGGCAACAAGGCCTACGACGCAAAATGACTAGTCAATAACAAGTTGACGAAGTTGTAACTGCTATTGTCGAACAAGAGATGAAAAATATACAGGTACCATCAGCGCTCGGGCAGTATTCCAGCAGTATAAAATTGATCTGTACTGTATTTTTTGCCATTTAATCATTCAACATTTACACTAATACACTTTTGGTGCGCCAAAATTGTTGATTTTATGCAAATTAAATGCATTTTAGTCGCATTTTAGCTAAAATTGCCCCTAGTGGCGATTTTTAAACTTTTTATTTTCTTTATTTTTTTTTTAAGAATTCGAAATCCCTTGGTCTACTATGTACGCTGATCAAATTTGGTTATGTTTCGCCCAAAACGTTACTCGCTAGAGGGCTCTGAACACCTGACGTTAATAACTAACCACCCTGTAGATACTTTGCAAAGGTGTATCTGAAAATTTTTATTTTATGTCTTATACGTAAATTATTACTTTTTTGGGAATTCAAATACATAACTGCAAACATCTTATGCTTTTCTGTACCACAAAAAATTAATAGTAAATTTTATCTTTTTTAATCACCTAATCCGCAGATTAAATAAGTCAGAAATTTCTTTTAAAATTTTATTGTAGAGAAAAAGAGTAATGTTTGACAGCTATGCAAATAATATATTTATTGAAAAATAATGAGAGTAAACAGTAATTATTTTTACTCTAAGGGATTTTTAATATTTTTTTATTATTTTATAAATCGAAAAGAATCTTCATCTAAATAACTGTTTTTCATAAATGAATCAGTCTTTTTATATGCTAATTTAACTGAAAATAATATCTTTACACTTAGATTTTCTTTAAAAAAATAGGTGTTAACCTCTTGTTACTGGCGATTATTATACTATTTTTTATTATTACTGAATTATTTCTTCTCTCGTTTGACTTCAGAGCGAGATTTTTGTTTTATTTTCATTAGCTCGAATCTTAGAATTCGAAACATATTATTCTTATATCGAAATTTCATTTATATTTGAGTATCATTAATAAAATTGGATAAAACTGATGTACCCATTTGGGTACTCAGGGACTGAAGAAGTTAACGTAATCTGATATCCTAATATTTCCCAAATCTCTGTTTAGTTGTAATAAATATACTAATTTTCATTTTATTTCTGATTTATATTTTTCAAAATGATAGATCACATGACTTTAGCATCTGCCTAACAGAAATCTGCGAAGATGCCATTTTGTTTGTAAATTATTATCATTATTATTTTTTTGTATATTCTACTATGCTAAATGGGATAAGCGCAGACCGAATGCATCAATAACATTTAAAAAACTTCAACCCGTCGTTACTTATAGAATTATGTAAGAATTTCAGTTATTCCAAGGACATTTCTCCTTAGGCCAATCATACGTAAGCTTCAAGCATTTTCAAGCACCTTTTACCAGAATAATTGAAAAGTAAATTATGCATTGTTTAAGCAAAAAAACTTATTTTCAGATACAGACACCAGTACTTTACAAAATTTCTGGTAAATAAACAATTGAAATCCCTTAAATACTTGACACATACGAACCGTGTCTTTAGGTCTGCAAATTTCGAAAAAAAAGTTTTTGATTATTTTGGAAACTTATTTATTCCAGAGGCTGGAAAGAAAGTTTCTTGATCTAGCACGAAAGTTTACGAAAATATAATATAGCCTCTTCTGAGTAACCCACAATTCAAAAAAGTATTTCTTTATCTTCAGAAACCACAGAAACCAATAGATTTCCGAAAATTAAAACAGGATTTTTGAAACACGAGTTTATTTTGCTATGCGTAAATTTCAAAAAAATATTTCCGAGTAGTTTTTATAGTGTAATAATCAGTTTTCTCAATCCGGTATCGAAATAAACTATAGATTTTTCTAATGCTATAAAGTCTCAATTAATCATTTTAAACTGCAACTAAAATTTATAAAAACAAAAATAATAAAATAATGTTAGTTTTATGATGTTAATTTAGCATGTTTGTCTTCTAAACATGTTTTATTTACATGAATATTTCTACTTTAGTATTTATAGCATTCGAAAAACAGATATTTTGTATTGATACCGTGGTGAGAAAACTGGCAAATATATTATAAAAGTACCCGTAAACGTTTCTGAAAATTAGAGAAAGTAAAAGAAACTTGTGATTGAAAAATGATTTTTCAAATCTGGAACTTTATTGATTTTCAAAGATAAATTGACAATTTTTGGATTTGTGGGCAACTCACAAGAGGTTAAGTGGAAGTGCTCCACTTTTGATTTTCTGTGATTTTTAAGAAAAAGGACAAACTGTGCTGAAATAAGCTACTGCAATTATATCAAGTGGTTTCTACATGCTTACGTAATTCACTAGCGCCGTATGAATATCAGTTTCATAACCTTTTTTAAGGGGAATTAAATCAGCATTTTTAAAGTAAATGGTATTTTGACTGTCTGTTGTCATAGTAAGTACTCTCAATTAACTCCAAGCCAGGCAGTTATTCTTTTTGAAATGAATAAAGATGGTTTTTCAACTCTTTATATTTTCTAGAATGTCGTCATTCGAAAATAAATATATATATATATATATTTTTTTTTTTCTTTTTTTTTTTTTTTTTGCAATTTGAGACATACAAAATCAATTGACAGGAAAAAAGAACCATGCTGTAATGTCCAAAAAAGGTCACATGCTGAAATGTTTGTGGGCAAAAAACCGTTGGAGATAAACGAGAGCTAAAACGAGAGTGGGAAGAGGTTTCAAGATTGGGGGCTGAACCAGCAATAATTCGAAGACGGTTTTTCAAATGAGGACGTGTAGTAGGCAGTTCTTAATGTGCGTAATATAACCTTTAGAGGTTTATATACGCTGAAAAATATCATTACAGTAGCAGATAGCACATATGTTAGCTTTTGCTGGCACCTAACACTGTAGTGGAAGTTAAAAACAAGTGTGAGCAGAATTTGATGTCGATCTCTTTAACAGAAAACAAAAGTCAAAAATAAAACTAAAATATTTATTGATTACTTTGAGAAGTAGGCTTGGCTTTACAGATGACTTTACATGGTGAACTCCATTTAACATCACATAAGCAGATTGTAAACGAACACAGGTGAACACATATGGATGATTAAGCTTGCAGTTAACATAAGTACATCGGTTAAAAACAATTAAAAATAAACTTATTAAAAACAAGTATCTTACAATACATCCAGATTGAGGACCAGCCTCAATTCAGTGACTTGAAATACTTCCATTAGTAGGAAGATAAAAGCGGCGAAGAATAGAAATCTACATCGTATATTTATATCAAGCTGGCCGGATTGAAAACATCGTTTCGGACCAACGCCCACGAAACGAGCCAATGAGAAAACGACGTGTGTACGAATCGAAAGTTCGATTCGATGAAACGGATGATAGTTTCGATTAATGTTATGATATTCCAAGTCGCTATCTGGCGGGGAAAATATCGTTACGGAAAAATATGATTAGTCGGAGATAAGCTTTTGCCGGTGTTGATTGAAAACAAAGATGGAGTCCATGACGGAAATTACGAAAGGCTATTGAAGTTAATGGATTATTGAATGTTATGAAGTTGATAACGTCCGGAAAGGAATTGAAAGGTAAGTTATGTTTATTGGATATGGTTATTATGAAATAATAAATAAATAAATATTAAAATAAATTATGAGTGAATGAATTAAGTAATAAATGGATATAGGAGGCGATGAGAAAACCATCTGTTGATGGAATCCCATCAATGCCCCCCTCTCATTGCCTCTATAAACAACTCTGTTACAAGTGAACTCAAAGAGCAAAGGATTGAAAAATCCATAGATATCACAATTACATTCACAAAATCAAGAGACAAAAACTGAAAAAAAAGTTTTTTTTTTGTTAGTTAGTAATACCTCAATACTTTGTCAATTAGGAGTACCTCATTAACCGGAACAAGTCAGGATTACCTCAAAAAATTTAAGGAATTTAAATTCCGTCCAGTTCGTTTCTGAACCCAAAAAGTGAAACAACTGTAATAGTTGAAAAATTTGAAAAACACTCGACTTCAACAATTGAAGTCAGAAAAAATGTAAACGAAGCCTTTTAAATGTGCTTCGAACAAAAAAATTTTAAACGAAGCCTAAACACTTCGAAATTGAAAAAAAATTTTAAACGAAGTCCAAGTACTTCGAACTAGAAAAATTTAAACGATTTAACAATTTTAAATAATTTAACAATTTAAGTAATTTAAAAAGAAAAATTTAAACAAGTTAACAATTTAAATGATTTAACAATTTGAATAATGTAACAATTTAAGTAATTTAACAATTTGAATAATTTAAAAATTTAAACAAGTTAACAATGAGATTTGAAGAATAGAAAAGTCTAAAGTATTTGCTAAACTAATTAACTTTCCAAAAATTAATTGGCACATGAAAAATCTCAATCCAGTGACAGAGGCGCGCATATCCTAGATTAGAGATCACTAAAAAGCCAAACATGGAAGTTAATCTTTAAAAGATGCAAAATAGAAACTTTTCAAAATTTAAATTATGGAAAAAGAAAATGAATATAACGTACCATTTCAAAAGCTAACAATTTCCAATTTGGAAATGCTACAACCAGCTCTAGTTGATTTCTTGATCACAATATTTAAATAAATCTTTATTACAATTGACAAAAAGAAAATTTATGCAGAAAAAAAATTTAAATTTTCATTTTTAAACTTGAACTCCAGGCATCTAGTCCTAAGGGACAACACAACGGCTCTTTCAAAAACTCTAACATTCAAATTCATTAATATGAATTAGGGACTCATTTATACTCCTGACAATCTTCCGGTACCTGGAATCATGCACTCACAAAAAATGGCTGTTGGCCCTAGATGCCTAGAATGAACGAACATAAATTAATTATATGCATATAGACAAAAATTGTATAAACACAAATTCAAACACTTTAAAAATAAGATTTCTTTACAAATTAAAAGCTATTGGTTTTAAAAAGAAATCAAAAAATATTAACATTCGAGTACAGTTTAATAATCTAAAATTTTATAAAATGATCAAGATAGCTGGTTAATTATGCTGGTTAATTGACAGTAACAATAGCAGTTGTCTACACTTATCTTTTTAAACAAAATTTACAATTTTTAAAGAATAGTGTAGGTACAAAAAGCTTAACATGTTACAAATAATACCAGCTTAAGTTAGGTACGTTATATAGAAAAATTAAAAAAATTATATGAAATACATGAAAAATTTATATATGATATAGATTTAAAAACTATTTTACATCATCACCTAGAAATAGAATCTTTATAAAGTTAAGTATTTCATATTTAGACAATGGCTTGGTAAAAATATCTGCCATGTTTGACCTGCTACGCACGTGATTAAGTAAAAATTCCCCCCTATTGAAGAGATCTCTTATAAAAAAGAGTTTTACATCAATATGCTTAGACTTGTAATTTTCTACTGGGGATTTAACAAAGTCGATTGCGGCTTGATTATCTGTATTCATTACAGCTGTCCTCCCTAGTAGAGATATGATCCCTTCCTGTACACATTCGCGGCGTATCCGGTCAAACCAGACCAGGTTCTTGACGGCTTCAGTCATTGCGACGAATTCAGATTCCATAGTCGATAAAGAAACGCACTTTTGTTTAAAAGTGTGCCAATCGACAGGAGCTTCGTCAAGCATGACTATTTGACCGCCGATCGAAGTCCGGTCATCGCGGTTAGCCGCGAAGTCAGCATCAGTAAAAATTGCGAGATCATTAGATCTGCACGAGAGTTTCAGCTTGTAATGCATAGTAGATTTTAAGTATCCCAGCAATCGAAGTAACCCGTCCCAGTGGACTATACCTGGGTTTGTTTGGAACTGACTTAAAACATTCACGGCATAGCAAAGGTCAGGTCGAGTACGGTTAGCCACAAAGGCAAGGCAACCCAGTAAATTACGATAGGGCAGATGTGACATTTCCTTTATTTCAGCATCAGATACGGGGCAACTGGATCTTGAGAAAATTATACCTTTACTGATAGGTAATGAAAAAACTGGAATTTTAAAAGAACTAAACCTATTACATACATCTTGGATGTAGTTTTTCTGGTGAATCACAACTCCCGTCGGAGTATCCTCAAATTCAACACCAAGTAGTCTTTTTGTCGTTCCAAGTTCTTTTATATCAAACCTAGCTTTTAATTTAAGTAAAATATTATGTATGAGCTTTTTAGTTTTCCCAAAGATCACAATGTCATCCACGTACGAAAGTAATAAAATATTGGAATTAAAAATATAAACACAATTACAGGATGATAGTTTTTTAAAGCCAATGTCTAATGAAGTTTTATGGATTTCTGTAAACCACTCTCTGCCGCTCTGGTGCAAACCGTAAAAAAGCAAGATCTATTTTGCAATATAGATGCTCTTTGCCTGGTTCAGAGAATCCGGGTGGTTGTTGCATATACACATCCTCATTCAGTGGTGCATACAGGTAGGCGCAGGTCACGTCACACTGAGTGTGTGACCACCCGCTACACGATACAAGAAGGGAGAAAAAGAATCGGATAACGCCAAAGTTCATAACAGGGCTGAAAGTCTCTTCATAGGAGTTGCCCTTTATTTGCTTGAACCCTTGGGCAACAAGCCTCGCCTTGTGCCTGGCTATCCGTCCATTTTCATCCCGTTTTGTCGTGTAAACCCACCGGCAACCTACTGGCGTAACATGTGCTGGTAACTCAGCCAAATACCAAACCCCACGGTCTCTCATTACCTGCATTTCACGCATCATTGCTTCCCACCAGATCGAGCTCTGTTCCGATTTGCATGCTTGTTTAAATGTACGGGGGGTTTCAGTGTTAACGGCTAGTCATGCTGAAAAACGGGAAAAATTTGACTCACTTGAACTTTCGTCCTCACTTTCTGATGTTTCAGACTCCACGGGAATAGGAATAATGCCGCAATAGGAATTGGATCCTTTAAAATAAAAAATTTCAGGCTTAAATGAAATGTTGTTATCCTGATAATATTTACGAACTTCATTCAAGGAACGTAACCTATTGGTCTTTCCTAGCTCGTAGTAATAAACGTCTGTTCTGTTTTCCTTCTTGCGTTTTACAGGCTTTCTTATCCAACTAACATCTTCACGTAAGGGAATAGTTGGTAGACTACTGGTACTGGACCCCGAATCCATGTCCCCCTCCCCCCCCCAAGTGGGTAATCTTGAGAACTGCTGGAAGGACCTGGGATGACCTCAGGTTCATCTTCGACAGCATCATCTCGATTGACCGCAACCTTGGGAGAAAAAAGGGCATAATCATCGGTGCCCAGCACAGCTACACTGCGCTTAAGACCAGCAGAACTTTCGTTAAAGCAAAAATTAGAGGACTCAACTATTTCATCTGTCTCAGGAATCCAAATACGGTAACCCCTTGTGCGGAAAGCATATCCTACAAGGATTCCCTTTCTAGCACGAGCTTCGAGTTTCCATGTCCTTTGCTTCGGCAATTTAACATAAGCCTCAGTTCCAAAAGGCTTTAAATGCCTAACAGACGGCTTTCTATTCCCGTAAAGCTCAAATGGAGTCTTGCCTAACAGTTTTGGACAAATTCGGTTCCAGGAATAAGCAAAATATTTAAGTGCCTCTGGCCAAAATTTTGGGTCTAAGTTACTGTCTATAAGCAAAGTTCTTATTCCATCAGCCGCAGTCGCCATGAAACGATCTGCAACCCCGTTTTGTTGTGGAGTGTATGCATTGGTAAATTCGTGGTGCATGCCCTTTTCCTCGAAACATTTTTTGAAAGAAATACTGTCGAATTCCCCACCGTTGTCCGTCCTGAAACTTTTAACCTTTTTGTTCAAGTAATTCTCAGCCTTCAAAATGTGCTTTCTCACGACATCAAAGGTGTCGGATTTTAGCCTTAAGGGATATACTGACACACGGCGGGAAAAATCGTCAATAATTGATAAAAAGTATCTTTCACCACCTCTACCTTCTATGCGACAGGGACCCCACAAATCTGCATACAGCAACTCAAGTGGATTATTAGACCGAATATTTTTGTCGTGCTTATGGGAAATGTTTTTAAGTTTGCCGAATTTACAGGCCTCACAAAATAAAGTAGTTTCTTTTAAGTTAGGTAATCCTCGTACGCCTTGCTTACGGCTAGTATGGGCAATTAAAGAAAGGCTAATATGTCCATACTTTTTGTGCCACATTAACATTTTCTCAGCATGTTTAACAGCAGAGGTTTCAAGCTTAACTGATTTACCCTTAGAAACTGGAATTTTTGGATACAACCTGTAAATTCGATCTTTTAAAAATGCACTAAACAAGTACACGCCTCCCCGACAGATCTTTACCTCACCATTGTTTCCTTTAAAAGTTAAACCATTAAGGTCCAACTGGGGACCCGAAATTAAATTCCTACGTAATTGGTCTGAATACATTACATTACACAAGGTAAAAACTCTTTGACCAAAACGTAGTTTAACCTCCCCTTTGCCCTTAATAGGTAATAGTACATTTTTAACAGCAACAGACATTTCATCATTTAACTCTTCAAACTTAGAAAACAATTTTCTATTGTTACAAAAGTGGTGACTCGCACCACTGTCAAAAATCCAATCAGAATCATTAACAACATTACTAAGACTAGAATGTGAAACAAAAAGATTCGACTTACATGAACTATCTGACAGTTTCGTGCGAGAGCCACCGCTTCTGCAACTGGAAAAATGAGGAGAGGGTCGTCTGGAAGTCTGTCTGGGAGTCTTGCGTCTATCTCTGGAACGTCTAGGAGCAGGTGAAGAGTCTCGGGAACCACAGTCGGAGTCGTCAGATGGGCAAGATGAGTCACTTTGGCATCTCTCAGGAGACCGTTGAAAATGTCGACTTCGGGAACTGGATCTACTGGAAGAATATGGACGTCTGGATCTAGAAGAAGGCGAAGAATGACGGAACTGGCGATCAGGTGATCTGGCATAGCAGTTGACTTGGACATGGCCTAACTTTCCGCATCTCCAGCATTTCCTCTGTTGAGATTTCTTTAAGCGAGTTTTTCCTTTAAAGGGCTTAGTGACTTTAGTAGTAGTGGAGACACTGACTTGTTTGGCACTGTCCCGATCACGTAGCTTCTGCCTCGTCTCCTCTGCGACCAATTCATCCACAACTAGGTCAAATTTGAAAGATGCTTCTGGTTTGGATAAGACTTGTTGGACCAGGTTGTCGAAGCTGGATGGTAAAAATCGTAAAAATTGGTAGGTCAGTTAACATTTAGAAAAATTGGCATCTATTAACTTTATTTCGGAGTAAATCTTCTTTAAACGAGTGGCGAACAGGTTAATGGATTCTCCATATCGTATTCTTTCTTCCATGAGTTCGTTGAATAAGGTCATATGATGAGTACGCGAGTCAGGATGGAAATTTTTATGTAACCTTCTCCATGCTTCATCCGGCTCTTGACAGTCTTCTATTAACCTTTTAAATTCATGCTCTATATTCAAGTAAATTAATGAGAGAGCTTTGTTTGCACGGGAGGTAAACTGGTTGACCATATCGGCAGTAACACTTGCACTTAAAACTGGGGCTTCTTGCTTTAAATGTATTATATCCCACAGGCCTTTTTCCATCAACAAGTGTTTCATATCACATGCCCACGTGGCATAGTTCCGTGAACTCAACTTGTCAATCGTGTTAGTGGCCATTTAAAAAAAAAATTTCAGGGCAAATTTTCAAGCAAAAAAAATATTTAAGTGTTACCTCCCCCCCCCCCCCCGACTTTTTCGTCGGTTCTCTGTTAAAAACCAAGTCCAGTCTCTCAAAAAATTTTCAAAATAGGATAAAGTTCAACAAAACTCAAAAACAGTCTATTGTAGAAACTTAATTGAAGCATAAAATAATATAAAAGTAATTAATTCATTCTGCAAATCATAAAAATTCCGCAAAGAAATAAATCAAAACTTCTTCGAAATATAAGTCAACAGTTCTGTAAACAAAAGTCCGGCAGAAATATAAATTAAAATTCTTGAAAAATATGAATAAAGTTCTGTAAATTATAAAGTCTGGCAAAAAAAATTCAGTTTTTCATAAAGAAGAAATCAATAAACGTAATCCAGAATAATTCAAAACATAGTATTTCACTTTTGCTTGCCGAGATCGGTCTGCTCAAAATGGCTTCCAGGGTTAGGCTTCCGCCCATAACCCCTTAATGAGCGTAACATAACCTTTAGAGGTTTATATACGCTGAAAAATATCATTACAGTAGCAGATAGCACATACGGTAGCTTTTGCTGGCACCTAACACTCTAGTAGAAGTTAAAAACAAGTGTGAGCAGAATTTGATGTCGATCTCTTTAACAGAAAACAAAAGTCAAAAATAAAACTAAAGTATTTATTGATTACTTTGAGAAGTAGGCTTGGCTTTACAGATGACTTTACATGGTGAACTCCATTTAACATCACATGAGCAGATTGTAAACGAACACAGGTGAACACATATGGATGATTAAGCTTGCAGTTGACATAAGTACATCGGTTAAAAACAATTAAAAATAAACTTATTAAAAACAAGTATCTTACAATACATCCAGATTGAGGACCAGCCTCAATTCAGTGACTTGAAATACTTCCATTAGTAGGAAGATAAAAGCGGCGAAGAATAGAAATCTACATCGTATATTTATATCAAGCTGGCCAGATTGAAAACATCGTTTCGGACCAACGCCCACGAAACGCGCCAATGAGAAAACGACGTCTGTACGAATCGAAAGTTCAATTCGGTGAAACGGATGAAAGATTCGATTAATGTTACGATAGTCCAAGTCGCCATCTGGCGGGGAAAATATCGTTACGGAAAAATATGATTAGTCGGAGATAAGCTTTTGCCGGTGTTGGTTGTAAACAAAGATGGAGTCCATGACGGAAATTACGAAAGGCTATTGAAGTTAATGGATTATTGAATGCTATGAAGTTGATAACGTCCGGAAAGGAATTGAAAGGTAAGTTATGTTTATTGGATATGGTTATTATGAAATAATAAATAAATAAATATTAAAATAAATTATGAGTGAATGAATTAAGGAATAAATGGATATAGGAGGCGATGAGAAAACCATCTGTTGATGGAATCCCATCAGTTCTCAAATAAAAAAAAATCCCTGCCGGTTCGGCCTATACGCACAGGTAAATTTAGATGTAAAGTGCTAATTTTACCAACAAAACTAAATCAATGTAGTGATAAAACCAAGTTAACGATTTTAAGAAAATATTTCTTTTTTCAGCCCTTATTTTTTTATTTACTTTTTCAATATAACAGTTCGTCCTATCAAAAACTTGTCAATATAAAAGTAGTAGATAAGATTAATTTTTTTTTATAAATTTAATTTGATTTGATGCATTGTGAGTTGACGAAATTATGACTTTAAAAAATATATCTATTTTGTTTCGCCCCTTGAGCCCATTTTAAATGATATTAAACGTCTGTAAACATAAATTTTTGACACTCTTTTTTTAGAATTAAAAACTACTCTTAACTGATATGATATGTATTATACTTAAAGGGTTGTGTGTTTTTTCTGTTTTCAAAAAACCTCTTCCTATTTCCACTCTTAGTCCGATTTTGCCCATTAATCAAGATTTTCAATTCCTTGATTTTATGTATCAGATTGGAAGAGATTTGTGCAGAATTATGAAAGTTATCGCTTCCATAAAAAAGGGATATGTGTATATAGAGACAGAGAGATAGGTAGGTAGATAGATAGATATTTCGATTGGGAGTGGTTTTGGGCTCTAGGAGTTATGATTGGTGCAGATCTACACTCTTAAAACGAAAAAGCTGAAATAACTCAAGTTGAGCTGAAATCCACTCTTATCCCATGTTGAAAGGAACCTTCTCAAGAAGAGCTGAAACAACTCAAGTGAATGAGTTGTTTTTAATCAACTCATGATTGAGTGATCTCTATTTTACTCATACTTGAGTGAAATCAAATCAATAAAGGTCAAATCCAGTAGTACTTGAATGATTTGTAATCAAGCCATACTTGAGTGAAATGAAGGCATTTAAGACTGAATCTTGTAGCACTTGAGCGATTTGTAACCAAATCATACTTGAGTGAAATGAAATCTTTAGGATTAAATCGAGTAGCACTTGAGTTAGCTGCAGCCAACTCGTATTTGAGTGAAGTGAAATAATTTAAGGCAAATCCAGTAGCACTTGAGCGATTTGTTATCAATTCAAGTTGGAGTGAAATGTTGTCATTTTTGATTTAATCCAGTAGCACTTAGGCGATTTGTAACCAATTCTTACATGAATGAAATCAACTCATTTAAGAGTTAATCCAAAACTCCTTGAATTTGTAGAACTGAATAAATTCACTCTTAAGAAAAGCAAAATTGCTTAAAATTACAAAAATCTTCAAGTTATTTCTAAATCGTTTAAATAAAATCACATCATTTAAAACTAAATTCAGTAATTCTCGATTAATTTTTATAATGAAATTCAATATAACATTGAATTATTGCCACATTTTCAAGTGTTGCAATTAAATTCTCATTTCGGATTTAAATTTGTGTTTATTGAAATTACAAGGGTTTAGCTACACATAGATATATATATATAGAGAGAGATATATTGGAAAACTGTAACATGGATTTTCCAATATTTCTTCCAAGTCTTTAATTAACAAGACTTAAAACATTCTAATTTACATGAGTGAAAGTTCTCTAATGAACCATAAAAACATTTTTTTTCTTTCTAATTCAATGAAACTGTTTCCTATGTCAATTTACGGGAAAAGGCAATTGAATCGTTATACAAAATTAAATAGAGCTTATATGAATTTTTTATTATTCTGTCAAATCAGAAATTTTTAACATCAGTATTTTCTTTTGTTAAATTTAAAAGTACATATATTCATTAAATTAAAAATACTGGTGATCTCAAAATTGTAAATTTGAAAACACTTATTCATGCAAACTGCCTAAATTTGCATAACTGTACAACAGCACCCGAACAACATTAAACAGAATATCAGCTTCTGATGTTGTGGTGCTAATGGGATTTTTCCTTTCTTTTCTTGGGCAATTTCAAGTTTACATATTTTCCAATGATACTTATAGCTTCAGATTATGCTTATATACAATTTTATTTTTTCATTAGCTTCTGATTTAATTGTAAATAACAATTATTTTTTATTAAAAATTTATGATTTCAATCAAATAAACCAATATTAGGCATCTTACTAAAAAAAATATTGAAAAAATAAACTTGTTATCAGCCCAACGACTCAACTTCAGCACCACAATGTCAGAAGCTGATTGTTCCCCTTAAGAGTTCAGAGAAGTTATTTTCAAATACCTTGTTTAGATTTTAAAAGGTTTACCTTTTTTTTGTGGGGGGGGGGGCATAGAATATTTGAGGATGATCTGTAAGTGGGTTAGTTTTTAATTTGCAATTTTGGTTAGTTTTTTTTTAAATATTAATACGAGTTTCAGAACCAGTTTTGAAAAAGAAAGTATTAAAAAACATAAAACCTTTGTTTAAAAAAGTATTCCCCCCCCCCACACACATGGCCAGCGCAGGGTTTAAATAAATGAAATTGAAAATATTTTAAATGAATAAACATCAACCCATGATACCTTGTTATAATTATTCCTAAATTTAAATCTCAATCAAAATCTTATATTTCTTAAACCGACTAAATTTTTAAAAAATATTTTAATTGTTTAGTTTGAAATCTGAAATGGCTTTGAAATCTTAGATAAAATATTTGTTACCCATAGCATTTATATAAGCAAATTGCAATTGGGAAATGTGGAGGAATGCCATTAAAAAACTTGTATAGCTAAAATTTTGATTATGGACAATTATTTTATAGTATGAAGAACCTTCCACTAAATATTGTAGTACAAAAGTTAAATGCAGAAATAACTGAGAATTTATTGCTGGATTTATTGACCATGTGCAATTATTCTTTATCATTTAAAACATTTGTTAAAACTTGAATTTATATTAAAGAATAACTTATTTCTTCTTAATTAATGTTTTAATATTTGATTTTATTCAATGTTTCTTAAATCAACTGAATTTTAAATAAATATAAAAGCATAAGACTGCAGCATTTTATGTCAAAAGTTAGATCCAAATGTGCAATTTAGAATGTTGCAAGAAAGGAAAAAAACTAATTTTATTTAACAACAAAAACATTCTATTTAGCAAGAACAAAATAAACCTAACATTAATTGATAACAATTCTTTCCAACATCAGATAAACAAGTTTTAATAACATCTTTAACAGGACCTTTATAAATATAACAGTCCATTTGCATTAAACATTAAATACATAAAGAGCATATTGTAATCTGTCCACTGGTTTGTCAAACTTTTAAAATCTTAGGCAAAATAGACACTTTGTTGAGGATCCTTGAGATTAAATAAGATTGTTGAATTTGACTCCTCACTGTAGAATTTTACTCCTCCAAGAAATCACCATCTTCCTGTGTTAAAAGAAAATATTGAAATTAAGTTAAATAGCAATAAATATAATGTTAAGGAATGATTATGAACATATTAAAATATTTTGCAGCTTTCAGATTAAATGTTTTATAAAATTTCCCATCCATAGTCTAAACAAAAATTGAACCATACACTAAAAATTTTAGCTTTATAAATATTACACTACTGAAAATTCTGCCAATCATGAATAAAAAGGAAATAGAATAAATAAATCCTGTGCGATTACACTTATCCGCTTGTTTAAATCATGGTGTTACTTCTGATACAATCTTAAAATAAATCACCATTTTAAAAACAAATTTAAAATGAAACTTCTTAAAGCAACATTATAAAATATTGTTGAAAATTCACCTTTGTTGCTACTTTCAAAATGTATCAGCGCTGGCAAATACCCAACCAATACAGGTTTTTGTAGATTTTTAGTTGTTTTTCTATATATTTGCATATTTATATAATACAAGATAGAACCTACAACAATCAGACCAGGGTTGGCACGGTTTAAACCAATTGGTTTAACTGTGGTTGAAACAACTGTTTACTCCTTTTGGTTTAAACAATGATTTAGTTTAAACCAACTGGTTTTTTTCTAAAAAAAATTTGTTTTTTATTAGAAGAAATTTAATGACATTTTCTCGTTTTCTTAATAATTTATGTATGTCAGATTATTGAATATAAATAACTTCTATTTTTAACACTTTATATCAGCAATAAGCATTGGATGTAGCAGGTTTAGATCATTTTTTGGGTATAGGATTAAAATCAGTCTGCATTGGTGAATATATTTATTTCTGTTTAGAAAAAGCTTCGAGCATGTGAATTGATCTAATATAAAGTAGATTAAAAATATTCAATATTTAATAGAAAATATCTTAATTTTTTGAAAACTGCAGATTATTTAACGCAATAACATAATACAATCTATAAGATTTCAAGCTGTAAAAGAAATCCCCAATCTTAATTGGGGAGTTTATCTTAAGCATTAAAATCAAAATATGAAGTCGAATAAGAGAGTTTTCAAAGATTGGATGCTACTTATAGCATTTTAATAATAGTGATCCCCCCCCCCCTCTGTTAGTTATCTGCTGAATCTATGACCAAAAATGTTGACTTAAAATTGTCATTCAAGAAACAAAATGTCAAGAAGTATTTGAAATTTATTATTTGGATAGCTATGGAAAAGAATATTTTATTTATCAGACTACTTTCAAATGTTTATTATTAGTAATTAAAAGATTAGTTATAAAGATTTTCAGAGTATCAATGCTTCACTGTATATAGCACTTTATTCTTAGAACATAAGACAGTTTGATAATACTGTTTAAATTAAATTTTAATTTCTTTTATTTTTTACATAAATTCATTGTAAATATTTAATTAAAATCATTTTAAAATGAAGTTACAGTTTATAATCCAATGTCTATTTTTATCAATATATATGCATGTATATGTAATAGGAAAGGATGTTAAAAAAAAAAAAAAAAAAAAAAAAGGTTTAAACCAAAAAAAAAAAAAAAAAAAAAACTTTTTTAGTTTTTTATGAAAACAAAAACTGGTTTTTTCTCCAACTGTGCAATTAGACTAAAAAAAGAAGTTTTAAAATGTCCTCATTAATATTCTTTCTTTCAAATTCCTTTTTTCTGAAACACATCTATTGTTAAGCTAATTTTTATGTAAAATGGGGAAAATGGTTTTCACTATTATGGCAGTTTGCAGATGAAACCAGATTTTAATACTTTCAACTTAATTTATTTGCATGAGTTCCTCACTCCCTTTCTATAATTTGATAGCTACCCTATTTCCATAAAAGGGGATATTATTCTTGTTATAAAATACATACTACTCAATAGATTCATAATGCAGTATTCCTATCATAATCTAAATCAAAATATATTTCAATCAATTTAATACGATATTAAATTAATGTTCTATAAATTGAATGTCACTAAATTGCAACTTAATTTTCAAAATAAATTCAATACAAAGATCACTCTACATGCATACAACAAAGCGTGTTGCACCATAGATTTTTAGGTAGCTTTCATTACAAAAAGTAAAAAGCTACCTATTGCAGCCGTCCGGAGGAAAGCACTTCCGGAAAATTTTGGTATATTTTCACCGATCATGACCCCAAGACCCCAAAATCACCCTCCGTTCAAATGTTGACATATATATATATATATATATATATATATATATAACCATATATATATATATATATATATATATATATATCTGATTTTTGTCATACGATAACTAACGTATTTATGAACCGATTTAAATGAAACTTGGAAAGCACGTAGTACATACAAATGTCTCGACCGAGTTCGTTGGTCAGCATCATCCGCCATTTTGTTTCAAAATGGGGGCCATTTTAATTTTTTTAAAAAATTTAAAATTAAATGCGAAAAAATTAAAAGTTGAAAAATATTTTTCTTTTACGTGTTAGAACTTAAAACAAAGATTCCAGAACACTTTTTATTTTGTCTATATCTTAAAAAATGATTGAGTTATAGCACTTTGATTTTTTCTTATGGCTGACATTTTGAAACGATCTGATTTTTGTCACGTGATAACACGCGTATTTATGATGAACCGATTTCAATGAAACTTGGTATGTACATAGTGCATACAAATGTCTCGACCGAGTTCGTCGGCCAGCATCATCCGCCATTTCATTTCAAAATGGTAACCATTTAAAAATTTTTAAAAAATTTAAAATTTAAAATTAAATGTGAAAAAATCAAAATTTGAAAAATATTTTTCTTTTACGTGTTAGAAATTAAAACAACGATTCCAGAACACTTTTTATTTTGTCTATATCTTACAAAATGTCTGAGTTATAGCACTTTGAATTTTTCTTATGGCTGACATTTTGAAACAATCTGATTTTTGTCACGTGATAACACGCGTATTTATCAACCGATTTCAATGAAACTTGGTATGTACATAGTACATACAAATGTCTCGATCGAGTTCGTTGGCCAGCATCATCAACCATTTTGTTTCAAAATGGTGGCCATTTTAAAAAATTTAAAAAATTTAAAATTTAAAATTAAATGCGAAAAGTAAAAAGTTGAAAAATATTTTTTTTACGTGTTAGAACTTAAAACAACGATTCCTGAACACTTTTTATTTTGTCTATATCTTAAAAAATGATTGAGTTATAGCACTGATGACTAATTTGTATAATATATGACTAATTTCTAAAAATTCCTATTAATATTCATTCTTGACAAAAACTAGTATTCAATCTTATAAAATCACTAATTTTATAAGATTATTTCCACTAATTTCAGCTTAGTATTTTTGAACAATGTAACTTACTTTAAAATAAATAAATAAATATATAAGTATATGAAAGCTACCTCTTCCTCCCGGCATTGCCGGAAGGACTTTTTAAAAGTCTTTTAGATATTAGTTAAACCTTCAAATTTGAAATTAAAAATTTTTGCAATATTCAAGGATCAGAGTAAGGAAAATGCAAAAAAGAGGAAATAACATATGAACAAAAAAAAAAAATATTAAATAATGCAAAAAAAAAAAAAAAAAAAAAAAAAAAAAAGTTCTTAATGATACAGAAGATAAAAATTGAGTAAAGTGGATTTCTTTAAAGAGGTTGGTTTTAAATATACGTGAACAGGAAGTGAATGAAAAAATAAGATGACTGTCACATACAAACATAATTATTAATTAAATAAATAAAAGTAAAACCACTTACATTTCTTAGGTTTTCACTCTTGTATTTTTAAACCGACCTTGTTGACGGCAAAGTATCACTTATAGGAGCACCTCAGTCAGATTCTGGAACACTTTTTTTTCAAATCTACACAATAAGTAATCAGTAGAACTTGTTATCAGCCAGGCTTACTTGATTATTCTGTAAAAATTGCAGTATTATACATACAGGGTGTTTCAAAAAATATATATACTATTTACTAATAATTGGTATATACTTTTCCTTTCCTTTTTTATACATATTTTTTCAAATAATTCTTTTTTTCTCAGAAACAGGAAAATTTACATAACAGACAGAGGGAAAAAAAGTTACCAGTCTTGCAAAACAACAATGTTGGTGGTTCGATTGAGTTTTTGGTGGTCTTATACCAGCAGTCCACTAAGAATTTTGAGCGCTGTATACAGTTGCAGGGGAAAAAAAGTAAACAATCCTAACTCTACAGTAAGAATCGTAAAAGAAAGTTACTAGTACTAAACAATAGGAAATTTACTATTTTTAAATAATGTACATAAATTTTTTAGTAGGCCAACCTGCAAATCAAAACCAGTCCAAAATTTGTCTTTTAATGGCAACACCCAATTTTCACAAGATATAATCTTGGTTCAAACTATGCCTAAAAAGGAAATGTCATTTGGATAATAAGTTTTTGAATCAAACACTTAAAACTTTGAGCTTCTGATGTTAATTTATATTTTCATATTGCTATAATTATCTACTGAAGTTATAATTGTGAATATTTTTTGTGTGGTTATAGTACTAATACTAATATCAAAACATAAATGTATTATTGAAAAAAAATATGATATGAATTGCACAACCTACAATTTTATTGATTAATTTTTATTTATTATGTCCTGCCTTATGTAAATCCAAAACTTCAATTTTTTCTTTCAAATAGTTTTTAAAGTTACTCTTAAAAAGTACAAAATGCTGGTTTAAAGGTCCACCTATGAGAAGCTAAAAAGCGCGATTTGAATTTTTTTTTTTTTTTTTACTCATGCTATTAAAGCATTTGGTCTGGGATTACAGTGCCTCACATAAGATAAATTTAGAATGTAAACGTAAAGAAAGCTTAAAACTAAATTCAGTGCCTCGTGATCACACATCAACTTAAATACTTCCTATATTTATATGCTGTACAAATTATCAAAAGAGATCATGATATTGCTAAGGGGCAGTGCATCTTAACATTACCAATTTAGGGGAAGACAATGGTATCAGAAGACATTTCTGAAAGGAAAGGGATTTGCTTCGATAGTTATTTTAGATTACCAAACTTTTCTTTTTTTCAGTAGCATTTTATAATATCTAAATAGTCTTACATTTATTACGATTATATTTTTTGTGAAAATACTATTATTGAAGTCATTAAAAGTTTATAAAATCATTTCATTCCAAAATTTGAAATTCTCCCACCGTTTCACATTCACCTGCCATATAATTCATTGTTAAAGAAATCAGGAACATAATAGTTGGGAAATGATACTTGTATTTACCAGTATAGAAAGAAAAAAAAATATATTTGTCTACGTTTTGTTAATAAATCCTCATTTAAACCTACCTGAAAGCAAGTGCAAGAAAACAATATTACTTTTAAAGCAATATTTATGTAACAATGTAGCTAAATACTTTTAAATATTAAACACATTATAATAATACAGACCATGCATGCAATAATTTTGCTCAATAGCAATGTAAAGCATTGCCAAACAAAACAGTAACAAAGTACACACATGTTCAAACGTTAAGAATGCAAGTCTTAGAAATGTGTTTATATACACACTATAATTTTTTTCCTTATATGCAACAACATGTAGATCAAAATACAAGAGGACTTTGTTTTTCGTGTTTATATAGGGTTTTCCATCCCTTGACAATATTAGCAAAATTGAGAAATAGGAGTACACTAAAAAATAAGCACTTCTAACCAGCCTGAACATCTATAAACCAGTGTGTTTTCACTAAGACACTGAATAATGTAAATTCAGTATTTTGATAAATTTCTATAAAGACAGATGTAATAATTGCATAACTTAATTCTTCAAAACTTTTATACTACAAGACTGTTAAATGAACTAAGTATTTACATTATAAGACAATTTTTACTTCGCTTGATACACCATTTTATTTCAAGGTTGTTATGTACGGTACGTACAGTGGCGTAGCTAAGGGGGGGCAAGGGGGGCGTCCTCCTCAGGCGCTGAGGCCTAGGGGCGCCAAATTGAGAGAGATTGTTATACATCTATATTGGGGTGGGGGCGCAAAATTTATTGCTGGCCCCGGGCGCCAAAAAACTTAGCTACGCTACTGGGTACGTATGAGTATTAACATTAATTGTTTATTAAAAAAAGAGGAGAGAAATATATTAAAAGGATAGCATAATGTAAATAAAATACTTTCATAGTACTTACTTCGTAAAATATCGGCTTCTTTAGAAAATAATCTTGAGGAAACCACGAACTTTTAAGATGCATCGAAAATCAGCGTGCAGTGCATTCGGAAATCCTCCATCTTGTATTTTGCAAGGTCAGGTAGACAGCAGCGCCAACGGTGGATGAAAATAGCGCGGGAATGATCTGTTTTCTTCTCCAGTTGACTTGCTTAGTTTCCGATCTCAATGAGTGCATTAGAAATAGAAGAAAGCAAGTCAAGAAGAGTGGACCACTTAAAAATCAGCTCATTCATGATCCAGTAAATTGGAACTCTTTCTTGAGCAGTCAAATCCACTCTTTCGCTTTAAGAGAGTACAAAACGTTTTCACATTGGGATGAGTGTAATAGTTAATATTTATTACGGAATCTTTTCTTATATCTGAAATGAGAAAGACCGCTTATACTGACGTAGAAAACGGTAAAATAGATCGCGAGCAGTGAAAGCCTGTTATTTTTTTCAACGAAAATAATTTCAATCAGTTCATAAGCGGAAAACAGAAAATTTTTCGGGAAAAAAGTGACAGATGCTTTCTGTACAGTGTGCCCTCTACTATTTAATTCCTTCCTGTTTAATATACATTTATAAACATGCATAGACAAATAGTTTTCATACTGATTCTTTTACAGACTAGGGGGCTCTGCCCCCTACAAGCTGCGCTGATCAACCCCGGTCGATCAGTTAATTTGATCGGCTTTAAAAACCTCGAAAAATTGAATTATTATAGTAAGAAAAATAAGAATAATAAAACAGTGGCGATCGTCTTATAAATGGATATTAATTATTTTCCGTTTCACGGTGGGGGTTTACAGCCGTAGGAGCTGCTGTTAATGTCTGTTTTCGCATTTGATTAAATAAGATTATTTAAACATTTCAGAATCAACTAATATAATATGAACTTAGTCAACAGAGTCTTAGATTCCCGGTATTTTTCAACAATGCTATAAGGTAATGGCTTTAAGTAAGTGATTCTTAAATGTAGCGTTTTAAATTTGATGTAATTTTCACCATATTTTTATTTTATTTTATTTATTTATTTATTTATTTATTTTTTGTAAGGTTCGTGCGAAAATATTTTTATCGTTAGAAATGAATCATTATTATTTATAGTGCCTTATTTTATTTTTAAAGTCTGACGTAATTGTTTTTCATTTACAAGTGTAAAAGCAAATTAATGAAATTAATATTTAACAATTTTTTTCTCTTTTAATATTCACATGTAAATATAGTTTTATGATGTAGTTATCAAAAGAAGTTTTGATATTTCAGAAAAATGGTGCCAATGAAGAAATATTAATTAAAAATATATCTCACTGTCAAAACTGTTTCCATATTGGATTGTTTGACATGATACAGATGATATGTCAGTTAATGTGAACCAAAGCTATTTCACGAATTCTAGAAACCCATAATAAATGTTTGAAATTACAAGGTTCGCACACTCTTTGGAATTTCCAAGGATTCTGGCACCACTATTAAAAATAAGAAAATTTACATTTAATTTTTAAACCACAACATTCGCAACCCCCACCTTCACTCACAGATTTTACGATATTTTTCTGCAGTGAAACACTGAAAATATTCTTAAAATTTAGTGGTAAAACTGTGCGAATCCTGGAATTAAGAATTTAATTGAGAAAATAACCCGAAACCGATCTTGTCCATCTCTCGCTGTTGTGGTCGTTGTTGGCAGTTAATTGCTTTTTTTTTATTCAGGTTTCTTGATTGGCGTCATTTTTTTGATATATTAAAATTTGCCGTTTTTTGACCTTATTTAGCGAGATATTAATTAAGGCGAAAACAAGGGAAATTTTGCAACCTCAGAAAGTGGACCAACCAAGAAATCTGAATTTAAAAATGTAGCTCATTGGTATCATTGGTTGTATTAAAGTTATACAGGTTATGGGACAGACTTGCTAAATATTAGTCTATCTCGGGTGGTATTTTGCTTGTTTTTTACTAGAATTTACAGTTTGTGCTAGCATTTAGTCTTGTTTTTCTGCATTTATTTAAGATGACACTTGTATTCAGATTAATATATGTTGACAAAGCATGTTTCGTATTAGTTTTATTTGCTTAAAACTGTTTCATATCTTTTTATTTAGCAAAGAAAAAAATATTTTTTTATATTATTGTTGTTGATGTATAATAATTATTTCACAAAAATATTCAAAAATAAATCAAATTTTAAAATTTAATAACGATGCAATTTCAGTGAAAAGACTATATTATATTTTCGTAAGCCTTCTTATTGAACCAGGAAATGTTTCTTCTTTTGCAGTATAACTGTATTTTAACGTTAAGGTATCTAAAGAAAACGTAAAATTTTCGAAAATCATGATTAAATATGAAGTTATACAGAAACGAAAAAGGAAAAAGGACTTTCGAAAAAGGACTTTTTGTACCATGATTACCGGCGTTTTATCCGCGCATCAAAGAATTCTTGACCCAGAAATTTTAATTAGTAATTGAAACCAAATATTTACCGCGATCTAAAGAGAAAAAAAATTTTTTGGTCGAAGAATGGATGTATGATCCGCGAATTATACGCCGGAAATTGCGGTTTAGGAAATACGTGGGTATTTTCTTTCATGGGAGAATCATTAAATTGCATTAGTAATTACCATTTTTGCAATAAACTGTCATAAAAATGCTTTTTAAACAATAAAGTAAGTGATTTGTAATTTTGATATTTTGAATGTGTTTCAGAAAAAAATTAAAAATGAGAATTAAAATGATACCTTCACACGTGTCTCCAGTGTAACCTGGCCTGCAAGAACAAAAGAAAGAATCTAAACTTGGCCAACAGCTTCCACCATTTTGACAGGGATTCGGAAAGCATGGATCATATTGTTGTGTACACCCTGGCCCTAGAGAAAAGAAAGCATTAAAAATCATAAAAAAATGTACGATTCAATATTAGTTTATAAAGTAAGAATGTTGAAATAATAGACGGTATTAAAAATTTCTTCTAAAACATAGTATGTACTAATATTAAAATGTACCTAAAAGGCTTTTCCTTTTTGACTTGTGACTGCATACCTTCCGAAAATAGAGCCATTTACCAGTTTAACTGGTCCAACCTTCTAACACTTCTCCTGTGCACTGACCCGCCCCCAGAATTCTCTTCAAAAGTTAACTTCCTCGCTCGTGAAGGAGGGACATTCCTTTATCGAACACCTCCTCTTTGACCATATTTTTATAATTATTACCTATTACTCGCTGTCCCCCTCTCAAATTTCTATTCCCCTCATTTTTAAATCGTGATGGAACTCTGTCGAGGACTACGCAACTCTCTTTGTCCAAGCTGTGCGACATTCGTATTTGAATAACATCTGATGCGTTCCGAAGAATTTTTCGGATATCTCAGATCAATATAATAATGCACATTCACATTAAATAGAGGAAGAACTATATCTAACAATTCTTCAAATGTTACGTCCACCCCAATTTTTCTACTTAAGTTTACGTAGAAAAAATTTTGAGGCCTGTTCATAGATATTCTCTTTGTTACAGTAAGACTCTCTACATAAAATACTTTTGTGCGTGACAGAAGGAAACGCTTTCTTTAACTCAGCGCCAGTCTGTTCAAAATTTTTACTGTCATCAGTTACTAAAAATTTGTCTATATTATCCAGCCACAAAAGTACATCGATCTTTGGCGAGCATTTCTGCACTAAATATTTGTTCTTATCAGGTATATTATTGCAAGAAATGTAATCCTGCAGTTTTCACATCACCTTCACCCGTAAAATATACTCTTTGAAAAATCTCACAGAGTTCAAAATTACGTTGGGCGCCATTTGTGACGACCCTGGCAAACCGCCACGTGTAAATGAAGACATACTCGATAATTTAAAACCAAACATTTTTTTGACCTATAATTGTACTGGGAAAGTGGAGCTCGATTCGGGAATTTAGAAAAGCGTTCACGCTAGTAACATCTAATTACTATGAAGAAGAATGATTTGTTCTAATCACGATTACCTTCCAGTATGTCGTTGGCACCTTCCTGGATCCTCTGCAAAAACGTGAGTGTTTTCTCTAGCTACTCTGATAGCCCTTGGCTGCTATTGTAATCTTTATTTATAGGCACAAGTCAACGGCAAAATTCACTTTTAAAAATGTTTTAACGCGTCTCTCTTTATTCTTTCACAAGAATGAGAAATTCTACACTACTGTCGAGGCGATTTCAAAATTTCACGACTAGGCTCCGCTGGTCAAACACATCCAAGGGCTGAGAAGGACCAAAAACTTTCTCACTCTCAATCACCGCTTTTATATCTTGCAGACTGAAAACACTGTGCTAGAAGTTTGCATAAAACTCAGCAAACCACAATTAACTGTAGACCCGGAGCGCCACGCATACTTCAGAAAGTTAGAGTTGCATAAATCACAGATGTTGCTCTTGCGTCACACATGTTAGAGCAATGACTTCAAGAACTCACTCAAAACACAAATGTGCCTTTATTACAAAGAGACACTCCCTCACAAACTGTTCCCCTACTTTCAGATTATCACTGCTTCGTTGATCCGGAATGGAGTTCTTGGCACTCACAGTCCGACGTTCTTTCCGCAAACTTTTATTCTTGCGTGTTTTAATCAATATCTCGGCTCATTATCAAAAAATGAAAAATCCAAACCTTAAGTACATTAGTAGCTTATTTCGACTATCTTAATCCAAATTTCCAGATATCTACACTTGATAGATTTTCCTAAACGTCATACAGAGGCAGACAGACAAACTTCTGTTTTATAAAATTAGACGGGTAAAATTGAACAGATTTATTCAATCAAATTAAAATATACTGGTTTTTCTTTCAAGCAAATATTCTTTTTTTTTGTCTGTTACTTTAATATGTGAGAACCTGAAACACAATAATTTAATTCCAAATCCAAAATGACTATAAGCGAATAATTTAGAGAAAATCCAATTGAGCCCAACCTAAATCTTGGACTAGGTCTGCCAAAAATTTGTTGCTCATTCCGATGCAGAATTCAAGTTAGAAATTAAATAGATTACAATATTAATCTACTCCATATATAGGAAATCTGATATAAAGGCAATAGTTGCTTATTTCATTGAGCAGAAAACGAAATAATGAATCAAAAAACGGGATTAAACCGAAAACTAATATCAATAAAGTCGGCTCTTTTCATGCGGAAGGTCAGAAATAAGCTTTTATGTACTGAAACATTTTACAAATATTCAAATTCATTCAAATATTAGATGAAAATATTTCGCCAATATAATTACAAATCCGAAACCTTTGAATAACATTTAAAATCATACTTGCAACACTGATAATAAGCTCCTATTCCTCTATTGATGCATCTATATTGACAAAGTATTAAAAGTAATTGAATTTTGTATATATTTGATACAGACATGACATTATCCAGCGTAATTATATTTATATCTCAGCTCATGTTATGGCCGCATTAAATTTAGATACGGGACTTGAGTAATCGAAAATATAAATCAACTGATTTATTAAACGTAGATCATACACAACTTTTACATCTGCGAAAAATAAAGTAACATTTTTTTAGCTTGTTTGTCACTTTTACATTATTCAATTTTCATTCACGATAACAAACTGAAATAAAATACTTTCGATAATCTCTTGTTCATAGCTTAAAAGAAATATTTTTCGAATTTCTATCAATAGAAAATTACATTTTTATTTAATGTAAAAAAAGTTATTTATATTTCGTATAATGTAAAAGAATTTTTTCAAAATTTTTTATGAAAGTAATGGCATTGGAAAACGAAAATTTATGTTATTTTAAAAGCTAATACGAAAGAAAAAGCTTTTTCATGCTTGGCTTACAAACATAACTCAAATTCTAAATAAATGCTATCAATTTTTTTTGGTCGTTAATATAAAGGATAGCTGATTTAAAAGCTTAAAATTAATTTTAAGGAATTTGTTTTTGTATTTCTCTTAAATAAATCTCGAGGTATTTGCATACACTTTCTCTCCTCTAGTTCTTTCGCGGTAAAAAAAATCTGTATTAGCTTTTGAATTAATAAGCTTTTATCCTTTTTGAAGGGTAATGTAAAATAAGCTTGATTTAATAGCTTAATATTTGTGTGAAATGTTTTGTTTTTACACTTCTCCTTAATGTGTCATAGAAGTACTTATTTCTTTCTCTGAGGTTGGATAGTAAAATAATAATAATTTAAAAAATATATTCGCTTTTGAATAATTGCTAATATTTTCTTTTTTTTATTGGAAGATATGAGTAGCGAAATTTAACCCCTTTAATTGTCACAATAAATTCTGGTTTAAAAATTCAAATTCATTATTGCCATCACTTAAAAAATATATATTTATTCATCTTATTAAATGCCAAGTAAAATGATACTAGAATAAAACCAATTACACTATTTTATAAAAGTGGTGGGAATCTGAATAAAAGCCGTGATTCTGCAATTCTGAATAAAATCCGTGAAGCTTGCAGCCCGTGAATGTATCGGAAGCGACGATTAACCCTTTCCGGCACACTGTGACCGGTCCGGGATACCTAATTTTAATTCCAAACTTGCAAACGACATCAATAATATTTTAGTAAGATTTTGATTTTACAGTGATAGCTTAAACTAAGTGATTCTTAATTTCTCATAAAGTTCTTTTTAAATTCCGGTGTCAGTCGATAATTTCTCATTTTACTACAAAATTTGCCCGTGCCTGAAAGGGTTAGGTGGTTAATAGGTTAATATTTTTGATAAAGATTACAATTTTATAATTCGATTAAGTGAATTATGAGGTACTTACGCATACATTCTCTCTCTCGTATTTGAAAAATACTAATAAAGAGAAAATCTCAATAATAATAAATAAATAGTTATCATCAAATTTATGTATTTTTGCTGGTGGCACATTTTATAATAGCTTAGCATTTTTATCAAAGATTTTGTTTTTATATTTATTTTGATGATATCATTTACTCAAACATTTTTTTTATAATCATCATCTTTAATATCACAATAAAGTTATAATAATAATATCAATATCTGTTGTTGAGCAATTGCTACTGTCTGTTTCTTATTCTTAAAATATGTTACTAGTTTGATTCAACTTATTTTTTTATTGTTATTTTTTTCTGTATTTCTATTTTAATCATAATTTAACTTTGAATCATGAGGCATTTATGAACGTTTTTCTTCCTCTATTGATTGATCAGTATAGTAATAATAATAAAAAAATACATGAAATGCAATATAAGGCAAGCCTGACCCAAAAAATTAAAATATTTGTAAAATAATTATTATTTCTACTTATCTTAAATGGGTTATGCTGCACTTACACATATTTTCATTAAACTATAAATCAAAATTAACTAACAGGAATTCTTACGCTCTTTAATGTAATTTCAAATACAAAAGAATTTGAATAATATTTTATAGTTGCATAATAACAAACTCTGATTCCTCTGTTTATACGCCTAAATTGACATTAACATTCAACTTATTTCCCTAAATTACTTTTCTATGACGTTCCTTATTTAATGGCTCCACCAGTGGCCGAGAGGTTTTGACCTCTCAACTGGTAAACTGCTGGTACTGGGATCGAATCCAATCGCGGCCGTCGGCCTAACCGTTCGGTGTTTTCGTGGTTTTCTTCGAACCTTGTGTAAATATGGGTTAGATTTCCTTAGAAAGACCCCCCCCCCCACGAAGGGCACTCCTCCCCCTGGGCCTGTTTTCCCCCTTTCCTGCTTGGCTGAAAAATATAACTCAAATTCGAAATACATTTTCCCCTTCTTTTCTTTTTGTTGGTAATGCTAATCATAGCTTATTTAACAGCTGAAACATTTTTGAAAGATTTTGTTTTTATTTTTCTCTTAAATGAGTCATATACTCTTTATCCTGTAGTGCAAAGACAGTAAGAAGTTAAAAATGCACCTTTCAACAATTTCTAATTAGTTTTAAAACAATAAAATATATCTAAAATACTATGTCTTTACGAGAATATGTCTTAAATATTATTACGAATGCAAAAACATTTCAATAATATTTAAAACATTTTATTCTCTTCAACTCTAACTGTAATTCCAATTTCTTTTCTGATACGTTTATATTGACATTCTATTAGTAAATGTTTTGACCAGTTAAGTCTTTTATAAATTTAATGTAAACATGGCATTACAAAACTCATTTATAAAAATAAGGTATAAAATAGCAAACGTATTTTATACCTTCAAAAAACAAATTAACGTGTTTAACACTTTCCAACATAGTTGAATGTGTTTGTGAGTTAAATTTGCCCGTATGTCTGTTAGTCTGTGTGTCTATCTGTCTGTCTTTGTTGTAACTCGTGTAAATCTACACCGATTGCAATGAATTGTGATTTCTTACCGCACGTTCGATATTGAAAATTTAGTGCGTAACATATATTTTTCATATAGGGGAAAGTTGGATAAAACCGGTTAGATTGATAAAACAGGGAACTAGGCTTTATAGCTTTATTTGTGGAGGTTTCTAGCGGAAACTTTTAGAATAACTTCTCGGCAAGCGGCATGCCAGCTCCCAGAAAGCAGAAGTCGTGTAAACCAACTGATTTCGCAGTGATGATTTTTTTTTTTAAAGTTTCGCGTAAAAAAGTTAAAAATTCGACGTCTTCGATGTCACGTTACCAATCCTAAATACCTAAAGATTTAATTAAGTTGACTATAACGTATGATAGCCTATTATTTACATGTTATTTTAACGTTTTGTATCGGTGTCTATGAGTTGCCTGAACAGTGCTAGAGTAGCATTTAATCAAAATGGTGTGGTCGGACAAAACCGGGATGCAGGTGGTCGGACATAACAGGGAAGTTCCCGGTTTCGGATAGCTCATTTATTCGCATGATTGAAATAAAATTAACTTGTTTAAAATGCAAAAATTATTATTTAAATTAATTTGTTATATGGAAAACTGTTTTCAGTCTTTTATGTTCCAAATTTATATTCTAAAAAAAAAAAAAAAAAAAACACAGAAAATTATAGAGTTGAGGAATCATCGAAGGAATCATCGATTTTCATCAACTGAGAGGCCTATAGAAATGGAGAATAATCCTTTGGCTGAATTTCAAAAACTGCTTGACCAAAAACAAGATCCAGATAGAGATCTGCCTGTCGAAAACTATTAGCCTTAGTCTGAGAAACAGAATGAGTATGTAGGAAAGCAGCAAACGCCGACTTCGAAGGCTCCAGTTCCTGTAGACGACGACGATGCGGACATTCTGGTTGCTGCGCAACCTTCTACGTCTTCTCAAGACCTCGACAGCGATATCAGGAGTCCTTTTGCTGTCTCACCAGAGGATATAAAGCCTATTCTAGTACAAACGGACCCTAGGACCATCGGGAATTCAGACAAGTGACGAGGGAAAACAGTTGTTCTTACTTCAACTCCCTACAAATTAGAATTCGAACGAGAAGAAAAATAAAGAATACTGCCCAGTTAAACTGATGGCATTGAGCTCACAGGCTACAAATACTAATTGTACATTAAAGCCTTATATTTTCAAGGGTTAATTCCGTTAAAAAATTAAGAAAGGGAAACAGCTCTCTTCTTTCCTCTTTTTTTATACTTAATTATTGAACCTCCTATACTATCAAAGACATGCTTTATCATATAAAAAATCTATATCCAAAATTCAGAGCAAATTAGATAATTCTTAATAAAAACCCATTTAGCATTTATATAATTTAAAAGGAGTTATCCCCCTCTTTTATACTTAACCATTAAACTTCCAAAACTATTCAGAGATTTGAACGAAATCTGAAAATTCTGCTTGAAAAACCCATTTATATAAATTAAGGGGGGGGGGGCATTAGAACCCCTGTTCCCCCTATTTATACTTATACAATGAACACCTAATAACAGTCACTGAATCGCCTCATCTGAATGATCCTAATCTAAATTTTGAACGAAAACTTAATTCTGCATGAAAATCCCATTTATATCAACTAACGGGGGGGGGGGGGATTAGAACCCCTGTTCCCCCTATTTATACTTATTCAATGAACACCTAATAACAGTCACGGAATCGTCTCATCAGAATGATCCTAATCTAAATTTTGAACGAAAACTTAATTCTACATGAAAATCCCATTTATATCAACTAACGGGGGGGGGATTAGAGCCCCTGTTCCCCCTATTTATACTTATTCAATAAACACCTAATAACAGTCACGGAATCGCCTTATCAGAATGATCCTAATCTAAATTTTGAACGAAAACTTAATTCTGCATGAAAATCCCATTTATATCAACTAACGGGGGGGGGGATTAGAACCCCTGTTCCCCCTATTTATACTTATTCAATGAACACCTTATAACAGTCACGGAATCGTCTCATCAGAATGATCCTAATCTAAATTTTGAACGAAAACTTAATTCTGCATGAAAATCCCATTTATATCAACTAACGGGGGGGGGATTAGAACCCCTGTTCCCCCTATTTATACTTATTCAATGAACACCTAATAACAGTCACGGAATCGTCTCATCAGAATGATCCTAATCTAAATTTTGAACGAAAACTTAATTCTGCATGAAAATCCCATTTATATCAACTAACGGGGGGGGGGCATTAGAGCCCCTGTTCCCCCTATTTATACTTATTCAATGAACACCTAATAACAGTCACGGAATCGCCTTATCAGAATTATCCTAATCTAAATTTTAAACGAAAACTTAATTCTGCATGAAAATCCCATTTATATCAACTAACGGGGGGGGGCATTAGAACCCCTGTTCCCCCTATTTATACTTATTCAATGAAAACCTAATAACGGTCACGGAATCGCCTCATCAGAATGATCCTAATCTAAATTTTGAACGAAAACTTAATTCTGCATGAAAATCCCATTTCTATAAATTAAGGGGGGGGGGGCATTAGAACCCCTGTCCCCCTATTTATACTTATTCAATGAACACCTAATAACAGTCACGGAATCGCCTCATCAGAATGATCCTAATCTAAATTTTGAACGAAAACTTAATTCTGCATGAAAATCCCATTTATATCAACTAACGGGGGGCATGAGCCCCCCGTTCCCCCTCTTATACATATCGAATGAACTCCAAAAACTAATCAGGGAAGCGCCTTGTCAGGATATACCTACATACAAAATTTCAAGTGGATCCGATATTTTTATCATGAGTTATCGCGTTACGCACATACGCACATACATACAGAACGGACGGGCACATATGCTCTCAGGCTATGATAGCCTGTGAGCTAAAAAGGATGGAATAGAAACACAAGGAGAACTTAGTCATGAAGAAAAACCTTTCAAGATGACATAAAAAATGTAAAAAACTGAATTGAAAAAAAAAAGGTGGCCAAAGAAAAAAAACTTGACATCAAACAAGGAGAAGGATAAAAGTGAAACATCCATCTTTTGCAAAGGCTTATATGAACAAGCTAAACCTAAGAAGAGTTGGATACCATGACTTCACTGCAGAGACTGGTCACATGAAGCTTGCAGCAATGCAAGCAACAAGATCAAATTTTCTTGAACAAGAAATGAACAAGATGAAATTTTCAATTGATATTTTCACATAATTTTGACACTTAAGTCCTTGAATAATAATTTTTACTTTAGATCATATTCTCGATATTTTTTTCTTATATTGGAAAACATTCCATTTCCTGACTGTATAATAATATTAAGGAGATAAATAAGGCTTGGGCGACGTTGGGGTTCCAAATATATCACGAAATTCCTTACCATCCCGTGTCCCTGATGCTGAATTTAAAGTTTGGAGCTGTCTGTGTAAAATTGTTTCAATAAAAGTAATTTGATATAACTTTTGCCGAACAGAAAATATTATATAGTTAATAAATGATTTATCATATTGCCAGCTAAACGTTAGACCAAGAGAGTAAAAGATGTCCAAGTCGGGGATCGAACCCGGAACCCTTGAAATAGCACACCAAGTGCTCTGCCATCTAAGCTACGAGGACGATACCCAACTTGATTTCTCTCACCCACATATGTTGGCAAAGCTGCAACTACAGAACTAGACTGAAATGTCTCCATCAGCAAACAAACCTGTGTCTTAACATGAGACAAAAATTAACCCAGCATCGGTGAACACATATATGATTATAATTAATTTTTCAATTAATTTACAAAACGTTTTAATTAAATTAATTAAATAAATAATTATAAAAAAGTTAAAAATAAAAAATAATAATTATAACTGTACATGTGTTCATCTATACTGGATTCATTTGTATCTCATGTTACGCTACAGGTATGTGTGTTCCTGTAAGATAAAATAACATGGATAAAATAACATGGAGAGAGAAATGACAGCTTCTTTTTGACCCCAACATAAAGTCACGTGACACCGGGACGATTTTATCCCGAAGACGTTTGACTGCAGTTTCCGTCCTTTGGATTTACATGGGATTGCTTGCAAAACAATGTGACCGTTTTATTTTTTAATTAATAATGTTGATATATTGCAGGTGTAAATTAAAATATGTCAAAGGAGGAGGTATAACCTTCCATAGGAAAGTCTTACATTTACTTTTTAAATTTATTTTATTTACAATAATAATAAAAATTGTGATTTGAAACAGTGTTATTAATTGATAATGATTGGTTTTTGCCTCCTAAATGAAGCATATCAGTTTTTTAAATAATTTTTTCTTACGCTGATACATGTCCTTTTATGTTGTATAAAGTACGTAAGTTTTAAATCAAAATAACTTTATTATTTATTTAAATAAATGAGAAGCTCTTGTTTTATATCTTCGCGACATTTTTGCGCCAATTTGTAATTTTCCTCTCTTATGTACTGTATTTATTTGTATTTATGACTGCTGTAAATCTTTCTCAAATTATTTGTAATGATCACATATAAGGGGCTGTGCATATATAACGTTATTATTTTAGGGGGGAGGAGGGTTTGGCTCTGGCACATGATATCGTAAGATATATCTAGGTGGAGGGGGGTTTGCCTTTTGATATCGATATCATTTTGGCTCAATCAAAATTGTCTCATTTATTTGTAACATGGTCTTTTTTCAAAATAGTATATTATCTTTTTATAGTCTGTTGTCTGTTTTTATTAAAGTACAAAGTTATTATTAAAATCCTTAAATTATTATAAAATTACCGAATTCTAAAATATGGTATACCCCAGTATTTGACATACTTATTAATCTTCACATGTGAAAATCTATATAATCACGGTTCGAGAAACCATATGTGAAGTGTATTTGGAAATGAAGCTTGTGTTTACTATTAAATAAAAAAGAAAGAATGTTGTCCACTTGTTTTGTTGATTTTTGATAAGAATTTCTTTCTGACCCTTCTCCCCCCCCCCCTTCCTCCGTTCAGGGGGGGGGGCAAATTCAATAAGACTTTATTACTGTTGAATGCATTATGTAACAAAAAGCTATTACAAAATACTTTTTAAAAAAAACTTTTTATTTTATTTTATTTGAATAAAGCGATATTTTATTAACTTTTCTTCATTTGCATCAATAAAGTATTAAAAAAATAAATTTAATTAGTATTGTATATTACTCCAAACAAAAGAACAAAATTATATATATATATAACCACTTTGATAATGATATCATTACCGACGGGGGGGGGGGAGGAGGATGATAACGTATGATATCGAAAGGGTGGGGAGGGTTCCTAAATTACCATAAAGTTCATAACGTTATATTTGCACAGCCCCTAAGTAATTTTTAAAGATGCATTTAAAAAAAATAGCATTTCAAAAGTTTATTATTATTATTATTAACGTTTTCTATAATTATCATTACAAAAAAATATATATATATTTATTCGAATTTGGAAAAAATTAAGGAAACAATCTTAATTCTGTCGTCAAATTATCGTAATTTTTAGATAAAAACAACGCTTTTTTTTCATTTTTTCATAAAGAAAAAAAAACTGGAAATTAAGGCTTGAGTTAATAATTATAAAAAAATATCTGCAAAAATATGAACGTAAATTTAAAATTTTCATTCATATTAAGATGATGTAAAGATAAGATTGTCTTAAATCATCGTTTTGAAATACAGAGATTTTAAATAGTGAAGACAAACAGTATTTTGCATATTTTTTATAGAATTTATATTTCTTTTTTTAAATCTGTGATATAGTATCAAATATGAACATATAAAATTCTTTTGATTAAAAATTAATTAGTGAAAATGTTTGAGGAAGATGTTTCATTGCGCATAACACACAAACGTAAGATGAAGGATGATAACGTATGTTATCGAAAGTGGGGGAAAAAAGGACTCCAAAATTGATAACGTTATATTTGCATAGCCGCTAAGTAATTTTTTCCCCTAAGTAATACTCCTTGTATTATTCTCAAATATTTCAAAATGTTATTTCTTACATTATAGAAAATGCGAAACAATAATTGCAATAAATGTAAGACAATTTATATTCATGAAATAATACATTAAAAATGCGTTTTTAGTGTATGCTTGCATATTGAAATATTCAATAAAGTACTTTTTTCTGTATTTTCTTTCTTTCTTTCTTTCTTTTTTTTCCTTGGATGATTTTAAACTTATACTCGTATATGATCTTCTTATGTTTATAAATTATACATATATAAAAAAGAAAATTAACATTTAATTTTAATTTAATTTATTTTTGTGTGTGGCATTTATCGAATATTCTCTATCGAATAGAGATGATGGGGGGGGGGGTATTTTTTATGTCTCTCTTAGTTTTAACATAACTCAATATATGTTTGCCACAAAGCAAATTGGAATTTGATAAAAATCCGAATACTCTGAAGTATTTAATTACATTTTATAAAGCATTTTCAAATTAAACTCAGAATGAAAACTTATATTCAAGTAAACATACAGATTACAATATATACATATTAATGTATTTCCCTAATTTAATGTCTTTAATTCCTTATCTTATAATTATATTTATTTTTGGATATTTTTTTTTATAAAAGATACCACTTCATCTTTTTTTTTTCGTTTTTTCGTTTGTAAAAGATAAATATAGTTTTGTTTTACAATGTTTATATGCATTTATATTAATCATTTAGCATCGATAATTTTACTGTGAATTAATTTCCCTGCGCCAAAGAGCGTAAAATCGCCGGTCTTGCACACTTAAATACCGAGCACATGTAATACATCTCGACCCCACTTTTCAAGGCTACGGTGAACGGAGATGAGATTTCCATGTCGATGGTATGTTCATGGAGATGTTTTCTTTAGTGCTGCAATTGCAGCCTTAGCAACAGATGTGAGTGAGAGATGGCAAGCTGGGCATCGTCCTCGTAACTTAAATCGTAGAGCATTTAGAGCGCTGTTCCGGGTTTGACATTTTTCACTCTGTAGGTTCAACGCTTACCTAGCAGTGTAATGAATCACTTATTATGTATTCAATAAATTCAAGCGTTATCTCACCGCTGAAAATTAACACGTTGAATGCCACGGTGATTGACACTGAACTTTCCATTTAGGCCGCATTAGTCACCGCTGACTGACAGTGTAAAACATGATTTAAAATTAATAAAATTATATTGTTTTAAATAATTATTGAAAAAGTATAATCCTATAATAAATAAAAATTAAGTAAATTTTAAATAAATGTTCATTAATTAGGGGGAACTGGGGTACATTGATACAGTTTTTTTCTAAGATTTTTTTTGGTGTCAAGAAAGGAGAAAATTCAAGTTTTTTTTCCATGAGGTGACAGCAAAACTTGTGTAGTATGTTATAAAAATGTACAATCATTGTTTTATATAGTATTTTTGCATGTAATTTTAAAAAAATCAAAAATAGTCATTTGTATCAATGTGCCCCATCCCCGGGGCAGATTGATACGTTTAAGAAAAATGACGACAAAATAATACCAATGCATATTTTTCATAAAAAATGAGTTAGAAAACCATTTTATATTTATTTATAAAAATTCAAATCACCCACAATTTATTTTTAAGCAATATTAAAGCAATCAAAATTAAATATATTATGACCTGATGTTCTGGCTGTTTCTTGTCTGATTGTTGGCTGTGGTAACTTTGTCATATCTAGCACTTCAACCCCACCATTATCTTCTTTCTTATGAAAGATGAAAAAATTACCAGTTTTTCTGTTTATAAATAGGTTCATAAACAGAAAATAAAGGATAATTATATTAAAAATTCTGTTTATAATATAAGTATCATTTTCTGTTCTGCAGTTTGTTTCTCTTACTTAACATGTCTCATGTCGAAAATACTTTTTTCTCTGGAGAATCGATATAAATTCGAGATTTGCCAGAATGCCGTCCTTTTCTTTTATTAGTTCTACTAGCACTAGATGCTGGGTAAGTTCCTACGTCTTCTGTTTTCAGAAATACTATAAAATGTTCTAATATAAAGAAATTAGAGCTATTTCACTTCAATAAAAATTAATATTAGAAATTTTTCGTGAAAAAAAGGTTGGATTAAAGAGTGTATGGTAAAAAAAAAATAATAAAAGATAATGAAAATATGAACTATTAAAGGATTTAGGCTGTATCAATGTGCCCCGTCATAAACTGTATCAATGTGCCCCATACAGCGATTTTGAATAAAATGAGTCTCAAATCCAACACTTCACAATATATCTAACAATAAATAATGAGGAACTCATAAAGAGTAGCTGTACTTACCAGGGAGAGTATTCATTTTGGTTGAAAATACGGGAACAGTTGTATAATAGCATTTCAATTGTACAACTCAAATTTACTTTTGAACAACAAAAACAATAAATCACCCGTCCCATTTCATCAAACTGCTGAATCATTCCAAGATTTTCTGTATGTAGTTGAATACACTAGCATCACCTTTTGGAGCTGTTGTGAAACTTCCTGTAATGACCCTGTGAGCGGTAGAGGGGGTGTATCAATGTGCCCCATGTATCAATGTACCCCAGTTCCCCCTACTTAAAACAGTCTATATTTTTTAGTTTTATATCATATTTTAGATTGTGAATCAACGGTGACTGACGAGGCACTCAATGTGTTAATTGAAAAAATTAATTATTATTGTATATGGGACTGTTGTTTTATAAAAATATATTATCAAAAAATAACATGCACACATTTTTACTATTGTTGTTATTTTTTAAAAACTATCCCTGGATATCAGATTCCTTACCGCCTCTCTTGCTAAAATTATGCAGAAAATCCCTCCAAATGCAGTCACAGAACTTTTTCCATTTTTTTCTCATGCAGATGTAGGCTAGAGAAAGAATGGCTGAAATTGTTTGACAGGAAATTTACTGCAGAATTTATATTATTATTTAAATATTGATTTCCAGTATTGTGGCTTTATTGGTAGTCTTACCGTCTCCAAGGTTTATTCCTGTACTTTTTGGGATAATTTTAGGTAGCTTTCATTACAAAAAGTAAAAAGCTACCTATTGCAGCCGTCCGGAGGAAAGCACTTCCAGAAAATTTTGGTATATTTTCACCGATCATGACCCAAAAACCACCCTCCGTTCAAATGTTGACATATATATAATATATATATATACACTGCTCAAAACAATTAAAGGATATTGCATTTTTAGGTGGATTTTGTATCTGGGAAACTTTTTAGCTGATTGATACATGGTCGACAGACATAGTAGGTTATATGAGAATAAATTAGTTAAATTTTGCTAGTTAACCGGTCCCAATGTTTTCGATTATGGGCTTAAAATTTAAGTTAAAGTCTAAACTTTAGAATAATTTCAACCACATGCACAAAATAACGGTAAAAAGTAGTTGTTCGTCACTCTAAAGTCTAAAGCGCCCTCTATCGACAATTTTTAAACGTAACTTTTTAAAAAAATTTCTAAAAAAGTCATGATTTAAAGAATAATTTTAGTCAAAACCGCAAACGAATCGACCCTTTTTTCCGTTTTTTATCATCGTTTGAAATTTTGGACCTTAAGTTTTAATGGACCGTAACTCCTACAGAAGACGTTTGCGCCCCATGGTTTCCCATTTAATAATGTTTGTCTTCGTGTCTACTTTCATCCCTCAAAGTTTGTCGGTCTGGTAGCGAAACACCCTGTATATATATATATATACAGGGTGTCCCAAAAGGTCGTTTGCAAACTTAACATGCTGGTCTGTCATATCATGATGAACAATATTAAATAGCAAACTAAGGTTCCCAAACATCTTCCAAAGGAGATATCCGCCATTAAAGTTTAGGGTCCAAAAAATCAAATGATTATAAAAAACAGAAAAATTGGTCAATTCGTTTGCGGTTTTGACTAAAACTATTCTTTATGTCAGTATATTGTTGAAAATAAATTATAATGATAAATTTCAAAAAATGTCGATAGAGGGCGCTTTAGACTTTGGAGTAACGATGAACTAGTTTTTACCATTATTTTTTGCATCTCATTAAATTTTTTTAGAAGCTTAGACATAAACATAAATTTTGCGATAAAATTCTGAATCGTTGGGAGTGGTTAAGTAGCGTAAACTGAACTGTGATCAATGGGGGTGGGGAGGTTCAAATTTCAAATGATTATAAAAAACGGAAAAATTGGTCGGTTTTCGCTAAAACTGTTCTTTATATCAATATTTTCTTGAAAATAAATTTTACAGCTATCTTTCAAAAAATTCCGTCAGAGGGCGCCTTAAACTTTATAGTAACCAACAACTATTTTTAACCGTTATTTTTTGTATCTAATAAAATGCTTGTAAAGTTCAAACTTAAATTTTGTGCTCAAAATCTGCATCGTTGTGAGTAATTAAGCGACCAAAAATTGAACTGCGTTCGAGGGGTGGGGAAGGTAACATTTTAACTCCTGAACACAGTTCAGTTTGCGCTTCTTAACCCCTCCTATTGATTTAGATTTTGAGCACAAAATTTAAGTCTAAACTTTTGCAAACATTTAATCAGATTTAAAAAAAAAAAAAAAAAAAAAAAAAAAAACTGGTTAAAAATAATTGTTGGTTATTCTAAAGTTTAAGGCGCCCTCTAACGGATTTTTTAAATTTATCTTTAAAATTTATTTTCAAGGAAATATTGACATAAAGAATAATTTTAGTGGAAACCGACCAATTTTTCCGTTTTTTATAATCATTTGAAATTTGAACCTCCCCACCCCCACTGAACACAGTTCAGTTTGCGCTACTTTACCACTCCCAACGATTCAGATTTTCATCTCAAAATTTAGGTTTATGTCTAAGCTTCTAAAAAAAATTATGAGATGCAAAAAATAACGGAAAAAAATAGTTGTACGTTACTCCAAAGTCTAAAGCGTCCTCTATCGGCATTTTTTGAATTTTATCTTTATAAATTATTTTCAAGATAATACTGACATAAAGAATAATTTTAGTGAAAATCGCAAATCAATTGACCAATTTTTCCGTTTTTTTATAATCATTTGAAATTTGAACCTTCCCCCGCAATTCAGTTTGCGCTATTTAACCACTTCCGACGATTTAGATTTTGAGCTCAAAATTTAAGTTTATGTCTAAGCTTCTAAAAAAATTTAATGAGATGCAAAAAATAATGGTAAAAACTAGTTTATCGTTACTCCAAAGTCTAAAGCGCCCTCTATCGACATTTTTTGAAATTTATCTTTATAATTTATTTTTAACAAAATACTGACATAAAGAATAATTTTAGTGAAAACCGCAAACGAATCGACCAATTTTTCTGTTTTTTATAATCATTTGAATTTTTGGACCCTAAACTTTAATGGCGGATATCTCCTTTGGAAGATGTTTGGGAACCTTAGTTTCCTATTTAATATTGTTCATCATGATATGACAGACCAGCATGTTAAGTTTGTAAACGACCTTTTGGGACACCCTGTATATATATATATATATATATATATATATATATATCTGATTTTTGTCATGCGATAACTAACGTATTTATGAACCGATTTTAATGAAACTTGGCATGTACATAGTACATACAAATGTCTCAACCGAGTTCGTTGACCAGCATCATCCAACATTTTGTTTCAAAATGGCGGCGATTTTAAATTTTTTTAAAAATTTAAAATTTAAAATTCAATACGAAAAAATTAAAAGTTGAAAAATATTTTTCTTTTACGAGTTAGAACTTAAAAGAACGATTCCAGAACACATTTTATTTTGTCTATATCGTAAAAATGATTGAGTAATAGCACTTTGAATTTTTCTTATGGCTGACATTTTGAAACGATTTAATTTTTGTCACGTCATAACACGCGTATTTATGAACCGATTTGCATGAAACTTGGTATGTACATAGTACATACAAATGTCTCGACCGAGTTCGTTGCCCAGCATCATCCGCCATTTTGTTTCAAAATGGCGGCCATTTTAAATTAAAAAAAAAATTACATTTAAAATTAAATCTGAAAAAATTAAAAGTTGAAAAATACTTTTCTTTTACGTGTTAGAACTTAAAACAGCGATTCTAGGCCACTTTTTATTTTGCTTATATCTTAAAAAATGATTGAGTTATAGCACTTTGAATTTTTCTTATGGGTGACATTTTGAAACGATCTGATTTTTGTCAAGTGATAACACGCGTATTTATGAATCGATTTGGATGTAACTTGGTGTGTACATAGTATATACTGAGGCCTGAATCGAGTTCGATACTCAGTTCCATCCGCTATCTTATTTCAAAATGGCGGCCATTTAAATTTTTTTATAAATTTAAAATTTAAAATTAGGTACAAGAAAGTAAGAAATTGAAAGATTTTTCTCTTATGCATTTGAACTTGATTCAAAGATTCCAGAGCATTTTTTGTTTTTTGTCTGTATCTTAAAAAATGGCTGAGTTATCGCATTTTTAATTTCTAGTGTTGCTCATATCTTGAAATGATCTGATTTTCGTCACGTGATAACACGCATATTTATAAACTGATTTGGATATAACTCCGTGTGCACATAGTACATAGCAAAGCCTTCACCACGTTTACTGTCCAACTTCTTCCTTCCTCTTGTTTCAAAATGGAAGCCATTTAAATTTGTCAAAAATCTTTTAAATGTATAATGATGTACAAACAAAAAATTAGAAATTGAAAAAAGGTTCTTTTTAAATTATTTATCTTAATAATGAATTCAGGAGTATTTTTTGCTTTGTCTTTAACCTAAAAATCGCCTGAGTAGTTTGAATTTTTAACGTTGGTGACATTTAAAAAAAATCAATTTGCCCGCGACAGCACTCGTATATATTAATCGACTTCAATATGAATGTGCATGTGCACCTGAATTAAGATTTCGACCAAGCTCATAATCAGGTTCCACTAATTTGAGCTTAGTATTTTTGAATAATATAACTTAATTTAAAATAAATAAACAAATATATAAGTATATGAAAGCTACCTCTTCCTCCCGGCACTGCCGGAAGGACTATTTTAAAAATTTAATGCTATGTAAATAACTGTAGCTTAAAAAAAAAAAAAAAAAAAAAAAAAAAAAAAAAAAAAAAAACATTGTGCATATTACTCAATTTTAACATTTGCCTAAAAATAGGTAACAATTTTCCTTACCATTTCCATTTTTTTTAAATTACCATCCTATTTTTTTCCATACCGTCATTTCCTTCAGGTCCCTTTAAGACAATGTTATACCACAACTTAATACTAAAAATTCTACATTGTTATTGTTTTTATTTAAATATTATATGGGTACTATGCAAATTATAGGTAAATTTTTTGAAGAAAATTAAAAAATAGACAGCTAAAATGTCAAGCCTAACGTTAAGGAAAATTGAACAGGCAAGATTAACTTAAAATTTAGTTAAATAAAAATAGTTACAGTTAACCATATTTTCTTTATTTCGAATCATTAAGGCATTCGTCTATAAGTTTAAAGTGTTATTTTACTAAGTAGGATTTCACCAGACTTTCATTCTTGAAAGTTACAAATCTGTGAGCTAATATAATTTACAAGACTGCACAAAAGTATTCATATACTTTTTCGAATGTAGATTTCATTGTTCAAATTGGGTTTTTTACTGCCCTTTCCAAACTGTTTATTTGGCTACCCTATTTCTCTTAATTAAATGGAGAAATTTTGTTGTAATACTATGAATGTGATGGAATATGTTTTAAAATCTATGTTTGATGCATGATTTTTATTTCTTTTTTAATACTGTTTCTCTCTTTTACATTATTTTTTTTTGTACCGAAACAAACTTAAATAAAATACTTTCAATAATCTTTGGTTTATAACATTAAAGAAATATTTTCGGAAACTCGATATCTAGAAAATTACATTTTGACTTTACGCGAACATTCTATTTACTTTTTACATAATTCAGAAGAATTTTCAGGAGGTTTCATTTTATGAAAATGATGACGATAAAAAGATAAAATGTGTGTTATTTCTAAAGTTAACACTAAAGAGAAAAAACATCTTCGTACTTTTCTGAAATATATAAATCATAGTGGAAGTAAATGTTCTCAAATATTTTTCTTTTTTCAGAAAAATTATGTATACCTAATTTAGTCGCTTTAGATATTTATCAAATGTTTTTTTCACATATATATATTTATTTCTGTTAAATAAATAAATAAGTATTTATAGATACGTTATATCTTCTGTTATGTGGATCGTACAATGCTAAAAAAAATTACTATTCTCATTTGAATAATTGCTTTATTTTTTTTCTTTTTTAACGAAAGACATTTTTGGTTTAACAGCTTAATATTTTTGTAAAAGAATTTGATTTTGCATTTCTACCAAATGAACCACGAGGTTACCTACGCATATTTTCGTTTATCTAGTTCACACGAAATTAAATAACAAGGCGGAAATTGTACTTGAAACGTAGCATTGTGGCGCGACACTAAGACTAGTTTTATAAGTATTCAGATCTTGGTGCATTCTTTTGCGCTCTTACGCAAAAAATGGATCAAAAATGCATACGGAAATAATATGACTCCAACTTTAATCACATGTAATCACCTTGCATGGCGGCCTAGAATCTTTATCTGTCAGTGGAAATCAATTACGTATGCATTACACATGAATTAATTACGTCTGATTGGATTTAATAGAACGAAGAAAACTTTTATTCATATCTTTTTGTTTTTATAAAAACAGTCTCAAATTTTTTCAAGTTTTTTGCTTATAATTTGCCGAGCTCTTAATATAAAACAATGTTTTTTTTCTGAAAATATCACCAAAAATATTGCACATAATACCCTTTAATCTGAATTACAAAATAATAAAAATTGTATGAAAAATAAGCAGTTTTATTAAATATTTTTTCATTGTGCATGCGTCAAAGTTAACAAAATTTTATTTGCATATTGTGTTAGCTAAATGTATGGAGAAACTTTTCTAAAAAACTCAAAACCATAACTAGAAAATTCTGAAAGTGTTCGACGAATGAATAAGTTCAAAATCCATTATTCCAAATAATGAAGCAAAAAAGATGAAAGGTTGTATTCATTTTTCCATTGATTAGTGCCACTATATACACTATATTGCCATTGATTATGGGACACTTGCGATTTTAGACATTTTACTAAATATCTAGAAAAATACATGAGGAATCATCTCGAAACTCTTAGTGTATAAATATAACAGTATACGTCATACATCTCCGTGAAGATTTTTTATCGAAACGCCATAGGGGACCGTCAACAAATTAAAAAAGAATGAATATCTTTTGAATAACCCTGTCAAAACTAATGTAGCAAAAGCGCTCAAACTCTAGATTATGATTGAATGCCTTATTGTAATACACTGTGATCATTTTTATCCAAATAGCATGCACACTCGCAGAGTAATTAAGGTTTTTATAAAAATGGTGCAAATTTTTCCAAGTTTTTCCATTATAATTTTCAGAGTTCTTAATATAAAATAATATTTTTTTCAGAAAATATGACAAACAACATTGCACACCGTACCCTGTAATCAGAATTAAAAAATAATAAAAATTGTATGAAAAATGAGTAGGTTTACTATATAATTTTTTACTGCGCATGCGTCAAAGATATCAAAATTTCATTTGCATATTATGTTACCTAAATGTATAGAGCAACTTTTGTAAAAGTCTCAAAATCATAGCTTGAAAATTCTGAAAGTAATCGTCTATAGAAAAAGGACAAAATCCGTTGTTTCCAAAATGAAGCAAAAAAATGAGGGATTTTATCCAAATGCAGTAGTACATCCCATATTGTGTATTCTATATTGACACTAATCAATGATTATATGGATACAACCCCTCTTGTTTTTGCTTCATTTTGAGAATAACGGATTTTTGACTTATTCAATTGACGATTATTGTCAGAATTTTCAAGTTATGATTTTGTGACTTTCACAAAAGTTGCTCTATACATTTAGCTAACATAATATGCAAATGAAATTTTGATATCGTTGACGCATGCGCAGTAAAAAATTATTTAGTAAACCAACTCATTTTTTAAACAATTTTCATTATTTTTTAATTCTGATTACAGGGTACTGTGTGCAATGTTGTTTGTCATATTTTCTGAAAAAAATAATATTTTATATTAAGAACTCTGAAAATTATAAGGAAAAAACTTGAAAAAATTTGGGATCATTTTTATAAAAACCTTAATTGCTCTGCAAGTATGCATGTTATTTGCATAAAAATGAACAAGGCTTATTACAATAAGGCATTCAAACACAATCTAGAGTTTGAGCGCTTTTGCTACATTAGTTTTGACAGGGTTATTCAAAAGATATTCATTCTTTTTTAATTTGTTGACGGTCCCCTTTGGAGTTTCGGGAAAAAAATCTTCACGGAGATGTATGACTTATACTATTATATTTATACACTAAGAGTTTCGAGATGATTCCTTGTGTATTTTTCTAGATATTTAGTAAAATGTCTAAAATCGCAAGTGTCCCATAATCAATGGCAATATAGTGTAATACACAATATGGCACGTACTACTATATTTTGATACAACACCTTATTTTTTTTGCTTCATTTTGGGAACAAAGGATTTTATGCTTTTGAGTTTTTTACAAAAGTTTCGCCATACATTTAGCCAGCACAATATGCAAATAAAATTTTGATAACTTTGACGAATGCACAATGAAAAAATATTTAGTAAAACTGCTTATTTTTCATACAATTTTTATTATTTTGTAATTCTGATTAAAGGGTATTGTGTACAATATTTTAGGTTGATATTTTCGAAAAAAAAAAAAAACATTGTTTTTCTAGAAGTTCTTCATTGTTCTAAGTATTTTTCTAGATACTTAACAAAACGTCAAAAATTGCAAGTGGACGGTCATCTTTGGCCATATAGTGTATACTTTTTCGAATGTAGATGTTCATTGTTGAAATTGGGTTTTTCAGTGTCCTTTGCAAATTGTTTATTTGGCTATCCTATATCATTAATTAAATGGAGAACTTTTGTTATAGTACTATGAATGTGATGGAATATGTTTCAAAATCTATGTTTGATGCATGATTTTTATTTCTTTTTCAATACTTTTTCTCTTTTACATTACTTTTTTCTTTCGAAACAAACTTATATAAAATACTTTCGATAATCTTTTTTTTTATAGCATTAAAGAAATATTTCCGGAAACTCGATCTCTAGAAAATTACATTTTGACTTTACGCGAACATGCTATTTACTTTTTACATAATGCGGAAGAATTTTCAGGAGGTTTCATTTTATGAAAATGATGACGATAAAAAAATAAAATGTATGTTATTTTTAAAGTTAACACTGAAGAGAAAAAACATCTTCATACTTTTCTGAAATATATAAATCATAGTGGAAATAAATGTTCTCAAATATTTTTCTTTTTTCAGAAAAATTATGTGTACCTCATTTAGTCGCATTAGATATTTATCAAATGGTTTTTTTTACATATATATATTTATTTCTGTGAAATAAATAAATAAGTATTTATAGGTACTTTACATTTTCTGTTATTTGGATCGTAAAGTACTAAAAAAAAGTAGTATTCTCATATGAATAATTGCTATAAGTTTTATCTTTTTTAACGAAAGACATATTTGGTTTAACAGCTTAATATTTTTGTAAAAGAATTTGATTTTGCATTTCTACCAAATTAACCGCGAGGTTACTTACGCACATTTTCGTTTATCTAGTTTAAGCGAAATAAAATAACAAGGCGGAAATTTTACGTCAAACCTAGCATTGTGGTGCGCTGATATTAAAACTAGTTTTACAAATATTCAGATCTCGGTGCACTCTTTTGCGCTCTTACGCAAAAAATGCATCAAAAATGCATATGGAAATAATATGACTCCAAATTTAATTTCATGTAATCGCCTTGCATGGCGACCTAGAATCTTTATCTGTCAGTGGATATCAATTAAGTATGCATTATGCATGAACTAATTAAGTATGATAGGATTTAATAGAATGAAGAAAACTTTTATTAATACGTTTTTATTCGATTTTCAACAAATTTGAAATGAATCGAATCTGTAATGATTATGCATATTTAATTTCAAACCACCCTGTTTGGTTGTTTTTGCGCTGTTACATGCGGATTAACACATAGACAAACAGACGAACCAGACTACAACTACATTCCTATATGTGTAGTCTACACATCCTATGTACGTATAGGATGTATAGTACTATGCATAGGATGAATATGTGCTATGCACCTAATAAAAATTTTAAGACTGATGAAATATTTTTATCTGAAATAAATCCACAGAAATACATGTTATAGTACTTACGGAATACTATAATATTACTATGATATTTATAAACTTTAGTGAAAAAGTTACAACACTTACTAAAAAAGCGTTGAAGTCTCTCCTTCCTTTCTACCCCCCCCCCTCCCCTTTATGTAGAAACAAATCTCCGATTTTCTTGTAAAAGGGTGCATACATTTCTCACGCAATCAATACTTTTATACAGCGTGTCAGAGATAATCAAAGGAAGGAATCAAAATACGATTTTTTTATGTTATAATCCCGGCCAACATTTATGTCATTTCTCTAATTTAAATTAATAAACTCACTTTATGAAAATTAATATATTTTTTAAATTAATAAACTCACTTTATGAAAATTAATATTTTTTAAAATTAATAAACACACTTTATGAAAATTAATATTTTAACATTATTTTAAATAAAGTAAGTAAAAGACAGGCTCGTTTTTTATGCAATAACCCTTTCTCTTTCCTTACGACTAATGATTTTATAACAGGATTACAGATGTCCCTGTAATCATATCTTTAATGATATTTATTTTATATTTCGTGAAAGTGGAAAAATTTAGTTTTTCTTCCTGGTCATCAAAAATTAATTACAATAATATTTACATACAACTTGCAGAAAACTTTCGTAAAATTATACCGATATGTTTAGTACCTAAGAAACAACTTTCAAGCAAAAAGAAAGTTTAAGGACAAGTTCCTTGCTCAGTTGCGATAATTAATAAACTTAATTTTTAGAAGGGTTTTCAGGTGTAAAATATGTTTATATGAACATTATTAATTTGAAACCTTACTGATTTAGGTCATATTAACACAAATTTGCGGTATTTATTAGTAAGTTGGCAATTACGCTTTAGTTTTATAAAATAAGTGCTTTGCATATACAGCTCATATTCAAAATATTAGAATAATTGAGAAAAAGTAATAAGAAAAAATTATTTGTCATTTATTTATTTTTTATACTAAGTAAATGCAATTAAATTTCTTATAAATTAAATCTGGAATGTTTAGATAAGATTTTAACATTTATAAAATATAAAAGACAGCACAATAAATTAGGTATACAGCTTCCTTAAACACACCAGAATATTAGAATAAAATTTAGATTGGTTCAAAATATTAGAATATTTTATTTTACGCAACAATATTACCTTATGAATATGAAGTAAATGGTAGTTAATATTTTGTAGCATCCCCTTTAGCTTCCATAACAGCGTACAATCGATCTTGCATACTATATACAAGGTGTTTACAAACATTTCTATCAATATGAGCCCAAATAGATTTTATACGTGCCACTAACTCAGTTTTACTTGAAGGAGGATTTTCTTGAAGTTTTTTCTTCATTATACACCATAAGTTTTCGATGGGATTAAGATCTGGTGAATTTGGTGGCCAAGGAAGTACCTTAATGTTGCGTTGGCGGAACCAATTCTTAGTTGACACCGAGGTATGCGGGGACGCTAAATCTTGTTGAAAGATGAAATCATCTTCAAATAAATCTTCTGATGATGGAATCATGTAATATTCTAAAATTTCTTGATATATCAGAGAGTTAACCTTTTCGTAGACGATGCATAACTTTCCAGGTCCTTCTGCACTCATACAACCCCAAACCATGACACTAGCAGCAAATTTTACGGAACGTTTAAGGCATTCTTTATCAAATGCTTATTGCTTCATTCTCCAAACTCGAATACCTTGATTACCATATGAAACACAAAACATACTTTCATCACTAAATAATATATTTTTCCAATCTTCATTGCTCCATAAACGTCTTGATTTACACCAATTCAATCTTATACGCTTTTGTCTTGCATTCATGAGAGGTTTTGTTTTCGGTACACGAGATTCAAATTTAAATTTATGGAGACGTCTTAATGTTGTCGATGTAGAAACTTCAACTCCTTCTTCTTTCCATTTTCGGTGCAAGAATCTCACACTTTTAAAACGGTTTTTCTTGACTATACGCTTCAGTTTCCTGTCATCTCTAGCAGATGTTTTTGGTTTTCGGCCACCATTTCGGCGATTATTTTGAAATTTTCCAATTTTTGAATATTGTGTTAGTATTTTACTAACGCTCGATTGCGAACAATGTAAATAATTCGCTATAAAACATTGATTTTTACCGTGCCGATACAAATCAACCAAACGAAGTTTAGTAGATTCAGAAATATCACTCACACGGCCCATTTTAAGACGAAAAAGAAACAAACTGCAAAAAAGAATACTGATTTTAAATAAAATAGTCTGAATTTAATCAATGATGCCACCAGTTAAGAATTGGTAATAATTAAAGGAGAATTAATGTGAAATATTCTAATATTTTGAACCACTTGAATAAATATTCTAATATTTTGACTTTTCAAAATAATTTTTTTTGCAATTAATCTTTTCAAAAATGATATTAAATTTAAGATAACAAGTAAGTTTAATCAACAATAAGTTCTTAATAAAAATATCGTTTGCATATTTTCATTAAAAGACATTAAATTACCAAACGATATTTTCAATTTCTAAAAAAAAGGTAATTATTCTAATATTTTGAATATGAGCTGTATGATAACAACTACAAGAATTTTTCCCGTTTAAAATATATTTGCTTATATTTTTGACGGGTGTAAAATTAGGTTTAGTTATTGAAGTGTAGATTTTCTTAGGTTCGAAACTTCTCTATTCAATTTATTCTGTGCATTCATCAAGTACGATTGTCGATCAAGTGTTTCGAAATGTTTGGAACAAAAATTGGAACAAGAATTAATTTAACATTTTTAATGTTCTTTCACCGGCGTTTAAAAGCAAGAAACCTCGAATAGCAACGGAAGAATATAATATCTCAAGAAAGGCAATTAATAGTAGATGAGCAGAGTAGTCCAAAACGTTCCTCAGCTATTGTTCAAAAACATAAATTCCTATGACATTATTTTAATAATAAAATATTTTCTAAGATAAAGTCGCTATGCTAAACTGATGATTTTCTGCACAGAACATACAATCCCCACTAAAAATAATCCCAAGATTATCTGAAGTAATCGCCACTTTCTTCAAAAAATTTACAGAAATTTGAAGAAAGTTTTTAGATTTAGCTTTATCTTTAAAAAATCTGCAGAAATTTTAAAGATATTCTTATAAATATCTGCATAATGGGCCAAATATCGATGGTTTTCCCACAGATTTTTGGGCCAAATACCTATAGATTTTCTACAGATTTTTTTAGTGGGGATAACATATGATTAATATGAGGGATTTATTGAAGGCATAATAAAAAATTTATAAAATATGTCAAAAAGAAGGAGTGTACCAAATACTTTGAGGCAAAATGTTTCAGATTAAAAGTATAAAAAAATATCTACTCTCTTCAACAGGAAACACAGGCAAACTTCCTAACGTTCATCAATTAACTGAGGAGCAGCTTATAATCTACAAGATATCTTATTAATTGTTCTATAGCCATATCGTTTTAGCCAAGTAAATGAATTATGATGCCAATTTTTCTTTAAAATACGTTAAAACAACACTTAATATATTAAAATCAGAAGCAAAATCAAGACACATATGCAGGAAAATCATAAATCGTATACCATTCCTCATGGCACCGATCTTAATACTATTTACCCTTACTTTTGGAAATTTCCAAAAAGTAAATCGCACAGAAGCTCTTACGTTGTCACTATAGTTTCCATATGGATGTATCTATCCCGAATTTTACTATCGTCGGAAGTATTATCAAATATATTAATAACGAAAAAAGCTATGCGCTTATAAAATAAATAGTTACAATCATTAAAATTTTTACACGGTGCGTACACTCTTATAAGTTCCAAGAAACATATTGCCACCATGTCGCAAAATTTGTAATTAATTCATTTTATCGCAAAATTTCAAGCATAATTCTGCAATTAAATAAAGAGAAAAATGTGGTAGAACTGTACGTTATAACTTATATAAATGATTTACGTAGAACATCCAATTCAATAAAAATAATGAATAATAAAGCATCCATTCTTCGTTTTTTAGCTCACAGGTAATCAAGGCCTTAGGGCTAATGTGCTCGCCGGTTCTGTATGTATGCATGTACATAATGCGATAACTCTTGATAGAAATATACGATTATCTTCAAATTTTTGTACGTCCATTCTGATAAGGCGCTTCCTGGATAGTTTTGGTGTGCGTTGTTTAAGTATAAAGGAAGTAACGGGGAGTTAATCCCGCTTTAATTTATATAAATGGGTTTTTCGTGCAGGATTATTTCATTTACTTCAAATTTTATGCGCAGGTTTTTTCTGATAAGGAACTACCATAATTAGATTTGGAAGCTTATTGTTTAAATATAAAAGAGGGAATGGGGCTTGTTCCCCCCTTAATTTAGATAAATTGTTTTTTCATACAGAATTATTCGATTTGCTTCAATTTGGTTTACAATTTATTATGTTAAGGAGTTTCCTTGTTATAATAAAATAAGGAAACCTCTTTAATAAGATTTGGAGTTTTATTGGTTAAATATAAAAGGAGTAATGGGGGGTAGCTCCCCATCGTAATATGGATAAATGGGCATTTTCATGCTGAATTATTCAATTTGCTTCAAAATTGACATACCGGTTCATTCTGATATGGCGCATCCTTGATTAGATTTGGAGTTTCATTGGTTAAATATAAAACGGGTCAAAGGGCGAAAATCTCCTCTTATTTTAGTTAATTTTTTTTTTCATGCAGAATTATCCAATTTGTTTCATTTTTTTCTGAATTCATTCTTTTAAGGAGCTTGACTGGTTCAGTATAAAGAAGGAAATGAACGGGGGAGCTAATGCCCCTCTCCCATTACTTTTGCGATATAGTTTGATCATACAGAATTATTTGATTTGCTTCAATTTGGTATAAAGTTTTAGTCTAATAAGTCACTTTCTTGATTAGATTTCGAGGTTCATTTACTAAGTAAACAGTGAGGTAACGGGGGCTAGTAACCAATATTTTACTTTTGGAGAGCCATTATTGTTTGAAATAAAAGTATAACATACAATTAATTTGAACAGCTTGTGAGCTCAATACCATCAGTTTAACTGGGCACTTTTTTAGGTAGATTTCGTATGAAGTACTACTTATTGCATTCTCTCCCATGTTGGAATTTCTGAAAATTTTTTGCAGATTTACACCGATCATGACCCCTAGACCCTAAAACTACCACCAGTAAAAAAGTTTATATCTATCTACCTATTTATATCACTTTCTTCTAGACACGATAACTTCCATAATTATGCTCAGATCTCCGTCAAAATTTCACATAAAATCAAGCAGCATAAAATCTCGGTCAAGTTCATTAATGCGCAAAATCGGACCAAGGGGGCAAAAATAGGGAGGGTTTTTGTGAAAACAGAAAAAAGAATTCATAACGTCTTAACGAAAACAGACATTGAATCAGTTTAAAGTTTATGTTACTTCTAAGAAATGGGTAAAAAGTTTAAGCATGACAGATATTTGATCAAACTTACAATGAACTCAAGGGCGAAAAAATGGATTTTAGGAAGAAAAAAAATCACAGCGTCGTCAATTCTAAAGATATCAGATCCAAATATTTTTTTATAAATGTCCTTAATATTATCTACAATTTTTGTATTGACAAGTTTTTGATTGGACTAATTCTTAATTCTTAAAAAGGGGGGGGTGGTGTGGAAAAAGAAAAAATATATACTATAACTTCGTCAATTTTTAAGATATCAAATCCGATTAAATTTATTTTACATCTTCTCAATAATATCTATAACTTTTACTCCGACAAGTTTTTTATAGGACCAATGTTTATAGCTAAAATAAATTTAAAAAAAATAGGAGTTGAAAAAAAATCTCAAAACAAAACTGCTTATATAATGACTCCTTTTTAAATTAATTTTTTGTTTTAAACGCGTCCAAATGACAAGTTCTATTATTTGGGAATTATATTATGTTACGTATTAGCCAAGTTTTTGATAAAAATAGAATATATTTCAAAAAAAGTTTTCAAAATAGCCTTTTTGAGCAGAATTTCATGAAGCGATCGTGATTGAAAAATTAAGAAGTATTCAAATAACAAACTGCTCACTTTCTTATTCATTTTAAAATCCATTTTTGCTCTCAAACGCATCCAATTGATAGGTTGTCTTATTTAGAAACTGTATAATGTGCCGTATTGGTCAGTTTTTTGATAAAGGCAGAATGTATTTAAAATATATACTGTCAAAATGGGCATTTTGAGCTGGATTTCACTTAAGATGATTTTGATAAAACCAGCTCTTACGGAAAAATGAAATTAAAAATTCTTCAAAAATAGCCGAATAAAATTGTTAAACTGGGTTTATCTCTAATCATATTTTATTTTTCGTTGTAGAAATGAGCACTTATCTTTGAAATCTACCTCCACCTATAGTTCAAGCCGACAGAGATTTTTTAAAATTTAACTCAAACGCCCTATACTTTATCACAAGACTGAAAGATATTAGTTCTATATACTAAATAGATGTGCGTGTGGGGTGGGAATTTTTAACTTACTTTTTTTACAAATGTAGCACCATTTTCTTCAATGAATTTTGTCTATTTTGAACTAACAGGACCAATTTAACAAATATTAAAAATAACACTCCCGTATGTAATATTTGTTTTTAGGTGTCAAATTAACATTGAAATAAGGAGTCTAAATGCACATAAAACGGGTTCGTATATCAAAGTGACAACGTATCAGATGTTCCAGCATAAATTCCCATTAGGAAATTGCCCCGTATCCTAATAGACACTGCGTTTCTCAACAGCGCTATTCTGAAAGATAAAACAGCTTCATTTTTTCTCTTAGATTTTATTTATTTATTTATTGTTTATTTGAAATCTTTCAAGAGCAAATCATTTCCGTTCCTAAAATCTTGAAATGAATTAGAGACACGGGAATTTACAAATAAATTTATTTATTTAAAAAAAAAATTACGAAAATTCTGGTGCCAATATGGCATTTCGTAACTGAAATTAAGTGTTTTTGTAAACATACCATTGTCTTTGATAGGGTTAAAGGAATCGAGAGTTATTTACAAGTTAATCACACAATAACCATTAGTAACTTTCCTTCCTATTGCGCTTTAGAACTAATGCATTAAGTAAAAGTATTTTTTTATGTAATATTCTTATAAATTTTAATTTTCATGATAATAAGCTTTTATACAAAATGCTAGATGACACTAATTCTCCAATGTAATTTCGAAAGCGAAAAGTTTTGAAAGTTATTTAAAACATATTTTCCTCACAAAATGACTGTCTTCTATTCCTCTATGGTATGTTTATACTGACGTAACATTGACAGGCATTTTCCCAGTTGATTTTTCTAAAGCCATTTTCTAAAATTTCACAAAGCCTTGACGTTGTCTAATTTAATTACATTTTATCAGTCCAAGTTATGTTCGTAATTCATTTAGTAGCGGGATTGAAGTATTTCAAAACGTAAATCAACAGCTATATTAAACATAAAATGTAAGACAGCGCTTCACTTTTATGACTGCGAGAATGTACTTTTTTCTGTCAACATATTTTATTATTCTTTCTCGCTTTTATAGTATTTTTTTCTTTTTCAACAAACTTAAATAAAATACTTTCAATAATCTCTTCTTTATAGCATAAACGAAATGTTGTCTAGAACTACATATCTAAATTATTACATTTTGACTTTACGCAAATATTTTTTTTTTTATCTTTTGAAAAAAAAAATACCTCGGTATTTTTTAACGAAATCAGTGACGGCGGAAAAAGAAAATCCACGTTATTTAAAAAGCTAATATTGAAAGTAAAAACATTTCTATGCGGGGGAAGAAACGTAACTTAAACTGTAAGCAAATATTCACAGTCATTTTTCTTTTTTGTTGCCAACACTGATAATTTTTAAAAAATTAAAATTACATATAATAAAAAGTGAAAAATTGAGATTTTCACATGTGCCCCAGTATATCATTTATAAAATTGAATGAGTAGAAGTAAGTTTATGAAAATAAATTATGCAAAATTTTTACCCTAAAATGTGAATAGTTTTTCAGCTGTTTTGTCTCATGTTTTCATAACTAAATGTGCATATTGTTTTCACGAAGTTTTTATGAAATATTTTAATCCCCCTTTTTTTTTTTATATAAACGGAAAAAAATTCAAAGATTTCAGAAGACAAAAAGCACTTTCTTTTAAATGTTAAAGGCCCCATGCGGAAAAAAGTGAGAAACAAAACCACAGTTGTTTTTAAAAATGGATACCCTTATTTTTTATAAGAATTTTTTACATGGGTTGTATTTATAACCGATCAAATTTCAAACAATTCAGACAATGAGAACTGTTTTCAACCTTTTACCTACCGCATTATGAATTCATGAAAATTTTACATTCTAAAGCATTTTGCGTAAATTGTTTAAACTAAATTAAAAGGCTTACATAAACATTTAATACATTTTTGAAGGATTTTAGAAGGATTGAAGGATTTAGAAGGATTAATCAAATTTGAATTTACAGGGGTTTTGAGCAATATTTAAAATTCCACTCAAATTTTTTATTTTAAATTGTTTTCTTAGTATTTTGTAGAATAATAAAATGTACAAATATATAAAATAATAAAATATACAAAAGTTCTTACAATATAAATATAGAAATATTTCCGAATTGAAAAATCCCCACCCCCCTCCCTCAACACCAAGAAAATTGAAAAGATACAAAGGCAAAAGAAATCATCCTTTTAAAATTATTTTTGTTTCATGTAACCAATAATACTTTTGAAACAAAGTAAAGTAATGTATCTGTAACGCATTCTAAACAGTATTACAAATAATTGACGTATTAAAAGAATTTTATAATAAGTATTTTTTATGGCACTTATAAGTACCGTCGGTAGATAAAGGGTTAAGCTACAGAACGCGCCAAACTAACAAATAATGTCTTACGGAAGCTTTTCAAACTAAATATTAATAAGTTTTCGCGATTTTATTACGTAAGGTACAAATACATTATATTTTTAAATTATGAAAAAATTTGGACAACAATGAATAAAAGAAAAAAAAATCTTATATACAGAACGAACTCCATCCATCCATTTTGTACGGCATACTTAAAAATAATGGAACGTCTCCTATAATACTCAAAAAGGCAAAATATCAAATTATATGCACATTAATTATACTTTCCAATGTTGCAACAGTTTTTAAAAAATACGAATTAAAACGTTAAAAAATATTCATTAATATATTTTGGATGAACTTCATTTATTCTGTTCATTTGCCCACAAAATCAACAATACTCACATTTTGATTAGAAAGTACACTTAAATTTATACAGCAGCTCTGAAATTTTATTGCCATATTCTAATATTTTTTTATTTATCGAGTATAAATTTGGTGAAGAAATTTTGAGATTTAGGGAAAAAATAATTGGATAGAAATAAACGAATTCCGACAGAATTAACAGAAATTTTACAAGATTTCTAATTTTTTAAAATACAATACAAAATTTCCATGTAATGAGGAGAAAGTTATTTTACCGGAAAAATTATTGGCAACGCAGTTGCTTTGTTGCAACATTATATTTAAAATTCATCAACAATTTTTCAATTGATATTTCTAATCTAACATTTCTAAAATGCCAGGCTACGCCAGGTAAATAAGGTTGCAAATATATGTGTATGTGTTTATAATTTACATTTGCCATAAAAAACTTAATTTTCTAGTAATAAATTTAAAATAAGTTAAATAAAGTTGTTATATTAAAGTAATAATGTTAATTGAAAATAATAATTGCAAAATTATTGCAATTAATATAAAATAGCTATTAACTTGTTTAATCAACGAAGAAATGTACTTATAAATTTTCTACAAAAATATTAGTAATGAATATACAACATTAAGTTTTTTAATATGAGAGACCAAATTTTCAAATTATAATTAAGAAATGCAAATAAACATTGAAATATTTTCCATCGGAAAATACTTTAATACATAATTACATCCCTAATTTTTCGTAGTAAAAGTTACATCCCTAATTCAGTAGTATAAAAGTAACAAGCTGGAAATCGCATGTCAAGCATAGCAAATGAGGATCGTTCGTGCTATAAGGAAGTTTTAAAAATATTCAGATATTGGTGTAATAGTATACAGCACTTCGAATACAGTATAATATCAGAAATCTTTTGCGTATCCCTGTAAATAATATCTGCTTTCTATTATACAAGAAGTAACTTGTAGTAAACCTCAGCAACGTATAATAATTTCATAAAAGGTGAAATAGTTTAATGTTATTAAAACGTGCCCCAACAGACGCATATCCCTTTTATTACGTTCGAAAGTGTGTAACATCATTTAAATGCACTTGAAGCTATTATTTCTCGTAATGTAACGGAAAAATTTTGATTGTACTTGTAATTAAACTATGCATCCGATTCTCATAAAATTTGAAATGACTTGATAAAATTACGTCGCAATTACATATTTTAAATTTAAAATGATTCGGTTGGGTGTTTTTTGCTGTGTCATATGCGAACAGACGAACTGACTGAATGAAGACTATAGGTGGTACGTATTTACATAACTACGAACGCACCTAAAAACGAAACCATTATAAGATTTCCTTGTGTCTGTTTGTCTCTCACAGCCATTTTACTGGTAAACTATGAAACATAAAAATTTCAATTTGGGGTAAGTAATAAATAATATTGACCCCCATATTTATAGATTATTAAACCTTTACAAATATATTTATGAGAAATATAGGGTGGTCTAAATAAGTTACTTCAAGAAAAAAATATTTTCTTTGTATATCGAGCGGGTATCGTGTGAATCTTTCGATTCGCTGAACTCAAAAATACTTTTATTTTAATTTTAGATATTACATTTTCAGAGATATTGTCAAAAATTTAGGACAAAAATTATGTCCCCCTCTATTTCCGAACTTATTCAAATTAAATTATGAAAAAATTAGAGGTAGAAAAACGTTTATTTATACCTTGCGGGAAAACCATAGCGATTATCCTGGGTCACAAAGTTTTAGGGAAAAGCACTTTTTTCCGTGACACACAAATTTCGATTTGCGGGTATCTAGCAAAGTTATGAGGAGTGCTGGAAGTACCGATCTTAGCAGAAGTTTAAAAGAATTGTTGATGATGATTTTCTAAAACAATCGTTGGTAATTAGTCGAGATATTAATTCTTAAAGACACAGAAGGTTTGGAAATACATAATGTCTCCCACGGTTAGTCTTTTACAATTAGATTAGGGGCTGTGCATATATAATATTATTAATTGTTTGCTAATTTTGAACCCCCTTCCTCCTTACGATATCATATGTTATTTTGCCCCGAACTACACCCTCCCCCCTCCTCCGCAGTCTTAGCATTATCATATACTTTTTTTAAATTATATATTAAAAATCTTTGATAACTCCTAGATTTTTTAAAAAAGTTCCCTTACAAAAATTTTTGTTTATTCTCGGTATTAAATTTAGTTTTCTTCATGGGTTGCGGCATTATGTAGAAATAGTATTCGTTGATATAATTTGAGAAAAAAATAATAACTATACTCAATACCTTTTCTGATAAATTGTTTTTCGTATTTGATATAGCTCTTGGCAGTCAAGGCTGAAACGATTCATTCATTGTGAATTCAATGAAAATGAATTTGCATGGTGAAACTGATGTTTCAGTCGGCCTCAGATAAAAGAAAAGATAGATAAAAATATTTTTTACTATTACAGCCTAATAAGTAAAGGAGAGTCGTTAGCAGTATCGTGCAGAATAACAAATGTATGAAAAAACAAATATCACTTAGCAAAATAATGAGCTGTCTATACGTAATTAAAAGATAATTTAAGGAAAGACTTACCTGTAAATAATATCCATCAGGAGTAAGAAATAATGGTGAGTATAAACTGTGATTGACAGCTTTTTAGTCCTACCAAATTGTCTTGCGTCGGCACAAAAATTGTGCACAAAGATTGTGGCACAAAAATTGAAAGAACTCACAGCATCACATTTGAGTGCTGGAGAGATGCGAGTTCACTTATTTATTAGAATGTTAACACTTCGATGAGTAATAACCCACATAGCATGCATGGTCACAGTGACGTCACAGTAACGTCACTGTGAGTCACTGTGGTCACGTCACATCTCTGACCAAAATGCCACCCCTCAGTGACGACACATTGTGACTGAAATGTGACGTCACATCTGTGACCAAAATGTCACCCCTCAGTGACGTCACATTGTGACTGAAATGTGACGTCACATCTGTGACCAAAATTCCACCTCTCAGTGACGTCACATTGTGACTCAGATGTGACTTTCTTAGAAAACTTTAGAAAGTTACAAAAATTCTTCAAACCATGTTATTTACTGGTAAAAAAACGTGTTTTCTGGCATTGCAGAAGAATATTGTGCAATCGCTGTTATGTCACACGTTACATGCACTGCATGTAACGTGTACGTCATATCACATATGTGAGATAAACCTCCCATCATATGAAACTAAGCACCCGTAAGACATGGTGACGTCACTGCAACGTCGTTGTGAAGTCACATTGTAACTTTGTGACCATCGATTGTCGATGTGACGTCACGTGACGTCGATGTGAAGTCACAGTGACTAAAATGTGAAGTCGTTATGGCCGTTTTAGAGCTTTTTTGTGACGTCACATTGTGACCACTTTGTGACGTCACAATGTGACCAATTTGTGAAAAGTGTGTCATTTGTGACTACTTTGACATTAACATTGTGACGAACTGTGAAATTTTTTTTAGAAAGTCACATCTTAGTCACATTGTGACGTCACTGAGTGGCGGCATTTTTGTCACAGATGTGATGTGACCAAAGTGACTCACAGTGACGTCATTGTGACGTCACTGTGAACATGCATGCTATGAGGGCACCCAGGAATGAACCTATCAGTGAAACTTCCATTTAAGGAAATTTCTCGTTACACTTAAATGCTTCGTTATGAAAAAAATATCGTTGAATCGAAATCTCATGAAATTTGTATAGTAAACTACAAATAAAAATGGAAATATTATAAAACTGTGTTTTAATTTGGATAGTAATTTTTGTTATGCAATATAACCACACAAGAAAAAAATTCATTAGTGTAATATCTAAAAAACCACGTAATAAAAGAAGGGAAACAAAAACTGAATCGCAGCGTTCTGTTTCTCGTTTTCTCTTGTATTTCAAATCGAAAAATTAAAAAAACTCGGAATATTACTTTGTGGTGATCTCTTATGAAAGATACACCCATAAAAACTTTCGCATATTTTTTAAGTATTCAGAGAATGGACTTACAATATTTTCGTGGAACTAGAATCCCTTTCTTAGCATATCGAAAAATTTTCGCATTTTTTCCTTTTTATTCAAAAGATAAAATAAATACATAATTTCAATTCATACAATCCGCTGAAACATATTCACCAATCAGTCTTAATAGCAATCTATCCTTTTGAATATTGTGCACGCACGGAATTGCAACAAATTTTGCTAAGTAGAATTTTTTTTAATATGAATATTAATTTAAATGTTAATTGCGTTCTAAATGAAGGTTCAACAGAAAATTAAAAAAGTAGATAATTTCATTAAATATGCGCTTCGTTAAATGAAAGTTCCACTGTATTTTGAAACTAATTGAAAGTAAAATAGAAATGCGTGAAAAAAAATGTAACTCAAAATTTTAATTAGGGATACCCTCATAAAACTAATGCGCATGCGCATTCAACTTATAAATCTTCGAAGCTCAAACAACCAATAATAACAAAAAATCACCTGCTTAAAAAATATCGTTTGGCAACAACCAGAATAGTTGACACTAGTGTATTTATTCTTTAGAATATTAGGCCAGCTGCTCTAGTAACTTTGTTATGATGTTATGCGTGTATATTTAGTACGTAAGTTGAAATTTTTTAAAAAGTTATGCAGATATGTGGTCAGGTGACATTTTACATAAAATGTCGGTCCGAAAAAATACAATGTTAGTGGCGTTTAGTTAATATGAGCGCGCCAATGTCATTGTACTTCATTCGGACATTTCGACTTCGAAATTATCTTCCCTATTTGGATTATCACACTGGAATTAGAGGATAATGCTGATAAGAAAGAGGTAAGAAAATTTTATTTTTCCTTCTTTTTGTATAATGATTTCTGTTAATTTCGTAAAAAAACATGTTATAAAAGGAATAAGTATCATATTAATTTAACTTTTTTGAATTCACCTACCTTAGTAAATTCAATAAATTTAATATTTATTTTGTTGAAATACGGAACAGCATGTCAATGATTTGAAAATAGTTAATAATATTATTTTTTAAATGCACTTTAATCACATTTTTTAATTACATGGTTAAAATCACATATTAATAAATTAAAAAATGTATACATAATCAAAAATTAACGTTATAATTAATATATAAAGGAGTTTGGCGTTGTTTAACTGTTGAAAATAAGGATAAATATACTAATTTATGCACTAATATTGCAAAAACAAATTTTTGAAAACTTTTGTATTACCTTTCTGAATTTCTCATAATCCCAAAAATTTGATAACTGTAATTCCATGACATTTATTATTTTAAACCATGTTGTCGAAAATGTGTGTAAATTAAAATAAAATATAGATGTCGCTCCAAGTTTTGGCACTTCCCATTTCTGAAGTGAAGTGAAATCACTTAGATATAATAATTTTGTGTATGAACCACCGTATGTTGAAAATGTGAGCTTAAAAATGAAGCTTAAAAATATTATGTTCTATGCTTAAAATGTAGGAGAGATCCTAATAATATCGTGAAATATGTTGTCAAAAAGAAGAATAAAAAGTGTTCATCATTTGATTGCAGCTTTACTTAAAATAAAATAGCATCAGAATATTTAATTGTATCGGGCATGGCGCGAATCCAGAAGGAATTGCGAAATGGTGCCATCGGTCGACAAGAAGTAAGCTATTTTACTATTTTCAGTAAAAAACATTTATTCCTAAAGTAATGAAAAAAAAACTATTTGATGATTCTTGAAAAAGGAAAATGTTTATTTTAATTTGAACAACTTGTTTCAACTGTTTATTTCGAACAATTCTGATTATTTATTATTGAAAGTGAAAGTCACATATTAATTGTGATAAGAAAGAAATTTGTATGATTTAATGTTTAAATTGATTTTGAATAGTTCTTATTCTGATATTATTGATAATTAAACATGAATGATTTAGCAAAGCTGAAAAAAGAAAGAGCTATTTTAAGAACAGCGGTAACTAAATATATAAATAAAATCGAAAGTGAAAATTTGGAAAATTCTTCAGAAACCTCATTAGAGGAAATTATTTTATATTTAGATCAGATGAGTAAAGAATTAAAACCTCTTGATAATGAAATAAAAAATGCAATTAATGAAGAAAAAGACTTTGAAAATGAGGTTCAAAGCGCTATTGAATATAATCAGAAAATAACAAGCTGGATTAGTAAAATTAATGCGATAATAAAAGTTAATAATTATTCTAAACAAAATACTCTTTCCAGTCCCGATAGTACGCCTCGGAGGGTTATATCTAATAATTCAAATGAATCATTTGCAAATACGGGAAATAATAATTTAAAATTTAATAATGTAACAGTAAAATTGCCTAAGATCGCGATTGCAAAATATTACGGTGATCCGTGTTTGTGGATGGAGTTTTGGAATCAGTTTCAAAGCTCGATTGCTAAAAACGAAACTTTGTCTAAAATAGATAAATTTTCATATTTAAAGACTCTTTTGGGAGGGGTCGCGTTCAATGTTGTGAATGGTTTCGCTTTGTCCGAGGAAAATTATGAAAAAGCAATAAAGTTATTAGAACAAAGGTTTGGGAGACAAGAATTAGTGGTTAACGGGCATATGTCAAAGTTGTTAAATCTTAATCCCGTCAAGGACTCAACAAATATTTTTGAGTTGAGAAAATTATATGACATAGTAGAAATTCAAATTCGAAGTTTAGAATCGTTAAATGTAACGACGGAAATGTACGGTCATCTTTTATATCCCATTCTGATTAGATTAATTCCATATGATCTCGCTCTAAATTTTAATAGAAAACGTTTGGAGAAATCAGATGAAAATGAATTTAATGTTTTGGAACTTTTGCGATATTTAAAAATTGAAATTGAGTGTCGGGAATCTTCCCTTATGCTAAGTCATTTTAAAGAAACTAAACGAAAGTATACAGGTCTTCCCGAGAAGCAAAGTAATAAAAATTATTTCAAAGGTTCAAATTCTGCGAGCGCTTTGAATGCACAAATTCTATCCTGTATATTTTGTTCTGCTCCCCATGACTCATTCAAATGTAGTCTGCCGCCGCAAGAAAAATTCAAAATATTGAAAAATTCTAATCGTTGTTTTAAATGCTTTAAATTTTTTCCCCGTAAGACATGGTGACGTCACGGTGACGTCGTTGTGAAGTCACATTGTGACTTTGTGACCGTCGATGTGACGTCACGTGACGTCGATGTGAAGTCACTGTGACTAAAATTTGAAGTCGTTATGGCCGTTTTAGAGCTTGTTTGTGACGTCACATTGTGACCACATTGTGACGTCGCAATGTGACCAATTTGTGAAAAGTGTATCATTTGTGACGATTTTGTCATTGACATTGTGACGTAATTGTGACGAAAGTGACAATGCTTTCAAGTCACATTGTGACCAAATTGTGAAATACAGGGTGAGTCCAAAATCATGGAACAAACTTTGAGGGGGCGGTAGGACTCACTATAGCAAATAATGATGGCACAGAAATATATGACCGGAAGTGACCCGTCAAGACGCTACACTAGTCACCAAAAAAGACCCGGATGGTAATGTTATGTCTATGGGGGGGGGTGTTGTTTTCAAATATCTTGCTCAAATTTCAATATTTTACATGATATTTTTTCCATAGGATAGCTGAGGACGATCCACAACTAGGCTAATTTTTACTTTTTCGATTTTGGTTATATTTTTTTTATATTACAATAGTTTCAGTTTTAGAACCGGTTTAATCTGGTTCTGAATTATTGTGGGCTCTTAATCTGTAAACAAAATCAAAAAAGTAAAAACCAGCCCAGTTGCAGGTCGTCCTCAGCTATCCTATGGAAAAAAAATATGCGAAAATATTAAAATTTTAGCGAGATATTTGAAAATAGCGCTCCCATACACTTAACATTATAATCAGTGTCTTTTACAGTGACTAGTGTGGCGTTTTAACGCGTCACTTCCAGTCATACATTTCTATGCCATAATTATTTATTATAGTGAGCTCTACCACCTCCCTTAAAGTTTGTCCCATTATTTTAGACTCACGATGCAGATCGTTTGTGACAAAACTTTCGTTAACACTGTGATGATTCTGTGACGATTTAACTTTTCTTAACGATTCTCTAACAATTTAAAAAAACAGGATCTGCTGAAGCTATAACTCCACGCCATGTTCTGTTAAAATAGGGTTTGAGTCCTAAAATCATATATTGACAATTTATGAACAAATACTGTATAATATATAAAATAGTTACCTGCAGTAAGGAGACTTTCTTCTAAATTAAAGTTAAAAATTCGATTTACCTCACATGCCTTACAACTCTGGTGTTGTTTTTAAAATTTGAAAAATATTGCCTTTCAAAAATATTTATATATTTTCCCCACATGCTGAAAATTGCATAGCTTCAATTTTATTTATAACTGACACACATTTTGTAATATGCTGTTCAAACTGTTTTATCTTTTTGAACTTTTTTAAAAAAAACTTTTACTCGCTTTAATATCCACAAATTTCAGCACATATCTAAAACTGTACAGCTTGCCAATATTTCTGACCAATAATCCTGATGTCTATAAATATATAGGGTGGATGCTCCAGTGTTGGCCACATTAAGAGAAAAGTTGAAATGGAAATTTTATAGTTTTAGACTGAATAAAGCATATTAAATCGCAATAACAGTATTCTTTAGTAAATTTAGTTGTCTTTCTGTTAATTATAATAACTTTCTATCAAATATTTTAGATTGTGAGTAATAACTCGTTAAGTAATTTCTTTCAATTTGCACCAGTTTTGGCCACCCCTGCACCAGTTTTGGCCGCCCTAATATCTTGTAATTTTGCAAACATTTTAACTGATAATAAGTAAAAATAAAGCATTTTTGTGCAAAATCTGTTTTACCACACAGATATTTGTTTGCTGTATAAAAAAGATTTGCATTTTTTTAAATGAAATCATAAAAACATCGAATAAAATATACTTAAGCTGATTTTAACTGAACATTTAAATTTAAAAACAAAAAATATATTTAATTCATAAAAAAGACTTATAGGACATAAAAAGCTTATTTTAACATTTTGCATATTTTCATTTATATATATCATATGTTATACTATACCAATATTTACAGTTATATGACTAGAATCTTGAAATTATTCCATTTTTACATGAAATAGTATTTTGACAATCTCTAAAATCCATTTTTTTCAACTGATTTTAAACTTTAATTCCTCGTACTTAGCTGCCTGTCAGCCTAATCATTTGGAGTTAGTTTTCTTCAAACCTTAGATTTCCTTGTGTAAATATTGGCTAGGATCTTAGAAAGACCTCCACAGAGGGCATCTCCCTTCTTTTTTGGCCCATATCTCTCATATAGATAATTGGCCATCATAAATAGCACAACCCTATTACTTGAGATTCAAAAATAGTAAAAACTGGTCTCCATTCTGTAAACTTGTGTTGCAAGGTAGAACGAGATACTACAAAACTTAACCATCTTGAAAAGCTGACAATGAATTTTGAAAAGCCATAATTTTACTTCCTATCTTATAACAGTGTTTAATCTAGACCATTTTTAAGAGTACAGAATTGTCTTTTTTAAACTTGTTAAAATGAATCCTATTTATAGTATAAAGATTTTCACATTATTTGTTATTTCTAAATTCATGTGCTTGAAATTTTGCAAAAGTTATGCAACTTCCTCATTTTGTTTTGAAAAAATACAAGAAACCACTAAATCATGCTGTAATTTTATTGAACTTTTAAATTTATAAGTCATAAAACATTTCTAAATATATTGCTGAAATTTTCACTATAATTAGTCTTGTGGCCAAAAGTGGAGCATATTGTTGTGCCATTTTTGGCCACACAATGGCCATAACTGGTACACATAGCAAATTTAAAGCACGTACTAGCACGTAAAGCAAGTAGTTTTGGTCACCCCTACTTTAAGCTGTAAAAATAATTAATTTAAATATGAAATTGCAACAGAGAGAAAGCCTACTTCATAAAGCTTCATAGCAATCTGTTTCAGAACAAATAAAGTTCGATAAATCCCTAATATTGAAAGATTGTGAAAACTTGTTACCTAAGCAAAAACCTTAATATATGTGAGTGCACACTATAGTTTTACACTTTTTTCTTTTTCTTTTTTTTTTTTTTTTTTGCAAGTCATTTTTTATCAAAAAATAAACAAATGGGATTGAAAATAATAAAAGAGTGTTAGATTAAGGAGTAAGAATGCATATAATTTGTTAAAATCAATTTACAGCCTAAATAGAGGGTAAATCATTCCAATGTGGCCAAAACTTGTGCAGTTGCCAAAACTGGAGCATCTACCCTATATCTTTTAATTATCTTTTGTTGTAATTTTCCAACTGATTGAAAAAGTGTCCAGGTCAGGATTCGAACTAAGCAGTCTTTCGCGCAAATTGTCAATACTTTGTCGACTGAACTATCCTGGAAGAATCTGACGCACACAATTCACACAGTGAATACGAACGCTTACTTATCATTATTATATATAACCCTATGTAATAATACTTTAATTTTTGTTCAAACTACTCGTATGATAAATGCATACTATTCGTATGAGTATATAATGATATTTCTCCGGGTGAATTGTGCGTGCTAAGTTGCTCTGTTGGAAGAGCATTGGCAGCATACATCGAGGGTCTCTAGTTCGAATCCTAATCTAAACATTTTTTTACTCATTTTGGAAAATTAATATTCGTTTGATTAATTTACCAATTAAAATCATTCTGTTAAATATAATATAGAATTATCTTTTGATAAAACTACGTGAAGTTTATGCGCAATATTTGTAATATACAGATTTTATTTAAAAATCGAGTACTAATGAAGATGAGACAATTAGTTCTAGTATTACGCTTAGTTATTTCCTTACTATAGTCGCCTGTGCGCATGTATGATTACACCAAGGTTTAAATTCGTAGTTAAACTCATATATATATATTGTATATGTCATATAGTGTAGATGTGCCGGTAAAGGTCATCCTTATGGAATTTATTTTTAAAAAGTTTCCTTATTAATAGTTATAATTATTAGATTTCATTTTTTTTTCGTATTAGATGAATCTATTAATAGTATTTAAGTATTCTCAGTCTCACTTCCCAATATTAGACAAAATTTTATTGAAAATAATAGAAATACATCAAACACTAAAAATTTCAGTAATGTACATCCCACAAAAAAGTACATGTAATTGTTTTTATGACTATTTAGAACCAGGATTTAATGAACACATACTAATGGAACAAAATTGTTATTTTCAGCACCATTTAACAATTAAGATATCAAAAATTAATAAAATAATGCGATAATTACTCATTTTTTAAAATCAATAATTGTTATTATCACAAAATCAATATCTTAATTATTTTAGATACATGGTTTAAATAATAAATGTCATGGAATTACAGTTATCAAATTTTTGGGATTATTAGAAATTCCGAAAGGTAATAAAAAAGTTTTAAAAAATTTGTTTTTGCAATATTAGTGCATAAATTAATATATTTATCACTATTTTCAACAGTTAAACAACCCCAAACTCCTTTATATATTAATTATAACGTTAACTTTTGATTATGCATACATTTTTAAATTTATTAATATTTGATTTTAACCATGTAATTAAAAAAATGTGATTAAAGTGCATTTTAAAAATAATGTTATTAACTATTTTCAAATCGTTGACATGCTGTTCCGTATTTCAACAAAATAAATGTTAAATTTATTGAATTTACTAAGGTAAGTGGATTCAAAAAAGTTAAATTAATATGATACTTATTCCTTTTATAACATGTTTTTTACGAAATTCACAGAAATCATTATAAAAAAAGCAGGAAAAATAACATTTTCTTACCTCTTTCTTAACGGCATTATCCTCTAATTCAAGTTTCATAATCCAAATAGCGAAGATAATTTCGAAGTCGGAATGTCCGAATGAAGTACATTGACATTGGCGCGCTCATATTAACGAAACGCCACTGACAATGTATTTTTTCGGACCGGCATTTTATATAAAATGTCAACTGATCGCATTTCTGCATAACTTTTTAAAAATTTTCAACTTACGTACTAAATATACACGCATAACATCATAACAAAGTTACTAGAGCAGCTGGCCTAATATTCTAAAGAATAAATACACTAGTGTCAACTATTCTGGTTGTTGCCAAACGATATTTTTTAAGCAGGTGATTTTTTGTTATTATTGGTTGTTTGAGCTTCGAAGATTTATAAGTTGAATGCGCATGCGCATTAGTTTTATGAGGGTATCCCTAATTAAAATTTTGAGTTACATTTTTTTTTTCACGCATTTCTATTTTACTTTCAATTAGTTTCAAAATACAGTGGAACTTTCATTTAACGAAGCGCATATTTAATGAAATTATCTACTTTTTTAATTTTCTGTTGAACCTTCATTTAGAACGCAATTAACATTTAAATTAATATTCATATTAAAAAAAATTCTACTTAGCAAAATTTGTTGCAATTTCGTGCGTGCACAATATTCAAAAGGATAGATTGCTATTAAGACTGATTGGTGAATATGTTTCAGCGGATTGTATGAATTGAAATTATGTATTTATTTTATCTTTTGAATAAAAAGGAAAAAATGCGAAAATTTTTCGATATGCTAAGAAAGGGATTCTAGTTCCACGAAAATATTGTAAGTCCATTCTCTGAATACTTAAAAAATATGCGAAAGTTTTTATGGGTGTATCTTTCATAAGAGATCACCACAAAGTAATATTCCGATTTTTTTTAATTTTTCGATTTGAAATACAAGAGAAAACGAGAAACAGAACGCTGCGATTCAGTTTTTGTTTCCCTTCTTTTATTACGTGGTTTTTTAGATATTACACTAATGAATTTTTTTCTTGTGTGGTTATATTGCATAACAAAAATTACTATCCAAATTAAAACACAGTTTTATAATATTTCCATTTTTATTTGTAGTTTACTATACAAATTTCATGAGATTTCGATTCAACGATATTTTTTTCATAACGAAGCATTTAAGTGTAACGAGAAATTTCCTTAAATGGAAGTTTCACTGATAGGTTCATTGCTGGGTGCTTAGTTTCATATGATGGGAGGTTTATCTCATATATGTGATATGACGTACATGTTACATGCAGTGCATGTAATGTGTGACATAAGAGCGATTGCACAATATTCTTCTGCAATGCCAGAAAACACGTTTTTTTACCAGTAAATAACATGGTTTGGAGAATTTTTGTAATTTTCTAAAGTTTTCTAAGAAAGTCACATCTGAGTCACAATGTGACGTCACTGAGAGGTGGCATTTTGGTCACAGATGTGACGTCACATTTCAGTCACAATGTGACGTCACTGAGGGGTGGCATTTTGGTCACAGATGTGACGTCACATTTCAGTCACAATGTGACGTCACTGAGGAGTGGCATTTTGGTCACAGATGTGACGTGACCACAGTGACTCACAGTGACGTCACTGTGACGTCACTGTGAACATGCATGCTATGTGGGTCACGTCAGCAAAAAGTGTAGAAGTAAATTATCTTGCTTTAAGTGTAAAAATCAATATCACCATGGTTCTATTTGTACAAAAAACAGCAGAAGGTTAAATACTATTCAAGATGATAGAATAAGCAATACGCAACAAAATTCTGAGTCTCCTAATTCTGGATTTGAGGCGACAATAAATGTAAACAATTCTAGTTCCGAAATTGTTAGTTCTGTTTCACATTGTAATAATAACATGACATGTTCTAAAAATGTTTATTTACAAACGTGTAAGGTTATTGCAAGTTCTAATCAAAATTCAAAATTAACTAGAATACTTTTAGATAATGGAAGTCAGCGGACATTCGTTACTGTGGATTTGGTGGAAGCTTTGAATTTAAAACCAATAGGTGAGGAGATTTTATCAGTGTATTCTTTCGGAATGCCGAGCGCGGTAGAAAAGTATATCCAATAATAGAAGTCGAAATTAAAAGCTTAGATCAATCTTTCAGAACTAAAGTGCGAGCGCTTGTTGTTCCTAAAATATCAGGTGCCGAGATGTACGAACCATCTGCACAAATTAGAGAATTTATGAGGGATAATAAAATGGAAATGGCGGATGCTTGTGTAGGAAAAGATTTAATAAATGTTGAAATATTAATTGGATCAGACCTATTTTGGGAATTTATCTTAAATGAACGAGTATCCATTAGTAAAGATTCAGGAGCTGTAAAAACAGTTTTTGGATGGGTAATTACGGGACAGGAATTAAGAAATGGAAACAGTTGTTCTCAAAATATTGCGGTAATGAAAAATGCAGTTGAAATAAATGATTTAAGAATATTTTGGGAAATTGATTCTATTGGTATTTCGGACGAAAGTGACGAATTATCCCAAAGGGACAAACTGTTAATAGAAGATTTTGAGAGGAAATTACAATACAAAAATAACAGGTACATAACTAATCTGATTTGGGATGCGAGTCCACGTGAAATTAATAATAATTTTTGCATTGCTAAAAAGCGGTTCGATAATTTGAAGGAAAAATTGAATAAAAATAAAGCAATATGCGCTGAATATAAGAAAGTTATCGATGAGCAGCTCCGTGAAGGAATTGTAGAAGAATGTAAAAATGATGCGTTATTGTCTGGGTACTATATGCCACATAAGGCTGTTTTAAGACCAGATAAAGAAACTACGCGCGTAAGGATAGTTTTTTATGCGTCCTCAAAGGAAAATCATGCGAAATCTTTAAATGATCTTTTAGTAGCAGGTCCAAATTTAAATCCTAATTTATTAGCTATGATACTTAAATTCCGGACATATGAAGTTGCTTTTTCTTCCGACATTAAGAAAGCATACTTAATGATAGAAATAGCGAAGGAAGATAGAAAATACTTAAAATTTCTTTGGTTTAATAATGATGACTCTAAATATTTTAAGATAATGAATATGACACGTTTACCATTTGGAATTCGGTGTAGCGCTTTTGTCTTAGCAGCCACAATTAAAGCACATGTTAAAAAATATAATGAATTTTATCCTGAGGTTTTTGAGATGTTAAATAACTCTATGTATGTTGATGATCTGTATGCCGGAGCAGATACAGCGGAAAATGCTTATAAGCTTTCTTCCAATGCTAGTATTATACTTAAGGACGCTAGTATGAACTTGCGCAAATTTAATTCAAATTCTAAAGAATTAAAAGATATGTGGAAACAAAACGGTATGTTAGATAACCCATCTGAGCGGTCTATGTTATTGGGACTGGAATGGGATACAAATAAAGACATTATAAAAATTGATTCATCAGAATTGCAAGATATTTCAACCAACACTAATTTGGCCACTAAAAGATCAGTCCTGCGTACTGCTGCCAAAATCTATGATCCCGCTGGATATGTAGCCCCCTTTATCATCAGAATTAAGTTGTTAATGCAAAAAATATGGCTTAACGGGCTGGAATGGGACGAAAAACTTCCTGCAGATCTAGATAGTGAATTTCGAAATTGGTTAAAGGAAGTTCAAGATTTAAAAAACATATCAATAGATAGAAGATATTTTATGGGAGGTGCAAATCCAACAGATGTAACTGTGCATATATTTTGCGATGCTAGTGATAAAGCATATGGAGCTGTTGCATACTTTAAATATATGAACAAAAACGGCGAAGCAAAAACTTCTCTTATAATGTCAAAATCACGTGTTGCTCCTCTTAAAAGTCTAACATTACCTCGTCTGGAGTTAATGGGAGCAGTTGTAGCAATGAAGATCTATAAGTGTTTGAATGAAATATTTCATAACTATTGTGATAATGCATTTTTTTGGACAGACTCGAAAATTGTTTTAAGCTGGATCAAAAGTTCAGCAAAAGACTGGAAACCATTCGTATGTAACAGAGTCATAGAAATACAAAAATTATCTGATCCGAAAAATTGGAATCATTGCGCAGGTAAAGATAACCCAGCCGACTTATTAACCAGGGGTTTAAAATTGAAATTTTTGAAAGATAATCCATTATGGTGGTTTGGACCACCTTGGTTGCCAAATTCCTCAGAATGGCCTGTACAATCGAAAAGTGTTTCAGATAATGACAACGTATTAGAACGTAGGAAAAATATCCTAATTAATAACTGCATTACTGAAAATAATGAGTTGGTGAAACTTTCAGAAAATGTTAGTAGCATGCTAAAATTACTTCGAATAATTGCATGGGTTAAACGCTTTATAAGGAAAATAAGAAAATTACCTGTGGACGATGGTCCCTTATCTGCTGATGAAATCCAAGAAGCAGAAATAGTCTGCATTAAGGCAATCCAGAAACAGTTTTATAAATCAGACATAAACTCACTAAAATCAAAGAGTGAGCTTCAAAAACAGTCTAGCATACTATCGTTAGCACCGTTTCTTGATGAGAATGATATGTTAAGAATAAAGGGAAGAATAAACGAGAGTAATTATACCTACGGAGAAAAGCATCCAATCCTCCTTCCAAAGGAATCGCGATTTACAGAATTGCTAATATTACACGAGCACAACAAAATGCTTCATGGTGGGGTTGCTGCTACACTATGTAAATTGCGGCAAAATTATTGGATTCCCAAGGGGAGGCAAACTGTAAAAAAGGCCATCAACAAATGCCTCGTGTGTAGAAAATATGCAGTGAAGCCAGCAAAACAAATGACGGCACAACTTCCTAGAGATCGGATCTCAGAAACACCTGCATTTTCTGTTTCTGGCGTGGATTTCACCGGTCCTGTTTATGTAAAAAATGGGGACAATTCCGACAAGGCTTACATAGCCCTCTTCACTTGCGCTGTCACTCGTGCTGTCCACCTGGAACTAGTTTCAGATTTGTCAACTAACAAATTTATTTTGGCACTTAGGCGTTTTCTTAGCCGAAGAGGAAACTGCCGTGTATTCTACTCTGACAATGCCAAAACGTTTAAATGTGCTAATAAAGAAATTCAATATTTCTTTGACATAATTAAGCACCAAGATTTTCAAGATTTTATATCTTCTGAAAAAATAACATGGAAGTTCATAGTTGAGCTTGCCCCATGGTGGGGAGGCTTTTATGAGAGGCTCATGAAAAGCATTAAGGACCCTTTAAGAAAAATCTTAGGAAAAGCTTTACTAACTTTCGAAGAGCTTATGACTGTGCTTGTTGAGGTAGAAAATGTACTCAACCATAGGCCTCTGACGTACGTTTATGATGACTACGCTGAACCTGAACCACTAACACCTGCCCATTTCTTGCTCGCTGGACACAAAGTAGAATATCCTTTTAATTTTAACGAACTGTTCAATACCTCTGTAACTAGGACTAGTTTAATTAAAAGGAAAGTGTATCAAACAAAACTTTTGAGCCATATTTGGGAGAAATGGAAGACTGAGTATTTACTTGCAACAAAAAGTCTGCATTCCTTCGGAACTCCTAATGCTCAGAGAGACTTAAAAATTAATGACATTGTTTTAATTGAAGGTGTAAGTAAGTCAAAATTCTTATGGAACTTAGGACGAATTATTGAGGTCAACAGAGGTCGTGATGGACTAGTCAGATCTTGTGTCGTCAAGACCAAAAAAGGAAATTTAAGATGACCCATTCAACTTATATATCCTTTTGAAATTGCTGATTAATTATATACTTTGTAAATAAAATTTTCTGTGCATATAACATTTCAATTTAGTATTAGATTTATGTAAATGTTTTTATGTAAATATGTAATTACCATTAATATTTTTATTGCATTATATTTTTATTATAATTTTAATACTTATTTATACTGTAAATACTGATTTATTTATTATTACATTATTATTATTGCATCTATTATGTTATTCTATAAAAGTTCTTGCAAAAATCCTGGCCAGGTATGTTATGTTGTACATATTGGTAAGAAACATATATTTTCAACTTATATTAATATTGTTTATTTAATGATTTTCTCATATTTTCTTAAAGGTAAGAAATTGTATATGTAACATAAGGTGATAATTGTGAAAATTATCAGGTGGGGAGTGTCGAAAATGTGTGTAAATTAAAATAAAATATAGATGTCGCTCCAAGTTTTGGCACTTCCCATTTCTGAAGTGAAGTGAAATCACTTAGATATAATAATTTTGTGTATGAACCACCGTATGTTGAAAATGTGAGCTTAAAAATGAAGCTTAAAAATATTATGTTCTATGCTTAAAATGTAGGAGAGATCCTAATAATATCGTGAAATATGTTGTCAAAAAGAAGAATAAAAAGTGTTCATCATTTGATTGCAGCTTTACTTAAAATAAAATAGCATCAGAATATTTAATTGTATCGGGCATGGCGCGAATCCAGAAGGAATTGCGAAACATGTATCTAAAATAATTAAGATATTAATTTTGTGATAATAACAATTATTGATTTTTAAAAATGAGTAATCATCGCATTATTTTATTAATTTTTGATATCTTAATTGTTAAATGGTGTTGAAAATAAGAATTTTTTTTCATCTGTATGTGTTCATTAAATCCTGGTTCTAAATAGTCATAAAAACAATTACATGTACTTTTTTGTGGGATATACATTACTGAAATTTTTAGTGTTTGATGTATTTCTATTATTTTCAATAAAATTTTGTCTAATATTGGGAAGTGAGACTAAGAATACTTAAATATTATTAATAGATTCATCTAATACGAAACAAAAATGAAATCTAATAATTATAACTATTAATAAGGAAACTTTTTAAAAATAAATTCCATAAGGATGTCCTTTAACGGCACATCTACATTATATGACATCCTTATATATATTATAATTGTGAAAGTGTGTCCAAAAAATTGGAATGAACTTGGCTTCAAAACGGATGGATTAATGTCTTTGAATCTTTGCATATAGATGGATTATAGGAGTGGGATGAACATAGGCTAATTTTTATTTATTTTATTCAAATATTTTCCTTAATAATTCAAACTTTAATTATTTTTCATACAAAATCAACAGGCATTTTTCAGATAAAATTTAACCATTTTCCTTTCCTGTTGCCAAGAAAATAAAAAATTGGAATAATAATTTTTCAGCGGCAATGAATATTTAATAAAAAATTTCCACGCGAAAAATTATAAAAAAATAATTTAAAAGAAAATAAATTTGACGTCATGTTTGAAATAAAAATAAAAGGTGCATTTTTATAATATATTTAACAAGGATATTTGTTTAGTTAATGGGAACTTTTGTGTAAAATATGGCAACATAAATTAAAAGTAAAAAGAATGAAAAAGAATTATATTTTTAATAAAATGGTTCACTTATGAAAATGTGACGTCATAGTTGAAATAAAACAGGTACTTTATAGCAGTCGTTAAAAATTCAAGGGGTGTGAATATCAGTAGCTAATGGAGCGAGATAAATAATGACGTCATATTTAAAATGAATCAGAAATATTTTTACTTATACTAATTAATAAGTTATAAGTTACATACAAATGAATATTTTTATTCAAAATTCATAATTATCAATGGAAGAAATTTTTTGTGGGAAAAAGGCGGAAAATAAAACTACTGATTAATGTATTTTTGGCTTGATTCTTTAACACTTTCGAACAAAGTTGAAAAGTTATTATGCTTTCGGTTTGTCTGTCTGTCTGTCTGGTCGCTTTCTAACTTTCGTAAATATACTCAGATTTCCATGAAATTTTTGGACATTATTAACGTTTACCTAGCACGAATACCTATTGAAAATAAAGTTTCTACCATGATTAGTTTATTTACAAGGATAGTCAAAAAATTTCCTTACATTAGGGCATTATGGGGAAAAATCGTTTTAATTAAATTTAACGATGTTACACCCTGTGAAACATATTCAGATTTATATGCATTTACAAAGTGCACTAAAATATGCATTTTGTAAAGTATGTAGTGAAAAGGACACTTATTATTCATTTACAGGGTTACACAGAAGAATTCCATTGCATAAGAATAAAGGGAAGAACAGTTTCAGACATATTTTAATTATGGTAAACGATTTCATGTATAATCAAATTTATATACGTTGCTAAGGCTTAATGTGAGTTATTTCATGCATAATACGAAGTGCATAGCATTTACAGGCACACACAAAAGATTTCAAATATTATATATTCTATTCGAAGTACTGTATATGATGGATGATGACTGTTGCATGGATGAAATGCATTTTGAATTATGATATGTGCTTTTAAGTTTCGCTAAATTTATGCATATTAAATGGAGAGTATAAATGGTAATATTATAAATAGTTAAATTTAGATATACAGGGTTGCACAAAAGATCTCGGAAAGGTTACTCAATATGAGCGTAATTTACTTAAAGGTGGTTTTTAAATAAAATATGCATTTTTATTTTGAACTGCATTTAGTAAACTAAGAAATGTTTGTAGTATATATATAAAATGATATACAGGGTCCCGCAAAGAACTGGATACAAGGTTGTCTTAGGATGATAATTTCTGAAAATGTAATTTAGGTAGTAATAAGAAATATTTTTGTTTGAACTAAATTTTAGAAAGATACTTTCGTGCATTAAAGGCACTTGGAAAACTACAGGGCTGAACAAAAGTATTCAAGAATGTTTCTATCTATTAGTATTAATCGCTGAAAGGAAAATTTTAACCAGCAAAAAAATTAGCAAATAGGGATTATCAGAAGTTTTTTACCATAAATTCGCGATAAAAAGTTAATTACACATGCTTTTCATCATGGAAATTTTTTGCTTGATTGATCAATTATTTCTTCTTTAAATGTTATGTGAACGAAGTCACGGATAACTGCTAGTATACAATATATATATATATGAGTTTAACTACGAATTTAAACCTTGGTGTAATCATACATGCACACAGGCCACTATAGTAAGGAAATAACTAAGCGTAATACTAGAACTAATTGCCTCATCTTCATTTGTACTCGATTTTCAAATAAAGTCTGTATATTACAAATATTGCGCATACACTTCACGTAGTTTCATCAAAAGATAATTCTATATTATATTTAACAGAATGATTTTAGTTGGTAAATTAATCAAACGAATATTAATTTTCCAAAATGAGTAAAAAAGTGTTTAGGTTAGGATTCGAACTAGAGACCCTCGATGTATGCTGCCAATGCTCTTCCAACAGAGCAACTTAGCACGCACAGTTCACCCGGAGAAATATCATTATATACTCATATGAATAGCATGCATTTATCATACAGGTAGTTTGAAAAAAAATTAAAGTATTATTACATAGGGTTATATATAATGATGATAAGTATGCGTTCGTATTCACTGTGTGAATTGTGTGCGTCAGATTCTTCCAGGATAGTTCAGTCGACAAAGTCTTGACAATTTGCGCGAAAGACTGCTTAGTTCGAATCCTGACCTAGATACTTTTTCAATCAGTTGAAAAATTACAACAAAAGATAATTAAAAGATATATATATTTAAAGACATCAGGATTATTGGTCAGAAATATTGGCAAGCTGTACAGTTTTAGATATGTGCTGAGATTTGTGGATATCAAAGCGAGTAAAAGTTTAAAAAAAGACCAAAAAGATTAAACAGTTTGAACAACATACGACTAAATGTGTGTCAGTTATAAATAAAATTGAAGCTATGCAATTTTCAGCATGTGGCGGGAAAATATATAAATATTTTTGAAAGGTAATATTTTTCAAATTTTGAAAACAACACCAGAGTTGTAAGGCATGTGAGGTAAATCGAATTTTTAACTTTAATTTAGAAGAAAGTCTCCTTACTTCAGGTAACTATTTTTATATATTATACAGTATTTGTTCATAAATTGTCAATATATGATTTTAGGACTCAAACCCTATTTTAACAGGAACATGGCATGGAGTTATAGTTTCAGCAGATCCTGTTTCTTTTAAATTGTTAGAGAATCGTTAAGAAAAGTTAAATCGTCACAGAATTATCACAGTGTTAACGAAAATTTTGTCACAAATGATCTGCAACGTGAGTCTAAAATAATGGGACAAACTTTAAGGGAGGTGGTAGAGCTCACTATAATAAATAATTATGGCATAGAGATGTATGACTGGAAATGACGCGTTGAAACGCCGCACTAGTCACTGCAAAAGACACGGATTATGATGTTAAGTGTATGGGAGCGCTATTTTCAACTATCTCGCTAAAATTTTAATATTTTCGCATAATTTTTTCCATAGGATAGCTGAGGACGATCTGCAACTGGGCTGGTTTTTACTCTTTTGATTTTGGTTACAGATTCAAAGAAAAATAATTTAACTTTCAGAACCAGTTTAAACCGGTTCTAAAAGTGAAACTATCTTAATATAAAAAAATATAACCAAAATCGAAAAAGTAAAAATTAGCCCGGTTGTGGATCGTCCTCAGCTATCCTATGGAAAAAATAACATGTAAAATATTTAAATTTGAGCAAGATATTTGAAAACAACGCCCCCCCCCATAGACTTAACATTATCACCCGGTCTTTTTTAGTGACTAGTGTACCGTCTTGACGAGTCACTTCCGGTCATATATTTCTGTGCCATTGTTACAGTTTTTTTTCGATTACTGCTTCTCTTTAAAATTTTAATTATTCAAAATTCAAAACACCTCTTTCCTTTTTTTTTCTAGATAAGCACAGGCCTTAATACTCCTGTGATTCCTTTTTCCGTTCCCACGCCTTCGCAAGCGTTGGTGATTGTTAGAAAGAAAAGCACACCCCCTCCCCTTAAGACTCGCATAAAATCCCTGCTCGGCAGAGAAATGCAGTAATTGCTAAAAGCCCTTTTGTTAAGATTAAAGATGTGTGTGCTTCCCAAGCTATGAGTTGTCAGACAATAAATAGCGTACCCTATAATAATTGGCCACACACACAGTTTCTTAAGCCCTGGGTAAAATTGCTAAAAGTACACTCCTTTTTTTTATGACCCATAAAAAAGTGTATAGTGTCATCTCAGAGAGAGAATAAGATACATTTTCGTCCATAAAAATATCCCCGTGCCTGTTACTCCTTTTGTGTGCAATACTTGGAATCCCGGCTGTAGATTTCATGGGAACGGGAGCTGAAAAACACCTGTCTGTGAAAAACCTCATGTAAGTCACGTGATTGAGATATAGAAACATCTCCTTATATGGACATTGGATATGGTATTTGCGCGCTGACCAACGGGAAGTCACCTTTTTGGTTGGGGAAAGTGGGGGATGCGTCCGTGTTCCCAGAAAAGTACCCCCGTATGTTAGAGGTTTACGTGCAATTGGTTTTTGAAAATAAAAGTCAGTCCTGGTGATAGAGTCGAACGGAGAGCATCTAGTTGAAGAAGCGCAAAAGTTCTGTCCCCCCCCCCTCCCCTGTTTTTGATCTGGGAGAGGGGAGGCCAAAAAAAGAATTCTACGATTTGTCGACACTACTCCCAGAGATACGCTAAGTGGAAGTCGCAGAAGTGTTGCCTGCAAAATATAACAGAGATTGCTGAAGAAATATGTCCCTTCCGAACTATTGGTCTAGAAAAAAGGAATCGGAGCCCCTCGTTTTAAGTTGAAATATCCTAGATGTTGCAGTTGAGTATACCAGAAGTACAGTTGATTTCCCGAGCTCCCGCACTCTTAAGGCTTATTGAGATACGTGCTTAACGGAAGCCTTCATCAAGAGCAGCGTAATAAATGCCCCTTGGCTGCAAATGACTGTTAGCATGTGGCAGTGAACGTCCAAGATTGTTTTTGTTGTTTCAAATACTTCTCAAGGTAAAATGTGGATACCCAAGAGCCGAAAAATCTCAGCCTAACGATTCGTGTCGCTGATGGATGATAGGCGATTATGTCGCAAAGCCCTCATGAAGTTACCGTAGCTCAGCGTACTGTTTCAGACGAAGGGAGGGTAGCGTAGAGACTGTTTTCAAAGACTACTCCAAGTCTAATCTGGGCAACAGAAACGCCATAAATTAGTTTAAAAAAAGTGCTCTGGTGCAAGGAAAATTTGTGAACCACGTGAACAATACATATGAAAATACCCTAAATGGGTGAATGGTAGAAATAGCTGTAGGTAAGAAATGTATTTTGTATTTGTTCTTAAATTCTTTTATTATTATTGAATATTCTTGTTATGAATTAATACTTCCATATGTTTGCAACAAAATTTGTGTTAGCGAATTCAGATGCCTTTTTTTTATGTTAAATTAAATAAAGGAGAATGTATTTAAAGGATATGATTTAGTATAATTCTTTAGTTTTTTTTTTTTATTTATCCTACCTTGATATTAGTTTGTTTGAATTTTAATCTCAATAGTGTCAAAATAACTATACTAAATTTTGTAATACCATGAAATTAAAGTAGTTTCTTTGAATGTTTAAAAGTAAAAATAGTTTTCAACCATTTCTTTTTTTTATTCAGAATTTTTAAAGTAACTTATCAGGCTGGAAATCATATAAGCACTGATTAATTAATACACTTTTATCGTAAACTGAGTAAAGATATTTAGCTAATTAATAGAAATTTTTTAAAGCAAAACTGTTGAGAAATTCACATGATTTAGAATGAATTAACTTATCTTATAAAAAAAAAAAAAAAAAAAAAAAATGGAGAAATTAAAATAGATGTACTAACACTATACTTTTTTGGCCATAATGTCATTGTTGTATTGTGGGATGCTTGTGTTTATACTGTAGAAATCTTATTGCTTGTAAAAAAAATTTTTCTTTCTTTGCTCCCCACAAATAGATGGGAGATTCCAGGGTCTTTCTTCTATCTTTTGAAATTTTAACAAAGGTCTTGAGCTTTAAAGTTATCTATTCGAGTTTGATATCCCATAAAACAACATTGGCAAAATATTGGGTTCACTGCTACAGATCCTTATATGCTACATCTGAGATCTAGACAGATTGAGAATGTTGTTGTATTATCATTATTACTTACTGGAAATCATTAATATGTATAGAAACTTAATGAATATGTATTTTTTTTTAATTAGTTTTAAATTTTATCTTGGTAATCTTTCTTATTTCTGTAATTTCTTAACTTAACTTGTGTTATCTAATAGTATTTATCCTTATGAAATCTCCTTTTGTTTTGATTATCTTAAATTACAACAAAATTCATATAGAAGGTAGTCTAGTCCGGATCTCAGCTAACTCATTAGTAAAGTAGATGAAATATTTGAACTAATTAAGAAATTGAGTGTAGAAATGATTGTTTACATAGTAATGTTTATATAAAAAAAAACAATTTTACTGAATGAATTTTTTTTATTAATTAATTTATGATCTGTAGTAGTCAAAAAAAAAAGGACCCAACAGATTGGTGCCGTGTTTCTGAGCCTAATTATTGCAATCTACACAATAAGTTGGTGCCGCGCTGTTGAACCTAATTATTGCAATTTACACGATAAATTGATGCCGTGTGGCAGAGCCTAATTATTACGGTATACACAATAAGTTGATGCCGTGTTGAAATGCCTGATTTTTGCAAAATACACAATAAATTTGCACAGTACTGTAGAGCCTGAGTTTTACTAAACAGTGTTTATATTAAGTGTGCTTCAAAGTAAATAAATATATGTATTGTTGTTCTATTTTTATTATTTTGTTGTATGTTGTAAATTTGAGTAAGAGGGGTATACATTGCTATTTTATGGGTATTTTATGCCATATTTAGAAGTAGTAAAAGTTTGTGTGTGGATATTTTATTATTCCCTTTTTTTTCCCCTCTTTTATCTTTATTATTTTCAAATTTTGTATCGTATCTTGTGCACTGTAAAACGCAAAAATGGCACTCGACCCCTCTAAAGAGATGGCGAAAATTCAGCGAAAAACTGCCCTTATTGATAATCTCAATTATATTCCCCCATTCAGTGGCGAGGGCAATTCAGTTTCTTTTGGGGATTTTTATGAAAAATTGGACAGTTTTGCCAACATGTTTGGCTGGGATGATGAGGAAAAGAAATTTGCATTGCTATCTAGATTATCTGGTGCAGCTGCTAGACTGCTAAAAATTCACAAAATTAAGTCTTTTGAGGAGTTAGTTTCTATTTTAAAAAACAGATATAGTCAGCACATAACCCCGGATGTGCAGCTTAACAAATTAATGAATTTTAAACAAACTCCAGCAATGACAGTACAGGACTTTTATGACAGAGCATGCGACCTGTCACTAAACTCGCTCGTCATAGAGGGTATACAAGACGATGTTGTAGAAAAAAGCAGAAAAGCACTCCTTCACTCAGTGCTACTCAACAATTTGTCGCCTGAAATAAGAAAAGGTGTCATTGCTAGAAATCCAAAAACGCCCGAGGAAGTCCTCCAAATAGCCCTACTTGAGGAAAAAGCTTATAAAAGCGTAAATCCATTCTACAACTCTTATGAAAGTAGTGAGAATATACCGAACCCCCAGAATGTACCATGTGCTGCCGTATTTTCTCAGAAAAGTGATAATGAGTCCCATAACAGGCAGATTCAAAATTTAAAATCTCAAATTGATCTGCTCGCAGCTAAAATTGATAGTCTAGTTGAAATAAAATCCAAAGAAGTCCAAAATAATTTTAACCAGGGATGTGAAAGTAGCCAAACTGGAAATTTTTGCTGTTTCAAATGTGGTTTGCCAGGCCACTATGCAAGAAATTGTACCCTAAACAGGTACACAAATGATTATGGAAGGGGTTTCCATCAAAATCCCAGGGGACGTGGACAAAATTCCAGGGGCAGGAACTATCAGAGTGAGAATTATAGAGGAAATAATAATAGAGGTGGATATAGGAGACAGAGGGGCAATTTTGATCAAGGGTATGAGACTAACCGAAGAAATAGAGATGATAATGCGAGCGGTGATACTCGTCAGGATGAACACAGTAACCCTACTACATCCAATAATGCTTTAAACGTGTAACGGCTGGTTTCGATTTGGTCGAGTCGTCTCCATATAGGCCTCCAGACCCCCCAATCATTTTTAGTATGTTCTCCCCCCATTCTTACCATTTACCTACTGCTGTGATAAAGGTAAATAATATTTCTCTTACTGCACTGTGTGATACTGGGTCAGCCATAAATATTTTAAGTAGTACAGCACTTATTAATTTAAATTTTTGTGAAGTTGTCGAGTGCTATACTCCTATTTTAACGGTAACTGGCGAAAGAGTAATTCTAAGCCAAAAAGTTTCTTTGAACTTTAAATTTAATGATTTATTATGTCAGTCTGAGTTCTTTATTGTCCAGGGTAAATTAGCCGATGAATTTAGTGTGATTTTGGGGATGCCCTTTTTAAATAAATATCAGGCTGTTATAAATTGTAAAAATAATAATGTTGTTTTAAGTATTCCAGTAGAAACACAATGTAAACAAGTAGTAGAGAGTCATGCAAAAAAATTGTCACCACTAAAAAATTCCCTAGAAATAAATATTGTAAATAATACCAGTGATATCAGAGTGAATAGTGCAGATTTAGAATGTCAACAAGCAGATATCTGTAATGATCAGTCAAAATGTAGGCCAAATGTCCCCATTTCTGCTAATAAACAGGGAGATGAGTATAGTAATAATGACACACCTAGGAAAATTGTAACCAAAAAGGGTAAGGAAAGTTTAAAAGAAAAATGTGGGAATCTTAGTAGTAAAAATGTGACAGTTCAGGGTACTACATATCCCAGTATGAAAGTGAATACAGATTTAAACAGGACAATTAAAGCAAATGAAGCAGATAATGAAACTGCACATGTTTTTTGTTTACAAAATATATCACGCAGTAACTCGAGTACAAATGAATGTGAAATTAATAAGCCTTTAGACCTTAGACAGCAAACAACGAGTCAAACAGTCCATGCTAATAAAAGTGATTTAGAAAATAGGATACCCCAGACTGTTGAACAAAACAATCTTGACAATAATAACAACAACAATGGTGAAATTACTACTTTAGCTCTTTTATGCGAAAGGATTTCTATTCCCCCTAATTCAAAATTAATAGCTGAAGTTAAGTGCAATAAAAATAATTCCATAAAAGAAAATGATGTTCTAATGCTAGAACCTTTAGCGAAGAATTTAAGCCAAGGTCTGCTTATTTCTAGAGCCATATGTACTCAGGAACATGGCCTTTTTGTTTCTCTTGCAAATTTTTCAAATCATACTATAAAGCTAAGCAAAAATACATATGTTGCAAAAATCCAGAAATGTATAGATAAGTCTAATATACCACTAACGGATAATAGTTTAAGTTGTAATGTGAATTTGACTACTCCAATAGCTGACTTTGATCATGCTGATCTCACTTGGAGTTCTAATATTGACTTAAGCCATTTAGACCCTCCCCTAAAATCTAAAATGCAAGAATTTTTAGATCAAAATAAAGATGTATTTGCAGCATCTGTCCTAGAGTTACCAGGCTGTAATACCATACCCCATGTTGTCAATTTAACCTCTAATAAACCTGTAAAATCCAAAGCGTACAGAGTTCCATATAAATTACGTCAAGAAATGGAAGATCAACTTAATATTCTACTGCAAGCTGAAATTATTTCCCCATCTATGTCAGAATTCGCATCACCGGTAATACTTGTAGAAAAAGCAGACGGTTCTTATAGACTAGCTGTTGATTTTCGTAAACTAAACAAAAATCTTGTCAAAGACGCATATCCTATCCCAAACATTACTGATTCTGTGGATGCTTTAAGTGGAGCTAAATTTTTTTCAACACTAGATTTGACTAGTGGTTTTTTTCAACAGGTCATACGACCTGAAGACAGGCATAAAACTGCTATTATCACGCATAAAGGTCTTTTTGAGTGGAATAGAAATTGTTTTGGGTTATCTAATTCAGGGAACAGTTTTCAAAGGCTAATGAATGCCATTTTTGGAGATTTAGGAAATCTCGGAATCTTAGTATATATAGATGACATTGTCATTGCTTCTTCTGATGTAGACTCCCACTTTGAAAAATTAAAACTGGTTTTTGACAGATTAAGGCAGCATAAACTAAAGCTTAAACCCAGCAAATGTACTTTTCTTTCAAATAAAATCCAATACCTAGGCTTTGAAATTCATAGCGGGCAAGTATCCCCTGTAAAAAAAAATATTGAAGTAATTGAAAAATTACAACCACCTACGACACGTAAAGGTGTCAGGTCATTTATTGGAACCCTCTCATTTTACAGGCGTTTTATACCTGACTTCACAAAAAGGGCATTAAATTTAATTGATTTAACAAAGGAAAGTGGGCATTTTGCCTGGACGAAAGAAGCCCAAGAGGAATTTGAGGATTTAAAAAAGGCTCTAATTTCTAAACCGTGCCTCTTATTACCTGATTTTAGTAAAGAATTTTATGTCTATACTGATGCGAGTGGAGAAGCATTGGGTGCAGTTCTGTCACAGTTGGATGAAGAGAATAAAATTCATCCAGTGGCGTTGGCTAGTAGGCGACTCAAAGATGCAGAAACGAGATATTCTGCCACTGAGAGAGAACTTCTCGCTCTAGTTTGGGCAACTAGCCATTTTAAGTGCTACCTAGCTAACACCCATTTTACCATTTTTACAGACCATGCCCCCCTTACTTTTATGTTAAAAATTCATGATCCCACTTCACGTATAGCCAAATGGGTATGTACTCTATCTGATTTTGACTTTACCATTAAATATATAAAAGGCAAGTGCAATAGTGTAGCAGACTTTCTCTCTCGATTTGCAAAAATTGATGAAACACCTGAGATTAGCAGCAGTAATTTTTGTATACAGGTAGAAAAAGAAACTACTTTTGTACCGCATTCAAATTTAACTGATAAAATTAGTGAGTTGCAGAAATTCGATAAAAAGTGCTGTGAAATAGCCAGAAAATTAGACCAAAATTTAAACATAGCACCTAAATATATGAAATTTATTTTTAGAGATGACATTCTTGTGTGTGAGGACACTAGAGATTCGAATATAATAAGTAACCCAATTAAGTTAGTAGTTCCTAGGGATATGATTGAGCAAGTGTTCGCTCTAACACACGATTCTCTAGCGGCTTGTCATCAAGGGTTTAAGAAAACGATTGACCGCATCCGGGAGCACTTTTACTGGCCCGGAATGTCGGCCGATGTCAAGCATCTAGTAGAGTCTTGTATTAGTTGCCAGCAGAAGAGAGCGTATAAACCAGATCAGCAGGCACCCCTTCAACGGATGCCTACACCTGAATTTCCCATGAACAAAGTTCACCTAGACCTAATAGGCCCACTACCGGTTACATTTTCAGGTAACACCTATATTGTCACGTATATCGACTCTTTTACTAAGTGGCCAGAAGCTTATGCAGTTAATTCCACCACATCTGATGTTATCGCAGATACGCTTGCTGATTTCATTTCACGTTATGGCGCGCCTGCGGTGATAGCAACAGACAATGGGAGAAATCTGATATCCGAAGCGATCAAACATGTCTACAAAATGTTCGGCATTAAACATATCACAACATCTGCCTTTCATCCGGCATCGAATGGACAGATCGAGCGACAAAATTCTACGTTAAAAAATGCCCTTAGTCACATAGTAAATGAAAACCAATCAGACTGGGATACTAAACTTAAATTTGCCCTGTTAGCAATGCGTTCAGCTGTGCACTCCTCAACAAAATTAACACCCGCAGCAATTTTATATGGCAGGAATTTAAATTTACCATATAACCTATTTTCTCAGTCACCTAGATTTAGTTATAATGACGCCCCATCATTCTGTGAATTGTTAATCCCCGCCCTCCAAAAAATATATGCCGAAGTGTACGATAATTTGGTTAAAGTATCAGAAGTACAAGAAAAATACAGAGAGAAAACAGCGGTCGTTAAAGATTTAAAAATAGGAGATAGAGTATGGCTGTATAATCCATCTATAACTGCTGGTAATACGAGAAAATTGTCAAAACTAAACAACGGACCTTTTACAATCATTGAAAAACTCAGTGAGGTCAATTTTAAAATTGCATTAATTGCTAATCCTTCAAAAACCCAGGTTGTCCATGTAGATCGCCTCTCCTTATTCAAAGATAGATGCATTTCAGGTGTAAATAAACAGAATGGAAACACTCATTCAGACCAAAACCACAGCCAAAGTCAAATGTCAACAACAACAAGTGAATCGAATATTCAATTCGATTGTACTGCACGTAAGAAAAGAAATCGGTTCATAAATCGATTCCCGCCACCCTTACCACGTACAGCATCCATCCAACCTGATACGCAAGGTCCCCGTGCTACGAGCAGACGTCACGAGCAATGCAATAGCGAAACTAGACCCGGGTGGGAAAACGAAACTAGTAAACAGATGGCCAGCGACGTTTCCCCATCACACTCAACTCCATCCGAGCGTATCGATGGAAAGGTTGATAGGTTGCTTGTTGAAACACAAGGAAAGACGGACTTATCGGATAGCGTTGGGCGCGAAGCGGAAATGATGCGAGTAGGAACGTCTAGTGATTCAGGCCGTGTGAGTCGTTCACGAGAACGATCCGGCATCAAAACAAAACAACAGAAGTGGCGGTCAGTATCGGGAGCTGATTACTCTTTGAGAAACAGGAATTCGCGTCCTAATTATAGATTTTAGAGCTGTTTAGCTTTATTTTTTTTAAGATTGTATATATATAGGTAATTGTATTTATTTTAAACAAATTGTAGGCCCAATATAAACAAATTTAGATAGTGTGTGAACCTAATGGTGCTTTGTTTTGATTTTAATCCGCAATTGTTTAATGTGGATTTTTAGCCTGCAGCTTATTTTCTCTCGGGAGTGTTAGTAATATTACGATATATTAGGATCAATTAAGTGCTCCGCCTCCTGTTTGTATTCTTTTTTTTAATTTTTAGTGGATTTTAACGCTAATTTTGGGAACTTAGAAAAATTTCTGGTCAGGAAATTTTGGTAAAGTAGGCATGATAGCAATATATATAATGCCTGTAAGACCCAGGTGCACCCCTTTTTGTATATAGTATAGTTACTAGTGTAAATATAGTTTATTCTTTAACAAAAAAAAAAATTAAAGGTAAGAACTTTTGCATTTTTTTTTTAACTTTACCTTTTTTTTGGGGTATTTTTGGAAATTTGTTTCTCTATTTGGGAGATAGAGGATTTCTGATACAAGCAATGTACACCCCCACAGATATACTTATCTAGTTTTTGTACATCTTATATATATATATATATATATTGTTTGTGTTATCTATTTTATTATGTTGTTTGATTTTTCTAACAATCGACCCTTCCCCTTATATGTGTAAATGGGGTATTTTGAAAAAGCTCGTATTCCTTGTCAAAGAAATTGGCAAGCTCTCGTGTGGAGTTAATATTATTTCACTTTAGGTGTTATTTGTGATATTGTAAGGACTTTATATTTTGTTACTGTCTATAAAAACTAGTTCCTCATCAGTGGTAACAAAGGTATACAATTATCACTCGAGGTTACACAAGGTTACCTATGCAAATATAGTGTTATGTTCTAAATGTCCATACATTGGTGTACTTCAGTTTGAAAGGTAAAATACATTATATTGTTTTTTTTTTATGTGCGCACGTTATGTAATTGTCCCCACTGAATATAATCAAGTGTAAGTGCTAATTTCACCTTCTTTTGTGTGTGTATACCCTATGTATGTAATGCAAGGTATTGTTCTTTTTATTGTATATGTGTATACAACATATTATCCTACTTATATGTGTACATATCTGTGATACCTCCAGCTGCAATGATATATTTATAGTGATTTTTATGGAATTGGTTGTTTCGGCCCTTTGGCTCAGTCCTGCTCACAGGATTCAAAATTTTTCAAAAATTCCTTTCTTTATACTGGACAAATCTTCCTTGCATTCGACCTGTGGGAAACTTTTTTTTAAGGGCTTAATATTTACAGAGATGGTAGCATGTAGAAATAATCCCAGTGTATTGGTATTCGTAACTGTATGCCTAGCTTGAAAATCTAGGTGGGTATGCCACGTAAATAGTGTAGGTTTTGCAATAGCAACTTAGGCCCTAGTATACATTTAACTTTCAAATGTTATACCCAAACTTCAACATTGCATTCCGGAGTGCATAGTTGTTGTGGTGATTTAGTTAGGGTGAAGTTATCAACTTTTCGGGTCGTTGTGTGATCTGCTCTAGTCGGTAATCTTAATTCAACTAGTCAACCGGGGTACTACATTAACTTGTCATTTCACTTTTCCATTCACTTTGGATTAAATTTTTTTGTACTTTTCTTCGACTTTCCTTCTGGGATCTTCTAGCTAAAAAAAATAAAATTCTTGTTTTTTGACCAAAACGAATAATGTTTATTTTTTTTTTCAACGAGGGGGAGCTCTTGTTACAGTTTTTTTTCGATTACTGCTTCTCTTTAAAATTTTAATTATTCAAAATTCAAAACACCTCTTTCCTTTTTTTTTCTAGATAAGCACAGGCCTTAATACTCCTGTGATTCCTTTTTCCGTTCCCACGCCTTCGCAAGCGTTGGTGATTGTTAGAAAGAAAAGCACACCCCCTCCCCTTAAGACTCGCATAAAATCCCTGCTCGGCAGAGAAATGCAGTAATTGCTAAAAGCCCTTTTGTTAAGATTAAAGATGTGTGTGCTTCCCAAGCTATGAGTTGTCAGACAATAAATAGCGTACCCTATAATAATTGGCCACACACACAGTTTCTTAAGCCCTGGGTAAAATTGCTAAAAGTACACTCCTTTTTTTTTATGACCCATAAAAAAGTGTATAGTGTCATCTCAGAGAGAGAATAAGATACATTTTCGTCCATAAAAATATCCCCGTGCCTGTTACTCCTTTTGTGTGCAATACTTGGAATCCCGGCTGTAGATTTCATGGGAACGGGAGCTGAAAAACACCTGTCTGTGAAAAACCTCATGTAAGTCACGTGATTGAGATATAGAAACATCTCCTTATATGGACATTGGATATGGTATTTGCGCGCTGACCAACGGGAAGTCACCTTTTTGGTTGGGGAAAGTGGGGGATGCGTCCGTGTTCCCAGAAAAGTACCCCCGTATGTTAGAGGTTTACGTGCAATTGGTTTTTGAAAATAAAAGTCAGTCCTGGTGATAGAGTCGAACGGAGAGCATCTAGTTGAAGAAGCGCAAAAGTTCTGTCCCCCCCCCCTCCCCTGTTTTTGATCTGGGAGAGGGGAGGCCAAAAAAAGAATTCTACGATTTGTCGACACTACTCCCAGAGATACGCTAAGTGGAAGTCGCAGAAGTGTTGCCTGCAAAATATAACAGAGATTGCTGAAGAAATATGTCCCTTCCGAACTATTGGTCTAGAAAAAAGGAATCGGAGCCCCTCGTTTTAAGTTGAAATATCCTAGATGTTGCAGTTGAGTATACCAGAAGTACAGTTGATTTCCCGAGCTCCCGCACTCTTAAGGCTTATTGAGATACGTGCTTAACGGAAGCCTTCATCAAGAGCAGCGTAATAAATGCCCCTTGGCTGCAAATGACTGTTAGCATGTGGCAGTGAACGTCCAAGATTGTTTTTGTTGTTTCAAATACTTCTCAAGGTAAAATGTGGATACCCAAGAGCCGAAAAATCTCAGCCTAACGATTCGTGTCGCTGATGGATGATAGGCGATTATGTCGCAAAGCCCTCATGAAGTTACCGTAGCTCAGCGTACTGTTTCAGACGAAGGGAGGGTAGCGTAGAGACTGTTTTCAAAGACTACTCCAAGTCTAATCTGGGCAACAGAAACGCCATAAATTAGTTTAAAAAAAGTGCTCTGGTGCAAGGAAAATTTGTGAACCACGTGAACAATACATATGAAAATACCCTAAATGGGTGAATGGTAGAAATAGCTGTAGGTAAGAAATGTATTTTGTATTTGTTCTTAAATTCTTTTATTATTATTGAATATTCTTGTTATGAATTAATACTTCCATATGTTTGCAACAAAATTTGTGTTAGCGAATTCAGATGCCTTTTTTTTATGTTAAATTAAATAAAGGAGAATGTATTTAAAGGATATGATTTAGTATAATTCTTTAGTTTTTTTTTTATTTATCCTACCTTGATATTAGTTTGTTTGAATTTTAATCTCAATAGTGTCAAAATAACTATACTAAATTTTGTAATACCATGAAATTAAAGTAGTTTCTTTGAATGTTTAAAAGTCAAAATAGTTTTCAACCATTTCTTTTTTTTATTCAGAATTTTTAAAGTAACTTATCAGGCTGGAAATCATATAAGCACTGATTAATTAATACACTTTTATCGTAAACTGAGTAAAGATATTTAGCTAATTAATAGAAATTTTTTAAAGCAAAACTGTTGAGAAATTCACATGATTTAGAATAAATTAACTTATCTTATAAAAAAAAAAAAAAAAAAAAAAAAAAAAAAAAAAAAAAAAAAAAAAATGGAGAAATTAAAATAGATGTACTAACACTATACTTTTTTGGCCATAATGTCATTGTTGTATTGTGGGATGCTTGTGTTTATACTGTAGAAATCTTATTGCTTGTAAAAAAATTTTTTCTTTCTTTGCTCCCCACAAATAGATGGGAGATTCCAGGGTCTTTCTTCTATCTTTTGAAATTTTAACAAAGGTCTTGAGCTTTAAAGTTATCTATTCGAGTTTGATATCCCATAAAACAACATTGGCAAAATATTGGGTTCACTGCTACAGATCCTTATATGCTACATCTGAGATCTAGACAGATTGAGAATGTTGTTGTATTATCATTATTACTTACTGGAAATCATTAATATGTATAGAAACTTAATGAATATGTATTTTTTTTAAATTAGTTTTAAATTTTATCTTGGTAATCTTTCTTATTTCTGTAATTTCTTAACTTAACTTGTGTTATCTAATAGTATTTATCCTTATGAAATCTCCTTTTGTTTTGATTATCTTAAATTACAACAAAATTCATATAGAAGGTAGTCTAGTCCGGATCTCAGCTAACTCATTAGTAAAGTAGATGAAATATTTGAACTAATTAAGAAATTGAGTGTAGAAATGATTGTTTACATAGTAATGTTTATATAAAAAAAAAACAATTTTACTGAATGAATTTTTTTTATTAATTAATTTATGATCTGTAGTAGTCAAAAAAAAAAGGACCCAACACCATCATTGTTTGTTATAGTGAGTCCTACCCCCCCCTCAAAGTTTGTTCCATGATTTTGGACTCACCCTGTATTTCACAATTTGGTCACAATGTGACTTGAAAGCATTGTCACTTTCGTCACAGTATCGTCACAATGTTAATGACAAAATCGTCACAAATGACACACTTTTCACAAATTGGTCACATTGTGACGTCACAAAGTGGTCACAATGTGACGTCACAAACAAGCTCTGAAACGGCCTTAAGAGCCCACAATAGTCACAGAAAAAGTACACAAAAAGACCCGGATGACCATGTAAAGTCTATGGGAGCGTTCTTTTCTAATATCTCGCTCAAATTTTAATATTTTTGCATGATTTTTTTGCACAAGATAGCTGAGGGCAATCCACAACTGGGCTAGTTTTTACTTTTTCGATTTTGGTTATATATTTTTTATATTACGATAGTTTCAGTTTCAGAACCGGTTTAAACCGGTTTCGAAAGTTAAAGTAATTTTTTAAAGAAAATCTGAAACAAAAATTTAAAAAGTAAAAACTAGCCCGGTTGTGGATTGCCCTCAGCTATCTTGTGCAAAAAAATCATGCAAAAATATTAAAATTTGAGCGAGATATTCGAAAAGAACGCTCCCATAGACTTTACATGGTCATCCGGGTCTTTTCGAGTAATTTTTCTGTGACTATTGTGGGCTCATAACGACTTCACATTTTAGTCACTGTGACTTCACATCGACGGTCACAAAGTCACAGTGTGACTTCACAACGACGTCACTGTGACGTCACCATGTCTTACGGGAGTATAGAATATTAACAATTACTCCATGCTTACCCAACCCCCTCCCAAACAACCAAAAGTTAGTTATCTATTTAAGACAATGTAAAGATGACATTTTTTCATTTGAAGAAACCTCGCTTCATATAATTAAATATATTTTTTTACAATTAAAGTTCATACAACAATCTGTATTTCAATACGAAAATGATAAGTAGATAAAATGTAACTCTTAATTAAATGTTCTACATTTTAACTTGATGTACATCTTAATATCAATCTTAATTTTGTTCAACAATTTTTTAAAAAGCATTTAATAAAAATATTGCATTACTTTTGCGTTTTATTTTAATTATATTTCAACGGAGTTGGTGATAAATAATATTGTGTTTTTTTTCTTTAGTATAATACCCAACAATAAAGATGTAAGCCCAACATCCATTACAATTATTGCCCACTAATATTTCTATATTTAAAATATATATATTATTGTCTCTCACCATTGTAGCCAGGATGACAAATACAGCTGTAATTATTTCCTCTGTCAACACAATGTGCCGGTGGTGGACATGGGTTAGGTTGGCAAAGATCGACTTTTATTTGACAACGTCTTCCTTGGTAGCCAGGTCCGCAGTGACAACGATAGCCCGCTACTAAATCTTCGCAAGCTCCTCCGTTAATACACGGACTGGAATCACACTCATCGTATTCGAATTCACAATGATCACCTCCATAGCCTGAAAAGAGAGTGAAGAATTGAAATTTCTACAAATACAAATGGCTGGATGAGAATTATCTGTCAAGTTCTGATACCCAATAAAACTGAAATAAAATTGCTGCTATGTACCCCACAATTCTTTTTCAGCAAAATATACATTATCTGAAGAATAATATTTAATTAATGAATGATTTAAATCAAGTCAGGTGAGATAGCGGGTGATTCTACCATATGTTGGTTATAACCGGTTAAAGCTCATTACTTTTCACCAGGTCTTTCATCACATGATTTTATTAGCAAATATATTCGATGATGTAGCTCAATAAATATAATTTATGCTTCATTATCAGGCTAGTTTGTGTTCTTTTTAAGTAAAAGTTGCTGCATGTCAAAATATTTATTTTTATTGATGATTGTTTTCGTGCTGAGTGGGTATTTATTTTATGCCGGTCTAAATTTTGATTCTATATTTTTAATAATACACTATTAGCTTACATTTTTATATCGCATTATTAGTAAAGAAATAATGAATGGTTCTGTGCAGACTAAATAAATGTTGTGCAGATTTCGACGTTGATTGACACAGCATGAGTGAGACAGATTGTCTCATATGAGAAACAATCACATTTGTAGAAGCCACCTAATGTTAAATTCAGGAAGTTAAATTAGTTCTTTAAAATGATGAAGGGTAAAAAGAAGAAAAAAATGTGTTCGAGGAAATTCATCTAGATGCTGTGCTGAGTAACCTAAAAAAATTAAAAATTTCAATTCGCCTAGCAATCCAAGATTTTAACACTAATTATGGCACGTTAGTTAGATTCGTAAATTAATTTATAGAAATGAACATAAATGACAATTTATATCAGTATTTAACTCAATCTAAAATTTTGTGAAATTCGGTGCATTATTTCTTGAGATAGAGCGCCACAAATTTTCTGTCACATATAGAGTGAGGGAGTGACAGTGATAGGCAGACTCACAGACGGCATTTTCTTAAAAACCATCAAATAGTGTTCAGGACCTTCTAAAACGTATACATGCATCGAAAACCGGAAGTCAACTTTTTCACGAATACAATATTTTCATCTTATAAAAATAGAAGTAAGTAACAATAATAGGAATGACGTGAAAAATTGTAATTAGAATTCAGTTAAAATATTCGTTTAAAAAATATTGTTTCGGTGTTACACGATGAAGTAAGGATTTGATGTATGAATAAATGAATTTTAAATAGAATTAAAAGGTATTTTGTGTATTTTAAAACGATGAGCAGAATTCAAAGTTCTCTGTTTCACCAACTTTCAAAATTCAAGTCTACTTTGTTTTTTTGACTGAAATCTCGTTTCAACCTTGCTGCAGAGTGGCAAACTAGAAAAAGTGCTAGTACATTTTTTACGAGTAGGTGCTTGTTGTATTTTGTATGTACAATAATTACGCTTTATGCTGTAAAAATTGTGTTGACTTTGAAAAAAGAAGCTGTGAAGCCTGATGCCATGAACAAAATGTTTATTTTACGTACATGTAGGGTTTGTATGCTTCTAGGATTTTCAAGCACCCTGAATCAGCATGTTTGTAAAGTAATATTTGTACTATTTTATGAAAATAAATTATATTTTCTGATTTAGAGACAAGTCCTTTACGAAGTTTCTGGTACTAAAGCACCTAAAAACCCCTGAATCTCTTTATGTATACGAACCCTTACCTAATCTGTATTTTTTACGTAAATACAGGCAAAATCTATTAAAAAAATAAGATTGTAATGAATATAAATTATTTTCATAAAGCAAACAGTTATTTACTTGCGTCCTGCCAGAAACTTTTCAAAATTTTCTTTCCTTTTTTATAGCGCACAATTCCACAGCTATTTCATATATATACAGATACATAGATAAATACACACGTATATGTATGCATGTATGGATAATTTAATTTCAAACTCGTAGAAGAATTCATTTTAAAAAAGATTATAAATGTTGAAAACTAACGTTTAAATGTGAAAGACGTGTATTAAAAATTATGTTTTCTGGAAAAAAAAAATCATTCTCAAATTTTATTAATGTTAGAAATTAATAACCTCTTAATAATGCAACATTAAAAATAGAGAATATCATAATAATGTAATTGAATAACAGATAACATAATAATTAATATCTCCGGGCATGAAGCTTTTTTATCATTTAGTCGAAACCTTAGTCATAATGAATAAAGTAAATGAGGAAATTTTCTCCACTTTATCGCTAGAGAAACTCATTATGTTCGTACTTTCCGGAACAATAATCTTTACATTAAGTTTGATTGGAACGAAGTTCACTAGCATAGAGCGTAAAAGGATGTCGAAATTAGTAGTAATGTCCTACATTTTTTTTTTTCGTATTTCTAATCATGTTTTATCTGTTTTCTGTTTAAGAATTTATTTGAGATTAAAACTAACTTTGAAAACAGATAATTTCCATAAAAATTGTATTTCTTGTTCTTAATGAGATACATCTTTTTGTGGATGAGAACCAGGAAACGTTGCGGCGAGAGGTTAAGGTTAAACGGAGCAAAATGAAAGGAGAATAAATTTGTCTCTAGGAAATAATTAATTGCATTTTCTTATTTATTTCTCATTTGCTTTTAGTATAAATTACAAAAGTAATCTTCGATAGATCATACAGAAACAAAATAACTAATGTGTAAAAAAAAAAAAAAAAAAAAAAAAATAATAATTCTTTTTTTTTTTTTTTTTTTTTGTTGAAAGAAAATTAATGTTACAAAAATTGTTTTATATTGGAAAATAAATTGTTCAATAATCCTTGTTCTAGGAGTTTGTGTCAAAAGTTTTTCATATACCGTATTTACTCATGTATAACGCGTGCCTTTTTTTTTATAAAAAAAATAGGGCAAAACTCCTAGGTGCGCGTTATACACGGAATAATTTTTTATTATTCGATGTAATCACACGATATACATATGAATCATGAAATGTATTCAAAGAAGGCATAATCACTCAGAAAATCTTACTTAATTGAAGTAATACTGCATCTTTTTTTGACTCCTTGCATTTTTTTTATACAACAGAGCTAGTAACATTATTTAAATGCTAATTCGTGATTCTCACCGCCGTCATTCAGTCCCTACTAGAAGTCTAAAAATGTATTTGTGTCCTTGTTTTCTACCTGATGTATTGTTTGTTTAGACTTTATTTACTGAAATTCATTTTATTATTTATTCATTTGCATATCAAATTTACGGTGCGCGTTATATACGAATTTTTAAAAAATCGCCATTTTTTCTTGTAAAGTAAGGGGTGCGCGTAATACACGCTTGCGCGGTATACACGACTAAATACGGTAACTTCTGCTCTCCATGGGTCCCCACTGCGGGACCTTTGTTCTTGTACTTATGAAAATTAAAATGTCTGATTTTTTTTTTCATGTTTACTCTCTTAAAACGAAAAAGCTGAAATAACTCAAGTTGAGCTGAAATCCACTCTTTTCCCATGTTGAAAGGAACCTTCTCAAGAAGAGCTGAAACAACTCAAGTGGATGAGTTGTTTTTAATCAACTCATGATTGAGTGATCTCTATTTTACTCATACTTGAGTGAAATCAAATCAATAAAGGTCAAATCCAGTAGTACTTGAATGATTTGTAATCAAGCCATACTTGAGTGAAATGAAGGCATTTAAGACTGAATCTTGTAGCACTTGAGCGATTTGTAACCAAATCATACTTGAGTGAAATGAAGTCTTTAGGATTAAATCGAGTAGCACTTGAGTTAGCTGCAGCCAACTCGTATTTGAGTGAAGTGAAATAATTTAAGGCAAATCCAGTAGCACTTGAGCGATTTGTTATCAATTCAAGTTGGAGTGAAATGTTGTCATTTTTGATTTAATCCAGTAGCACTTAGGCGATTTGTAACCAATTCTTACATGAATGAAATCAACTCATTTAAGAGTTAATCCAAAACTCCTTGAATTTGTAGAATTGAATAAATTCACTCTTAAGAAAAGCAAAATTGCTTAAAATTACAAAAATCTTCAAGTTATTTCTAAATCGTTTAAATAAAATCACATCATTTAAAACTAAATTCAGTAATCCTCGATTAATTTTTATAATGAAATTCAATATAACATTGAATTATTGCCACATTTTCAAGTGTTGCAATTAAATTCTCATTTCGGATTTAAATTTGTGTTTATTGAAATTACAAGGGTTTAGCTACACATATATATATATATAGAGAGAGAGAGAAATAGAGAGAGAGATATATTGGAAAACTGTAACATGGATTTTCCAATATTTCTTCCAAGTCTTTAATTAACAAGACTTAAAACATTCTAATTTACATGAGTGAAAGTTCTCTAATGAATCATAAAAACATTTTTTTTCTTTCTAATTCAATGAAACTGTTTCCTATGTCAATTTACGGGAAAAGGCAATTGAATCGTTATACAAAATTAAATAGAGCTTATATGAATTTTTTATTATTCTGTCAAATCAGAAATTTTTAACATCAGTATTTTCTTTTGTTAAATTTAAAAGTACATATATTCATTAAATTAAAAATACTGGTAATCTCAAAATTGTAAATTTGAAAACACTTATTCATGCAAACTGCCTAAATTTGCATAACTGTACAACAGCACCCGAACAACATTAAACAGAATATCAGCTTCTGATGCTGTGGTGCTAATGGGATTTTTCCTTTCTTTTCTTGGGCAATTTCAAGTTTACATATTTTCCAATGATACTTATAGCTTCAGATATGCTTATATACAATTTTATTTTTTCATTAGCTTCTGATTTAATTGTAAATAACAATTATTTTTTATTAAAAATTTATGATTTCAATCAAATAAACCAATATTAGGCATCTTACTAAAAAAAATATTGAAAAAGTAAACTTGTTATCAGCCCAACGACTCAACTTCAGCACCACAATGTCAGAAGCTGATTGTTCCCCTTAAGAGTTCAGAGAAGTTATTTTCAAATACCTTGTTTGGATTTTAAAATGTTTACCTTTTTTTGGGGGGGGGGGGGGGGGCAGAAGATTATTTGAGGATGATCTGTAAGTGGGATGGTTTTTACTTTTGCAATTTTGGTTAGTTTTTTTTTAATATTAATACGAGTTTCAGAACCAGTTTTGAAAAAGAAAGTATTAAAAAACATAAAACCTTTGTTTAAAAAAGTATTCCCCCCCTACACACACACATGGACAGCGCAGGGTTTAAATAAATGAAATTGAAAATATTTTAAATGAATAAACATCAACCCATGATACCTTGTTGTAATTATTCCTAGATTTAAATCTCAATCAAAATCTTATATTTCTTAAACTGACTAAATTTTTAAAAAATATTTTAATTGTTTAGTTTGAAATCTGAAATGGCTTTGAAATCTTAGATAAAATATTTGTTACCCATAGCATTTATATAAGCAAATTGCAATTGGGAAATGTGGAGGAATGCTATTAAAAAACTTGTATAGCTAAAATTTTGATTATGGACAATTATTTTATAGTATGAAGAACCTTCCACTAAATATTGTAGTACAAAAGTTAAATGCAGAAATAACTGAGAATTTATTGCTGGATTTATTGACCATGTGCAATTATTCTTTATCATTTAAAACATTTGTTAAAACTTGAATTTATATTAAAGAATAACTTATTTCTTCTTAATTAATGTTTTAATTTTTGATTTTATTCAATGTTTCTTAAATCAACTAAATTTTAAATAAATATAAAAGCATAAGACTGCAGCATTTTATGTCAAAAGTTGTGCAATTTAGAATGTTGCAAGAAAGGAAAAAAAACTAATTTTATTTAACAACAAAAACATTTTATTTAGCAAGAACAAAATAAACCTAACATTAATTGATAACAATTCTTTCCAACATCAGATAAACAAGTTTCATTAACATCTGTAACAGGACCTTTATAAATATAACAGTCCATTTGCATTAAACATTAAATACATAAAGAGCATATTGTAATCTGTCCACTGGTTTGTCAAACTTTTAAAATCTTAGGCAAAATAGACACTTTGTTGAGGATCCTTGAGATTAAATAAGATTGTTGAATTTGACTCCTCACTGTAGAATTTTACTCCTCCATGAAATCACCATCTTCCTGTGTTAAAAGAAAATATTGAAATTAAGTTAAATAGCAATAAATATAATGTTAAGGAATGATTATGAACATATTAAAATATTTTGCAGCTTTCAGATTAAATGTTTTATAAAATTTCCCACCCATAGTCTAAACAAAAAATGAACCATACACTAAAAATTTTAGCTTTATAAATATTACACTACTGAAAATTCTGCCAATCATGAATAAAATGGAAATAGAATAAATAAATCCTGTGCGATTACACTTATCCGCTTGTTTAAATCATGGTGTTACTTCTGATACAATCTTAAAATAAATCACCATTTTAAAAACAAATTTAAAATGAAAGTTCTTAAAGCAACATTATAAAATATTGTTTAAAATTCACCTTTGTTGCTACTTTCAAAATGTATCAGCGCTAGCAAATACCCAACCAATACAGGTTTTTGTGGATTTTTAGTTGTTTTTCTATATATTTGCATATTTATATAATACAAGATAGAACCTACAACAATCAGACCAGGGTTGGCACGGTTTAAACCAATTGGTTTAACTGTGGTTTAAACAACTGTTTACTCCTTTTGGTTTAAACAATGGTTTAGTTTAAACCAACTGTTTTTTTTTCTAAAAAAAAAATTGTTTTTTATTAGAAGAAATTTAATGACATTTTCTCTTTTTCTTAATAATTTATGTATGTCAGATTATTGAATATAAATAACTTCTATTTTTAACACTTTATATCAGCAATAAGCATTGGATGTAGCAGGTTTAGATCATTTTTTGGGTATAGTATTAAAATCAATCTGCATTGGTGAATATATTTATTTCTCTTTAGAAAAAGCTTCGAACATGTGAATTGATCTAATATAAAGTAGATTAAAAATATTCAATATTTAATAGAAAATATCTTAATTTTTTGAAAACTGCATATTATTTAACGCAATAACATAATACAATCTATAAGATTTCAAGCTGTAAAAGAAATCCCCAATCTTAATTGGGGAGGTTATCTTAAGCATTAAAATAAAAATATGAAGTCGAATAAGAGAGTTTTCAAAGATTTTATGCTACTTATAGCATTTTAATAATAGTGATTCCCCCCCCCCCCTCTGTTAGTTATCTGCTGAATCTATGACCAAAAATGTTGACTTAAAATTGTCATTCAAGAAAAAAAATGTCAAGAAGTATTTGAAATTTATTATTTGGATAGCTATGGAAAAGAATATTTTATTTATCAGACTACTTTCAAATGTTTATTATTAGTAATTAAAAGATTAGTTATAAAGATTTTCAGAGTATCAATGCTTCACTGTATATAGCACTTTATTCTTAGAACATAAGACAGTTTGATAACACTGTTTAAATTAAATTTTAATTTCTTTTATTTTTTACATAAATTCATTGTAAATATTTAATTAAAATCATTTTAAAATGAAGTTACAGTTTATAATCCAATGTCTATTTTTATCAATATATATGGATGTATATGTAATAAGAAAGGATGTTAAAAAAAAAAAAAAAAAAAAAAAAAAAAAAAGGTTTAAACCAAAAAAAAAAAAAAATCTTTTTTAGTTTTTTATGAAAACAAAAACTGGTTTTTTCTCCAACTGTGCAATTAGACTAAAAAAAGAAGTTTTAAAATGTCCTCATTAATATTCTTTCTTTCAAATTCCTTTTTTCTGAAACACATCTATTGTTAAGCTAATTTTTATGTAAAATGGGGAAAATGGTTGTCAGTATTATGGCAGTTTGCAGATGAAACCAGATTTTAATACTTTCAACTTAATTTATTTGCATGAGTTCCTCACTCCCTTTCTATAATTTGATAGCTACCCTATTTCCATAAAAGGGGATATTATTCTTGTTATAAAATACACACTACTCAATAGATTCATAATGCAATATTCCTATCATAATCTAAATCAAAATATATTTCAATCAATTTAATACGATATTAAATTAATGTTCTATAAATTGAATGTCACTAAATTGCAACTTAATTTTCAAATAAATTCAATACAAAGATCACTCTACATGAATACAACAAAGCGTGTTGCACCATAGATTTTTAGGTAGCTTTCATTACAAAAAGTAAAAAGCTACCTATTGCAGCCGTCCGGAGGAAAGCACTTCCGGAAAATTTTGGTATATTTTCATCGATCATGACCCCCAGACCCCAAAATCACCCTCCGTTCAAATGTTGACATTCATATATATATATATATATATATATATGTATATAACCATATATATATATATATATAACCATATATATATATATCTGATTTTTATCATACGATAACTAACGTATTTATGAACCGATTTAAATGAAACTTGGAAAGCACGTAGTACACACAAATGTCTCGACCGAGTTCGTTGGCCAGCATCATCCGCCATTTCACTTCAAAATGGTAACCATTTAAAATTTTTTAAAAAATTTAAAATTTAAAATTAAATGTGAAAAAATCAAAATTTGAAAAATATTTTTCTTTTACGTGTTAGAAATTAAAACAACGATTCCAGAACACTTTTTATTTTGTCTATATCTTACAAAATGTCTGAGTTATAGCACTTTGAATTTTTCTTATGGCTGACATTTTGAAACAATCTGATTTTTGTCACGTGATAACACGCGTATTTATCAACCGATATCAATGAAACTTGGTATGTACATAGTACATACAAATGTCTCGATCGAGTTCGTTGGCCAGCATCATCAACCATTTTGTTTCAAAATGGTGGCCATTTTAAAAAAATTTAAAAATTTAAAATTTAAAATTAAATGCGAAAAATTAAAAGTTGAAAAAATATTTTTTTTACGTGTTAGAACTTAAAACAACGATTCCTGAACACTTTTTATTTTGTCTATATCTTAAAAAATGATTGAGTTATAGCACTTTGAATTTTGCTTATGGCTGACATTTTAAAACGGTCTGATCTGAACGATCCACAATGTTGCTTTAAAATGGCATACACTTTATGATATCGTGGAATTTGGTGACTCTCTAAATCGCTTAAAATAAAACCAGGATGAATAAAAGATGACTAATTTCTAAAAATTCCTATTAATATTCATTCTTGACAAAAACTAGTATTCAATCTTATAAAATCACTAATTTTATAAGATTATTTCCACTAATTTGAGACTAGTATTTTTGAACAATGTAACTTACTTTAAAATAAATAAATAAATATATAAGTATATGAAAGCTACCTCTTCCTCCCGGCATTGCCGGAAGGAATTTTTAAAAATCTTATAGATATTAGTTAAACCTTCAAATTTGAAATTAAAAATTTTTGCAATATTCAAGGATCAGAGTAAGGAAAATGCAAAAAAGAGGAAATAACATATGAACAAAAAAAAAAAAAAAAAAAAAAAAAATTAAATAATGCAAAAAAAAAAAAAAAAAAAAAAAAAAAAAAAAAAAAAAAAAACCCAAAAAGTTCTTATGATACACAAGATAAAAATTGAGTAAAGTGGATTTCTTTAAAGAGGGTGGTTTTAAATATACGTGAACAGGAAGTGAATGAAAAAATAAGATGACTGTCACATACAAACATAATTATTAATTAAATAAATAAAAGTAAAACCACTTACATTTCTTAGGTTTTCACTCTTGTATTTTTAAACCGACCTTGTTGACGGCAATGTATCACTTATAGGAGCACCTCAGTCAGATTCTGGAACACTTTTTTTTTCAAATCTACACAATAAGTAATCAGTAGAACTTGTTATCAGCCAGGCTTACTTGATTATTCTGTAAAAATTGTAGTATTATACATACAGGGTGTTTCAAAAAATATATATACTATTTACTAATAATTGGTATATACTTTTCCTTTCCTTTTTTATACAGATTTTTTCAAATAATTCTTTTTTTCTCAGAAACAGGAAAATTTACATAACAGACAGAGGGAAAAAAAGTTACCAGTCTTGCAAAACAACAATGTTGGTGGTTTGATTGAGTTTTTGGTGGTCTTATACCAGCAGTCCACTAAGAATTTTGAGCGCTGTATACAGTTGCAGGGGAAAAAAAGTAAACACTCCTAACTCTACAGTAAGAATCGTAAAAGAAAGTTACTAGTACTAAACAATAGGAAATTTACTATTTTTAAATAATGTACATAAATTTTTTAGTAGGCCAACCTGCAAATCAAAACCAGTCCAAAATTTGTCTTTTAATGGCAACACCCAATTTTCACAAGATATAATCTTGGTTCAAACTATGCCAAAAAAGAAATGTCATTTGGATAATAAGTTTTTGAATCAAACACTTAAAACTTTGAGCTTCTGATGTTAATTTATATTTTCATATTGCTATAATTATCTACTGAAGTTATAATTGTGAATATTTTTTGTGTGGTTATAGTACTAATATTAATATCAAAACATAAATGTATTATTGAAAAAAAATATGATATGAACTGCACAACCTACAATTTTATTGATTAATTTTTATTTATTATGTCCTGCCTTATGTAAATCCAAAACTTCAATTTTTTCTTTCAAATAGTTTTTAAAGTTACTCTTAAAAAGTACAAAATGCTGGTTTAAAGGTCCATCTATGAGAAGCTAAAAAGCGCAATTTGAATTTTTTTTTTTTTTTTTTTTTTTTTTTTTAACTCATGTTATTAAAGCATTTGGGCTGGGATTACAGTGCCTCACTTAAGATAAATTTAGAATGTAAACGTAAAGAAAGCTTAAAACTAAACTCAGTGCCTCGTGATCACACATCAACTTAAATACTTCCTATATTTATATGCTGTGCAAATTATCAAAAGAGATCATGATATTGCTAAGGGGCAGTGCATCTTAACATTACCAATTTAGGGGAAGACAATGGTATCAGAAGACATTTCTAAAAGGAAAGGGATTTGCTTCGATAGTTATTTTAGATTACCAAACTTTTCTTTTTTTCAGTAGCATTTTATAATATCTAAATAGTCTTACATTTATTACGATTATATTTTTTGTGAAAATACTATTATTGAAGTCATTAAAAGTTTATAAAATCATTTCATTCCAAAATTTGAAATTCTCCCACCGTTTCACATTCACCTGCCATATAATTCATTGTTAAAGAAATCAGGAACATAATAGTTGGGAAATGATACTTGTATTTACCAGTATAGAAAGAAAAAAAAAATATATTTGTCTACGTTTTGTTAATAAATCCTCATTTAAACCTACCTGAAAGCAAGTGCAAGAAAACAATATTACTTTTAAAGCAATTTTTATGTAACAATGTAGCTAAATACTTTTAAATATTAAACAAATTATAATAATACAGACCATGCATGCAATAATTTTGCTCAATAGCAATGTAAAGCATTGCCAAACAAAACAGTAACAAAGTACACACATGTTCAAACGTTAAGAATGCAAGTCTTAGAAATGTGTTTATATACACACTATAATTTTTTTCCTTATATGCAACAACATGTAGATCAAAATACAAGAGGATTTTGTTTTTCGTGTTTATATAGGGTTTTCCATCCCTTAACAATATTAGCAAAATTGAGAAATAGGAGTACACTAAAAAATAAGCACTTCTAACCAGCCTGAACATCTATAAACCAGTGTGTTTTCACTAAGACACTGAATAATGTAAATTCAGTATTTTGATAAATTTCTATAAAGACAGATGTAATAATTGCATAACTTAATTCTTCAAAACTTTTATACTACAAGACTGTTAAATGAACTAAGTATTTACATTATAAGGCAATTTTTACTTCGCTTGATACACCATTTTATTTCAAGGTTGTTATGTACGGTACGTACAGTGGCGTAACTAAGGGGGGCAAGGGGGCGTCCTCCCCAGGCGCCGAGGCCTAGGGGCGCCAAATTGAGAGAGATTGTTATACATCTATATTGGGGTGGGGGCGCAAAATTTATTGCTGGCCCCGGGCGCCAAAAAACTTAGCTACGCTACTGGGTACGTATGAGTATTAACATTAATTGTTTATTAAAAAAAGAGGAGAGAAATATATTAAAAGGATAGCATAATGTAAATAAAATACTTTCATAGTACTTACTTTGTAAAATATCGGCTTCTTTAGAAAATAATCTTGAGGAAACCACGAACTTTTAAGATGCATCGAAAATCAGCGTGCAGTGCATTCGGAAATCCTCCATCTTGTATTTTGCAAGGTCAGGTAGACAGCAGCGCCAACGGTGGATGAAAATAGCGCGGGAATGATCTGTTTTCTTCTCCAGTTGACTTGCTTAGTTTCCGATCTCAATGAGTGCATTAGAAATAGAAGAAAGCAAGTCAAGAAGAGTGGACCACTTAAAAATCAGCTCATTCATGATCCAGTAAATTAGAACTCTTTCTTGAGCAGCCAAATCCACTCTTTCGCTTTAAGAGAGTAGCATAAAGATTTCCGATCGTTTTAGAAATGTTACGTATTCATAACGGAATAAAATTAAACCTGAAATTTCTTTTCAGAAATTGAATATTTTACTTCAGATTTGAAGCGTTCGTAAAATTGTTTACAGTGTATATTCTGCATCGTTGGGAATTAAATTTACGCATGAATTTAGTTACTTTACATGTAATTTTTTACAGTTATATTATATATACATTATAAATATATATTAGAACTAACTGTTACCCGTGACTTCGTTCACACAACATTTAAAGAAGAATTAATTGATCAATCAAGCAAAAGAATTCGTTGATTAAAAGCATGTGTAATTATCTATTTATCGCGATTTATAGTAAAAATCTTACGATAATCCCTATTTGCTGAATTTTCTACTGGTTAAAATTTTCCTTTCAGCGATTCATACTAATAGATAGAAACATTCTCGAATACTTTTGTTCAGCCCTGTAGTTTACCTAGTACCTTTAATACACGAAAATATTTTTCTAAAATTTAGTTCAAACAAAAATATTCCTGATTTCTACCTAAATTACATTTTCAGAAATTATCATCCGAAGACAACCATGTATCCAGTTCTTTGCGTGACTATGTGTATCATTTTATCTATATACTACAAACATTTCGTAGTTTATTGAATGCAGTTCAAAATAAAAATGCATATTTTATTTAAAAACCACCTTTAAGTAAATTACGCTCATATTCAGTAACCTTTCCAAGATCATATGTGTAATCCTTTATATCTGAATTGTGTAACTATTAGCATTTATACACACCATTTAATATTCATACATTAAGGGAAACTTAAAAGCACATATCGTAATTCAAAAAATGAATTCATCCATGCAACAGTCATCATTTATCCTATACAGTACTTCGGATAGAATATATACTATTTGAAATCCTTTGTGTGTCCCTTTGTATTATGCATGAAATAACTAACATTAAGCCTCAGCAACGTATATCAATTTGATTATACATGAAATCGTTTACCATAATTAAAATATGCCGCAAACTGTTCCTCCATTCATTCTTATGCAATGGAACTCTCCTGTGTGACCCTGTAAATGAATAATAAGTATCCTTTTCACTGCATCCAAAATGCAAAATGCATATTTTAGTGCACTTTGTAGTTGCATATAAATTTGAATATGTTTCACAGGGTCTAACATCGTTAAAATTCAATTGAAACGATTTTTCCCATAATGCCGTAATGTAAGGAAAATGTTTGGCTATCCCTGTAAATAAATTAATTATGGTAGAAACTTCATTTTCAATAGGTTGCTAAGGTAAACATTAATAACGTCCAAAAATTTCATGACAATCCGAGTATATTTACGAAAGTTGGAAAGCAGCCAGGCGGACAGACAAACAGAAAGCATAATAAGTTTTAAATTTTGTTGGAAAGTGTTAAAAAATAGAGTCAAAAATATATTAATCAGTAGTTTTATTTGCAGCTATTTTTTACTAAAAATTTCTTCCATTGATAATTATGAGTTTTGAATAAAAATTTTCATTTGTATGTAACTTATTAAGTAGTAAAAGTAAAAAATATTTCTCATTCATTTTAAATATGACGTCATTATTCATCTAGCTCCATTAGCTACTGATATTCATGCCCCTTGTATTTTTAACGACTTATAAAATGACCTATTTTATTTCAACTATGACGTCACATTTTTCCAAGCGAAATATTTTGTTAAAAATATAATTCATTTTCATTCTTTTTACTTATAATTTATGTCACCATTTTTGACACAAAAATTCTCATTAATTAAACAAATATCCTTGTTAAATATATTATTGCTGGCAAGATCTGCAAAAATTTAACATAGGTGTTGGGTGCACCTATACCCCGGGTTCATTCAATAATAAAAACCCAAATATTGATATCTTGTAGGGGCATCTGATTTAGTAGAACCTCATGATCGTGCGGCCTAGATAGGAAATTGACAACTCCGGAAAATACAGTTATCAGGTTGTCATTGATAAAGAAAATAATATAGTCATTGCGTTGTTTTAGTAGATTACCTAACCTATGGCCCTATTGAATAGCTAAGAGACAAAATAAGACTTAAAATACATTAAAATTAAATTTCCCCGTACTTAGCTACTGAACCCTACAAAATATATTTACTCACTATTAACTTTAGACAAAAGAAAAAGAATTAGAATTTTAATTAAATATGCAAGTATTGGTTGACTACTAAAAAAAATATATAAAATAGACAATTAAAAAAAAAACTCTCATAAATGACAACTAAGTGTTCTAACAAACATAACTCCTTTATTAAATATAAGCACATTGATAATATCATTACAAAAAAATAAACTAGAGAAACGTACTCTTTAAGTAAAATGTTACACTTACAACCAAAATAATCTAAAATTTATATTTAAGTTTGACAATTTGCTCACTCAGACAAAGTCTCCTGGGCTAGATATTACTAACATTGCATTATGGTACATGGGTATATATATACAAATTTAAGAACATTATAGACAAAAATAACAGTACCTGATACTCCACTGAGCTTAGGAAACACCACCGGTACCTGGCCGGTGTATATTGATTCAGGGGCACATTTTAGAAGTATCCCATGCGTTTCACTAACAAAAAAGGGCAGGCTTTAATGGTGGGCACCGAAAATTTTAGACTTAAAAGCAGCACCCTAAAAGCTGAACATCCTCAGCCACTCGCTTTTCCTCTATATCGTCTCTCTCTTTTTTCTAGAGAACGAGGAAAACTCACTGTGTGTCCAAAATTTGCATAACAAGTCCTGACTGGTGAGAGAAAATTAACATACATATCATAATTCTACTCACCAGCCAATCGACTCTCCTTGCCCCCGCCCCCCGTGCACTAAGGTCAGAGGACTCCCCCTTATACTCTGGCTGCTGAGAAATTATTATTCGAGATTTTGATTTTCTTGGCAACGGGAAAGAAAATTAATTAAATTTTATCTAAAAAATGCCTACTGATTCTATGTGAAAAATAATGAAAATATGAATTATCAATTAAAATATTTGAATAAAATAAATAAAACATAGCGTATTTTCATTTCCGGTCTATAATCTATTTATATGCAAAGATCCAAAGACATTAATCCATCCGTTTTGAAGCCAATTTCATTCCAACTTTCGGACACACTTTCACATTTATAATATATATAAGGTTTAAATATATAGTATAATTAGAAAACCTTTTTGTGTCGTTGATGAATTAATTACGTTGTATTTTAAATGAAAATAAAAACTTTTGGGTCTGAGATAAAGAAAACCAATTTAGGCCACACGTACAAGTAATTAATAATTATGTGTATTTAATAATCTATAGGGCTCTGCTACCTACAAGCTACCCTCGTCAACCCCACCCCGCCTGTAAAAACCAGTTATTGTAATAGGCCTTTTAAAATATTACGGAAGATTGAATAATAATAATAATAATAATAATAAAACAATGTCGATCACCTTGTAATTGAGTATTGATTCTTTTCCGTTTTACGGAGGGAGTTTAAAGCCGAATGAGCTAGTGTTAATTGGGCTGTTTTCGCGTTTGATTAAATAAGATTATTTGAACATTTCAGAATCAGCTAATATAAAAGGAACTTAGTCAACAGCGTCTCAGCTTCCTGCTATTTTTTAACAATGTTATAAGATAATGGTTTTAAATAAATGATTATTAAATGTAACATTGTGAATCTCACGTAATTTTAACTAAAGCTTTTTTTTTCTTTTTAGCACTTTCCAACAAAGTTGAAAAGTGCTTATGCATTCGGTTTATCTGGCCGTCTGTCCGGATGGCCGTCTGGCCGTCTGGCAGTCTGTCCACGCTATAACTCCCGTAAATATAGATGGATTGCCCTGAAATTTTTGGACGTTTTTCACGTTTACCCCAGCACAGATCCTACTGAATATGAAGTTTCTACCATGATTAGTTTATCTACAGAGAGAATCAAAAGTTTCCCTCTACATTAAGGCCTATGGGGAAAAATCGTTAATATACTCGGATTGCCATGAAATTTTAGGACGTTATTGAGGTTTACCCTAGAACAAACCCTACTGAAAATGAAATATCTACCATGATTAATTTATCTACAGAGAGAATCAAAAGTTTCCCATTACATTACGGCCTATGGGAAAAAATCGTTAATATACTCGGATTGCCATGAAATTTTAGGACGTTATTGATGTTTATTCTAGCACGAATCCTGTTGAAAATGAAGTCTCTACCATGATTAGTTTTTCTACAGGGCGAATCAAAAGTTTTCCTTTACATTACGGCCCATGGAGAAAAATCGTTAATATACTCGGATTGCCATGAAATTTTAGAACGTTATTGACGTTTACTCTAGCACAAGTCCTATCGACAATGACGTTTCTACCATGATTAGTTTATCTACAGGACGAATCAAAAGTTTTCTATTACATTACGGCCTATGTGGAAAAATCGTTTCAAAGGAATTTTAAAGATGTTATACCCTGTTAAACATATTAAAATATGCATTCTATAAAATATAAGGTGAAAATGTAGCTATTATTCATTTACAAGGCCACACAAAAGAATTCCATTAGACAATGGTAAAAGGGGGAATTGTGTGTGACATATTTTAAATATATTAAGCTTTTTCATGTATAATAAAATTGATATATGTCACTGAAGCTTAATATGAATTATACGCTATTGTCTTGCATAATATGAAGTACATAGCATTTACAGGGCCACACAAAAGATTTCAAATATTATATTCTTTCCGAAGTACCGTATATGTGTCCGATGATGGCTGATGGAGGGATGAAATGCATTTTAATTATGATATTCGCGTTTATATTTCGCTAAACATATGCACATAATATGGTGTGTATAAATGTTATAGTTGACATACAGGGCTACCCAAAAGAGCTCACCAACGTTACGGAATATGAACGTAAATTATTTAAACTTGGTTCTTAAATAAACTATGCATTTTTACGCTGAGCTTCAGTCAATTTACTGAGAAATGTTTGCAGAATATAGATAAAGGGATATACAGGGCCACGCAAAGAATTCGGTACATGGAAGCCTATGAATGATGATTTAGGAGAATGTGATTTCAGTTTGTTTAGTTTACAATACATTTTACCCTAATGCTGACGTGTAATAATAGTCCAATGTAAACTACAGGGCTGAACAAAAGTATTCAAGTATGTTTCCATCTAATAGTATGAATTTCTGAAAAAGAAATTTCAAGCTACTGGGTATTTTCTTGCTAAACTAAATTTTCCCATTATATGAACTGACATATGAAATACAGGGCTTTTAAAGTACTGGAATACATATTTGGGTATATTTCGCTACACACTATTATTTCCCTAAATAACAAAGTTTTGTTAAAGATTTCATTAAGTGTTGGAAAGTGCTTCATAATCTATGCTTAACGCATGATTTTTCTTACTTGTTGTAATATTCAAGCGAAAATATTTTCCCCGTAAGAAAATAAATATTATTATTTGCGCTGTCTTATTTTGCTATTTAAATCTGACGTAATGTTTCTCCATTTGCAACTTTTAACGCATATTAATGAGTATATTATATTACATTTTTCTTTCTCTTTTAAAATTCACGTGCGTAGTTTTTATGCCATAATTTTCAATATTTTCCTGCTTTAAAAATGCAATATTCATTTAGTTTTAATTTGAAAGTTTTTTTTTTTGTATTTATAATAGTCACGTGTTAATAAATTTTTAATTTAAAGGAACAATTTTCTTTTCAAAGATATGTCAAAAATATCTCACAAAATGCTAAAATTTTAAGTTTAAACTGGAAATAAATCTTGAAAAAATTAGTCAAATAAAAAAATAAATAAATAAATGCAGTCTGCATACCGGGAACATCTGATGTATAAAATGATCTAAAAATGATTAAATTCTTATGTATATTTTTTGCTCTTACAAAACTTTTTAATAGAACAATTATGGCCAAATTTATCATTAAATACCTTTTAAAATAATTATTCGATTAAAAAAACTGTCTACAACAGTGTATTTATCAAACATTTCTGCATAGTATCACCAATTTTCATATTTTTGTATATAAAAGCTCTCTTAATATTTACGAAGAAAGATCTCCGGTCACAAACAGTTCATTGTCAGAGGCGGGAACAGCGTTAGTTATTTTTTAAGAATAGAGAGATACACATAATTAATTAATAATTATGTATATTTAATAAAAACAAATAATTAATTAATAATTATGTACATTTATTTATGAATTAATTGATTCAATACATAGATTTTAATTACTTAATTTTTTTTCATACATTTTCGTTTTTGTTTTCAGCCGAAAATAGGAAGATCACCGAGATTCGGTTTCTGCCTTAAAAACCTGTTTTATCGTTCTTTATTTATGATATTTCAACTAATTACAAATAGTTGTTCTGTCTAGCATTTTTTTTAAAGTTTTGATTTCACTTTCACTCAACATTCTATATAGACAAAGGAAGTGATCATGTACTTTTTTAAAAGAAGAGAGCTTGCGTTATGGAAATGACAATATTTCGAGTATTTTAACCGCTATACTTTATTCCCAACTTAATATTATTTTCTTTAGATTAATTTATTATTATTTTCTTTAGATTGATTTATTATTATTTATATTTAAGTGAATAGATTATTTAATCTTCTTTTAAAAAATATAACATCCATTTTTCTGCTTAGTATTGAAAAAGTATAAAATTTGAAAATAAATCAGAAGTGAAAATTTGTTTATTTTTCTACTGATCCTTAGAGCATAAATAGTGGTAAATAGCAGCTGCAAATGAAGGGTTTATCAGCGCTGTAAGTAGTTGGACGCCAGTCTTCGGAGTAACGCCGGCGCCATCGGCTGTGGCTCTGGTTACTTCTCTAAAGCAGCATTTTTGGAGCAGAATTTTGTAATACAAATCTCTCAAGAGATCCGCTCTGACGTTGATTTTTCTTTCAAACCGTTACTATTTTCATTGACACTTTCGAGCCATTTATGATTTGTACACATTTGAATGGAAGTTGCAACTTCAACATCGTTTATTTCTTTAGACTTTGCTCTTAAAATGAATGTCCTTATCTAATGTGCTCTTGAACCTTATTATGTCCACCAAAAAATAAAAATAAATAAATAAATAAAGATGCTTATATTGCTATATTATTAAGATATAACAAATACACATGTTAGTGAATTTACGATATGAATGATATATATGAATGTTTCATTACTGTGGAAATTAAATAAGACATGTTTGACATAGGGATTGTCAAATGAAGAACATCAAACACATAGAAATATTTTGACTCAACAGTAGCTGAGCGGTTTTGTTCTCAAAGCTGGTTGGTTGGTTGGTTAGCTGGATGTCTTTATGACGGCCAATTATCAACACGTGGGATATAGGCCCTATGGGGGGGGGAGGAGGTGGAACCCTTCGCATTCGAACCCAGCATCTGCCTCTAACAAATTCGAGTATAAAGTAGCATCAAATTCCTCCGCGCAAGCTTTCACGTGAAGGTCTCTGTTTAAAAACATTCGTCTGCTCGTTTATTTTTTGGCTTCATAGGGATTGTTTTAATATCTGTACTATACATTATTATGAAACTGTTTTGGCACACGATCATTTGCTTTAATATCTGTACAAATGAAACAGTTCATCGAATTTAAAGTTATACAATCTTCAGTTTTATAAGTAATTTTGCGCTAATTATGTCATGAAAAATACAACGCTGTTTTAAAAATGTAACCCATTTAAATTTATTATCGGTACTATGAGATTTATATATTTTTATGCTGCCTTCGGAAATCTTTTGCAATTGACTTTAAAATATGAAGATAGCTAAAATAATTAAAAGAGTGGATATGTATACCTTTATAACTTTTACTTGTATTACAAACATACTCACTTTATGTCTGAAAATGTTAACTTGTACTTTATATGCAGCAGTTAATTATTGTATTCGTTTTCCATGATAATTAATTTGTCTTATTTCTGTGTAATAGTTTTCTTTCCGAAGACTTTTTTTTTCTTTTCCTTGATTAAAATACAAACTTGTATTTTCTGAGCTTTGCTTTCTACTAATAATATATCGCTATCCTATTTAAATTATAATGGTATTTTATTTTCATTGAACCATGCTTAATTTCATTCTCTTATCAAATTAGCATAAATTATCGTAATCTTTTATTAGTTGTTTTACAAGCTTTTATTTAGCTAATAGTTATGTTCTTTTAACATTAGATATGATGTTTTGATAATTTATAAGAAGAGAATAATATATACATTTATTATGTTATTCATCTTTAAAAAAATAAAAATAAATAAATAATAAAAAAAGGAAAAGAAATATTTTATAATAAATATCCTTTTTATAGAATCTCATGATTTGTATTACATCCTCAAGATTGGACTTTCATAAATATTGTTGCAGTTCATTCATTAATGATAGAAAAAATAGTAATTCAAAATTGTTGCGATTCTTTGCTGGCATTTTTTAAATTATTAATTCATCTCTCATTTTCTTGCAGCTGTCTTTTTTTTATGAACAAAAGGTCAAAATATATTTTTGTGCATAAAGTAACTACAAAAGTTCCAGCAGAGTTAATTTGAGTATGACTTATTATTCTATATGAATGGGTTTGTGGTGACATGAATTTATAAATTCATCTCTAAACCAATTCTCCTTTCGGTTAAAACCGAGATGAAACTCTAATGAGATATCTAAAAATCTTTCGATATTGCTGAAAACTTTTCAAAGCAACTGCAAAAATTTTAATGTATCATTGAATTGAAGTAAAACATTTTTATTGAAACCAGAAGTCAGTCTACCTACAGGATCCTACTAAAAAATTAAAGTAATTTAAAACTTTCTAATACATCTGAAAAGAGGGTTTATAAAATCAATTTGTCAGTCTGGGGCTGCAAATTCCGCAAACTCAAATTTACGTTTATGTTGCAGAAATTAACTACAGCATGTTTCTTATTGAAATTGGAGTGTGAAGCATTTATAGGGACAATAGGAGAAAAAAAAAGTATTAAATTTGAATGATGTTACACTATTTCAAAAATGTAATTTATATCCATTTAAGAAATGCACTAAACCATGCTTTCTGTATAGTACTGTGTATAATAAAAATGAGATGGTCTCTGTCTGAGTTCAGTTTTTATTCAAGTCTTCGATTGGATATAAATATTACAAATTTATATATTTTTTTAAATGAATTTTCAGGGACTTGAAAATCGCGAAGCAGTGTCTTGGAAGTGTACTTAAAATTAATACTTATTTCTAAGTAAGAATAAGTGTTTTAGCAATACTATATTCATAAAACACCAGTATTCAGTTAAACATAATAAAAGTTTTAAAACTCCGAAGTTTCAAAAGGTGTTAAAAAACATGTTGGATGAAACTTTCGGAGTTTTAAAACTTTTATTGTATTTAAAAGAAATATTTTAACGAACAACTTTTTAAAATGTTACTAACACTTTTATGCAATATACTTTTAGCATCAGGTTCTGATGACAAAAATTTTTTTTGTCTTTCGAACCATCAGATTTCGATTTTAAAAAAAAGCGCTGAATATTGATGTTAAAACATGTATCATTAATTTACACAATCACTATAATAATTCAATTAATGGCTACGTAAAAAAAAGATTTGAAGCCTATTTTATAATGTTACACTATTTCAAACATAATGAAATTCATACATATTATTGAGATTTATTACAAGATGCTTACTGTAGAATATGATATGCATAATGGTTATCATTTATTTACAGAGCGACAAAAGATTTTGATTGTAGTAAGATGGTCGTACTGTATAATATATGTTAGTTTAATATAAATTATGCATATTTAATTAATATATTAATCCACTTAAATTATGTACATTTAAACAAAAATATTAATTAATAATAATTATAGATATTTAAATAATAATATTACTTAATATAGATTATTCACATTTAAATATTAATATTATCTATGTATATTTAAATATTGATATTAATTAATTATGTATATTTAAAATAAATATCAATTATGTATTTTAATACTAATAATAATATAAGGAAATTGAAAAAAATAATTATGCTAACTTTCCACTACTTTATAATTACAAATGAAAGGGTAATTAGTAAAAAGAATGGTAAATTAATTGCGATTTTTATATATGAAGATAAGATTTCAAAAAATGATAATTTAAGTATCAAATTAGTAGAGTTTACAAATATTTTTCAACAGTAATATAAAATTATATTTCGTGTAAGTTTAAGATATATTGTAGTTTAATAAAAGTTCATGTAATTATTTTTTAAAAGCTTGAGTAACTTTAAAAAGTATGTTAATTATTAAAAATTTTTGATATAAAATTTTTTGCAATAAAAATTATTACATTTTATTCATTTTAATTAAAATTTAATTTTGTTTATTTAATTGAAAATATAATTTAGTTTAATTATCTATTTAACAATATAAAAATATAAAGCAACTGATCTTTGCATGTTTATAACTATTCTTTATTAACTAATTCAAAAAAGATCATTACAAAACTCCACAAAAGATAAAATAGCAATAAAAATGCACATTTTAAAACCTAACAAGATAAAAAATTTGTTTTTAACCATCATGCTATACAAGGTTTATCTTTCAACGAAGCCCATTGGAAAAAAATTACGAGTTCTCCTAAACAGGTTAGCGCCCGAGAAATTGGGCGGAGAAATTTCAGATTGACGGACACTTGCTTTGTACTGTACACCTGAAAAGAATCATGGGTATATTCTGGATTAGTGACCTAGGCAGTAGTAGGGGTGATAAATGCCTTAGGTTGAATTTCTCCCAAACCGGATCTGGACATTCTAAACGGGTCAAAAATATAATGATGGAATCGATGTGAATTGAATGTGGATTCGAGTGGACATTCTAAATGACACTTATCAGTTTCAAAGACAGAACCTCTCAGCCACTAATGGAGCGCTCAAAGTTAGGGAAAGGGAGATGATGGGTTCGTACCGAATCGTGGACAACGGTCTAATCATTTGGAGTATTCAGTGACTTTCTCTGAAGATTATTGTGTAGCCTTACAAATGCGGGATAAAATCTCTCACAATAATTAATCTTCTTTTGCACATTTAATCGCTAATAATAAACAAGGCCAACAACTAGTATACACAGTGACTCCAAAAGAGTGAAAAAAGTACTATAACTTTTACCATTTTGAAGTAAGTGGGCAATAAGGACTGCAAAAATGGTTAAAATAATATAGTAAATGAGATTGGAATTATGTTAAAGAAAATAGCCTTCCATAAATTAAAAATTATACTTAAAAAAATTTATACGATCCTCCTGAAGATGTTACATTTTGCCATGTTAAAGTTACCGTACAGAAATTCATGAAGGAATTCTTTAGAAAGAAAAAATACATTATAGACAGATGCTCTCCCTAGAAGATGTAATTGGAGCTTATTTTCTTTTCAGGTACTATTGCATTTATTTTGCATGGATCAACATATTTTCTGTTTAAGACAGAATTCCGTCATAGCCAGATTTTTTAACTGGTTTTATTGTATTTAATTTTTTTAACATTTAAATAATCTATTTTAAAAAAATAAATTTTAAGTTTTTTTTTTTTTTTTTTTTTTTTTTTTTTTTTTTTTTGTAAAATCTATATGTTTTTCGTAAAAAATTCGATTGAGCCGAATTTTATTTATTTTATGCACGTATTAAGTCAGTCAGAAACAGTGATTTTAATCCGGGTTTTGTCGAGACCGGGTTTAAAATTTCATCCAGAGTGCACCTAAGTGGAAGGAAATAGTCCCCTCCTTTATGAAAACTACGCTAGGCCTGGCCTGGCGGGTCTTCAGAAAAAAGTAACATCTCCGTACTGGCCCTATCTGGGCACAGAATACAGATTTTTTAACATTCTATGCAGGACGATAAAAAGCCTGAAGTTGTCAGAGGTAAATTTAAAAGAAAAAAAAAAGATCTAACCTGCATCTTAGAAAAAAATTTTTTTAAATAACTGACGGACATTTAAACAATACACTTCGTTTTTCTGCATAATAAATTTTTTATCCTCTATTTCTTGTCTTTAAATTATTAAATGTTAAGAATTTTTAAAAGAAAAAAGAACTTGAAACATGTCATTTTTAATTTTTTTACATTAGTTTTGTTTCGGCAAATTTGAAAAAATGTTTGCTTTTGAAAATATGATTTTTTTTAAGTTACATTATTTTTTCGATAGATATTTTTAATAGTTTTAAAATTAATATAAAAAAAACCTTGGAACAAAACTAGAATCAGATTTTCATCTTTAATTAAATGAAAAGAAATTGAAATCCGATAAATAATGTTACGAGTTATAACGATTTTTGATTGTCCCATTTAAACCAGTACTAACCACATGAAACTTTTATAAATTGTATGAGAAATTTTAGAATGTGATTTTCTTACCAAATTATAAGGCTAACCATCACAAAAAAAAGAAAAAATCAAAATTCTAACTCAGAAATAGATTTTTTACGCGTTTTCTAGAACTGTTAAAGTAACATTGTTTTTTGAATTGCGTGCATTTCAATTTGTGTCTAATCCCTTAAAACCTGATGAACTTTCTAAACGGCTATAACTTTGCGAATTTTGGAGATATGAAGACGCAACTTTTTGTGTCTTATTTAGGACTGAATAAGGAAAGTTTTCCTAATTGGAATTTTTGTCCTACGGGGGCCGTATAAAAATTTAATTTTCGTAACTTTTTAACTAAACCCCCCATGGAGTCGCAATATTTCTTATCAAAAAATTCGCATATTTTTATGAATTTTTGCAATTGGAAGTATGGGTCTAAGTGCAATACTTACGGAGATAGCCTATTGTTTCGATATTTATGACTCACCCTGTATACATGTATATGTACCGGGTGTCCCAAAAATGACTGATGGATTTTAAAATTCAATAACTTGCAAACGGTGACAGCTATTTAAAAAATTTTTGGAGGAGCGTTATGTATAATGTCAGGAGTTTTTTTACCGTAATTTTTTATTTTAGTTCATTTTTTATTTTATTCAAATCAAACAACAGGTGGCGCTGACGCCGATTGAAGGCCAAGTGATCAGTGCTGAGTGAAGCGTCGACCTGGCCTTCAATCGCCGTCAGTGCCACCTATTGTTTGAGATGCGAACTAAAATAAAAAAAGTCCTTCCGGCAATGCCGGGAGGAAGAGGTAGCTTTCATATACTTATATACTTATTTATTTATTTTAAGGTAAGTTACATTGTTCAAAAACACTAAGCTCAAATTAGTGGAAATAATCTTATAAAATTAATGATTTTATAAGATTGAAACTAGTTTTTGTCAAGACTGAATATTAATAGGAATTTTTAGAAATTAGTCATCTTTTATTCAACCTGATTTTATTTTAAGCGATTTAGAGAGTCACCAAATTTTACGATATCATTAAGTGTGTGCCATTTTAAAGCAACATTGTGGATCGTTCAGATCAGACCGTTTCAAAATGTCAGCCATAAGCAAAATTCAAAGTGCTATAACTCAGTCATTTTATAAGATATAGACAAAATAAAAAGTGTTCTGGAATCGTCGTTTAAAGTTCTAACACTAAAAATAAAAATATTTTTCAATTTTTAATTTTTTCGCATTTAATTTTAAATTTTAAATTTTTAAAAAAATTTAAAATGGCCACCATTTTGAAACAAAATGGTGGATGATGCTGGCCAACGAACTCGGTCGAGACATTTGTATGTACTATGTACATCCCAAGTTTCATTGAAATCGGTTGATAAATACGCGTGTTATCACGTGACAAAAATCAGATCGTTTCAAAATGTCAGACATAAGAAAAATTCAAAGTGCTATAACTCAATCATTTTGTAAGATATAGACAAAATAAAAAGTGTTCTGGAATCGTCGTTTTATGTTCTAACACGTAAAAGAAAAATATTTTTCAAATTTTGATTTTTTTGCATTTAATTTTAAATTTTAAAAGTTTTAAAAAATTTAAAATGGCCACCATTTTGAAACAAAATGGCGGATGATGCTGGCCAACGAACTCGGTCGAGACATTTGTATGTACTATGTACATACCAAGTTTCATTGAAATCGGTTTATAACTACGCGTGTTATCACGTGACAAAAATCAGAACTCATCGTTTCAAAATGCCAGCCATAAGAAAAATTCAAAGTGCTATAACTCAATCATTTTTTAAGATATATACAAAATAAAAAGTGTTCTGGAATCTTTGTTTTAAGTTCTAACACGTAAAAGGAAAATATTTTTCAACTTTTAATTTTTTCGCATTTAATTTTAAATTTTAAATTTTTTTAAAAATTTAAAATGGCCGCCATTTTGAAACAAAATGGCGCATGATGCTGACCAACGAACTCGGTCGAGACATTTGTATGTACTATGTACATACCAAGTTTCATTGAAATCGGTTCATAAGTACGCGTGTTATCACGTGACAAAAATCAGATCGTTTCAAAATGTCAGCCATAAGAAAAATTCAAAGTGCTATAACTCAATCATTTTTTAAGATATAGACAAACTAAAAAGTGTTCTGGAATCTTTGTTTTAAGTTCTAACACATAAAAGGAAAATATTTTTCAACTTTTAATTTTTTCGCATTTAATTTTAAATATTAAATTTTTTTAAAAATTTAAAATGGCCGCCATTTTGAAACAAAATGGCGGATGATACTGGCCAACGAACTCGGTCGAGACATTTGTATGTACTATGTACATACCAAGTTTCATTGAAATCGGTTCATAAGTATGCGTGTTATCACGTGACAAAAATCAGATCGTTTCAAAATGTCAGCCATAAGAAAAATTCAAAGTGCTATAACTCAATCATTTTTTAAGATATAGACAAAATAAAAAGTGTTCTGGAATCTTTGTTTTAAGTTCTAACACGTAAAAGGAAAATATTTTTCAACTTTTAATTTTTTCGCATTTAATTTTAAATTTTAAATTTTTTTAAAAATTCAAAATGGCCGCCATTTTGAAACAAAATGGCGGATGATGCTGACCAACGAACTCGGTCGAGACATTTGTATGTACTATGTACATACCAAGTTTCATTCAAATCGGTTCATAAATACGTTAGTTATCGCATGACAAAAATCAGATATATATATATATATATGGTTATATATATATATATATATATATATGTCAACATTTGAACGGAGGGTGGTTTTGGGGTCTGGGGGTCATGATCGGTGAAAATATACCAAAATTTTCAGGAAGTGTTTTCCTCCGGACGGCTGCAATAGGTAGCTTTTTACTTTTTGTAATGAAAGCTACCTAAAATACGGTAAAAAAAAAAAAAACTCCTGACATTATACATAACCCTCCTGCAAAAAATTTTTTAAATAGCTGTCACCGTTTGCAAGTTATTGAATTTTAAAAATCATCCGTCATTTTTGGGACACCCGCTTTATATACATATATTATCTTTTCTATAAAAAAGTCCTAAATATCAACCAAAAGTTATATATAACCAACCCCTTTATATATAACAAAAGTTATATATAAAGATATATATATGTAACCAATAAAATTCATAAAAACTTAAACAAGTTCTTTAGCGAACTTTTATGAGATTAACATACTTGACAAGTAAAAGGGAATTATTACTGTTTCGATTATTTATAAAAAAAAACTTTATTTATGTTTGAAAGTATCTTCAGTTAATTCTAATGAACGGAATGAGACCCCAGTGTATTTCAGATTTTCAAATGCAGGAATTAAATAAAAAGAATTCTGTGAATATTCGGTTAAGAAATTATGCTTTAAAACAATCAAACTGGATGAATATTGAGCATAATTTGCAGTCATTTAAACTAATTATTTGCTCAATTCTTTTTTCAAGGAATAGTGACTTATTTTTTTTTAAAACACAGACAACAATTTCAATAATTATTTTACTAGCTTTATTGAAAATATCTATTTCTCTCTCTTTCAATTAGAAAACTCCACACTTTTCCCAACAGACAACTTTCGGGCTGCACAAATACGAAATTATTGTTACAATATTTATTTTCCCGTTCTTAATAAAATTCTAACTATAGAATGTTTTGTTCATTAGTTATCAGTATATCTTCAAACAGCGAACTTTATTTCGTAACTTCCTTGTATAGATCATGTGTTTAAGGGTTAGTAATAAGTGATAGTAATATCACCTATTGCTGATAATTGTAAAGTGTGTAAAAATTAACCACAAATCGTTAAAGTAGTAAATATAGTAGTACGTGCCATATTCTGTATAGACACTAATCAATGGATAAATGGAAACAATCCCTCATCTTTTTGCTTCATTTTGGGAATAACGGATTTTGAGCTTATTCTGAGACGACTACTTTCACAATTTTCAAACAATGTTTTTGGGACTTTTGCAAAAATTGCTCTATACATTTAGCAAATACAATAAGCAAATATTATTTTGATAGTGTTTACGCATGCTCAATAAAAAATTATTTAGTAAACCTGCTCATTGTTCATACAATTTTTATTATTTTTTAATTTTGATAACAAGGTATTGTGTACAATGTTGTTTACCAAATTTTCGGAAAAGAGAATTATTTTATATTAAGAACTCTGCAAATTGTAAGAAAAAACTTGTAAAAAATTGGGACTAAACCTTAATTTCTCTACGAGTATACATTCTATCAGCATAAAAATGAACACACTGTATTACAATGAGCCATTTAATCTTAATCTACAGTTTGAACGCTTTCGATACTTTAGATCTGATACAGGTATCCAAAAGAATTTCGTACTTTTGAAATTTGTTGACGGTCCCCTATGGTGTTTCGTGAAAAAAATCTTCACGGAAATGTATGACCTGTACTATTTTATTTACACGTTTAGAGTTTTAAGATAATTCTTCATGTATTTTTCTAGACCGTTAACAAAAAGTCTAAAATCGCAAGTGGCCGGTCACCTTTGGTCATATAGTGCATTTAGTAGTTGGTATTTATTTATTGTTGATACAAGGACTTTGTCTATTTGTATTGAACGACAAGGCAGAAGTACTGCCTTGTCGTTCAATTTCTATCATTAAAATCGCACCCCATCGGGCTTGCAATATAACTATAAAGCATAGAGCTTAACACTTCAGGGTGATTATCCATTTACCTATTAACTGAGTCACAACAATAATTTTCCCGAAAATCTGCATTCAGAAAAAGCTTATATAGTGTAGCCACTTGAATTTGAATATGAGTTGGAAAATAAGGAATTTGTTATTTGCATCATCCCTCAATTTTTCAATCACGATTGCTTCGGGAAATTTTGTTCAAAATACTTAATTTGACAGCATTTTTTTTAATATATTCTACCTTCATCAAAACACTGACCCATACGACACATTATGTAGTTCCTAAATAAGTGAACCTGTCATTTGGATGCGTTTAAAATCAAAAATGATTCTAAAAATGAACCAGAATATAAACAGTTTGGATTTGACATTTTTTTTTCAATTCCTGTTTTTATTTAATTTATTTTTGCTATAAGAATTGGCTTTATAAAAACTTGTGAATATAAAAGCTGTAGATATTATTAAGAAGATGAAAAATACATTTAATCGAATTGCATATCATAAGAATTGACGAAGTTATGGATTTTTTTCTTTTTCCACACCCCTTCTTAAATTCGTTTATAATTTTTTTTTCGGTAAGAGTTGGTATTTTCAAAAATTTAAAAATACAAAAGTTTTAGATAATATTAAAAACATTTATAAAAAAAAATAATTGAATTTGTTACCTTGAAAATTGACGATGTTATGATTTTTTTTCGGCCCAAAACCCTATTTTTTTCGCATCTTGAGCCCATTTTTAACTGTGTCAAAAATCTGTTGTGCATAAACTTTTGGCCCATTTCTTAGAAGTAGTGAACCATTGCTTGATAAAATTCGGGGCACACATTAAACGCCATTTTTTCCCGATTCCATGGCCATCGCAGTTTTTTAAAAGAAAAGAATAAATTTACGATTTAGCGGAAATGTGACGAGCATGTTTAATCATGTTTTTTAATGACGAATAATCAGAAAAAAAGAAAAGTGGTAAATATCGCTGTTTTATGGTGGAGACCTAATACCGCGATTGATTTAAAAAAAAAAATCATTCGGCAAAAAAGAGGCAACCCTATACGAAGTTTGGCGACTTAGATTCCGAACGCTAGTCGCCACGTGGCGACTGGCAACCGTGAGTCTGCACTTATAATAAACATCTATTACCCATTCATTGACATACTTAAATTCCCTATATATAATTCGATAAAATGTTGGTATTTTCCTTAAATTTTTTTTCAATCCTAGAGACACTTTAAATTGATCAATTGCGAGAGATTTGGGTACTGTGAGATTCTTTGAAGCGCTACTCCGGATAAAAGTATGTTTTTACTTATATCTTTATAAGAAGAAAATATTGGATTCGTGAAAATTTTCGAATGCCGGTTTTCGACGGATTTGCACGTTTTAGGGGTGAGATATTCCAAAAAACAAGTTTTTAGAAAATGTCCGTCTGTGAGTCTGTCTGTCTGTATGTGACATACATTTTATGGGCGCTCTATCTCAAGAAGTAATGCACGGAATTTAACAAAATTTTATACTCAGTTAAACTTTGATATAAAATGGATCTGATTAGTTTTTGGTGTATATTGCCCAAAAGTAGACACTGCTATGCTGCCTTTTTCACGATTTACACAATACCTATACGTCAAAAACTAATGGAGAGATTTCTGTAAAACTTCACATTCCATTAGTCCTTGATGTAATATGTATTTGATTACGTTTTGGTGTATATCGCTTAGTAAGTGGCGCTGCTGTGCGACATTATTCATGAATATCTCAATAGCTCTAACACTATAACTCAATAGCTCTCATAGTAACTAATGCACGAAATTTGACCAAACTTCAGATTCAGTTAGTCCCTGATATAAATTAGTATCTTTAGTTTTTGGAATAAATCGCTCAACGGATGGCGATGCTATGCGGCATTTATCACTATTATTGCAATAGTTCTAATTCAGAAACTAATACATGAATTTTCATCAAACTTCAGATTCTGTTGGTCCCTGATATGAATTAATATTCTTTAGTTTTTGGATCAATAGGTGGCTCTGTTATGGGGCATTATTCAAAATTATCTCAATAGTTCTATCTATGGAACTAATGCACGAATTTTCATCAAACTTTAAATTCAGTTAGTCCCTTAACCTTTTGCAAAGCCCTTAACCTTTTGTAACCTTTAACCCAAAGCAAATTCATTGCTTAAGTGCTGAAATTGATGACTGACACCGGAATTTGAAAACAACTTTATTTGTAATTAACAAAAAGCTATTTTGCAGGAATTAAGAAAAACGCAATTTTTGAAATCAAAATTCCGGCGCCATTGTAGCGTTTGGGAATTAAAATTAAGTTGTTTCATAGATATACCATCGTACCGCAAGGGTTAAATAGATTAGTATTCTTTAGTTTTGGATTAAAAAGCTCAACAGATGGCGCTTCTATCCAGTTTTTTTACGATTTTTTCGATGATATCTCTCAAATACTATTACACGAATTTTAATCAAACTTTAGAACTAAGAATAAGTTGTTACAGATTAGATTTTGGTGCAAATTACCCAACCGGTGACGCTGCCATGTTTCATTGATCTGTAATTATTAACGTATTAAGGGGTATGAGATAGAAGAAAGTTTTGGGATTGCTAAATCTGACCAATTTGAGATTGCATTGGGAAACTCGTTATTCTTTTTTTTACTTGTTTTCTTCGTTTTCTTTTTTCATTTTACTATTTCCATGCTGTCGTTCTTCAATTATTTCAGTCATTTTTGCATATGATAGACGTAAGTTTCCAGCACTTAAATTGCAGCATTATTTCTGCTGCAGCGTTTCATTTCTTTAGATTCATTTACTTTTAATTTATCATTTAAAAATAATGAGAAGCTCTTATCCATGACATTGCTTTTTAGAATGTCATGGTTAAACTGTTTTTTAATAATCTTTAAAAAATGATTTGGGGAACAGTTTATAATTTAAATCAAAATACACATTACGTGACATGAAATGCATGTTTATTATTTTGGCGGTTAAGTATGAAAAATCATAAAAAAGAGAAAATATTCTATTTCAGGGTTTATTCTCTTAAAACCTCAGCCATAAAATAACTCAAGTTGAGCCGAAATCTACTCATCTCACGATTTTAAAGTTAGCTTCTATTAAAGAGTGGAATCAACGCGAGTGAACGAGTTGTTTTTCAGCAATTTAAATCAAAATGAGTCATTTATAAAAGGAATTTAAATCGAAATGAGTAAAACATTTAAAAAAAAAAACTCATTCGCGATCCAATAAATTAGAGATCTTTCTTGAAAAGCCAAATACACTCTTTTGTTTTAAAAGTGTAGATTATTATCATTGGTATGTAAGTTGACAGCGTTATTTTAATTTACCTTTACGGCCATATTACCAGTTTACTTATGTTTAAAAAACACTTACAAACAAGCTGAAAAATTATTAGTATGCAAATGAAATCCAGATACAGTTGAAATTCCCGTTAAATTTAGAGAAGATAGGCACATTTCCTGCTATTCGAAAGAGAATGCTCTCGTATCTGATTACGCGGTCGTATTTGCTTCCAGATTAGCTGCCGTATTTATTTTCCTACTGCTAAAATTTGTTGCTTTCATAATGATCATGATTTCATTCTTTTCTGCTGATATATCAGGATGAAGTACAGATAATTTACATTGTGAATTTATTATTTTTGCATCAATATCTCATGATACATCCGTATTTTTGCGAGTTTTTGATAACTACAAAATTCCGCTTTAGTGTAGACAGGAAAAAAAATAATAAAATAAAATAATAAATAAAATAATAAGAACAATAATAATAATATAAAGTAAAATAATAATAAAAATAAATAATAATAATAATAATTATAATAATAATAATAATAATAATAATAATAATAATAAACTAAAAATATGTTGATTATTTTCGGAAATGACCATGAAATAAATGAATTCTGAAATTCCCATGAATTTCATTTAAGACAAGTCTGCGCCTTACCTGCGTTCCGACTTGGACAAGTTTTATTATATTGCTCTTTTCCTGTTTGAAGCTAAAGTTACCCATATTTGTGTAGCTATTAATTCTTACACTTTTTTGTTACCGTAAAAATTTAATTGAAAATCTTGCTTTATTTAATTGCATATACCAATGTTTAAATTCAGCAAAATTTACTCTTAAATTTTAGCGGTAAGAAAAATGTGTAAATGAAGGCAATTATGTATTTGTCAATTTTTTAAATAAAAATAAATAAATAAATATGAGTCTTTATATTTTTTATTGATTGGATTAAGATTGAATGTCCACGACATTATCGCCATTTTTTAAATTATCGATAAAGGTACATTTTTTCAACAACATTTTTTTTTTAATGTTCGAATATTTTCGAAGCTTAAAAAGAGCAACTGCTTAAGAGTTATTTTTCTAAAAACTTTTCTTCATAATTTATTTACTCAGCTTGTAGTAGAAACATTTTTTTTTAACTGAAAGATACGCTTAATACTTAGGAGAAAATCAATCTGATTTAGAAGTTTGAATACTTACTTTACTGAAAAGAATTTCGTATTTTAAGAGTTAGTCACGAAAACCATTGAGTTTTCTTTCTTTATCTTGTTTCTTTTTTTATTGAAACATAAGCATGGTAGCCTTTTTTGGACAGCCATTATGAAAGAAAGTTCAAGAGTTTGAAAAGCACTTCAATAATCTATGATAGACAGATTATGCTGAAAAGTTAATAGGATTTAAATATATAACGATAGAAAGGTTATCTTTTAATTAAAATATGATACATCTTTTCTAAATTACACAACTTCAGTAAATACTCATTTAAAATTTTAACAATGTGGTTAAAAAGTTTGCACCCACTTTTTTGTTTATAATTTCAGGGGCTCGATTGCAAGAGGTGAAGAAAAAAAGATGACAGTGTAAAGGCGAAACGCGTTAAAAAATGAAAGTGGGGAGATTAATTGCGCAATACATTACTGTTTAAATAAGAATTACTTTGCAACGTTTCCTTTGAGAAACTTATAAATATATTTTGAGCATCTATGTATATATATATATATATATATATATATTACAAATTTAAAATTTTTTCGCCAAAACTAACCTTTATACTATCTTAATTTTCTTATAATAATATTCCGTACTTACTTCAAATTATTAAATTAAAATCTTATTTCTAGATCTAATCTGTTAATCTGTATGCAGACGATATAAATTCTTAATTTTCCTTAAAAAACATTATTCCAGTATGCGTAAATTTAAAAAGATGGCTCTAAATTAAAAATATTCTTAATTAAAACTTTATTTCTTAATATTCCAAATAAAACTGATTTCTTCTATGTTTTTATCAACCCTTTTTAAGAAAGTCTTATTAAATTTATTCCAAACCCATACCTTTAAAAAATATCATTATTTTATTTTATCTATTTGTTTATTCTTCCGCCGTCAACGATAATGTGCATATTAATAAATTCATTTCTTTTCTTTTTCTCTTAAAATTAATCATGTATAAAAATCGTCTGCCTAAGATATTTAAAATTCGGAGTCAATTATAAATTGGTTAAATAATATTTTTTTTTAAATAAATTTATCGTCTGTTTAAAATAGTCTCGTAACTGGACAAGAATTCTGTTTACATAAAAGAATGATGTTTGAGGTTACCGAATGTTCCAGAACTTTCTTTTCAGTTTAAAAGGGGGAAGTCTCGAGATGAAAAGAAGATTCTGTAGATTTCTTGGGTTGCTTCTTCGATGAGGACAGCTCGCTGAAATAATGATGGAATTTTTGCAAAAAGGAGCTTTTCCTTCCTCATTATCACGAATTTAATAAATGAATTTACAGCAGCCCATGACTAATTATTGGATCTTCTACATTTATTTATTATTTTTGTTTTTTCCCTCGCTTGCCATGACTGCGTGTTTCTTTTTAACCAGTGGAAATAATTCGAGTTCTCCTGAAATCGTCACAACTAATCGAAAAGTCGCACAGGATAGGTAATGCCTGTGCTAGTGCCTGTTTCGGATTTTGAAATGAATCTACTGAAGAAGTAAAATGCTATGTAAATGAATCTAATGAATCTACTGAAACGAAGTGATGACAAAAATATGAATCGCCGAAAATTTTTCCCGCCATGATTGAAAGTGTTATTAAGCAAGAATTGCCATTACCTTTTGATTCCTCGAGTGAATGTAACAGAGGAGATTTTAATGTTAAACAGCTTTCTGTCCGAGTGGTTTGAAAGATTTCTTCTAAATATCTCGTGAATTCCTGAGGCCTGATATTTTGCTGTTTATGTGTAACTGATGACTCAAGATAATCATGGTCATAATGACAAAAAAAAAAAAAAAAAAAAAAAAAAAACTTTTAGAGACAACTGAACGCAGATTACTACTTACTTTCATAATTTTCGTTATTCCTGTCTCCCCTAGGATCAGCTTGAAAATTTCTCCTTATCCGTGAGTTATTTTTAGATGTATTTAATTATTATGTGTATCCTTTTTACTGTATTTGTGTAGACAGTTCTTTGTTTGTAAGGTTTATTTATTTGTTTGTTTATTTTTCTGTGAGCCTTATTTATTTATCTTTTTATCTAGTTATGAGTCTTATTATTATTATTACTATTATTATTATTACTTGTTGGAGTGAAAACATGCTTGTTCTTAAAAATTTAATTGAGGAGTATGATGTTCTAAGATATTTACTGTTACTTATTAAGATTATTATGATATTTTTATGCACGTTTAAAGATAAGTTCGTAATAATAATGAAGTATAAAAGAACTCAGAAGCTCAAGTTATTTTTTAAAAGGTACATTTTCTAATTTATTGATATTGTTTGTTATCAAGAACTATTCTCAGAATACAATATTTTCATGATAATGTTCCTACAACTAAACATTTGAGCTGAAAATTAAATTAACATTTATGTTTTTTCCTTTATTTGTTAGAATTTCTAGTGACAGTGAGCTTTGGTTCCCGGATTCTTATAATTTATTTAAATTCAGTAGGAATATGGAACTATGCAAGGCTGTTGCTAGAATTTTGACTGATAAATGTGATTAATTTTTTTTTTGTAAATTTTGTGGTTTTAAGTAAGGAATTACCTATAATTAAAATTTTTGAATCTGTTTATGATTTATAAAATAATAGAATTAAAAAGTTGATCACAAGTTAAGGTATAACTATGATATTTACAATTTCTATTTTTATTAGATAAAATTTCTGGTTAAAGTTAGCAGCTAAATATAGTTATAATTTTCACGATAATTTTGATTCAGATTTTTAAAATGGGGGGTAATGGTTTTGTGTGAGGCAGTTAAAATGTATACAACTCCAGTAGACAAAGCCCTCAAAATTGCGAAAGCGCGAACTCAGGAATTTCACCTTAAAAGTAAAAGACACTATGATCGACATTTTGTCGAATGCCCATTAAAAATACAAGACTCTGTAATTTATGAAGAATTCAAATACCCTAACACTCGAAAATTAGAACCTACTTTCTCTGGACCATATAAAATTATAAATAAACTTTCTGATGTAACTTATGAAATAGATAAATTTAATTATGAGACAGGACAGAATTCCGTTATTGTGCATGTTTCTAAATTAAGACCCTATTTTTCACCCGAAGATTTTAAACTGTTTCATGAGCAATCCAAAAAACAAACAAAACCTCAGATACAATCACTAGATCAAACTAAAGTCAAGACAATAGATTAAATTTACCATAAACAACCATAAAAAAATACCATAAAAAAACTTTTACCATAACCATTTACCAAATACCATTAAACCATTAAACCATTAAAACCATTTACCATAAAAAAACCATAATTTTCAACATCAGCGGGTATGTTCTTGGAGCGCTACAAGAATATTACTTGTTTTTGGGAGTTTTTGGGATTAAATTGGGCTCCTTATGCAGGCATAAGGTGAACACTTTGATTGTAAAAGCTTTCAAATTGATGTTGATAAATTAATTTTAAGGGTGTTTAAGTCTATATTTACTCATTTATTTGACATTAGTATTACTCTATTTATTCAGCAGATATTATATGATAATAGTTATAAAATCTAATGATTCTACTCAAACCTATAACATAATATGTGATTTTCAGTGATTGTGAAAACTACAGATTAAAAGTTTTTCAAAAAAGCACACTTTTTTTATTTCCATTTCTCAATTAAGAATGACACCTTTTATTCCTATTGTATTTTATTATTAAAGTTTATAAACCATGTGTGGATAAAACATTATTCTACATTTGGCATTGAAAACTTATAACCAAATTTGACAATTTTGTAAAAGAGTATCAGAGAGGAATTATTGTAAGGAAATACTGGTTGAGAGTCCATTTTCTAAGTAGTTAGATTTAATTTTATTTGGATTTTGGAATTATTATGATTTTTTTTTATTATTACTTTCGGCTAGCAAAAAATTCTTTCTTATGCTATTAGAAGATAAGAAAATTATTTAGTTGCTATGTAATTATTTTTATCCTCAACCAATATTTTCCCTATCAATAATAAACAAATAGTGATATTTTCTTTTGATTATACTCTTGTTTTACTATTATTATTATTATTATGATTTCTATGATGAAGTTTAGTATTAATTATACTCTTATTGAAAAATATTAGGATATGGAGTCTTATTATACTATTACTTATTATTGTTGACATTGTTATTATTTAAATTTTTCTATATTATTTATTATTGATATTGAGAGTGATGCTATTTATTATTGAAAAATTGATATATTATTGAAAGATGTTGGATCCAACATAACATAAAAAACAAAGCTTAAACTAGATTTGGAGATATTTAATTAAAGAGACTGTATTCACTGGACATTGAAAAAGACTCTTTTATATATTCTTGAAAGACTTTTTTCATTTAAAGGACTTATTTAAAATAAACTATGCATTAAGTCATTGTAGTTATTTAAACTTCCATGAGAACGAACTTTTATTGTTTTTATTATATTTTTATCTCTTGCTTATTAATATTCATAACTTATTTACTATTATTATATGTATTATCTCCTATGCACTTACAAATGGTAAGTGATGTTGTAACATTATTGTATTTCTTTCAGGGAAATGCTCCTACCTAAATTTAATTCAGAATTATTTTCTCTTAACTATTTTATTTTAATCGCTAATATTTTTTATATTGCGTTAATTTTCTTTTCTTCCATCTCTTGGCTTCCTGAGTTTGACAGTTTTATTCCAAAATTTAACTTTTCTAAATTATTATATTTCTGTTGTCTGAACTTGTAGTTTTATTTAACTATCAATTTCATACAAAGTCTTGGGGAGGGGGGATAATATTACAAATTTAAAATTTTTTCGCCAAAACTAACCTTTATACTATCTTAATTTTCTTATAATAATATTCCGTACTTACTTCAAATTATTAAATTAAAATCTTATTTCTAGATCTAATCTGTTAATCTGTATGCAGACGATATAAATTCTTAATTTTCCTTAAAAAACATTATTCCAGTATGCGTAAATTTAAAAAGATGGCTCTAAATTAAAAATATTCTTAATTAAAACTTTATTTCTTAATATTCCAAATAAAACTGATTTCATCTATGTTTCTTATCAACCCTTTTTAAGAAAGTCTTATTAAATTTATTCCAAACCCATACCTTTAAAAAATATCATTATTTTATTTTATCTATTTGTTTATTTTTCCGCCGTCAACGATAATGTGCATATTAATAAATTCATTTCTTTTCTTTTTCTCTTAAAATTAATCATGTATAAAAATCGTCTGCCTAAGATATTTAAAATTCGGAGTCAATTATAAATTGGTTAAATAATATTTTTTTTAAAATAAATTTATCGTCTGTTTAAAATAGTCTCGTAACTGGACAAGAATTCTGTTTACATAAAAGAATGATGTTTGAGGTTACCGAATGTTCCAGAACTTTCTTTTCAGTTTAAAAGGGGGAAGTCTCGAGATGAAAAGAAGATTCTGTAGATTTCTTGGGTTGCTTCTTCGATGAGGACAGCTCGCTGAAATAATGATGGAATTTTTGCAAAAAGGAGCTTTTCCTTCCTCATTATCACGAATTTAATAAATGAATTTACAGCAGCCCATGACTAATTATTGGATCTTCTACATTTATTTATTATTTTTGTTTTTTCCCTCGCTTGCCATGACTGCGTGTTTCTTTTTAACCAGTGGAAATAATTCGAGTTATCCTTAAATCGTCACATATATATATATATATATATATATATATATATATATATATATATATATATATATCATCATCATCATCAACCGTTTTCGATCCACTGCTGGATGTAGGTCTCCCCCAGATTTTTCCATTGTTTTCTGTCTAGTGCTTTAGTCATCCAATTTACACCAGCCACTTTTCTAATTTCGTCACTCCATCTTACTTGTGGTCGTCTTCTTGGTCGTTTTACATCTCTGGGATACCACTGTAGTAAATTTGTGCTCCATCTATTGTCTTGTCTTCTTGCAGTGTGCCCAGCCCATTTCCATTTTAGCTGTTTGATTCTTTCAAGGATGTCAAAAACTTTTGTCTGGTTTCTTATCCAGGTTATCCTTTTTCTGTCTTTTCTAGTTATGCCTAGCATACATCTTTCCATACTTCTCTGTGTTGTTTGTAGTCTTTGTATTATCCGTTTTGTTAGGGTCCATGTTTCTGCATATATATATATATGTATGTATGTATGTATCAGGTGTCCTGGGATAATCCTGAGATAATAAAGACAGGATGGGTAATGATGTCAAGCGTTAAAAACACAGGCCTACAAAAGTGGTGCCGAAGATTTTACAACTGATTTTAGATAATTTTAGTATGCTGAATCTAAATATGAAATCAGTTTTTCTCTACCAGCTCTACTTTTTTATATATACGAAGATAACTAAAGATTTTTTTTGAACTAAAGTTGCCTTGAATGTTAAACATCTTCTGACACATGGGCCTGTCACGATGCCCAAGGTGATTTGTGAGGCTTTAAAATATCAGAAGACCTTGAAAAAACAGATGTCCATACAAAATTTAGGTTTTGAGCATGCTTATGATTTCGCGTTCCGATCCATAAAAACTAATGTAAAAGCCGCCAATAGATAAGATAGTTTGTGAGTTCTCTCCGTGGGGACAAAAAGTTGTTGACCTTCCATGCTATTTGTGTTTGGAATGGAACTCTTATAAAGTTAATTTAAAACATGTCGTGTTATAGATTGTTGTATTTGTGTTGTTGATTAGAACTTAAATAAGTTCAATTAGGTGAAGTTGTGTAAATCCTCTCGATGTGTTTTGCTACATATGTGGAGAATACATGTTAAAAGAGCACAGAAAAAATGTTACTGACTTTGTAAAGAGAGCTTATCTTGGATATTTTGATATTAGACTTGGTGATCAGGGTAAATCTTGAGCATCACATCAGGTTTGTAAAACTTGTACAGAACACTAACAATAGTGGATTAACGGTAAAAGAGAAAGTCTCAGATTCGGCATACCAGTGGTTTGGAGAGGACCTCAAAACCATTTCGATGACTGTTTTTTCTGCATAGAAAATATTACCAATCCATATCAAATATTCATACCAATTGCTCACTCAACAAAAATGAAAGAAGAAAATAATTCAACAGTTTTGGTCTTTGACAAAATAAAATACCATGAACATCAATGGGTGATTTGTATAATGGTAAACTTTCGCCTTGGACAGCAAAGCGATTACACCAAATACACTTGCTTCTTGTATCTTTTGAATAGCAGTGATAAAAAATATCTTTGGATTAGAAAAGAGTGGCCTAAGAGAGAAGGTATTACTATTGGGAGAAAGGAACGTCGTTAATAACTCCTTAGTTGGGCAAGAGAAAATCATACTTTATCCACTACATATCAAGCTCGTTCTTTTGAGAGAGTTTGTAAAGGCTCTTGTTAAAAACGGATCATGTGTTGCATATATAGGCGGGAAAATGCCCTAATTAAGTTATGAAAAAATAAAGCAGGAATATTTGACGGATCATAAGTAAAGAAACTGATTAATGATCCTGCCTTCGTAAAAGCCTGCACTTCTCTTATGGCAGTTATCGAAAACTGTATTCGCAAACACAAAGAGAAAACTATGTAGAACTAGTAAATCAAATGCATAATAGTTTTAAATCTCTTGGATATAATATGAGCATTAAAGTGCACTATTTAGAATTCCACTTAGACCATTTTCTTGAAAATTTAGGAGACACAAGTGAGGAACAGGGGGAGGAGATTTTACCGAATATTAAGACTATTGAGTACCATTACCAAAAAAGATGGTATACGCACGTGATTTAAAATTACTGTTTGATTTTAAAAAGGGATTGTTCAAAAATACATTCGAGAATATCATGGAAAAAAAAGCTTCGGAAGCGTCCAGTGAGAATCGGTCTCATCCGTGACATTTTTCTCTATCTTTGTCCGTAAAAATATTTGTATAATATAATTTTAATAACTATTATTTGAATATCTGTATATTATAATATTAAAAATTAATATTTGTAGACTATAAAAATAAAAATACTGTGCTTATTTTATTTATTATATATGTATTTCAATACATAGATTTACCTTAAAATAATGCAATATATATTTCACAAAAAGTTGTTTATCTCAAAACATTGAGCTGATAGGGAAAAACTAATGCCATATTTGAATTTAGGACATCAAATTTATGTAAAATCAGCTTCAAATACCTAGGCACCAAAATGGCTGTTGACCAGTGTAATACAAGCAATTATGAAAGAGTCCGGGCACCTACAGGTTCTGCGAAGAAAGGCTCTGAGTCATTTACATCACAAGCAAACGCTAAAAGTTAATTTGTTCCATTTGTTGACCTTATCCCTGGAAAAGGCACATAAGAATAAACGACCGATGTAAAATTTGCGAGGTAATTTCTGTGATCGGAAGACTACACTATATTGCCATTGATTTTGGGACACTTGCGATTTTAGACATTTTACTAAATATCTAGAAAAATACATGAGGAATAATCTTGAAACTCTTAGTGTATAAATATAATAGTATACGTCATACATCTCCGTGAAGATTTTTTACCGAAACTCCATAGGGGACCGTCAACAAATTAAAAAAGAATGAATATCTTTTGAATAACCCTGTCAAAACTAATGTCACAAAAGCGCTCAAACTCTAGATTATGATTGAATGTCTTATTGTAATACACTGTGTTCATTTTTATGCAAATAACATGCATACTCGCAGAGTAATTAAGGTTTTTATAAAAATGGCCCCAAATTTTTCTAAGTTTATTCCTTATAATTTTCAGAGTTCTTATTATAAAATAATATTTTTTTCAGAAAATATGACAAACAACATTGCACACAGTACCCTGTAATCAGAATTAAAAAATAATAAAAATTATATGAAAAATGAGTAGGTTTACTAAATAATTTTTTACTGCGCATGCGTCAAAGATATCAAAATTTCATTTGCATATTATGTTAGCTAAATGTATAGAGTACCTTTTGTAAAAGTCTCAAAATTATAGCTTGAAAATTCTGAAAGTAATCGTCTATAGAAAAAGGACAAAATCCGTTGTTTCCAAAATGAAGCAAAAAAATGAGGGATTTTATCCAAAAGTAGTCGTAACATCCCGTATTGTGTATTCTATATTGACACTAATCAATGAATATATGGATACAACCCCTCTTGTTTTTGCTTCATTTTGAGAATAACGGATTTTCAACTTATTCAATTGACGATTATTTTCAGAATTTTCAAGTTATGATTTTGTGACTTTCACAAAAGTTGCTCTATACATTTAGCTAACATAATATGCAAATGAAATTTTGATATCGTTGACGCATGTGCAGTAAAAAATTATTTAGTAAACCAGCTCATTTTGTATACAATTTTCATTATTTTTTAATTCTGATTACAGGGTACTATGTGCAATGTTGTTTGTCATATTTTCTAAAAAAAATATTTTATATTAAGAACTCTGAAAATTATAAGGAAAAAACTTGGAAAAATTTGGGACCATTTTTATAAAAACCTTAATTACTCTGCGAGTATGCATGCTATTTACATAAAAATGAACACAGTGTATTGCAATAAGGCATTCAATCATAATCTAGAGTTTGAGCGCTTTTGCTACATTAGTTTTGACAGGGTTATTCAAAAGGTATTCATTTTTTTTAATTTGTTGACGGTCCCCTATGGAGTTTCGGTAAAAAATCTTCACGGAGATGTATGACGTATACTATTATATTTATACACTAAGAGTTTCGAGATGATTCCTCATGTATTTTTCTAGATATTTGGTAAAATGTCTAAAATCGCAAGTGTTCCATAATCAATGGCAATATAGTGTATATATTTATTAGGAAATATTTTGTTTATTACGTAAATTTGAAGTGTATTTCATGTACTTTCAAAATTTTGTGGAACATTTTGGATGTGACCGCGTGGTAGTTTGTAGTTTAAAATGTACTGCGCGATAAATATTCCGGGGTAATAATGCGTTATTACTGCGTAATGTCCTCTGGCGTTATTACTACCGTTGATTTTTTTTCAATGCTGGAACTTAATCCGAAGAAGTTTAATTTTCTATTTTATGCATGGTTATAATTAATATGTTTTTTATTCACTTAGAATAATATATATATATATATATATATATATATATATATATATATTAATAATTACATTATTTATTATATATTAATTATTTTAGAAAATTAATAGACGTAATTGATTCAGTATAAATAAATAAAATATTAATATAACTATACAATTCTTGATACGTATGTATTAATTCAACGTCCGGTATAAAATTCATTTTTTAAATTTATCAAACGCCCCCTCCCCCTCCACTTAAAAAATGTATATATTGACCATTAGGTATTATTCAAAGAACGCCGCCCTTCTCCGTACTCTATCTATCTACTCGACCGTCCTATAAATATATATATATATATTTTTACTTTTACTTTTATTTTGCATTTTTTATTTTTTAGCATCCGATGCTATTTCTTTCAGACAAGCTAAAAATGTCGTGTCATCAGCGCTGAATTTTCTAGTCAACCGATTTTGATAATTATTTTTTTAAATGAAAGCTATTTATTTGTAGTTGTGCCCATTTTAATTATTTTTTAATTTATTTCCATTTTTATATTTTATTTTTAATTTTAAAAGCTTTTTCATGACATTTCTTCAAAATGGTGGCAACACAGTTTAGCTTTTCTCTCGATAATAAAAATTTATTTTCTAAAATGATTGCGTATAATTATGCACTAATTGAGTTAAAAATATATATATTTACTGAGAAATATTAATAACGTAAATAAAATGACAGAAAATAATTTATGATGAAAATTAATGTCTAAATCAAAATAAGAGAAATTTCAAATGAGGAAAATTATGTCATTCAGCAACCAGATAAAAGGGAATTACAATATTATTATGGAGGCCTTTTTCATAAACAGTAACTTTTAAAGAACATTTGAAGAGAAAATGACGTCACTATTTAAAACATCGTATTTTTACTCATAACGATATTAGGTACTACTCTGTTATCCCGTCGACCAATTTCGCCAAATTATACAAATCGCCACATTAATAGCCAAATTATACATATTGACATAATTTTTATTTTAAATAACGAAAAAATAAATAATTAGTAGAATATTAATAAAAATATTAATAAAAAGTCGAAATAAAAATCACTTAATGACATTTTAAACACATGAATCGCATTTAATGTCATTGAATGTGACATTCACGATCATCCATAATTGGCATTTAATCTTATAGTTTGGCGATAATATTTTGGTCGATGGGATAACCTAGTAGTACCCGATATTATTTTTTTTTTTTTTTTTTTTTAAAAATAAAGCTATTTTTCTGTGAGTGCATATAAAATAAAATTTCTGAATTTCGCCGGCACTCATATTACAATTTTAACTGTAGATGTGCGAATATTTGAATGCAAAATTGTAAGTGGCAAATTTGACATTTACTTTGTAAATATATTTATTATATATTGATTCAATAATGTAATTACTTTTGCTTTTTTTTAAACCAAATCGATCGGGTCTTTTAAACATTTCATTCGTCGAATTCGACGGGATTCCATTTGTTTTATTGTTAAATTGCTTTTCCTTTTACTCAGAGTCTATAAAAAAGCGTTTAAACTAAAGAAAAAATCCGTTTTTGATGAATCTAGTCAATGAAGAAGTAGCACGTCAAATTGTATCTCTTTATTATTCCGCAATTCCAATGTCTCAGAGAGAAATTGCTATTCAATTGGGTATTTCACGCCGTTCTGTTTGCTATTATATTGATAAACACAAGAAAAATGAAGTTAGTTCATTGCAATCTAAACGGGGTCGCTCTTTTAAAAAACTTCTATCGGTTTTTTTTTTCTAATCGGAGGCGAAACTGAATTCTGCAATGGTAGAATCTACATTCATCTTGTTTATTATTCTTTTCTGTTTTTATATTTTTTTATATACATTTTCTTACGCGATGTGTTAATTGTGGTTTTTTTTCTTTTATAAGTTCATGTAGGCACTAATCGTATATTAAAGAATAAGTGAACTTTTTAGGAAAACCATGATTTAATGCATGTTGTTGTTAATGAGATGAGAAGAAAAAAAACCCTTTATTCTATATAAATGATTAAGGCGTATATTACGATAGACTTTTAGATAGTATTTAAAATGTGTAAATGTATTAACTTTGAATCTAAAGTTATTAGGTTCATCATATCTATTTAAGGTCTAAAAAGTTAATAGTATTGTTAGAAAATGGTTTTATTTTAATTCTAAATTAGCAGGATAATATACTGGAAATTGAGAAATAGTAGTATGATCAGTAATAATTAAAATTATATCAGTAATGTATCGATATAAATGTATTTTATTATTAATATAGTTACGTTGATAATGATATAAGTCTGATAAGAAACTGGAAGTACATCCACCTTGTGGTGTACCTACTTTCTGTTGATTAATTTGTTATCCTGCAAAATAAAATTATTTGTTAAAGTATTATTAAATTATTTGTTAAAGAAATTTGTTAAAGTATGACAGTAATTCGTATCGATATTCGTTGATAAACTCAATTTATGATGATACTTTTTAAATAATTTATTAAATGCATTTATTAAATTATGTAGATCAAATAAATCTATATTGTTTAAAAGACTTTTGAAATCCTCTGCCGTTATATTGTTTACACTTTTAAGATTATTCAGAATACTGACCCGTTCATAGCTATTCTTTATATAATGTGTATCATCAATGATTTTTGTACGTGCATAAATTTGATTAAGAATTTGTAGTAGAAGTTTATTACCTGAATATTTATACGCATTGCACCCAAGTGTAACAGTTCTAAATTTAATTGGATTCTGATAAAATTTGGGTGCAAGAACTAGATAAGTATACTTAAAATTAGAATGCAAAATATTTAATAATTTATAATAACTATTAATTTTACGATTACTTGCAATTATATTGACAACCTTTTTTTTTCTTTTCTTTGGTAAGAGTTATTGGAAGTATTACTGGGTGTAAGCAGTTGGTGTTAATTAAATTTACATATGGTTGCATAAATATTTGGAGATTTATCCGCATAAGTAATAACAAAGTTTTTTTTGCATTTTAGTGATTTGCTAGAAAGGTTTCTTTGTTGAGATAAGTTGTTTTAAAGGTAATTTGTTTCTTTGTAAGATAATATTTCAGGTAACTAGATCTGAAATATTATCTTTTACAGCCTTAGTTAATTTGTCAATAAGCAATATTTTCCATTGATTAAACTATTCAATTGGTTTATTTTATGAGATTGCTATTTTATATATAAATATATGTATATCATATTTAAACTGTTTTAAAATAGCATTAATGTTACATTTTGAAGGAATTCTATACTTAGTTAAATAACCCATTAGCTTTTTTCAATGTAAAATCATTTATATTATTAAGATTTCCAGTGATTATATCACACACATAGATATACATAATTGGAGTATTTGTTTGAGAATTTTAGAAAAACACTTACTTTAAGTTCGTTTATTTCACTATTTGTACGAATATTTTGACTAAAATCAAAGGAATTATTATTTTTATTTGTCCGTTTTCCTGTTTGTTTGGAATAAGTATAGAAACTATCGCGTACACAAAAATAAAGTTAACTGAAGCAGATCGAGTATACTTTTTGCTATAAATTAGCAGTTTTTCGCATTCCGATATCAAAAACAAATTTTGAGAAACCAACCAATCTATCAATCTGTCAGTACTAAAAACTCGTGAAGTAATTGATCAATTTTAGAAAATCTACGACAGCTATTGATATATTTAATTCAAGTTTATAAACAATAATAATAATATGTTGGTTTTATACATTTTAATTGAAAAACTGAGCTTGTAAGTAAAAACGCCTAATATTCCATAATAGGTATAAAATGCGAAGGTTTGTATTATTGACATATAAAGAAATGATCATCTGAAATAGCATTGAATGTTTGTCTCATAAATAAACAAACATAATTACAAAAATATATTAAATTTTCTGCCAATCTACGTTAGCCAAATTATTCAAATATGGCTGCGGATCCAATATTTGAAGATCTATAAATAATAACAGTTTTTTCGATCATATTTTTAGCTTTAACACAAGAAGGACGGAAACTTTTACACAACTTTTATAAAAAAATATTTATCACAAGGATTTTTATTTAAAACTGTTCAGTTTATTTAATTAACCCGTTTTTTCTCTGTTTCTTATAAACATATTTTAGAAAGAAATTTAGGGTTCGAACCGAAATACATTGCCTTAGTAGAGGCCAAATTGGCCCCTCGCCGTCATTCTTGTGTTAAACTTATATGTTTGATTTTTTAATGGTTCTTTTTTTTATTATTTTTAATAATTCATTTCAATTTGAAAACTAGATTAGTAATAAAAAATAGCTAATATATAATTGTCGTATCCATATCCCAGATAAGCATCAATGAAATAGCAAGAAAGGAAATGATCGTCTAAGAAGCCATTAAGAAATGTTTCGAAACATTTTTTACCCATTAAAAAATTAAGCTGTTTTCAACTATAAATTTCATTTTGCTCAGAACTACATTCTTTAAAATATACTAATTGGCAGCGGACACGTTTACCGAAGATGCATATAAGAAAAGAATTTTATAATTGTAATTAAAAATATATAATTTTAATTATAGCATTTTATTTGTTTAAATTTCAATTTTCAAACTAAATTAATAAATGTAAAATGCGTATATTCTGTAATAGTATTCGAAAGCCACATGAACTTTAATGATAAGAAAAAAAAAAAAAAAAAAAAAAAAAAAACGTAGGATAAAGCAAAATAAATATCGCTGTTACATTAAAATTTGAATGATTATTCATATATCCCAACTACCCTTACGAGATTATTGCACTCTACTTCATTGAATTAACATTAGTTATTTGCATAGATTGTAGGTTTTCATAACTCTTGAAATTTTAAATTTCGAATTTATTTTCGCGTTTTTTTTTAATTTATGATTTTAAATTGCATTTTTGTAAATCCGGAAAGAAACTCACGCCATTTATATAAAAAAGAGAAAAGAAAATAGCTGGAACATTTTATTTTTTGTTGTTTTATTTCTCATTAAAATTGAAAATAAGAAAATGAATAAGTTGTATACCACAATTACCTATTTCTATCCTAAGAGGTGAAAATGTAACTTTAATTTTGCTTTAACTGCATAATAAATTTAAGGACTTTTTGTTTACGTTCTCATTATAAAGCCTTTTGTAAAAAAGTTTCATGCGTCTTATTGCCGCATACACTTAATTATGAATTATTATCATTCATTTAATTATTACTAAAATCTGAAATATTCCGGCATTATTTATTCATTGGTATGATATTGAATTTTCCAAATTCGATGAAAATGTACATGAATGGACTCTAATAGAAGTATTGTAAGTCCCCCCTTTTCTTATTGTAAGTTAGTCAAATTTTAATGACGATTCCATTCACGGTTGTGTACCTCGACAACGAATGATTGCCAGGAAAGTACCTGCACTATGGTGAATCCCACAGGAAATTTGAAAAGAAATATTCGTTAATAAAAAAGCTTTAAATAGCTTAGGAAAAAAATTGTCCTTTAACCCCTTAACGGATTCCTTTTTTTTACGAACAATAAATTGAAAATGTGGATTAACACCAGTTTTTTAAGCTTAAATATTTGTAATATTAACCGACTTCAAGGAGGAGGTTATGATTTCGGCCTGTATGTATTTGTTGTTCACACAAAACTTCCCTAAATATCAACCGATTTTGAAAATTCTTTTTTTGTTTGAAAGTGTAGGATGCCCTTGTGGACCCATTTCAATTTCATCAAATTCTGGTGATTAAAACTTTTTAAAAAACAAAAACATTGAAAATTCAAATTCTTTTTGAAGCATTCGTCCAATTAGAAGCGTTCATTTTTCAGGCAATTACTCTTTTACCGATACGCTACACCAGGGCTACACTAGATACCGGGCTTGCTCATTCCTTATCACGACGTCACAAAAGGTGGCTGGCCGCTACCTGCGATTGGTACAAAAAGGGCTCAAAGTGACGCACCCATCTTTTTGTACCAATCCCTGGATGTCATTCAGCCACCTTTTGTGACGTCATGAAAGGAATGAGCAAGCCCGGTATCTAGTGTTGCCTTGGCTACACTGTAAAAAATATGATCCTTTTGCTGCATCGTCACTCCACCGCATTTACAGAAAGCGACTTTTTCGGCCTATCATGGAGAATTCTCATTGGCCAAAAGAGTGATATTCTATAAAAGCGGGGGAGTGACGATGCAGCAAAAGGGTCATATATTTTACAGTGTATCTTTTTATTTCAAAGTGCGAAGTTTTGACTAGAAAACGATCGGGATCGAGATAGATTTTGTGCTTTTAGAGAAAGGAGATTGATAAATCTGAAAATTTACACTATTAGAAATCTGCATTGTCACTCCACCGCTTTTATGGAAAAATATTACTTCACTGTTTTATAAAGTATTCTCATTGGCCAATATAGAGATATTCTATAAAAGCGATGGAGTGACGATGAAGCAAAAGTTTCAATTTTTTAACAGAGTACGTAATCACTCCACCATTTGTATAGATCTCTATTTTGACCAATGACAATGCTCCATCCGTCTGTTGATTAGAACTTTAAAAAAAAAAAAAACTTTAAAATTCAGATTTTTTTCCGAGCAGTCGACCAATTAGAAGTGCTCCTATTTCATGCTGTTACTCTTACGCAGATACATGATCTTGCGAAATTTTGACTGGACTGGATTCAAATAGATTTTGCTCTATTGCGAAATGAGATTGACCAATAAGAAAATTTACTTACTTTAAGCAACGACAATTTCGCAAAAAATGCAGACTTCTAATTGATCAATCTGTTTTCTTTAATAGCACGAAATCTACACTGTTAAAAATATGAAACTTTTACTGCATCGTCACTCCACCACTTTTATGAAAAACGATTACTCCACTGTATTATGGAGCATTCTCATTGGTCAAAATAGATATATTTTATAAAAACTGTGGAATGACTATGAAGCAAAAGTTTAAAATTTTTAACAGTGTACTGGATCCCACCCAAGTTCTCTTTTGCTGTTAGCAAAATGATATTGGCCAATTAGTAGCCTGCATTTTTGCGAACTTTTCGCTGTTTACTTCAAACAATGAAAAGTTATCGTAAATTTTCCCAAGCATCTTCGTCGTTCCAATCCCAAGCTCGCACTCTGATTGGTTGTTGCTCTCGGCACTGCTTTCATGTAACTTGGCGATAATCATACTTGGCGTAGCGATAGATGCTTCCGTCGAGGAGTTTGATTTCCTTCCGAACCGAGTACAAAGTAACTTTTCTCTTGCAGCATTGGATTGGATGGAACGTGTCTTACTGAAAGCTGTACTCTTTAAAAGTTTTTACACACAACTTTTAACTTTGTACTCGGTTTACTTTGTACTCGGTTCGGAAGGGAATCAAAATCGACGGAAGCATCTATCGCTACGCCAAGTATGATTATCGCAAAGTTACGTGAAAACAGTGCCGAGAGCAACAACCAATCAGAGTGCAAGCTTGGGCTAGGAATGACGAAGGTGCTTGAGAAAAAAATTTCGCAAAAAGTTAGCAAAAATGAAGGCTACTGATTGCTCAATCTCGTTTCGCTAAATAGTGAAAAATATATGGATCATAGCCACTGTTGCAGAGATGCCAGGTCTTTCCAAAGTGCGAAATCTTAACTGGATAAATTCGCGTATACATCAAAATGGAAAATCTATATCGATGCTTATCGACATCGGAAATAGGTGCCAGAACGCTGAAAATCCACATTTAAAGTACCTATATATGACACAGCGCAAGTGCTTGTGTATCAGGGTCTGTTTTATGCCGGATGTTCAAAGAAATTAAAGTGCATTGCTATGTATATCGACACTGTCTTGAGATTCAGACTCAGTTATCGAATTAAATATCGGAATGCTTCCAGATTTTCTTCTGACGGAATTCCTCAATATCAGTGTGGGGGTACCCTCAATACGGGGATACTTAATAGGTTAAGTCGAGTCCAGAAAAAAGAAAAAGGCGAAATATTTTGATGAGATTGCTATTAAAGTGAAGCTAATTAACTTCTTGCTCTCTTATAATAGTACTCGTTCAGGCAACTATCGTCAAGTTTTGGAATGGTAAATTTCCACATTTTGTGTAGTTTGAAAAACCGTGTCTGTCAAATCACAATCTGAAAATACACTGTTAAAAATATGAAACTTTTACTGCATCGTCACTCCACCACTTTTATGAAAAACGATTACTCCACTGTATTATGGAGCATTCTCATTGGTCAAAATAGATATATTTTATAAAAACTGTGGAATGACTATGAAGCAAAAGTTTAAAATTTTTAACAGTGTAGAATGTTGCCACTCTCATATGGAGGTAGTCAAGTTCCTGTTATTAGATTCGAACTCAAATACAAGCACCAGTGCTCATTTCCGATGTCGTTATTGATGAATTAGATGACTGCAGATTATTTATAATTAGTGCATATTTGGTAGCATCTTAATTTTTAGGTGCGTTCGTAATTATGTAGATACGTAGCACCTATTGTTGTCGCTCAGTCCGTCCGTCTGTCTGTCTGTCCGTCTGTCTGTCTGTCCGTCCGCATATAACAGCGCAAAAACTACCCAACCGAATCGTTTGAAATTTAAAATACATAATTATTACATAATTTTGTCGAGTCATTTCAAATTTTATGAAAATCGGATGCATAGATCAATTACAGGGGCAATCAAAAGTATTCCGTTACATTACGGTCAATGGGGAAAAAAGTTTCAAATGCATTTTAATCGTTTGAAATTTAAAATACATAGTTATTACATAATTTTGTCGAGTTATTTCAAATTTTTTGATAATCGGGTGCATAGATCAATTACAGGGGCAATCAAAAGTATTCAATTACATTATAGTCAATGGGGAAAAAGTTTCAAATGTATTTTATACGTTTGAAATTTAAAATACATAGTTATTACATAATTTTGTCGAGTTACTTCAAATTTTATGAAAATCGGATGCATAGATCAATTACAGGGACAATCAAAAGTATTCCGTTACATTACGGTCAATGGGGGAAAATGTTTCAAATGCATTTTAATCGTTTGAAATTTAAAATACATAGTTATTACATAATTTTGTCGAGTTATTTCAAATTTTTTGATAATCGGGTGCATAGATCAGTTACAGGGGCAATCAAAAGTATTCAATTACATTATAGTCAATGGGGAAAAAGTTTCAAATGTATTTTATACGTTTGAAATTTAAAATACATAGTTATTAAATAATTTTGTCGAGTTATTTCAAATTTTATGAAAATCGGATGCATAGATCAATTACAGGGACAATCAAAAGTATTCCGTTACATTACGGTCAATGGGGGAAAATGTTTCAAATGCATTTTAATGGTGTTGCACTCATTCGAACTTAATAAAATTTATATGCAACTATAAAGTACATATTATAATATACATTTTACATAATCTGTGATGCAAAGAACATTTGTTATTGATTTACAAGGCCACACAAAAGTATTCCATTACATAATGGTATAGAGAGAACATTGCTTGATGAGCGTTTTAATTGTAATTCAGTATTTACAATTTTATGAGATTGAGATATAAGAGTAATATTTTTAAAACTTCGTTATCGTACGAACGCACCTCGTTTGCTACGCTTCACGTGCAATTTCCAACTTGTTAGTTTTTATGACTGAAAGAAGAGTATTTTAATATGTACTAACGTATGGAAATACTTTACTCTGCTTTAACTCGTGGAAGCACTTTGACGCGCTCTGATTGTGTAAGAACACTTTACTGATGAATTTTCAGCTTTTTGACGCTCTCCTTCGATGTTCGTAGATTTCAATGTGGACCTTAAGATTTGTTGGATGTAATAAGTTTCCGAAGTGCGAGATCATTCCAAAGTTCTAAATCTTAACTAGACAAGTTCTCACATCCAATAAACCGGAAAGCCACATCGATATCAACTGACATTGGAAATACGTGCCTAGAATATAAAAATTCACTACTATACGTGTTGTTCCGGATGAAAAGGTATTTCCATAAGTCAACGCACAATAATGTGCATTGGTATGTGATGCGAAATTGTAGTCAGATTCAGATATGGTTGCCGGATTAGATATTCCAATGATTTTCAATTTTATTCAGGTAGGATTCCTTGATATGCAAATGACGATACACGGGATATATTGTTTAAGTGAAATGATTCTGGACAAAAGCGAGTCACTAAGCATCTTATTGAGTCGACCATAATCGTCAATCTTGATAATTTTTAAAACGCATACAATCGAATTCTTTCAGGCAATTATAATTAAGATCTGTAATAGAAAATGCCTAGCATTGCTATATTTTGGACAAAAATGACTGTGCATCGTGCAAGAAGTGTCATGCAAGAAGTGTCTGGGCATCGAATGTTTTCACTCTCAGATAGGGGCGGCTAAGTTTCGGTTATCAGTTTGAGATTCCTGATACATACACACTGTTCATTTCCCATGCCTTTATGGGAGTTAGATTGTACTGTTTGTCTGATGAAGAATAGCGCGATCTTTCATAAAATATTTCTTTTTCTCACTGAATGTTGAATAATTTTGATAATATTAGAAACACACTTTACTATACATTGATATATGGAGTCATTTTGCTGTGCTTATATATGTAAGCCAGCACTTTGCCTCTCTGTGATGCATAAGGTCCCTTTACTGGATGGATTGTCAGCTTTTCCAAACCTATTTCCGAGATCCGTAAGAATCGATATAGATTTTAAAGTTCGATGAATGTAGTAACTTTTCGAAGAGCGAGATCTTATCAAAACAAGTTACCACATCCTAAAAACATTAAGATCCACAAAGATACCAGCCGACATTGTAAGTTGCTCTCGAATAGCTGAAAATGAAATAGGAAATTGACCAGAAAATTGAATACATCAATGTCCAGGAAAGTTCATCAATTAATCATCGCATTTCAAAGACGCATTATATGTCAGTACACATAATTGACTATTACAATATGAATAACTAAAAAGTAGGAAATAAAATACGCTTTTTTCAAAAAAATATCAACCGACTTCAAAAAAGCGCTAAAAAGAATTAAATAATTCTTTAAAATTCTCTAATGACAAAACGTTGTCCAATAAGCACACATCAAATATCAGGTACCGGCATAAAAACGGTTAAATTTAATATATATAATTTAATATCCACTAAACAGAGATTTTAGGGAGAATATTTTTTACAAAAGATGAATTTACATGTTTATGATTTAATTTATGAATATATACACATAAAAAGTAATGAAGTACTTTTTGAAGTTGGTGCCAAACTGTCTTAAATATAATAAGAATTGTGAATATATTGTGCTTAGTAACATAACGAAAGTGGTTATCAATTGTGACTGTTTACTCACACCTTAAATTATTTTAACCAATCTAGAAGTTAATTAATTATATTTAATGCTACTGTAAATCTTATACGGTGGCAACACCTTCAGTTAAATCACTTTAAAAATATTTTTTTACCTCATTTAAAACGTTTTTATAATTGGAATAATATGTCTGTGACAAATGGTTTAGGAAGTAGCCATTGGAGAGTTCTGGAAATGGACGCCCTTTATAATACTTTAAGCACTTAGTGTACGTTCCCTTGAAGCTCAGTCCAATTCTTCCGTTTACAGCTACAGAAAAGTGGTATAAATCATGAAATTTAACATTTCATAACTCGGTAAATTTTAATGTTAGATGAATAAGACCTTTTTTCTCTTATTTGTTAGAGTAGTGGGAAAAATTTACTAAATATCACTTATAGGACCGAGGGACCGTATAAAAAGTTAATTTTCGGAATTTTTTAATAATTTTTTTTATCTAAATCGCTTGAAAAACACTTTTTTACCTTTTTTAAAGCATTTTTGCAATTGAAACTATATGTCTATGACTAACGGTTTAAAAATTAGCCATTGGCTACCCTTGAGAATGGACACCCTGTATAATTCTAGTTACGTAACAATCAGATAGATTCTTTATCTTAGTTGAAATCAAGTCTTGCAATGTGTCTTTTATATTACAATCAAAACAGTCGCAATAAAAGTAGGGCTGAGAAAGATCGGTGTCCACACATGCATCATGTGCCCTCTCTTCACATTTATGACATTGTGTCAAATCTTTTTCAAAAGTTTCGCCACAAATGATGCATATCTGTTTCCTGGATTATTTTGATTTTTTTTCTAGATTGCCGCTACAGTATCGCTTTTGTTGGTTGAAGCCTTATTTTTATAGCTTGGAGTAGAGGTATGCCAGGGCCGACATTCCTGGCCCGATCCATAGATAAAAAAATTCGGCCCGGCCCGAACAAAAAAGTATTGGCCCGACCCGGCCCATTATAAAAGTTAAAATTTTGGCCTGAGCCCCACCCGGCTCGTAGAGAAAAATTTAGAGGCCCGGCCCGAATGAATTTCTACAGAACATTAATTTTTACTCTTACGGAAGAGTTCTGTCCAAAAATCATATCTTAATCCTTTGTTCATGTTTATAACCTTCATTTATGTAAAAGTGTCGTAGGCTGCGGTATTCATGTTTCTAATAAACCACTGTTTGTCGTATGTAAATGTTTCAGATATCATTAATATTATTAATCCATATTGCATGTAAAAGAGACATAAAAATCTAAAAAATAGTCTATGGTAAAAGTAAAATCTTCTAAGACGGAATCGCATTGGAAATAAAAATTACGTTATGGACAAGCTCCCTTCTTAGCAGGTGAAAATGCATAATATTTTTTTCTTGCGTATTATTGTAGTCATTTTGCATTAATGAACAGTTTAAAACAAGTTTAACAGAAATTTACATTTTCAGTGTAAAAGAAAATTCTGTCAGAGGCAGGTTTTTTTTTAAATGCATTTAACTCTACTTTAATAAGCCTAGAAATCTGCGATTCTTTTAAAAAGAACAAATTTTAGTGTTTAATTGTAGAATAATGACAGTTTAAAAGTAATATGCCTTTTTTGCAAAAATTTTTGGACCAGGCGAAACTTTACGGATTTTTGAACAGAATTAGCCACATCGAAAAAATGATTTTCATACAAGATGATTCAACCTAGATGGAATATTTTGGCCTGTGAAGACTAGGAAAAATGAAATCAGTCTTGGCTTCGTACGGAAAAAATAAGTTAGGACCGGCCCGGAAAGATTAGTGACTAGCCACGACCCGAGTCTAAACTTCAGACCACGATCTGAGACTTCAGAAAAAAGTAAAGCCCGGGCCCGGCCCGAATGCTTCAAATAAAAAATCGGCCCGAACCTTGCCTGTGCAGACCTCTAAATTGTAGCTTTAGTATCTATTGAATTAGCAACTAACAAGACATTATCTTTATCCAAAATGTATCCGAGAGTATCCAATGAAATTGTGTCCGATACCAACCGGCCGTCACGATTTCATATTTTTGATTATCACAAAAGTATTACGTAAGTACAATTATAAGTGCAACGACAATAAATAACTTGACTTCAAAAATACAACAATAACCGTAGTGACAATTAAAAATGACGAGTAGAGTAACTGCATTAATAAAATAAACGTCTCACACAAAAATCTTGGCATAGGTAAAAAACGATTAGCACTTGGTGTGTAATATAGTTTTTTTTATATTCCGAGTAAAATTTCTTTTTTAATTTAATGGATTGTGTATCTTCTACTAGTTCTCGGATTAAATCTTTCCGAAGTACATACACATATACATACATATACATATATATATATTACAGGGTGTCCGAAAAGTCTGGAAACGACCGAATAACTCGAAAAATACGTATGAGATTGAAAAAAGTAAATATACGTGTTAAATATTTTTAAATAAGCTATTCTGTGATACCAAAGGGGGTAGCGGGTTAAGGGGGGTCTGGCGGCCCCCACCGAATCTGGTAAAATCGTTCCAAAAATCTTGAAAAGGGTCGAAAAACAAGCAGTATAAGCTTTTTACCGACATAACAACCCCAAACGAAAACACAGTAATGGCGAAAAATATGATTTTTTGTGATTTTTATTTTTTTCAACCAGTTTAATTTATTTTTAAATGGTTTAAACGCAATTAAAAATTTGTTTTGGATGTGTGGAAGTCCCCTGAATTTTTTCAGATTTTTTGGTCAAGTAAAAACATGTGAATTTTAGGTTTAAATGCGAAAAAATCGTGAAAAACGCGTCATTTTCAAGATTCAACCCTCTAATTTTTAAGGTTGTTTTCATTTTCCCGAAGGGTGCTGTATAGTATAGATAGCGGCAATTGTCCTCTTTCGAATGCAGGCAACGTGATTCAATTTGGTCAATTTTGGTGAGCGGGGCGATTTTTTGAAATAAACTCAAATTTTCAACTTTCGGTAAATTACGGCGCGTACTTGGTATAATGCGTTCAATGCGCAATTCCGGTAATCGCAGCGTGAATCAAGCTCTTTTTATATTTCTTTTTATACTCAGAACTGGCAATTCCAACAGCATAGCAGCGTCAATATTTGATATTAAATACGATCAACAAGTATCTGATTATTGCGATTCGGTCTTGAAATCCATCAATAAAGACGTTTTGCCATATCATTTTGGGGTGCAAGCGTGTTCACGAGAAGACTTGATAGCTAATCACACTTCTCCGTACGTGAAAAAATTGCACGGTTTTGAGAATCGACTAGTTTTGATAGCTGATGGATCGTATGTTCAACATGAAAAAAGTAGCAACAATTGTTATCAACGAAAATCGTATTCAGGGCAAAAAAAACGTTCCACTTTTTAAACCCTTCACGGTTTGTACCGCGGATGGGTTTGTGGTTGATGTTTTCGGGCCTTACGAAGCAACGGTTAATGATGCTACAGTCATGATGGAGATTTTTAAAGATCCAAGCGGTTTAAGATCACTTCTTCAAAAAGGCGACGTCTTTATACTTGATAGAGGATTTCGAAATGTAAAAAATTTCTTACAGCCTGAAGGATTTGTTGTTTTGATGCCTGCGTTAAAAGGAAAAAGGAAACAACTAACGACTCAAGAGGCGAATGACAGTCGATTTGTAACTAAACTAAGTTGGGTAGTAGAGGCTGTTCATGGTATCATTGGCAGCAAATTCCAACTCTTGCATCATGAGTTTGACAATAAACGTTTGCTATCAGCTAAAACTTATTGCAAAATAGCGAATTTTCTGGTTAACGTGTTCGGAAAACGACTCAATTGTGATAGCGAATTACAAGATGAGATCACTAACAAAATGTTGCTCAGAAAAAACATTAATAATGATTTAGCGAAAGTGGTGGAAGAGAAAAACTGGAACAGAAAAAAAAGAATCTTCAGACCTCTGACGTCAAATGATGTTGTAGACTTTCCGGAGTTGACAGAAAGAGATCTGATGATACTTTTTACAGGGTCTTACCAGTTATCACAGACCGTTTCTTATTTAGCAGAATTATGAACTGAAGATGGAGTTCTTAATATGCATTACTTGTTGGAAGATAAATCAATTTTGAAATGCGAAGTTCAATCGAGGCACATAAGTCGGAAAAAGTACAGGTGTTACGTAAAATACGTTCCTAACGCTATTGGAAGAAGTGGTATAGAAGAATACGTATGCGATTGTGCGAATGGCCTCAGAACTGTCGGTTGTTGTGCACATGTGGCCACTATCATTTACTTCTTAGGGCATGCAAGATATTTGTCGCGAATTATTTATCCAGCACAGATTCTCACAAATCTTTTCTCTGTTCAAAGCTTGAACCTGTTATTGAAGAAGATAGTGACGAGGATTAAAACTGTAAAATTGTTAACTTAGCTCTGTAAAAAAGTATTATGCTATTTTATATTACTGTGTGACTATTACGTAAGCTTGAATAAAATATGATTTATGCCAGAAAATTTAGTTTCATTAATTATATTAGTTGAACACGATATTAAAATTGTTTAAATGCTGTGATTCAATGACATTTTTTACATTATCAAACCTGTGTTAATAAATACTTATGGGTGCATTTGTTGTCAAAAAAAAATTTTGACATCAAATTCGTGATCAGCGACCTCAAAAACCCCTATAGAGATGAATTTTTTATAGCAAAGACGAATTATACCAAGTACGCGCCGTAATTTACCGAAAGTTGAAAATTCGAGTTTTTTTCAAAAAATCGCCCCGCTCACCAAAATTGACCAAATTGAATCCAGTTGCCTGCATTCAAAAGAAGACGAATGCCGTTATCTATACTATACAGCACCCCTCGGGAAAATGAAAACAACCCTAAAAATTAGAGGGTTGAATCTTGAAAATGACGCGTTTTTCACGATTTTTTCGCATTTAAACCTAAAATTCACATGTTTTTCCTTGACCAAAAAATCTGAAAAAATACAGGAGACTTCCACATATCCAAAACAAATTTTTAATTGCGTTTAAACCATTTAAAAATAAATTAAACTGGTTGAAAAAAATAAAAATCACAAAAACCATATTTTTCGCCATTACTGTGTTTTCGTTTGGGGTTGTAATGTCGGTAAAAAGCTTATACTGCTTGTTTTTCGACCCTCTTCAAGATTTTTGGAACGATTTTACCAGATTCGGTGGGGGCCGACAGACCCCCCTTAACCCGCTACCCCCTTTGACCTTCGAAACCGACCCCCTGGGGGTCAGAGAAGTCCAACTTTGAAATCTTAAATTATAACCCCCAATTTTTATTGCAGATTCGGATTCTACGGACAAAAATACGTAACTTTTGTGTTCGATGTTTATTTCAAATCTTCGTTTATCACGGTGTAATCGAGCATATTAAATCGATACATATTCCGGCTTTTCCAACGGGATTTTCCCTAATCAAAACTGATTGGGCAGGATTTTTTACGTCAAATTCCTCGTCTTTTGTAGGAATAGCGTTTCCTGAAAATCACCCGTGGCGATTATTTCAATAGTGCTACACTGTTAAAAATTTCACCCATTTGCTGCAGCGTCACTCCACAGCTATTATAGAATATCTCTTTTGTGACCAATGAGAATGCTCCATAACACAGTAAAGTAATCGTTTTCTATAAAAGCGGTGGAGTGACGATGCAGCAAAAGGGTCAATTTTTTTACAGTGTACTTTACTGTGTTATGGAACATTCTCATTGGTCATGAAAGAGATATTCTATAAAAGCTGTGGAGTGACGCTACAGCAAATGGATCAAATTTTTAACTATCTAGCACTACGGAAATAATCGGAACGGGTGATTTTCAGGAAACGCTATTATTGCAAAAGACGAGGAATTTGATGTCATAAATTCTCTCCAATTAGTTTTGATTAGGGAAAATCCCGTTGGAAAAGCCGAAATATGTATCGATTTAATATGCTCAATTACACCGTGATAAACGAGGATTCGAAATAAACATCAAATACAAAAGTTACATATTTTTGTTCGTAGAATCCGAATCTGCAATAAAAAATGGGGGTTATAATTTAAGATTTCAAAGTTGGACCCCCTCTGACCCCCAGGGGGTCGGTTTCGAAGGTCAAATTTGGTATCACTGAGTAGCTTATTTAAAAATATTTAACACGTTTATTTACGTTTTTCAATCTCATATGTATTTTTCGAGTTATTCGACCGTTTCCAGACTTTTCGGACACCTTGTATATATACCGGGTGTCCCAAAAATGACTGATGGATTTTAAAATTCAATAACTTGCAAACGGTGACAGCTATTAAAAAATTTTTTTGCAGGAGGGCTATGTATAATGTCAGGAGTTTTTTTACCGCAATTCTTGATTTTAGTTCTATTTTCAAACAACAGATGGCGCTGATGACGGTTGGAGGCCAGTCGACGCCGAGACTTACTTCATTCAGCTTTGACGCAAACGAAGGAGATTAAGGCTATGGAGTACGTCTCATTCTACAGTACAGTCTTCCTCTCAGGCACCGATTCTGGACTCCTTCGATATGATTTCAATGGAATGCGTTGTTGCCATGGAAATAACAGGTTGTTCGATAGTGGAATACAGCGTTCAGAAGTGGGCATAAATTTCGCAAGCAGTATTTGAAATTGCACAAGATTATCGTTTAGGAAGTTTTATTTTCCCGGATTAAATTCCTTTTTTATGACACGATTTAAAGAATATTTTATGCATCATATTTTAAAACTAGATAAAGAGATTTTTTCAATTTGATGATTTTTGTTATATTTTTAAGAAATTTTAGATTTTTAAGAAAATTCGTCAGTAGATTTTTATGAATGCTCTAAAAATAACCATTGAAATCTGTTGATAGTACATTATTATGTAAAATAGTTACCAAAAACAAATATTATAAGTTGCCTTGTTTAGCCCTTTTCAGTAGGATTAGTTTATCGTTGCATTAAAATAGAAAAAAATAAAATAAATGTGAGTTAATTAAAATTTATTTTCCCGGATTAAATTACTTTTTATGACATGATTTAAGGAATATTTTAGGCACCGTATTTTAAAACTACACTGTCAAAAATTTGAAACCTTTGCTGCATCGTCACTCCTACACTTTTATAGAAAGAGATTACTTCACTGTATTATGGAGCATTCTCATTGGTGAAAATAGAGATATTCTATAATAGCAGTAAAGTGACGATGCAGCAAATGTTTCCAATTTTTAACAGTGTAGGTGAAGATATCTTGCTACAATCTTGCTCTTACACTATAAAAATCTGCTGCATTTTGTTGTATACGCACACCGCTTGTATAGAAACGGTTACTTGATTGTATTATGAAGCATTGTTATTGGTCGGAAAAGAGATATTATATACAAGCGGCGGAATGTATGAAGCAAAATGCAGCAGATTTTTAACACTGTGGGGCCCGATTCTGAACTCATTCGATATGATTTCAATGGAATGTGTTCTTGTCATGGAAATAATAAATTCTTCTATAGAAAAATTCAATATTCAAAATTGAGCATGAATATAACAATCTAAATCGATCTAAAATTTCTTAGAATATAACAAAAATTATCAAATTAAAGAAATTTCTTTATCTAGTTTTAAAATATGATGCATAAAATATTCCTTAAATCGTGCCATAAAAAGTAATTTAATACGGGAAAATAAAACTTCCTAAACGAAAATCTTCTGCAAATTCGAATACTGTTTGCGAAATTTATGCCCAATTCTTAACGCTGTATGCCACTATCGAACGATATGTTATTTCCATGGAAACAACACATTCCATTGAAATCATATGCATATTCACAGTATCCGCAAAGAAACTCTTCGAGAGGGTTGAATTCTGATAGGGATTGGCCGACGCGTTTTCACGTAACTTGGCGATAATTATACTTAGAAAGCAATAGATGCTTCCATCGAGGAGTTTGATTTCCTTCCGAACCGAGTACAAAGTAACTTTTCTCTTGCAGCATTGCATTGGATGGAACGCGTCTTACTGAAAGCTGTACTCTTTAAAAGTTTTTAAACACAAATTTTTACTTTGTACTCGGCTCCGAAGGAAATCAAACTCGACGGAAGCGTCTATTGCTTCGTCAAGTATAATTATCGCCAAGTTACGTGAAAACGCGTCGGCCAATCCCTATCAGAATTCAACCCTCCCGAAAGCGAAATTCTAAAATGGAGGGCCAAAATCACAGTCCGGTGAAATCCAAACACCTCATTGGTCATTGAGCCGCGTCCTTTTCAGGGAACAATCTCTTAGCGGTTGGGGTAAATGTTGCCTTACTCCTTTTTCCGAGAAAAAATCGTAGCGGCAGTTTTGAAGTAAATCTTATCTCTTTTCATTTATAATCTAAATTTTTCACTCTCATTTTATAAAATGGCATCAAAATATCTTAACTGAGTTAATTTCGATGGTTTATCTTAAGAACAGATGGTAACAATCGCTTAAAAATTACTTTACCCCTCACTCTTTTTCAAATGGAGAAACATGTTCGTGATTTTCACCCTTACCACACGACCAATGAGGTGGCTGGATTTCCCTTGACTGTGATTTTGGCCCTCCATTTTAGAATTTCGCCTCCCGAAAAGTTTCTTTGCGGATACTGTTAATATGCAAATCATATCGAATGAGTTCAGAATCGGGACCCACAGTGTTAAAAATCTGCTGCATTTTGCTTCATACGCACTCCGCCGCTTGTGTATAATATCTCTTTTCCGACCAATAACAATGCTTCATAATACAATCAAGTAACCGTTTGTATACAACCGGTGTGCGTATACAACAAAATGCAAAGATTTTTATAGTGTAAGAGCAAGATTGTAGCCAGATATCTTCACCTACACTGTTAAAAATTGGAAACATTTGCTGCATCGTCACTTTACTGCTATTATAGAATATCTCTATTTTCACCAATGAGAATGCTTCATAATACAGTGAAGTAATATCTTTCTATAAAAGTGGAGGAGTGACGATGCAGCAAAGGTTTCAAATTTTTAACAGTGTAGTTTTAAAATACGGTGCCTAAAATATTCCTTAAATCATGCCATAAAAAGTAATTTAATCCGGGAAAATAAATTTTAATTAACTCGCATTTATTTTATTTTTTTCTATTTTAATGCAACGATAGACTAATCCTATTGAAAAGGGCTAAACAAGGCAACTTATGATATTTGTTTTTGGTAGTTATTTTAAACAATAATGTTCTGTCAACAGTTTTCATGATTATTTTTTGAATATTCATAAAAATCTACTGACAAATTTTCTTAAAAGATCTAAAATTTCTTAAAAATATAACAAAAATCATCAAATTGAAAAAATCTCTTTATATAGTTTTAAAATATGATGCATAAAATATTCTTTAAATCGTGCCATAAAAAGTAATTTAATCCGGGAAACGAAAATCTTCTGCAAACTCAAATAATGCTTGCGAAATTTATGCCCACTTCTGAACGCTGTATTCCACTATCAAACAATCTGTTATTTCCATGGCAAGAACGCATTCCATTGAAATCATATCGAATGAGTCCAGAATCAGTGACTGAGAGCAAGACTGTACTGTAGAATGAGACGTACTCCATAGCCTTAATCTCCTTCTTTTGTGTCAAAGCTGAATGAAGTAAGTCTCGGTGTCGATTGGCCGCCAACCGCCATCAGCGCCATCTGTTGTTTGAAATTCGAACTAAAATCAAGAATTGCGGTAAAAAAACTCCTGACATTATACATAGCCCTCCTGCAAAAAAATTTTCAATAGCTGTCTCCGTTTGCAAGTTATTGAATTTTAAAATCCATCAGTCATTTTTGGGACACCCGGTATATATATATATATATTCTACATTTTTGTGAATTTTAATAAAAGCATTGTTTATTTCATATATTATTTAATTGAATTTATATTTATAGCTAAACCACAATTTAACGATTGCTTGGCTTCTGACTTGGCGGTTATGCGAAAAAATTAACTATTTCTATCAATCTAAAAATCCAGATCCAAGTAAACAAATAATATAAATAATGTAAAAAATTAAATTAAAAATGTAACATCAACAAATAATTTTAAAAAATCGCCACTGGGTATTTGGTATTTTTTTTTAAATCACGCCATACAGCCGCTCTGTGATTGCGTCTATAATGATAAGCATACGCATAAGCAAGGCGCTGCGGTTATTTTAAGATGTGTGCTGTTTTGTCTATGTGTGCGTGATCATTGAAATCTGTAAGTGGCCGAGGCTGCCCGCAGCCAGAACTATTCGATCTTCCCCTAATTGAATACGCAAGCCAAGAGATTTTTTTACTACAGTTTAGATTGCAGGTATAAGCATGAAGTGGGATACTCATATGTTGATTAACCAATTTAAAAGATGTAGTAGGTTTATAGTCTCAATTCTCTGAACTAATTAATTATATTGTTTTTGTTTACTCATATGTTGCCATTTTTTAAAGAAAGCATTATTATAATTGTATCGAAGTTACATAATTCGCAAAATGTAAATTTCTTAAATTTCAGCCAAATATATATAAAAAAAATCTTACTTGTCCTGAGAATTCTAATAAAACTGAAATTAAAAGCCTCATAAGCGTAGAAAAAAGTAGATTTATTTTTCTCTCTCCAAATAGTAAAAAATATAATCGAAAGATGTCACGCAATGCAAATGCAAAGAAACAAATTGTTATATAGCTTCTTTGAAAATGAGTACATAGAAATGGAAATATAAAATACGTACTTGTCAGTTTTTATTACAGCTAATTAAGGCTGAAACACATATATCCTGAAAAAAAAAATACTAGTTAGATTCAGTTTCAGAAACATTTTGTTATGATCTAGGAACAGCTCTTCACGTGGTTATTTTAGTTTTTTAAGATTTTAGTGATATAAGTTTAGGATAAGTTTCAATTTAGAGATGACTAAATCGATTCATTATGTTTTGTGATTTGCTGTCACGAATCTAATAATTTTGCAAAGTTTTCGGAACCTACCGTAAGTTAATACGTATAATCCGCGGATCAAACATTCATTTTCCGACCCAGAAATTTCTTTAAATAAAGTGTAATGTTTTAGATCGTAGTAAATATTTGGCTTCAATTACTAAGTAAAATTTCTGGGTCGAAAAAGAATTGTTTGATCCGCGGATTATACGCAGGAAATTACGGTAGTTTAGATATTTAACATATTTCTTAGATTAAATGAATTATATAAAAACAGTTACATGTATAATTAATATGTACGTAGTTTTATATGTATGTTTTTCATGCACGACATTTGCAGAATGAATAGAAACAGAATTGCTTTTCAATAAAAAGCAAAGAAAGCTATACAAAATTCTAAAATATGGCAAAAATAAAAATAAAAACTGAATGACAAAATCCATATATATCATTCTTTAAAAAAGTTACTCATTTACAAACAAAAAACTAGTTGGATGCGTCAATCCCAAAACTTTCTTTTATCTTATACACACATTTTAATATTTTAAAAAATAGTTACTCATTTTAATGCTTTAATAGTTTTAATTCAATACTATACCAACTTTGATTTTCATCTTAAATTTCTGCTTCAGTCAATTAATCGGAGTAAAAACGAGTTTCCGTCTCTGCACGAGCCGATGCACAATAGAATGATAGGCAGATTTTTTTTTTCAAATTTAGAGAGGACCTACTTGCCATACCAAAAAATAATCACACAAAAATTTTAGCTCAGTACTAGGCCTAACTTTATACACTTTTAGGTGGTGATATATTGAAAATGGCATAAAAATCGTTATTGCAGCACTCCCTTCCGGTGTATTTTTTCCTAATTCATGGAGGACTAACTAATTATAGCCATACACTTACACAAAAAATTTGGTTCAATTCGATGCATAAATTCATACACTTTTAGGTGGTACAATAGTGAAAAAGTCACAAAAATTGCTATTGCAGCACTCCCTTCCGGTGTATTTTTTCCTAATTCATGGAGGACTAACTAATTATAGCCATACACTTACACAAAAAATTTGGTTCAATTCGATGCATAAATTCATACACTTTTGATCGGTACAATATTGAAAATGGCACAAAAATCGCAATTGCAGCGCCCCCTTCCGGCGGAATATTTCAAAATTGAAGGAGGTCCTGCTTACCACAGCCAAAAACATTCACAAAAAATTTTGTTCAATTCTATGCATATCTTCATACACTTTTTAATGGTAGAATGGCGACATACGGACACACTGACACACAGACACACGGACAGAAAAAAAACATGTTTTTTGGAATATCTGACCCATAAAACGTGTAAATCCGTCGGAAACCGGGAATAGAAAAAATTTCGATTACAATACTTTCTTCTATTGAAGTAGAAAAAAATAAAAAAATCTAACGATTTATCATAGTTTAAAAAAAATTATAGTAAAATATTTTCGCCTCTATAAACAGGCATTTTCAATAAAGATAAAAACATGGACCGAAATATATGACATTTTTTCACTTTTTCTTTAAGTGTGGAACGACATCTGCTGTTAATTGTTCATGTATCTTCCCAATAGATGCAAATTATGCATAATTAGTATTGCCAATATCTGTCTCAATTAAGGTTACACGAAATTTATAAAATTAGCTGATTTTTATGTATTATTAAATTCTATATTCATTACAGAATTTTTATTTATTCTTGCTAGTGCTGCAGTAGATCAATCCAGTCTCATATTGGTTTTATGTTATTTGATTATTTCTAGTTTTCTTTCTTTATTATATTTTTTATTTATTATTATTATTATTTTTGTCATACGAATTTAGAAGCAATTCTTTCCATCTTTGTGAGTACACACACTAAAGTAATTTTCTACTGTTACCAAATGATTTATAAATTCTTTGTCAGATCTAACGAGTTGAAAATAAATCAAATGATGGTTATAGGTATATTGGCATTAATTGTTTTACAGAATTATTTAAAATATGAAGATATCTTACACATGAATGTTTTCGTTTAGCAAATATTTATTTTTTTGTATATACTATTGTGATTGTATTAAATCTCCGTTTGACTAAGATTAGAACAAACAATACAAACAGAGAAAGGACAATCAGTCTTTGTCCAGTCTGACTGGACATAATCTATCTTTGTAAAATTTGTTTTTGGCACCAGTAATAATGGGAAGCAAAAAATGTCTTATTTGATTACAGCATATTTGATACTGTGTAATTGAATAACTTCTTTTAAAAAAGTGTACCGACCAAATAAAATTTGTGCAAGAGAAGCCGGAATCGGAAAGGTTAATGAAATATCTTTAAAGTTTAAGCATAAATAAAAAATACAATAACCTGAGCATATCTATCATCCCCAATAGATATATTTTTCAGTATTTTAGATCTGTCAACATAAATATAAATCATTTGGAAAATGTATGAATTTACATGATTGAGATTACTTATGCAAATATATTAAATGGGATATTACATTAGTATGCAAAAAAGAAAAAAAAATCAGATGGGATCAGGAAATAGACACCCAGAAAAAGGAATTGATTAAAACTACAAAACATGTTTTGTTGAGTACATTTTTAGTTGTTTTAACCGATTTTTTTGTTAAAGTAAAAAATCGGTTTTATTGCTTACACAAAAAACTATTGTTAATATTCTTATAAAATTTTAACAAAATTTCATAAATTTTATTTAAGTCTTACAAAAGTCTTGTATTTTCAATTTGTAATTCCAACAAAATTTAAATTGGTGCGCAGTAGCCATAACTCTCTCACGTAATTTTATTTAATTGACTTATATAGCTATAAGGAATTAATATAATTTTTGGATAATAAAAATTTTTCAAATTAAGACGTATTAATGACGCTATTATTACGTTATTATGCATTTCGGATGAAAATTGCGGACAGATAATTGCAAAAAAATCAACAATATTTTTTTGTTTATTCAAACAAAATTTCCATTGACCCAAAACAAATAGTCAAACAAACAGTTGGACCAAACAATTTTTTATTGATTCAACAAAACCTTTTTCTGGGTGTAAAAATGTTATAGAAGAGGGTAAATGTAATACAGTACTAGCAAGAAATTGTAAAGAATTGGACAAAAGGATTTTATTTAATAATACCAAAAATTAGAAAGTTTTCATACCTCAACACTGTTGTATTGAGAAAAGATGGGGAATAGTTAATGATGCTGAATTTGCATAATACGATATGAAAAGAAGTTGGAAATTGTATGTCAAATGTAGCGAAGGAGATGAGTTCGTACTATAACTAGTTTTTTTAATATTCAGATCTTGATGCAATAGCTGTTGCACTCTTATGCGAAAAACGATGAATGCAAAATTTGATACGATTATATATATTAAATTCAGTTTTACGCAAATAATAGGATCCATCTGAAATAGGAAATAATCAAGATGGAAAACCTACAATCATTACCTACTATGGGATATCATTGAATTATTTGCGTAGTATAGGATATAGTAGAATGACAAAAATCTTTTATTATTATATTTTTATCTTTTGATTCGATTTTCGTAAAATTTAAAATAGCTCCACAAAATGCTCCAAAGATTATATAAATTAAATTTCAAGCCATTCGGCTGGGTAGGTTTGGGCTGTTATATTCGGACAAACGGACAGACCAGATAACGATTATACGTGCAACATATTTATATAAATATGACATTTCACCCATAGCACATAATGTAAAGAAACATCTTTCAGTGTATATGTAAATAAACTATGAACATACGCACATTATTTTCAATACCAAACATGGAGTACGAAATCTCAACAACATCTATCAATTACAGAGCATTCCATCTATATTAACGCAAGTGTTCAATAATGTTGGAAACTGTTAAAACGCATAATAGGCAGAAAATTGTCTTTTAAAAATTTATACCAATAGAATGTAGCATACTTGAAAAATTTTGTAAAGCCTTATACTTTCCCTACTATCTTTATACACTATCTACCAAAAAGTATTTGTACACTTTCAATTTTTGACATTTTGTCAAATATTTAAAAATATACTGGTCGGATTCTTCTGGAACTTCAGAAATATAAAGATTATGTTTCACTTTATATTTATTTACATTCATTTGTTAAGCGGGTAATTAGGGGGCCGGCAAAAAAACAAAGAATAATAGAAATATTTGGGATCGCCCTGTACATGAAAATGCACGAAACGACTTATCGCTTTAGAATACAAATATATGAATACAGTAGAATATGTACACTAATTTTTGTGAGAATAGCATGTATATTTATGGCGGTAGAGCGATTTTTTTGAAACAAATCAAAAAATTCTGGTATGTTTTTTGTTTATATCATGCTGGGTTTTTGACCAAATTTAACGCAAATTTCAGACAAATTGGCAAAATGCAGTAGAAAAAATGTAGCGCAATTGGAATATAAATATATTAAATATTTTATGAAATATGAGTAGTTGTATAAAATAATTTTTATCTGCGCATGCGCGAACTAGAAAAAAATTTTTTTTACATCATTTAATAGTCAATTCTATGGAGTGACTTATAAAAAAAATCCAATCAAATATCGTGAAAATTCAAAAAGATATCATTATTTTAGTGAGATGTTTTTACTCTGCTCTCTAAAAACGGCTGAATCTTAAGGGATTCTCCACAAATTGACATTTTTTAATAACTGACTTTAAAAAAAAAACTAGTATTGAATTAATACAATATCTAATACAATATTGCTGCTAATAAGTACTTGACAATTGTGATAGAAAAGAAAAAGAGCTTTATTCGCATTCAGGGCCAAAACTAAGAGAGGGGGGGGGGAGAAGGGCATGTGCTCCGGGCGCTAGGATGAAAGTGTTCCAAATGTATCTTTCGTTTGGCGATTTTTTTCATGGCTATGTTTAGCATAATATTGTTAAAATTATTATATCTGGGCTATGCTAAAGCATAAAAAAATCTAATGATGATGGCTTAAGGTCCCTGCCCCTACCCGCGAAGATGCTCACGAGCTAATGCTATTCCTATGGGGATGCATTTTTCTAACTCTTTTGCATTTGGACATTTTTAAGTAATATGTTTTGCATTGGATAGCGGAAGTCCTTTTCAAGATCGCTCCGTGATTACTTTTTCAATTTTGGCGTAGATATTTTTATAATGTTTCTTTTACTTCCAAAAGCGGTTCTGAAAGTGAAACTAACTTTATAAAAAATATCTATGACTCAAATCGAAAAAGTAGTCAAGGAGCGATTTTGAGAGGGACTTCCGCTATCCAATGAAAAAAAAAAATGAAAATTTCAAAATGCGAGAGAGTTATTAGAAAAATGCCTCCCCACAGGAATAGCATTAGCTCAGCAGTGTCTTCGCGGGCAGGGACAAGGGCCTTAAAGATCCTGTTGAAAGTAGAATTTTTTTGATTCGGTTTAAAGTATCGAATTGGAGTATTTTAATAAAGCAGAATACGTTATTTTATATTACATATTTTAAGTTTTAAAATAAGTCAGCTATTAATAAATTGGAGAAATTTTCTTTGTAAATATGCTTTGCGAAGGAGGGGGAAAGGGGTACCTTCAAAATCCACGTTTGCCTCGGGAAAAAAAGACTGGTTTTGGCTCTGTTCACATTTAATAATTTGTAGATCCTCCTCGAGAGGCAATTACAGCTGCGACTCTCCTGGGCATGCTCTCAACTAGTCCTTGTATTACATTTAATGGTATTTTATTCCACTCTGTTTGCACAAGGCAGGTAAGCTCTTTTACTGATTTTGGGCGTGTGTCACCCGCCTTAATTCGACGATCCAACTCGTCCCAGAGGTTCTCTATTGGGTTCAGGTCTGGGCTCTGGGCAGGCCACTCGAGTCGATGCACTCCATTATCAGCATACGAATCCATGCTGGACCTCGCTACATGGCAGCTTGCGTTGTCATCCTGGAAATAACATGGGTCCAATCCATAGTATTGCCACAACGTAGGAAGTACACTGTTGTCCAGTATATTACAGTAGGCATCGGCATTGGGCTTACCATGAATTGGGACCAAGGGTCCTAGTCCGAACCAGGAAAAACAACCCCAGAACATAATTCCCCCTCCGCCAAATTTAACTGTGGGCACAATACATTCTGGTAGGAGGCGTTCTCCAGGCAGGCGCCAGACCCAGACCCTACCATCAGAACGGTAGAGGGTGAACCTTGATTCATCACTCCAGAGAACCTGTTTCCATTGCTGTACAGTCCATTGCTGGCGTGTTTTGCACCAACTTAACCGAGATGCGCGGTTGGACTTGGTGATTAAAGGCTTATGGGCGGCAGCACGGCCATAAAAATTAAGCAGATGAGCTTCCTTACGGATGGTATTCATGGAAACAACACATCCTGAAGCTTGTTGAAATTCTTGGCGTATGTGTAACATTGGTTGGTTGCGGTTCTTCCGAATTTCTCTAGACAGAACCCGTCGGTCTCTATCTCCCAGTTTCGTCGGTCTGCCTACTCTGGCCACATTCTGACAATCACCATTCAGCTTCCATTTTCTAATCACAGTCGTTTTGGGGTAATTAAGCTCGCTAGATATGTCGATTAAAGATCGGCCATTTCGGTGGTACCCGATGATCACACCTTTCTCAAAATCAGACAGCTCTGTTCTTCTTGGCATCATGCATGCGATTGATGTCAGTGTTGTTTTCGACACCACATTTAACAGTGGAGAACTTGACGTATTTCAGGATCGCAGATATCGGCATTTGCATAAGAGCCATTATCAATTATGTATCAATGGGTAGATTTGACACAAATGCTTCGATTTTTTATAATTATTTTTATCCTGAAATAGGTTCGTTCTGGTAATTATCTAAGAAAAGAAGTAAATCACCAGTAAAAAACGTAAATGGAGATTTGGCAATTTGCGTAAAATCTGACGTCATTCAACTGCTTTCAGAGACCAATTGAAAATCAGTTCACTCCTATCCACAATAACTTTCTGAATTTCCACGAAATTCGATCGGATTTTTTTATGGGTACCTCCATAGAGTTGAATATTAAATTATGTAAAATGATAAATTTTATCGTTCACGCATACGCTGATTAAAAAATATTTCATACAAATACTCATATTTTAGAAAACTTTTAATATATTTATATTTCAATAGCACCTTATTCTTTCTACTACATTTTGCGAATTTTTCTGAATGTGGCTTTATATTTGGTTGAAAATATTGCATGACATAGAACATTTTAGAAAATATTTAATATATTTATATTTCAATGAATTTTGGTGAACTCCCCCCCCCCCTCCCTTTTCTTCTTTGCAAAGCATCTGCAAAAGTATTTGCAAAGAAAAATTTTCTAATTTATTAATAGCCGACTTATTTTAAAACTTAAAATATGTAATATTGATTAAAGTAGTCTGCTTTGTTTAAAAAAAAATGATACCTTAAAATCGTGAAACCAAATCAAAACGAAAAAAAAAAAAAAAAAAAAAAATCTGCTTTATGCGGGATCTTTATGCCATCATAATTAGTTTCTTCTATGCTTTGGTATAGGAGAAATGCTTTGAATGGGACGATTTTGACAATATCATGCTAAACATAGACATGGAAAAAATCGCCAAACAAAATGTACATTTGGGACACTTTCATCCTAGCGCCCGGGGCACATGCCCTTTTCCCCCAACCCTCTCTTAGTTTTGGCCCTGAATGCGAATAAAGCTCTTTTTCTTTTCTATTACAATTGTCAAGTACTTATTAGCAGCAATATTGTATTAGATATTGTATTAATTCAATACTAGTTTTTTTTTTATAGTCAGTTATTAAAAAATGTCAATTTGTGGAGAATCCCTTAAGATTCAGCCGTTTTTAGAGAGCAGAGTAAACACATCTCACTAAAATAATGATATCTTTTTGAATTTTCACGATATTTGATTGGATTTTTTTTATAAGTCACTCCATAGAATTGACTATTAAATGATGTAAAAAAAATGTTTTTCTAGTTCGCGCCCCGTTAATTACCCGCTTAACAAATGAATGTAAATAAATATAAAGTGAAACATAATCTTTATATTTCTGAAGTTCCAGAAGAATCCGACCAGTATATTTTTAAATATTTGACAAAATGTCAAAAACTGAAAGTGTACAAAGACTTTTTGGTAGATAGTGTATACATGCCACTATTTAGCTAAAATTTAATTAAAAGTAAAATATGCATAAATCTAGTGAAATCACACTTCCAAAGATTGTCTTCCGTAGACTGTCACGCATTGTAAACCATTTTTTCTATATTCTACAAACTTGGTATAATATCTTGGTATAATAAATATAGTTCAGCGTAAAAGTGCATAACTCATTTAAAAGCCAGTTTTAAGCTTATTTTTGTTCATACTGAGTAATACTTACGAATTATTTTGTGCAATCAAGTCTATGATCTACATTAATTCACACAAAGTAATGTGCAAAATTTAAGATTTAAAAAACTCATATCACAACTAAAAATGCACTTACAGCAATCGTATTTAATGTACAACATTTTGGGTACAGCATAGCATTCGAAATGTTTTGTGCGTCCCTGTGAATATCATTCATTTTCTACAATACAAGACGTAATTTGTAGCAAACCTCAGCAATGTATATCAATTTAATTATAAATCAATTAGTTAAACATAATTAAAATACGCCGCAAACAACGTTACCTCCTATTCCATTATGTAACAGAATTTTTTGTCTTGCCTTGTAAATGAATAATAAATATTTTTTTGCACAGTATATTGTACAGAATGTACATTTTTAGTGCACTTCATAAATGCATATAATTTTTATTCTGTTCGAAAGGCTGGAACATCATTAAAATGCGCTTCAAACATTATTTCCCGATTAATCGTAATGTAACGGAAAACTTTTGTCTGTCCCTGTAATTGAACTATACATCCAATTTTCATAAAATTTGAAATGACTGTGCAAAATTCTGTAACAATTCTAATTTGAAACCATTTGGTCAGGTAGTTTTTTCTCTGTCACATGTGGACGGACAGATAGATAGATGGACAGTCCAGACGACAACTATAGGTGCTACGTATTTATACAATTACCAATTAATCTAAAATGTGAACATTATATGACGGTCCCTCTAAGATAAAAAAAAGGTCAAGTCTAAAATATTTGGTCCAGTTGATATTTTATCTTTACTGAAGATGTTTCGGCAAAAGTGTTGAAAATATTTTAGAAATGCATTTTTTAATCTACGATTAACTTTAATCTTTAATGACTGTAACATATTCTCTATTTTTTAAAAATACTATTAATAAAATCTAAATATTAAAAGGCTCCAAAATAAATTGAAATTATTTTACGTAGACTATTTTTGCATCCAAAAAATTCATCGTAAATGAAATTTCTCATGTTCAGTTACTAAAAACGATAACAGGGCAAACAAAGTTTTCATAATCATATGAAAATTTGCTATGATTTTATGTCAATTATTAATAAAAAGACGTTTCGTTCTCTTTCTGTGGATGTATATGTGCTTATTTGTCTATTATTAGCGCTTAGAAATATGCAAATTTTGATGAGCAAAGTCGAAAGCAAGTCTTGATGTACCTGAGTTTCAAATTTTAAACTTTTCAATAATTAGCCGAGAGTTTAATTAAAAGTTTATAAAAAAGCTTTATATTTTTGCAAAAATCGGCAGCTGCGCGCATGCATGCTCAGCACGTGCTTTTCAGGGAACATAGATCAGAAAAACCAAAATCTTTTTTATTTGTTTGTCTTAATGTTCCACGGAACCGTTCGGGATACTGAACAAAGAAGACTATTTCTTAAATTTCACACTTTTACATATTAAGCGCTGTAATTAGTTTGAAAAATATTATTGAAACTGCGCCTTTGAAATTTCTTTACAAAAAGGGTCGTTTTTGCGTTCAGTTTTCATTAATTTCGGTAACGCTCTCTTAGGGACCGATTTTAGAGGTATCGAATCACAAAAAGAAAAAAAAAAAAAAAAAAAAAAAAAAAAAAAAAAACGCTTTTTTTTTAACGGTGAAATGACTTTTAACCCCTTAATGGTCGCATTAAATTACGGTTTGAAAATTTATATTTATTATTGCCACCATTTTTTTTTAAAAAAAATATTCATCTTATTAAATGCCAAGTAAAATGATACCAGAATAAAACTAATTACACTATTTTATAAAAGTGGTGGAAATCAAACAATTCTGAATAAAAGCCGCGAAGTTTGCAGCCCGTGTATGTCTCGGGCGTGACGATTAAGTGATTAAAAAATACGTTATTTATCACTATCGAAACAAGTTGCGAGTTCATTTCACATCGTTCCTTAAGAAGACAATATTTTCACTAAGCTAAAAGTAACTAAACGTCAGTATTCCGGCACAATCTTTTTAGAATATATCAGTCGATCTCATTTAAATTATCTGCAAAAATTTTGAAGTGTTCAGACGAGTAGAAGTACAAAGAGTGTTCCAAAAAACTAAGAGTAAAACATCAAAATCTCGAAATATATTTGAAGCAAATATAAATCATTCTTTTTTACAATAGGCCCCACCAGTGGCCGCGAGGTTCTTACCTCCAAACTGGTAGACTGTAGGTGCTGAGTTCAATCCCAATCGCGACCGTCGGCCTAACCGTTCGGAGTTTTCCGTGGTTTTCTTCGAACCTTGGACATCCTTGATTAAATACGAGTTAGGTTCCCTAAGAAAGACTCCCACGGAAGGCAAAATCACCCCTTAGGTCATATATCCCACAGTGTCGATAATTGGCCGACATAAATGCAAACAAACGAACAAACTCTTTTACATTTCCCTAATTCAGATATGCAAAGATCCAATCGTTCAACCCATTTAATTTGTTTTAATTTAAAGTTTAAAATTAAGTAGAAAAAGTTACAAATGGAAAAATGTTCTTCTTGTATGTGTTTGACCTTGGTACAAAGATTCTAGAGAAGTTTTGTTTTGTTTATATCTTTAAAAATGATTTAGTTATCATACATTGAATTTCTAGTGTGGATGACATTTTGAAACGGTCTGATTTTTGTCACGTGATAACACGCGTATTTATGAACCGATTTGGATATAATTTGGTGTGTCCATAGTATATACCAATGTCTAAACCGAGTTCGTTGGCCAGTTTCATCCGTCAACTTATTTCAAAATGGCGACCATTTAAGTTTTTAAAAGAAATTTAAATTTTAAAATTAGGTACACAAAAATTAGAAGTTAAAAAAGTGTTTTTTTATGTGTTTGAGCTTGATACAAAGATTCCAATGCTTTTTTTATTTCGTCTATATCCTAAAAAATTTTTGAGTAATAACACTTTAAATTTTTAGCATGGCTAACATTTTGAATGACCGATTTTTGTCACGTGATAACACGCATATTAATGAATCGATTTGGCTGTAAATTGGTGTGTATATATCAACTGATTTCGATGTGAGTGAGCATGTGCATAGGACATACTCGATCAAGCTCAATGGTTAATTTCACATATCATGCTTTTTTCAAATGGCAGGCACTTCATTATATCTCCCAATTTGGCCATTGAAGATAGATCGTTTTAAACAAAACTAGATTGTATAAAGTTGATTAATTTCTTGAAATTCCCATTCATATTCAGTATTAATAAAAACAAGTATTGAATCTTCTGTTATCGTGTTCCACTAATTTTAGCTTTGTATGGTTGAATAATATAACTTGATTTTTTTTAAAGTAAAGTATATAAAAGCTACCCCTTCTTCCCGGTACAGGCCGGAAGGACTTTTCTGACATGGCGCTTTTCTTTTTACGTTGGAAACAACAGAAATCGCATAATGCGAGATCTGTTCTATAAGGGGGTTGTGACAAAATTTTAACATTGCATTTCCGAAGATATGGCTGAAAGGAACTAGTGACAGGTGGGCTAGCATTATATTAAGTTCAACTCCTTACCAATTAATGATTCTTTCCCGATAAGTGTTGTTGCAAAATTTTCAAAACTGAAACATAATTTTCCCTATTCGCTGCAGTTTTTGGAGTTACAGCATGCTAATAGATTACACCTTTACGATCAAAGAAAATATTCATCATGACCTTTCCAGCAGATTTGATTTGTTGGATTCTTTTAGAGGCCGAGAATAAGTGTGTTTCCATACACTTGTTTCGGAATTGGTAAAGAATCATTTTGAAGCATTTGCTGCCCCTCACAGCATTGCTAAATTCTTATTTGCATTTGTTCTTTAGTAAGATGATGAGGAACATACCCTGAACAAGCTTGGCGAAGCTGTAAATATTTGCGCAGAATGCGAAATATCGACGTTTTAGAAATATTAATTAGTGCCGCCATGCACTCAAGTAACCGCACATTTTCTTGCAAAATTGAACACGCAGCGTTATGAATTTCGACAATTCATAACAATTTCTGGTCGGCCAGACTTAGGAGCCAATTCTGTAGACAAATTTTTTTTTTTTTCTGAAATCGCCATGCCATCTTAAAATCGTAGACACATAATTTTTTTTTTCTCTTTCTAAGTTTCTTTCATCAATTTAACTGTTTCCGGCTTTGTTTTTCCCAAACGACTGCAAAATTTTATGGCACAGCGTGCTTTTTTTTTTTTTAGCTCTGAATCATTCACTTTCATTTCTGTAGGGAAAATAAGCGCTGTATTAAACGAGTACGGAACAAGGATAAGAGAATCGTCTGCTTCCTTCAGAATAACGTAAAGGTAACAGTTTGAAAAAAAAAGTCTGCAGTTTTATTTTTTAGTCTCACTACGTGGAAAATAATTCTCTCTTTTTACCCCTTGTATATAATATCCTTTATGTATAATACCCTTTGTATAAAAAAAATTAATAATCAGTCCGAGAAATTTTTGACACTTTTGAAACTGCTAAAACGCGGGGTTTTGTAGGGGCGATTTAGGCTCATATTTTCTTAACTAAATATTGATATCTTTCTTTCTTTTTTCTTTTTTTTACAAAATTTTAAAGAGAGCTTTGATATTTTTTATATTTAACCAATTAAAGTTTTAGAAAATTACTTTTTTCATAATCGAGGAAAACTCGATGCGAAAACAAAATAAAACGAAACAAGGATTTAAAAAATAAGCGAGAGGAAAATTCATTTCTCCAACTAAATATTAATATATACTAGCGAGCTACGCCCGCTAGCTGGGCCACTTTTTCCAAACGAACCTCGGTATTAAGCAGTATATAATAAGCAAAAAAATTCATTTAATAAGCAAGTCTTGGTGTTATCCTCGAGCACACAAAAGAAAACTAAATTAAAGAGCCATGGTCCCGTTAAAAATATGTGATTTCGCACTGTGGGCCATGTGCAGTTGAAAAAAAAAAGATTGTGGATCGGAGCTATGGTCGCTTCGCGCCCATAGTCCCGTTAAAAATATTTGGTTTTGCACAGTGGGCACTACGCGCCCATAAGACATTTTTTCGTATTTTTTAGTTCATCAGAAGCAGATTTTTACGCAGATTCTGAATGTGTAATCAGTTTTTTCTACTTTAAAAACTGTCTGCATGATGGTTTATGAAAAAACGCGCAAAAAAAAAAAAGTTTCGATAGTCCTGTTTTATTTCTAAGTTCAATATTTTAGCGAAAACTACGGTAAATATTCTACGGCAAGTCAAAAAAATTGATGCGAAAAAAAACGCAATTAGCGCCGGTAGAAAGAGAGGTTTTCGGTTGTTTCTTCTTTTAGCCAAAGGGGAAAAATTCATGTCCTTCACCGCAAGGTGGCGCAGTGTTCTGCTTCGGAGGTCCGTTTGGGAATTGAGACATTTTTCGTTCCGATTCCTAAGGGATTTTTAATTCATAACTTTTGTAATTTTGGTCCCACGGTCTCGAAAATGCCCGAAATGACTTCCCCGGAAATTTTTCCAATCGAAAGGCACCCCTCGCGACTTCCAACTCGCCCGTGTTGCGAACTGTAATCGGCTTCAAGCAGACAGACAGACAGAGGCGCACGGATTTTAATAGTATAGACTAGCGAGCTACGCCCGCTAGCTGGGCCACTTTTTCCAAACGAACCTCGATATTAAGCAATATATAATAAACAAAAAAATTCATTTAATAAGCAAGTCTTGGTGTTCGAATCCTCAGCACAAAAAAAGTAAATTAAAGAGCTATGGTTGTTATGCGCCCATTATCCCGTTAAAATATGTGATTTCGCACAGTGGGCGGTACTGGCCCATCGTGCGAAGCCGGCCCACCGGCGCTACGCGCCATGGTCGCCATTTTCCCGTTAAAAGTATTTGGTTTTGCACGGTTGGCGCTGCGCGTCCATAATACATTTTCTCGTATTTTTTGGATCATCAGAAGCAGACTTTTACGCAGATTCTGAATATGTAATCAGTTTTTTTATACTTTAAAAACTGTCTGCATGATGGTTTAAGAAAAAACGCGCAAAAAAAGTTCGTTTATTAAAAACTGCAAAAGACTGCTATTAAAAAAAAATAAGTAATTTCATTAATATCACAAAGAACATAACTAACAAATAATTTTGGCAGCTCGTTTTCCGTTTGTACTAACAGAAATTAGTATTAATCGCGAAAATCTTAGGTTACACAATATTCGTGTATGCTACCAAAAAGAAAAAGTATGAAAATGAGCTACAACGATTAATACTCACATACAGAATAAATATATGAATAGCCAGTTACATCTGAGATCCTCAAAATATTAATTAGCAACACTATTACCTCTTAGTGAACATATCTTGCTGTGCTTAAATAGTTGTACTTATTATATTAATTAAACAGTGTTTAATATTTTTTACCAATTACTTCCTTTTCTCTTATACATTCTTTGACAAATTGACGGGAGAAAAATAAGTTTTCGGCTGCTTCTTCTTTTAGCCAAAGGGGAAAAGTTCCTGTTCTTCACCGCAAGGTAGCGCAGTGTTCTGCCTCAGAGCTCCGTTTGAGACCTGTTTGGGAAATAAGACGTTTTCCGTTACGATTCCCGACCGGTTTTTAATTCATAACTTTTTTAATTTTGGTCCCACCGTCTCGAAAATGCCCGAAATGACTTTCCCGGAATTTTTCAAATCGAAAGACACCTCTCGCGACTTCCAACTCGCCCGCGTTGCGAACTGTAATCGGCTTCAAGCAGACAGACAGACAGAGGCGCACGGATTTTATTAGTATAGATTGTTACGGAAATTTTTTAGGGTATGCAAAATCTTTACCTTTAAAGCAGTTAAAAATTTCACTGCATTCAGACAAGGACTATTTTATTTAACCATGCATGAAAAAACAGGAATGTGTTGTCTTGTGATTGCTTTTATCACTAAAAATCGATATTTCCTCGCGAGATTTTAATTAAAAAATATAAATTCGTACATAATCGGGTTAAATACGTAAAATCATACAAATCTGAAAACTTAATTAAATTTATTACCGCGGGTCTGGGAAACGCTGGTATATTCATAAAACAGTCAGCCAGTGTATATTAATATGAGAAAGATTCGCTCTGTATGTATGTGTGTGTGTGTGTGCCTGTTTCTCGGTTGATCATGGCTAGCAAAATCTATCGCGGGCACAGTTCTGAAAATAAGGATGACGATAGTCGAAGGCCGGTCTTGTTGTACCTAAATCTCACATTTTTACTTTTTTGATAATAAAGCGAGGTATTATTATCAACTGATTATATTATATTAATTAAAAACTCATAAATAAAGCTATAATGTTTTGGCAAAAATTGGAGAACGCGGAATAGGAAATTACCAAATACTCATTTTTATTGGCGGTGTGTCTTAACGTTATAGGCCGAATAGTTTAATATACGAGAAAAAGAAAGAAATAATCTTAAACATCTTATTTTTAAGTGTGCAATGTTGCAATCTGTTCGAAAAATTATTGTTATTAACCCTTTGAAAAACACATTTCAAAAAGTTCCATTTTTGCGGTGGAATTTCACGGCAACATTCCTGTAATGCTCAGTTTTAGGGGCAGCTATTCATATAAATACCTATTTAAAGTTTAAACCTTCTTTTCTTTAATAGTGTAATCGATTTTTAAAAAATACGAATTTTAGTCCTTTCGTCTGCAGGTCACTCCGCGGTTCGCAATGACGATCTTTCTATGGAATGGTAAATAAACTCCAGTATTTCTAGACAATCTTTTTAGAGATACTCAGCAAATCAGATTTAAATTATCTATCAGAATTTCAAAACGTTAAGATGAGTAGAAGAAGTATTAAAAAAAATAGAAACTAAGAAATTTTTAACAATTTTTTTATAAAATCACTAATTTTATAAGATTATTTCTACTAATTTGAGCTTAGTATTTTTGAACAATGTAACTTAGCTTAAAATAAATAAATAAATATGTAAGTATATGAAAGCTACCTCTTCCTCCCGGCATTGCCGGAAGGACTTTTTTTCCATATTTCTGCGCGAACTTTAAAGAGTGTTTGGATACATTTATATATATATAACGTTTTAAACTTTTACAAAGTTCGGACGATAAAAACTATTTTTTTTTTGTTTTTGCTATCACTAAGATCATGATTCGAGAAAAAGAAAAGTGAGGAGAAAACATTTTTCTTTTAAAATGAGGTATCGATATCACTTTACGAACTTCAAAAATATTATATTTATAACCGTTAAAACTTTTGGGAGAGTTCAGATAATAAGAAGTATTTTGTTTAAATGTACAACCCCCCCCCCCCCTTCCCCGTATTTAAGAAAACTGGAAAATATATCATCAATATTTATCTTTTAAAAATATATTTTCATACAAAACTGAGTTAAAAATATAAAAATATAAAATCATAGGATTTATTTAAAGTTATTATCACGAATGCCTGGTGTGGGAGCAAGTATTGAAATTTTAAAAAATTGCTGAAAGTTATTTAACTTTTTTTTTCGATGAAAATATTTTTTGGAATCTAAACAAATTGGTGTTCTAAGAAAGCTTCGCGTGCAAGAAAACTAGATAAGAAACGAATCACCATAGAAGTCACCACGCTACAACACCAGAGTTCTACTCCTGAATATGGTTCCCTCACTGGTTTTATCAATGCTTCACTCTATGGTTTTATCACTTTCTGGTTGATAAATGAGTACCAAGATTCTTTGGGAATGAAACACCGAAACATATTTCCGGATCATTTGCTGTATCTGAACCCATGATCAAGAAAACAGGGCCGTGCACTGTAGGCCATGATTCTTAATAGATTGTTGTACCACAGGTTTCTTTTCTTTTCAAGAAAATTATCAGGCATGCGATATTAGTATTGTAGTTCTTTTTTTATTTAAAAAAAATATGCAAATACAGTAAAGTACCGATATAGTAAGACCTTTTTTAGCAGACTTGAAATTCTAATAATTTTAAGGGAGGCTTTTAATTGTAACTTTTGTGAAACAGAGAGAAAAATTGGGAGAAATTTGTATTTGGAATTTATAAATTTTCTAGGATTTATATAATTTGCAAAATATTTGATGAGGGCATATATTCCGAGAGGGCTTACTTGCGATACTTTACAGTATTTGGTAGTCAAGCATTATAGATTGAATCAGTTCACTTATCATTAAAAACGTTAAAAAGTATCTATAATTTTAGGGAATAATACATTTCCTTCTGAAATCTTTATTTGATGATTTATTATCTTTTAAGGTTCATAGTAAACAGTTTAATTGTTTCATGTTTGAGTTTGAGTTTGAGTTAACAATGCTTTGAGGTCTATAGCTACAATGGCTGTTACCTCGAATGATCCATAAACCACAGAAACAAATACAGAACACTTTATTATTACAAGAAATCCAGTACATACATTTTAATACACATCACAAGGACAACACCCGCACACCCATGCCGCTAGCTGGACTCGAACCAGGGTCCAGCGGTGTGGGAGGAGCTAACGCTACCGACCACGCTACTGGATCGGCATTGTTTCATGTAATTTTCTGTTAAAAGTTTTCGAGATTGTTATTTTTAGATACACTCTAAATTACACATTAAAAAAAGAGTAATGTTTCTTAATCTAACTTTTTTCTTTATTAAGGATTATAAAACAATATTATAACCTTATCCAAGTTATCAACGATTCAAATAAGGGTTGTTGAATTCTTGAAACTTTAAAAAACAATCGATTTTGAAGATTTAAAAAAAGCGTTTCTCTTTCTGTTTGTCTCTTTCGGAAACGCTACCGAGTAGTTTTAGCACTATATTAATGAGATTTCTCAAAAGCAAAACATCTCGTTTTTTGGATGCTGTTATTTCTGAAATAAATATTTTAGTATTGAACAAACGTAAGTTAACAGCATTAAAAATAACATTAAAAATACCATTAATACCATTGAAAATACTATAAATGCTATTATTACTACCATTGAACCTAACATGATTGTTACTATTGGATGTATAACTTCTGTTATGCAGCCTAAATTACTTATTTAAGAATTGACAACATCCAAAAATCCGGTACTTTTGATAGATAAAATTGATTACTATACTGTAAAATTTACTCAGAAAAGTTTACGAATATTACAGGAAACAAAAGAAATTTTGTTTCAAGCATGTTTCTTTAAATACTGTGAATTTATTGGATTTAGAACATTCTAAATGTAAAGGAACGCCTTCCAAAATAAAGGGCAAATCGGCGATGTTATATTTTTGGTAGACTCAAGAAAGACAAGAGCTTACATAAAGAAAAAATTCTCTGTTTTAAAGCGTAGTTTCATATATATATAGTTTTAATGTGACATATTGAAAAATTAGTAGAGACTCCGTCAAAGAATAACAATAAAATTTACCATGGAGTGAAATTACATGATTAATGACATCTTAGCATTCATATTACTGTTTTTTCAATTCTGAATTTTTATGCAAGAAAAAATTATTTAACACTTTGCGGTCCCTGACACTGACTCGGGATATTCTCCTTTTTTTTTGACACCAGTAATGAAGGAAAATAAAATTTGCCTTGTTTAATTAGAGCGTTTTTTAAATTGTGTAATTCAAGGTACTTTCTTTTAAAATAGTGGTGTCAACCAAATAAAATTTGATTAAGAGTCGCCTAACTGGAAAGGGTTAAAAGTAATTGAAGAAATCATGCGTATAATTTTTTTTCATTTAACCCTTTGAAGGGCACCGGTATATGTTATATACCACTTAATTTTAATTCCCAAATGCCGCATTGACACCAAAATTTAAGAATCAACTTTTGTTTCATATGATATACTCGAAGAAAATCTTTCACTTTGTTTCATATAAAATTGTTTATAAATACCGGTGTCAATCAATCATTTTAACATTTTAGTAGCAGACCTGCTTTGCCCCTCAAGGGGGTAAGCAGGCTTTAATACGTAATTTTAAGCAAGTGCTGTTTTCTTTTTTATTGCCTATACATCATGTACTTTTTGTCTAATCATTTTTGCCATCTTGGTCTTTTCAAACTTTCTTGGATTTTTTTTCCGATCCATACTCGAAATTAAGAATGAAAATAATTACTTAATATATTTTTTAAATATCCGTCATAAAATTTTTCTCAGAAAGAATTTGGAATTTCTGAATTTAGTAAATAAATAAAAACTACCATCTCGGCTACTAATTGCCCAATAAATTCCGAAATGAAACGACAGCAATATTTGTCTGATTGGTTTAAATACAACTAATTCTTTAACCCTTTGCACTCGTATGTCCAATCTGACTAGACATCATCTGTCTTTGCAAAATTTCTTTTTTACACAAGTAATAAAAATGTTCCTTTTTTGACGAGAGCATTTTTGAAATTGTGTACTTGAAGGAAACTTCTTTTACACTGTAAAAAATTTTGGTCTAAAATCACGGTGGTTATACCGTCAACTTTCTGACACTTCCTTTTACCTTAATTTTACTGGACGGTATATATACCGTAAAATAGTTAAAGTACATGTACCGTAATTTAACTGAACATAAATTAAAATATTTTGTGGTATATGTACCGTAAAATATTTAAAGTATATGTACCGTAATTTAACTGGACGGTACATGAACCGTAAAATATTTAAAGTACATGTACCTTAAAAAAATATTCTTACAGCATTTGTACCGTAAATTAAATATACGGTATATGTACCGTAAAAAATATTTATGCAGCACATATACCGTATGTTAAATATACAGTATGTATACCGTAAATTAAATATATGGTATATGTACCGTAAAAAAATTTATACAACATATATACCGTAAATTAAATGTGTGGTATATGCACCGTAAAAGCATTTGTAATCAGTATGTGTACCGTAAATAAAATATACGGTATATATACCGTAAAAATACAGAATGATCCAAAAAAAACCTCCCACATTTGATAGGATAAAAAAACACAAGCGACTCCAGTGAGAAACTTATTTGTTAAAAATATAGAATAAGTATGACGAGAGTTTAAAATGACTATTTTTCAGAAATGACGTCTGGAAACTGTCTTACCAAGCATCATTTCTAAAACATAGTCATTTTAAACTCTTGTCATACCCATTGTATATTTTTAAACAGACAAGTTTCTCTTTACAGTCCTTTTTTGTTTTATATTATCCTGTCAAACATGGGATATTCTTATGTGTTATTCTCTAATCAGAATCGCCGAATATACATAGTGAACACAAAGTCTTACTTATTATAAAAATTTATTTTGGCGGAAAATATTAGATTATGTGAGGATACATTAAAAAAATTTCAATAAGATATTTGATAAAACATTGAACATTTGATAAAAATTTTAATAAGACCATTTGTGGGTCACCAAGTTGTGCAAAGATGTGTATACTGGTATATATATATATATATATATATATATTTATTTATTTATTTATTTATTTTTTATAAATGTTAAATTTTCTTTATTTGTTGAGGAAGTTTTTTTTTGTCATTATGTACAATTGTTAAAAGAAATGGTAAAATGTAACTAAAACGATGAATTGCGCAATTATACTTACATAGCTGCCAACTTCTACACCTTTTTATACATTTATTTTTCATACCACTATTTTAAAACAGCTACTGCTGTTAGATTTCAGGTTTAAATATATAAAAAAAATTATTATTTCAAAATAGAGGTATAAAAATGCTATAAAAGTAATTGGAGTTAAAAAAACAGTGCAAAATTCACCTTTTTTACTAATTTGAAAACGTAAAAATACACTTAACTGTACATAAATTACTTAAAAGGTGCACTAGAATATTTATAAACACTTTAAAAATACATTTAAAGTCCTCTAAAATGTTCAAAAGTTCAGAACGTTTTCAACCGTCACTTACTCGGTCTTCGTCAGTGACAGAAACTACAAAATGACAGCTCTTACTGCTGGCGTTCTCAGGCTCGTCCGGAACAGTCCATTTTTACATCGAGGGAGGAAGGACGAAGAGTGAAGAAAACGGGACAAAATGAATAGAATAAAACTGCTGATATATATCAAAAACACAGGCTTAACTATTATTAATAAAGTTTTTCCATATTGCGTGTATATCGTAGGAAAGTGCATCATTACAAGCTATTTCTTTATTGGATATTATTTCGATGGATTCTCTAATGATAGCTTCAATGTGACTAGTAGTATTAAAGATAATTTTTGAACTGTTGAAATCTATTTCTTTAGGGTGCGTTTGTGCAAACCTTGAAAGTGTAGTGTGGGGTTTACCCAATCTTAAATCTGCGTCATGTTCTTTCAACCTCTTTTGAAGTTTCCTTAATGTCATACCTATGTAAACATATTCTTTTCTATCCGTCTTAAAAGGAATACTGTATACACCTGATTTATTAATGTCTTGAATAGGATCAATCTTTATGTTCAGCACAACTCTTAATTTGGGGGGAGGGACATAGGTATGACATTAAGGAAACTTCAAAAGAGGTTGAAAGAAAATGACCCAGATTTAAGATTGGGTAAACCCCACACTGCACTTTCAAGGTTTGCACAAAAGCACCCTATAGAAATAGATTTCAACAGTTCAAAAATTATCTTTCATACTACTAGTCACATTGAAGCTATCATTAGAGAATCCATCGAAATAATATCCAATAAAGAAATAGCTTGTAATGATGCACTTTCCTACGATATACACGCAATATGGAAAAACTTTATTAATAATAGTTAAGCCTGTGTTTTTGAAATATTTCAGCAGTTTTATTCTATTCATTTTGTCCCGTTTTCTTCACTCCCCGTCCTTCCTCCCTCGATGTAAAAATGGACTGTTCCAGACGAGCCTGAGAACGCCAGCAGTAAGAGCTGTCATTTTGTAGTTTCTCTCACTGACGAAGACCGAGTAAGTGACGGTTGAAAACGTTCTGAACTTTTGAACATTTTAGAGGACTTTAAATGTATTTTTAAAGTGTTTATAAATATTCGAGTGCACCTTTTAAGTAATTTATGTACAGTTAAGTGTATTTTTACGTTTTCAAAAAAGCTATAAAAGTAGTATGCACTTAGAGAATTAAAAAAAAATTACAAAAAAGTGTTTACATTTGTGACCGCTATGATAATGTGAGATGATATCTGATAAAATAAAATGCTAATATTAAATTTCTTTCTTACATTTCTATAAACTATTAAAACTTAAAATAATTTATAGATCTTATATTATTTTTATCAAATGGCAACAATTTATCAAATTTTATAAAATATTAACAAATAATTCAAGAATTCTGACAGACGAAAAATTATTTCATACTTCTTTTGTTGTTTGAAAGTCATAATTATAAAGACTAAAGGATCAGAAAGGCGTAAAGAAAATACAAATCACATAAATTTTCAAAAAAAAAAAGTAAAATTAATAAAAGTGGTCAAAATTATATATATTAATATTTTTGTTACTTATTTGGAAATTAGGATTTTTATTTTTTTTTCTCAACACGCAAATCTAAAATTTTTTATATTCAATTAAATGCTTAGAATGTCACTGTCTAGCAAATCACCACTTTTGTATTTTTTATTTTATTTACATATTTATTTATTTTTTATGGAAATGTGGTATTATGCTATTCTTACAAGAATTGATATGTAGTTTATAGCTTACAATCTTAATAACAAGCTTTAATTTTCCACACAGATCAAGAAAAGTAAAAAACTAGTTGTCGTGGGCAAAATTGCTTATAACGCGAAAAATAATTAATAAAAAATGTAATTTAATTCCATATTGCTAAATAGTCAAGACTAAATTTATACATTCATGCTTAAAAAAATTTTAAATTGTATCAGAGCTCTCCATTGTTAAAGAGAGGGTTTGAAAATCATATTAAAATTCAAAATATAAATGTTTTAGAACGTTTACAAAATAAATAAATATCATTATGATTCAGACGAATTTAAAACAAGCAATTAAAATATAAAAAAGATATTTATTACAACGATTAAATTACATTAACACACTATATCATAATACTTAGTTATAATATTTATGTATACAATTTATTTTCTTTTACACAGTGTGTTATTTACTTTTATTTACAAATTCCAATAGTTTTGTCCACTTTCAGCATTATGATTATCCACCAACTGATTTGTTGTAGTTTGTACCAAACACAGGGTTGATCAACATCAAATACCTTAAAGAAAAAGATTCATTCAACATGGGTATCAGCATTAAAATAAATTATTGAAGAAAATACAAAAGTAATTTGTAGAAATGGTTTCACAAAATTATCTTAAGAGGTTATTTCAATATTCAGAAGAAGGAACAAGAATGCTAATAATAATCCTAAGGGAGCGTTATTTTCAATTTTTTCGCTTTGATTTTAATATATATATATATATATTACATAGAACAGATGAAGAAGATCTACAACTGGGCTAGTTTTCTTTTTCCTACATTAATTATTGATTTTTTATATATATTTGGGTAGTTTCAATTTCAGAACCAGTTCTGTAAGTGAAGAACAAATTAAAAAAACATCTAAAAATTATAAACTACCCCGGGTAGATCGTCTTCATTTATCCTACACAAAAATCATTTAAAAATATTAATATCCAAATTAAATATTTGAAAGTAACGCTCCCATAGAATTTACATTAGTGTTTTCGTTTCTTCCCATGACTGGTGTGGGACCTTCCTATGACTCTTAAGAACCTACACCAGTACCGTGGCTAAATTCCAATATTAATTTTAAAATCACGAGGAAATTTCTTACAAATTTCTCACTTGTATTTTAATATTTTTAGATTATTATTATTATTTTTGGATGTGATACTTTAAATTGATATCTATTGTTGTGTGTACGTACTTTTTCAACTTTTGTAACAATTTATTTATGCAATTTATTTATTTTATTTTCAGAACTGCTTTCAAAGTAGTAGCATCTGCATATAAAAAAAACTGTAACAAACAGTTGAAAAAGTAGAAATGCATAGTAAAAAATAAATACTGCATCCTGTGTAAAAAAAAAAAAAATCATTTAAGAATATTAAAAGGGGAGGAGGGCAAGAGGTCTGTAAATAACACTACAACAGGATTAATATCAGATTGAACATTTATTACCGAGCGGAGTGTAGGCTATGTGTTTAAACAAAAATGGAAATGTCGGAGGCTTAAATCCTTAATTTAATATATTCACTCAATAACGCACACATTTTCAAGTAACTGTTATTTATTTAGTTAAAATTTTGAATTTTTTTCTGGTGGTTTACCATATCATTTGGAAACAAAAGCACGTGACTTAATTTCTCATAATGTTTTTTAATTTTTAAATTTAATAGTTATTAAAAAGTAGGGGTATTTTAAAATCTTTTTAACTCGAAATATTATTCGTAGAATTTCTTTTCATTTTTATGAACAGAAATATATAAGTTTTAATTCTGATTTAGGGATTTAAAAAAAATTAATTTGAATAAAATTTAAAAATATTTAAAGTAAAAAATTGAAAAAATGTAATTTTTTTAAATCGTATTTTGAAATTTAAATATTTTTTTGAAATTTGCTGAATCAAAATTAAAATAAAACAATTGTAAAAGACATATTCCAAATTTAAACAAGTTTTCTTTAACAGTTCTTCAGTTATCGCAGTTTAAATACAAGAAATGGTGAAAAAACTCACCAAGAAAAAAAGTATTTCCAGAAAAAGTTATTTCCATGAGAACGATTGCTTTGAAAGCTAGATTTTAAAAAGAAACCAAAACGAAAAATATATCTCTTAATTCAGTTAAAAAAGAAACAATGTTTTATTGTTAAACGTCATTTTAAGAAGAATTTTTTTAATGCAATAAAACTGTTTAATAAAATTTGAATATTTTTGTGTCCCGCACACCCTTAAACACCAGAATTTACAAGTCGCGGCAAAAAATTAGCCGTGAGTGGCATCTGGCGACAGTGAATCCGTAATTATAATGAAGAGCAGGGTATGGAAAAGAAATCAATTTAATAACTCTGTTTATTTGGAGAATGGAGGAGAGGTTAAAAAGTTTTTTTAAAACAATTTAACTAGAAATAAATAAAAAGTATGCGTTTAACAATGATAATACTGAGACGCTATTTTAGCTGAATTATGTGTGAATTTAAAATACCTAGAAATAAAATTATGCTATTAGTAATAACTAAAGTCATTATTTTATCATAAGAATTATGGGTTTGAAATATTACAAGAAATGTATCAAGCCGTTAATAAAAAAAAATCAAATATCGACTTTAGTTTGTGTTTGATTGTATTTCTTTTTGAAAAATAAAAAAAAATAAACTGTGATTAGTACTTATGCAATAAAAAAGTGCTGATATTCAGTCATATCCACTATTTGTTGCAGTTATTATTCATATAACAAGCCATTTACCAGAAAGTTAAAGAATGTAGAAGAGTGTTACAATTTTTTTTTCTTCTTTGCAGATTTTTTTTTTTCATGGATATTTATTTTGCTCTCTATTATATTTAACACTTTATTACTTAATCCAAAAACTTGAGTTAGTAATTAATAGAAATGAATAAAACGAATAAAATCGTTACAAGTAAGTGTTTAATTAACGTTGCCATTGCAAAACATTTTACCTATGGATTATTTTCTGCCTCTGTAGCAGTCTATCTGTCGCAGAACATCGAGATATTTTTTGCCATTGGGTAGTAGATAGTTCCAAGTCTACTCCTCCATCATACTTCAAAAATGAAATTGGGTAGCCATATTCCTTTTCTATTTCAAATTTCCTGTTATTGAAAATAAACATATATTATTTCTTAATGACTTAAATATACCAAATGAAAAAAATCTTTATACCAGATATTTTATTAGTAAATATCAATATTTCTTCTGGATTGCTTGTCAAAAACTGTGAAAACATGTTTTAATTCCAAAAAATTTTGAAGAGTTTGGACGATAATGGCTGTAAAATAAATAAATAAATAAATAAAATACCAGATGAAGACCCCTCCCTTTTCCGTCATATTAAAATTACTCATTATCGAAAAGCAAATGTAATTTAAAAATATATACATATATATAAACCATATTCTTTCATTTCTCTAAATAATCAATTTGAAAAAAAAAAAAAAAATCACACAAGGTTTTGGCGTGTAAGAAACTAAATAGTTATGTTGTAAATCAATGGTTTTCACAGTTATTAATATTTTATGACAAAAATTACGCAGGCTGATTTCGAAGATCCCAAATAGTTGATAATTATAATTTACACTTCCCGTAAACCTTCCAATATTGAAAAGATGTGATAAAATGTGGAATGGAAGGTACGGCTAGGGAGTTCTCAACTGCTCCGCTCAACAAGCGCAAAACATTTTGACATATAGACAAATTCATTTTTTAACAGAAATACATAAAATTGGAAGGCCTGACTATGAAATAGATTCCGAATCGACCTTGATTTTCCATATTATGCAAATAAATTACCTGTTCACTGCTTACGTATTTCGATCACGTAATCACCCTTTTTTCTTCTGCTTTTCGACCGGTTTTTCTGCATTCGTCGGTGAATGTGTTCGAAAATGTAAACTTTGAAAGCTTCTAATGAAAGATCTATTGCATTTTTTTAAACAGAAAATTGAGTGCAATTAAACAGTTTCTGAATAACAACAGCTGCTATTTTCATGCAATTCCGAAGAAAAATAAATTAAAGCATATTTCACAAAGTTTATTATTTAAAGCATATTTCACAAAGTTAAATTAAAGCATATTTTAAAAGTCTTTGAGCCAGTTGCTCCTATGCTATTACTATAAAATTTACTTCGTTTTGTCTCATCTAATAATTTGTATACATTTCTTGCGAGAATGCTATTAAATTTTATTGGCGTGTGACTGACTCTGCTGGTGCCTATATTTTTGCACCCCTGGTCTAAGATCTAAATATGTAAAACTCTAAATTTTGAATGTTAAGTTACGTAATCAGACTCAATTAAAGCAAAATTTGGGGCCTACTTAAGAAAAAATTTCATTTAATAATAGGCCCCTTCACAAAATCAGACATTTCATTATTTTTACCATCCAAAATTAAAAAAAAAGGTTTATCAGAAAGTAAACCCTTAACATAAAGACTTAAATCAGATTTAATAAACTCTCTCTGTGAGCAAAAAAGACAACACGTTCGCTGCCGCATACGTAAAGATGTGATGCTAGATAATGACACACTGTAGAAGTGGGTTTTTCCCAGAAGCCGATTTACTTTTTATAACAATGAATCAGTAAAAGAATTTCCCGCGCCAGCGCGTGACTGGCTGTTGTACATCACCCCACATACCGCGCTGCGCGTGAGTGGCCCCTTAACGTTGGCGCCACACCACGCACTTTCGCGCGAACGGCAGCAAACGTGTTAAAAATATATATATCACTCCAGTAATTAGACTTTAACTGCTTGCTTTTTTTTTCCTAGGGAGGAGGGGGAGGAATCAATATTGGCCGTAATTCGCATTTATTTAGCGAAGTATTTGAATTATAAGTAACACGTTTTTAAGTGTTTTTTAATTAGTTTAATGACACTTATATTCGTGTATAACATGCTGAATCCCAAAATACCGAATCGACTATTTAGTCAAACACCAGTTTAAAAGAAATTTAATTGACTTAAAATTTAATAAATAACCCAATTTCTAACTAGTGAAAACATAAATAGTGTTAATAACACGTAGATATAAGCTGTCAGAGAATTGTAATCATAATTGCAAATATGCCAGCTGATTTTTAAAAGTTCCATAGAAATTGGTTTATTCTGGTTTAAATTTACTTAATCCACCCCCTCTTTTTTTCTGCGTTTTATAAAATTAAACAGGACGATGACTCTACCTTTAAGAGCAATTAATCTACAAGTCTTATTTTATATTTTATAAACATTTAAAACCAAACAAAGTCTTAATATAAACACCATTTCTCACTATTTTTAAAACCAGCATTATGAATGGCATATGAATGAATATGCACGCTTTTAAATAGCAACTAAGGTGTAAAACAATCATGGTTTTAAATATATCTATGTATATTTTTATTTAAATCAGATTTTTTTAAAAATTTAAATCGGGTTTTTAGGATTTGTTTCGTGTGTTAATATGCTATGTTTTCAAGCTTTAATTAATTATTGTTATTAGTAGTACGGTTGTTATTAGTATTGTTATTAGTTAGTACTAGTTCCAATATTAGTAATAAATAGTACTAATATTTATTACAATATTAGTTAGTAAGGAAGAATGGGATAGAATGGGACAGAAATTTTTTTCTCGTTATGTGTTATTCTAAGCATCAATCGCATACTAGATAGACGGAGTGGCATAGCTAGTGTGGGGGGGGGGGCGGTAACGAACCGGGTGTTATCCTTTAAAGGGTGTTACCCGATATTTATTTGCAAATAGATATATATATAATCTTATATGATTTTGGAAAAGAATTCTGAAATAAAATTGAATTTCTAGCGTACGACGAAATAGAGTTAATTTTCTTTTCTTAGAGAAGTTGAAATTTTATGCAGACTGGAGTGTTTAAATAAGATAAGGTAACACCAGGTAACAAAAACTAACTTATCCAACGAGTGGATAAGAAAAGCAAACTTTAAAAGAAAGAATTTTCTTCTACATACAGACACTACATTGATTTATGCGAATTATGGGTTAAGAAAAAGTCATTACTCTGTTTTGTTTTTTCATTCGTAGTGCAAGGCAAAAGGTAAATGAGGAATGATGTAGTCATTTGTTATAATAGCGTACAATTGTGAATGAAAAAATATAACGGATCGGCGGGGGGTGGGGGGGGGGTTTGACACCTTCGTGGCTGGGGGGGGTAACACAATTTACATCCGTCTCGGGTGTCACCTATCGTAGCTACGCCACTGAGATGCAGCTATATTCTGCTGAAAAAAGTTGCTGATCAACATAAACTTAGATTTGTATTAAAAAAATTGTTTATTAAAAAAAAGTAAATTTGCTTCATTTAATTTTAATGTTTGCTGTATATTAATGACTTGTTTACGTGTAGCTGTAATAGTTACCCTGTTTAGAAAGCCTAATATTATATTATCCATAATTTAAACTAAACTTAACAGCAGCAATGTTGTTTACATAAGCAGATTAACATAAAAAAATAGTGGAGAGGAATGGGACAGTCTAGCAAAAGGAGGAATGAAATAAGTCAAATTCCTTCTTTTAAATAAAATAAGTATAAATTACTAATATTATGCAAATATTATAATTAAAAGGATTAAATTTAAAGAGAAATAGTTGAAATGTTGAACAGAAAATATTCTAAAACTTACAGATGTCAGTTTCCTATTTTTAAAAAAAATTTAATCCAACGCGCACTTTTCATTAACAAAGTGATTTATTTTCCATTTCTTAGGTAGCGTAGACAAACAAATGAATTACATACTTTTAAGACAAAGAAATTTAAAATATATATAGTTCAATTTATTTATCTAATTATATAAGTTATAGGAAAAAAAGAAATATAACCGAATAACTGACTTTAATTTGAATACTCAGCTATTTACTATTTACTATTTATTTGCTTTGAGGTAGGCGCTACAGCTATTCGCCGGCATAACCTCCAATGATCAAAGGAAACCATACAGAACACTTTATTACAGAATATCCAGTACATACATTATCACAGGGATAACCCAGACACCCATGCCGCTAGCTGGACTCGAACCAGGGACCAGCGGTGTGGGAGCAGCCTCCGCTACCATTGAATACTCAGATCGCACGCTCCCATTACTCCACATCAACAAGTTGACACCATTAGGTTGGTTGGTTGCCAAACACTGAGACTTATGCTACTACCCGTAAAGGAGGCTTTTGACTGGAAAGTCTGATACCAGTACTTCCGTCGAAAACAAACTTTCGTATACTGCATTATCTTACCTATAATCTAGAGATTTTCATGGAAAATGTTTTGATTAGTCAATAATTACGATGGTTTTACTAGAAACAAGAATGATAATTTTTTTATTAGGGGCTGTACATATATAACATTATTATTTTTTTGGGGGGGGAGGAGTTGTCTGACAGATAATATCGTAAGATATCTCTAGGGAAAGGGAGGGGGTTGCCTTTTGATATTGATATCATTTTTGACCCAATCAAAACTTTTTTTCTTTGTAACGTCGCTTTTTGTTGAAAAAAAAAATTACATTATGTTTTTTTTAGTTCAGTTATCAATTTTTATGAAAATACAAAGCTATCATTAAAATCACTAAATTATAATAAAATTATCTACCGTAATTTCGGGTGTATAAGCCGCAGATCAAACCATTCTTTTTCGACCCAGAATTTTTTAAGAGACAAATATAACTACTTAGATCGCCGTAAATATTTGTCTCCAATCACTAAATAAGATTTCTGGGTCCAAAAAGAATTGTTTGATCCGCGGCTTATACACCCGAAATTACGGTAATTCTAAAATATGGTATACCCCAATGTTTTGACATTCCTATTCATCTTCATATGTGTATGCACATATGAACATGGATCAAGAAATCTTATGTGAAGTTTATTTGAAATGAAGCTTGTGTTTTCTAATAAATAAAAGCGAAAGAATGTTATCCACTTGTTCTGTTGATAAGAATTTCTACGTCTTCCCCTCCCCCCCTCATCCCTCCTTCGTTCGAAGGGCAAGTTCAACAAGACTTAATTACTGTTAAATGCACTATGTAAGAAAAAGCTGTTATAAAATAATATACTTTTAAAAAGTAACTTTTTTTTAATTTTATTTGAATAAAGCGATATTTTATTAAATTATCTTCATTTGAATCAATAAGGTTTGCGAAAATAAATTTAACCAGTTTTTTATATTACTCCAAACGAAAGAACTAAATCCTAAAAATAAATTTTTTTTACACTCTGATGACGATATCATTATCGGGGGGGAGGAGGGAGTTGATTGATGATAACGTATGATATCCAAAGGGAGGGAGAGGATCCAAAATTAACAATTAGCCCCTTACTGGTCGAATGGAATTTTTGTAAATTAATCGTGTTTCTATAATTTACCTGAAAGATGGTAAAGTGAGTGTAAAATATACGATCAGAGAATCATTATTTTACAGACATCTTTAACAGTGTGTTATGAAGAGCAAGGTCGATTAATCGTTCCATCCGGGTTGGAGCAACACCCACTATCGGGGGTGTTGGTAGGAGGCGTAGGAGGCAAAGCATCAATGGTACTGTTTGCGTCACAACTCGAATGATGACCACTGAAGTAACCTGAAAGTATCATTTACCATCTAGCCAGAATAATTTATCCAAGACGGACGGAAGAGCGACCGGGGGAGGTGGGGATTGCCGAAGGTTTAGAGACATACGCATGAGATTGACAATTAACTTTAACTGTCTAAATGGTTTTTAATATTAGAATTCTCCAGAATTTGGGTGGGGGGCGGAAAGAGAGTGAGTTACCGAACGAGAGACCTTTCATTAACGAAAATAGCCCTAACCCGGAGCCACTAAAGTCCCTCCCGGAGAAAAATGTCTGAATTCGACATTGCGCCGTATGGCGAAATAGCATTATTGTCAGTATGTTGAGTGAGATAGGTTGAGTGAGTTAAGATTTTTAGAGATTTTGAAATTTTCCCCCGTTTTAAGAATTAGATCAACAGGATTGTTAATTACTAAATCCCTGAGCTCATCAAGATTGTGGCCTGAGGTCGTTAAAATTTAAACAACGTATGCGAAAAGAATTTTTGAATTTTAGCTATTTATGAAAATGGTAGAGGAATGGAGACCGGTGTTTGTAGTTTTACCGATGGATTATGCATAAATCTAAGCCAACTGACTGTTTGGTATTTTAATATATTTTTCTAATAAGCATGTATTTTTTTCTGCTTTTATGATTATTTTGTCTAAATTTTGAACAGGGGTTATTCGCGGGAGGTGGGTATTTATAGTCTCCAAAATTTCACCATCTGAGCACACCCCATACCATTTCGTTTTTTTCTTAAACAGGCAACGTACTAGCCGCCGATCTTCAATATTGAGCGATGCGACTTTCGATGCATTAGTACTGTAAGGAACATTAACATGCATGGTGCTAGTGTGTTGCTGAATACGGAAAAAAAAGAAACGGAAAAGCGCATCTTGCTGCTCAGCTTGGAGTTTTCGAAAAATAAGAAATACCATATTTTGGTGCTTCTCTTTTTGCTTCATTGGTTGACTTAACTTTGAACAGAAATTTTTAACTTTGTATTATTAGCTTTTTTCAATGAATTTTGAATTTTAAGTAATTTTTAGCTGGAAAATTTCTTATTTGTCATACCTAAAAAAAATATTTTTTTGACCTAAAATAAATTAATAAGACAAATATATAACATTAAAGAAGAACTTTTTAAAGAATTTATGCAAGTTACAAATGTAATAAAAATACTTGCACACTAATTACTTTTACTTAAAAATTATTAAAATGTTACATACTCCTTTGTCCCGCACGTCCGGTATGAGGATCCAACTGAATGAAACAAAAAGAGCATACAAAGATAAACAAATCCTTTTAACATATATCACTTCTATATATTCAATGGTACGCAATATTATAATTCTAATTACATGACTTTGAATAACTGATTAATTAAACTAGTTTAAAATCCTAGAGTTTCACTTCTATGAATGCTATAATTCTTCAATAAATATTAAGGATTGGTTTGACATCATTCAGTATATTAGACTGAAAATTCCCACTAGAAATACGACATCTATTCAGGCTTTCGAGAGCCGTGACGTGCTCGGAATCAGTCACACATCCCCTTCCCCCTTATACAGACTCTCAAGACACATAAAAAGCATGAGAATCTTTAATAATACCTCGGAAACTTTGAAGACTACTTTGTTCGTCTCTCATAAATTACATGATTTATTTTCCTGAATTTAAAGATAATAAATAGATATTAATACGTGGTGACCCCAAAGTTACCCACTATCGAATTTCCTCGAACATTTGACCTAGCCTAATGAGATTCTGGCATCCAAAAAGCCTAAAACGCAAAATTTAATTAATATTCTGAGAGAATGAGCTTAGTAGTGCCTCATGTTGGGTAATTTATGCTAAAACCTAATAAGCATCTATTGATGTCAAGACCTAACAAAATCTGAAATTGATGGAATTTCGTCCATTAGTTCTTGAGATATAGTTATAAAAAAATTTGCAAAACATAGCACAGCGACACCATATCTTGGACAATTTATGCCAAAACGTAAAAAAGCGTCTAATTATGTTATGGTGTAAAAGAATCTGAAGTTTGATAAAATTCTGTGCATTAGCTCTTGAGATATAACTAGTTTAAAAAAAACCGTGTAAAATATAGCATAGCAGCACCATCAGTTGAAGGATTTATAACAAAACGTAATCATTGTGTAATTATGTTATATGTCATTTTGTAACAAAATCTGAAGTTTGATGAAATTCTGTGCGTTGGTTGTTGAGATATAGCTATCAGAAAAATCGTGCAAAATGCAGCATAGCTGCACCACCTGTTGCAAGGTTAATACCAAAATGTAATTAGCGTCTAATTATGTTATATATTCTAGTGTAAAAGAAACTAAAATTTGATGAAGTTCTCTGCATTAGTTCTTGAGCTATAGCTATCGCAAAAATCGCGCAAAATGTAGCATAGCAGCGCCATCTATAGGGCAGTTCACACCAAAACCTTATCAGCGGCTATGTATCTCAAGGTATCGCGGAATCTGAAGTTTGGTGAAATTCTGTGCATTAGTTCTTGAGATATAGCTATCATGAAAATCATGAAAAACGTGGCATAGCAGCGCCACCTGCTGGCCAATTTACACCAAAACTTAATCAGCGTCTATGTATATCAAGGGAGTACAGAATCTAAAGTTTGGTGAAATTCTGTGCATTAGTTCTTGAGATATAGCAATCTTGAAAAGCATGAAAAACGTAGTATAGCAGCGCCACCTGCAGGCCAATTTTCACCAAAAACCAATTGGCACTAATTCATATCAAGGTCTAACTGAATATAAAATTTTATTAAATTTCGAGCATTAGTTCTTGAGATAGAGCGCCCACAAATTTTTTGTCACATACAGACAGACAGACTCACAGACAGACGGACAGACTCACAGACAGACACACAGACTCACAGACAGAAATTTTCTAAAAATAGTCAAAACGTTTTCAGGACCTTCTAAAACGTATAAATCCGTCGAAAACCGGAAGTCGAAAATTTTCATGAATCCAATACTTTCTTCTTGTAAAGATAGAAGAAAGTAAAAAAGTAATTACAGACATTTCCTTTTTTATTGCTACATTATGATATACGTAAAAATTATAATATACAATGTGTATTGTAAGTGTGTTGCTCCTTTGAGCTCCTTGGGCCCCAAAACAATTTGCCGCATCATCCCCCCCTTCTTTCCTTAGTTTTTAACTCATTACGCTGCAAGAGGAAGAGCATCACTTGATAGGTTACCGTACATCAAGGCGAAAATACCATTTTTTCCCTTACTGAAATCTAATTATTTTACAGTATAAATATCGCGTTTTTAATGTAAAAAACCATTTTATGGTATAAATACTCTTTAAAATCGAAATAGCATAGATAATGTTTTTTTTTACGCCTACTATACCATAGAAATACGTTACTCATACCGTAAAGAATAAAAACAGTAGAAGCACCGTAAAATTTTGGTACATCAATTGAAATGCTACGAAAAGTTTCAGAATGTCATTTATCTTACTGAAAAAATAATTATTTTACGGTATAAATACCGAGATTTACTGAAAAACAATCATTTTACAGAGTAAATATCGTTTTCAATCGAAAGAGAACAAAATCTATTTTTTTACGCTTAATATAACTTAGAAATACGGTATTCATACTGTAAAGAGTGAAAATAGTAGAAGTACCGTGAAATTTACGGTACATCTAATGGAATTTTACAAAAAATTTTTACAGTGTAAAAAGTGGTGTCAACCGCACAAAATTTGTGTTAGACACGCCCGAGTTAAAAAAGTTAAAGGAATTGTTACATAAATGATAATTTATTCAAGAGTTTCACGCTATTTCATTGAATTTATTGAGCATACTTGAGTAATATACTTTGTTTACATATAATAAGGAAAATAGGAAAGTGTTTTTTGCGCTGCCACATTTTGCTCATAAGAGTTTTCCGTCTTACAACTACTATTCTGTAATGTATTTTTATATGATACTAACATTTTATTTTTTTTACACCCGAACTCTCTGTTAAGATGTTTGTCTTAGAAAATAAACGATGTTATGTAAATTTATCCCTTTGCATTCCGCGTCATTTCGACTATGGGCGACCAGCAACCGCGCAAAATTTGGCTGTTTGCTGCCAGCAACACCGGGTCTTTTTACAAATTTTATTCGAATTTTAGTCGATTGGCATTATTTTTTAAAAAGAAGTTTCCTTCAAAGACAAAATTTCAAAAAAGCTCTCATTAAATAACATAAATTTTATTTCCCTTTATTACTGGTTAAATAACTTTTATAAAGAAAGATTATACCCAGCGGAGACAATGAAATGTTTCACTTACCTTACAATGTTGCCACAGCGGCGATAACGGAGTGCAAAGGGTTAACAGTAGAACGGAAAATATATTTCTTTACAAATATGATTTGTATTTAATTTTTAAAAATTATTAGAATAATGCGTGAAAGAGAAAAAATACTTAGCCTCAACAACAGCAAATTTAGAGAAGACGATTACGTTGATAAAAAGCGAAAAATTTTCAAAAATACGCTAGTTAAAAGTAAACATATGATTATTAATAGATGTTTTCAAAAATAATTACCTGGTAAACAGTAGCATTTGTAACCACTTAGACCTTCCTCGCAGACTCCATGTACGCATGGACTAGATAGACACTCGTTTACATTAGCATCACAATGTCTGCCACTGAATCCGGGTGGACATTCACACCAGTATGTAGTTTGGTTTCCTCTGCAGGTGCCATTATTGAGGCATGGCTTACGATCGCAAAGATTCACTTCTTCTTCACAAGCCTGTCCTCTAAATCCTAGAAAAAACATATTTTATGATGTACATAGAATTGATTTTTAAACAATACCTGACATAGTTTTATTGTCGAAATATAGACAGTAGGATCTATAAAGCAATAAAAAGTGCTACAGTAGTAACAAACAGCTGCTTTTTATATCAGATCCAATACATCCAATACTAAGTCAATACTGAATTAATCAGAAACGTTGCTTTTGAAATTTTAGTAATTGTTTAAATATTAAAGTGGAAATATTTGAAGTGAAATGTCGGCACTTCTCTTTTTCACACGTAATTTCTGGTCACTTTTCCGATCAATTTTTCACATACTCAAACAATTTATTTAGCATTTACATAATTTACTTTATACATACAAAAGTCATTTATCGATTAATATATAATTTTTTTTCAATATCTAATGCGTGTAATAAAAAAAATAATAGTAGTATATAAACTAGCATAATTGTTGTTTATATCATTTGGCAATAAATTTAATTTTCTTAAATCCAGAATTTACCAAAATTTCATTACACAGAAATATTGGTTTTATACTGACTGCATTCGAAGTAGAATGCCGTTATTGTAATAATATTGGCTTTATATTGGAAAAAGTGTAACTGTGACCGATGCTAATCTCGGTATTTAATAGCGGTATTTAATGACTGGGATCCTTTTTTTTCATTTTTCATTTTTAATTATGGGAAATATTTAGTGGATATTTTTAAATTTGCATTGAGTTTGCAATTCAGAAGCTCTCATACATTTGACACTAGTGATGCTGTTTATATAATTTATCTATTTTTGACAAATTAGTAAAAGATTTGCTGAACAATATTTAATAATTATACCAATACAAAATAAATATTATGTATTAAAGACCCAGTGTTCACACTAAGAATGAAATAGAACAGAAATTTTTTAAAAGTTAGCTTATTTATTTCTGAAAATCCAAATTGAGAAATTATATGCCAAAAAATCAAGTTTTAATGCATGTGTTAAAAATTTAAATAAAAGTTATAAATATTACATTTAAAAATCAATAAAAGACAAATTTAATCCAAATTAAAATGCATACAAAACGGATGAAAACAAAATTATATTTATAAGTTAGATATAACAACGAAAAAATAAATTCACACATGAAAAATTTCGTAAAATTTCAGCATATGTACACTTAATAATAAAGCATATCTATATACTAATAGTATACTAAACATAACAGTATACTAAATATAAAGCATTTTAAGAGTAGAAGTGCTTTGCCCCTCAAAGGTTAATGTCCTTGTACCCTAACTCGACGGATCTTAATCAGACAGAGCACATTTTGAATGGCATTCAACCGCCGCCCAGAGCTCAAAAACAACCATTTTGCAACATATTCGATATACATGACTGTTGCTTGAACAACTAATGCAATTTATCTTCGGTCATCTACCAAGATCTTGCGGTATCCATTCCAGTGCTGTTTGGAACTGTTTTGCGGGAAAAGATTGCCCAACACATTAATAGTTAGTGGTCATAATGTTTTGGTTTTTGAGTGTAGAATTTCATTGCGGCATAAATATGTAATTGCACGTATGTGCTATGCCGTCAATGTTTCATCAGTAGTGGAACTGGAAGGGAAAAACTACGGTGCTTTTCTTTAAAATGTGTGCGACATCTAACGAAATGCTTATCGAAATGCTTGAGCATTTATAAGCATATGAAGATTTTTCTTAACATAATACAAATTTAATATTCAACAGCTGTTTGTTAACCGATAGTTAAAAACTCACCGATGACAGAGAAATGATTAAATTCTAAGGCCTGTACTGCAAGGAGATAAGATCTTTGTTAGAGCGGATTGTATTCATTTTGAAAGCATTTACATATTACACATTTTTAAACTGAAATTAGAAATCATAAATCCAAATTAGATTAAGATGATCAAATTGTCAGTATATATTAATAAAATATTCTATCTGATATACATACGCATCAAAGATAAACATTATTATTTAAAAAACAGGTCTCTTTTTACTTAACTTTCTGTATCTAAGTAGGCTGTGAAGCTTCCCACGTGAACCACCATCATTTTCATGTCTTAGCTTATGGCAAACCCAACAACAGCGGATTTTTCACCAAAAATATTCTTGACATTCTATAGATGTCAATTCTAGAGACAATTTGGCTCTAATTTTACGCTTACTATACTTGCCTGAAGAAAGTTATTTGCCTTATTGAAATTTAATGGATCTTCAACCTAAATATTAATTAAAAAATATATACCTACTAGGCAATCGGAACACCTTTGAAACTGGGACTAAAAATTATTTAAAATAAATTATAAGGAATAATAATTCTCATATCACATTGTATGTGTCGGAAATTAACTGCTTAAGTACGTGAAAAAAGAAACTATAGAAAATTAATTTTGCTCCATAAGTTCGATAGTACACGGTTTATCGAACATTGATGAAATTTTTTGACGAATTGTCCTTGAGCATCAAACATGTAAAGAAAATAATTGACTTCGTATTCTTCCGTTTAGATTTAGTCGAAATTAGTGGACAACAATAAACTTAATATTAAAATAATCTTTGCGATCACCCATGCAACAAAAAATGATCAAAATAGACAGTTAGTGTAGCAAATTGACTATGTGGATCCTGTGTAATGTTAGTGTAGTTTTATATATTTAAATAAAATTTATTTAGGTGCTTATACAGGGTGTCCAGCAAATAACACCCTGATTTCAAAATTAAATTTCTCAAAAAGAAAGATCAATAGAATTATGCAGTAAACGGTTTGTTTATCAGGTAAGCTGTAAAAATCTTATACAAAAGTTTCGAACGGTAAATATTTTGAAAAGATTGTGTTCTGATTGCAAAGAATGCTTTGATTTGACATTTTTCTTGCTTTAGATGACAGCCAGAGAATGTGTTTTTCGGTTTAAAGTGCCATATTTCATAGTTTTTTTTAATTAAATTTTTGAAATTTCGAAATTCTAAAAATTTACTTCGAAAAATCTTTAAAATATTGTACTGTAAGCTGAAAAAATATTTCTCTGCAGGCAGTCTAAAACAAGAAAAATGTCAAATCAAGGCATTCTATGCAATCAGAACGCAATTTTTTCAAAATATTCACTGTTTGAAATTTCTGTATAAGATTTTTACAGCTTACCTAATGAAAAAACGCACTTACTACCGATCTTTGTTTTTGAGAAATTTAATTTTGAAATCAGGGTGTTATTTGCTGGACACCCTGTATATACTTTAATTCATGTGTTTAATAAAACTATGCAAGAATTTCACACAAGTTAGAAGTGTCTAAGTTTTTAGCTTTCCGAAAAATTATAGTTTCCGTGTAAAACCCCCACTAACTCCTAAAAAACTCGAGCAACTTTATAAAAAAAATTGGTGGCAAATTATAAATATAACATCATACGCGGCAGAGAGTTAAAAAAATTAGTTTCATGAAAAAACAAAATGGAAAATGATTTTTTAAAATAGAAATATGCCTTAAAATTGCCATTGCTCTAAAATAAAAAGTTTTAGTCGCCGAAAAAAAATCTGTCTAATTTTTGAGTATAATACAGTGCATACAGATTCCAAATTTCATAAAAGTGAGTCGGGTAGATTCTGAGAAACGGGACTTAAAGCTCACATATTTCCAATAGGATTGCACTATGTTTTGCCTTCGCTTAAGGAGCTATGGACTTTACAAAAGAAAAAAATGTAAATTTTCGTTTTTGTGTTAAAATTTATTGTTAAAATTTAACCCTGGAGAACGCGCGCTTACCAGTGTATGAATGGTTTTAATATTGCCACCAATAAAAGGAAATTATGACAGTCACTTTATTAAGACGGAGACAATTAGTACAAATTTTGCGATAAAATAAGCTGAAGGTTACTTTAAAAAATTTAGTGGTTACAATTATAAAAACCATACGCACTCCGGGACTTTTAGGCCCTGCGCGCGTCCTCCCAGGTTAAATAAATATCTCCACTGTTTATATATTTCAGGGTTCGCACCGTTCCTAAAATTTTCACACTTTGCTACCGGTATTTTAAATAAAAAATCTTCATCGAAGAATATTTTTAACATCTACAATAGAATTATACAGTAAATACTACCATTTTAAAATTATGGTTAGAAAGTATGAAAATTTTAGGAACAATGCGACCCTGTATATTTATTGCAAAAATACCTTTTCCCAACTCTTATAAATGCAAGTAATTAAAGAATAACTTATCAAAATGTAATTGAAAAGCATTTTTATTTTAAAAAATCAACAGTTATGTACAGTGCGTTTCAGTTTCTGCTAGAAAATTTTCAATATCGCTAAGGTACAATCTTGACGCATGTCTTACATATTTTACAGATTCTACACATCCAAACGACAGTTATTAATAAAAGAAGAAAAAACGGTAAGGAAACCGAATTTTATTAAAAATACATATGTTAATATGCTTTATTGATAATTTGAAAATCTTTATAAATTAACATTCCAAAATAGATGCTCATCTTTTTTCAGAATTTCAGAATTTATAAGGATTTTTTTAGAGATAGTGGGAATTTTGATCAAAACTTAAAACGCATCAAACATTTTAAATGCATGTCGAGTGTGGAAAATCTAGTTTGATAAAAATGCTTTTGATATCTATTTGATACGTTATTTTGATTACTTACCTTCATAAAAAGCAATAAAATACAATTTCTTCTAAAACTATTTCAAAAGATTGATATTTTTGAAATTTTAACAACATATTTTAACTCAAAAAGAAAAATTCATAATTTTTTTTGAAAGCTCAGCGTCCCTTAAAGTAAAGGCTCAGCGTTACTTAAAGTAAAGGCTCAGCGTTACTTAAAGTAAAAGGCTCTTTTAAATATTACTTTCTTTGAAATTTTAGCACGTATAAAAGTCTGGTCATGACAGAAAGCAATTAATTAAAAGAATATACTATTTAAATACCCTCATTAAAATACCTCATCGTAAAGTGGCGTTAGTTCTACTAGAAAATGCTAATCAGATTAAATTTAATGATCTCAATCATAAAATTTAATTTAACTAGTCAAGAATTTTCATGAACTTTGACGAAGTATTGTTTAGTTTATAAACTTAAAAATGCAAATTACTTTGTATAAAAGAAATATCCAATTAAAAGGAAGCAATGTAAGGAACAATATGCATTCGTTAGCGACTGAAATACAATGACTTCAATTCTGCTGATTTATTCTAGTAATATTTTCCTGAAAAGCTTATTATCTGACGTGCCAAATTTCACCTCTAAAGTGACAATCTAAGCATCAAAATACTGCATAATGCCTAAGGGAATGAATACGAAAATTATTAATGAAACATCTTTCATCAAATTATACTGTCTCCAGAATTTCAAATCTAATATTTACCGAATATAGCAATATTTGGTCCTTAATTATAAATATCTCTTATTTGGATAGTGTAATAATAAAATACGGCTCTGGCATTTCTTTTGTTCTAATTTTGAAAGTTACAGTTGAACTCTTCCTGTTTATTTCAAAAACATTTGACATGTTTAGATTGTTTAAACCTAAATATTCGTAGCTATTTATTGATAGTCATTACCATGAATTACAATTTGATTACTTACTTAATATTAATAAATACACATTGAAGTTAACAAACGCATGTACAATATGAAAGAAGAGACATACATCTTATGGCAAAAATTAAAGGTTTCAAGCAGTGAATAAGCTCGAAATCGCTACGGTCATTCTATTTATTAAATTCGAAAACCCTCCCCTGTTTGTGTCCTAAACTTATTGAATTTAGCTTTTCCAGTTGCATTTTCTATGATTGGGCCTGCCGTTGTGTGTACCCCAGAAGCTCCATAGTTCCATGTGTTACACAATGCATCGGTGGACGGTCCCATCAACCTGCTCGGACGCTGCTGAGTCCGATAGTGAAAAATAACGTATTAAGTGTTCCGGACCACCCAAATCCGCTGGTCGAATATTTAAACTTATTAAATACAGCTTTTAAAATTTTCTAGTGGCATCTTGTGTGACCGGGTCTACTACTATTCCGATAAGCAATTGAAGGAAGGCCCCCTCCGATTAATAGATGCCTGTTCCAAGATGTGAAACTTACAATGTCACTATCTACCTTTGAACTGCCACCGTACAATCAATGTTTCGTAAAATTTTCAATTTTTGCATAAATAATTTGTTTAGTTTGGTGCATTTACACACAAAATACAGTGCCCAATATTTACATTCGAAGATTTTTAATTCATAATAATGAAAATTAAATTTCCTTAAATATTTTGTCAAAAGAAAAAAAAAGATATTTTAGAAACATTAACGTGTTTCATGCCGCAGAATATTTTTCTTAATTTTTCTGGAACTATGAGTTGAATTAGGCTATTCACCCTGTCATACTGTTGATAGCTGTTAGGAGGGTTTGATATCCCCCTGGCATTAGCATTAATTTTCAAAATTAGAGACTTACCCCAGTATCATTTTTACAAGATTAGTTCGTAACTTCTCATTTAAGGCGATGTATGTTCTGCATATTGGTATCATAATATGCTTTGTAAATATTAAATCTTTTTTTAAAAGATATTGTAACACATGCATTTAGAACTTGAAGGTATATATATATATTATATATTTATTATATATATATGTATTATTACTCAAACTTTTAAAGAAACAATTTTATTGTATTGAATTTTTTTATTGTGATTGAGGCTGAGAGTGAATAGAAAACTATAATTAATTTAGATATAAGTTATATAAATAACTTTAGGGCCTGATCAGCATCAAATTTATTTTAATTGACAAGGTATGTTCTTAAAGTCTTGTTAATACTAAATGTTGTAAAAATACTTGATACATACTTGATATAGATACTTTTTTCCTAAGATTTCCCAGTACTATAAAGTTTGTAAATTTTTTTCAAAAACGGAATGGCCACGATTTGTTCTTTAGGTAGTCCGCGGCCCTTAGATACTATAGCCCTTCTATCCTTTTGGGATGCATGCTGCTTTAAGATTCAAATGGTTCATGTTCATGAAACATCTTTCCGAGATATGAGCATAGCTGCCAACTTTTACGCATTTTTTCTACGACTAAAATTGTACCGAGACTTTCCATTTGTTTAATCGTAAGATTTCGACGATTAAATAAGACAATATTTACCATAAAAATTTTATGGTAGGAAAAATGAGTAAAAGTGGGCAGCTATGTTACGAGTCTCATGCATTTCAATCAGAATCACAGCAGACTACCGACATTTGTTTCTCACATTTTAAACTTAGAGATGGGTTTTATACAGCACTGAATAAAATATCTACGGAACAAGAATTCATCGCAAATCATTCTGAGCATAAGTAATATTTTTTTCCCTATGGATACAAAATGAAGCGTTTGAAATGAGATTGTGTCATTTTCGTAAAACATAATCCCGTGATATTTAAATAAATTTATGAGTTTTTGTGTATTTCAATCAGAATCGTACGAGACTGGCGCCATTTGTTGTTCAGATTTTCCTGCCAGGACTTCGATTGTTTTGAAACCAAATAAAAATCATTGTCCATAGAACAAGAATTCAGCTTGTATTTTATTAAGTTGGTTCTGAACTTCTCATATTAAGGGTGAATTCTAATATAAACTACCTAGTATCTAATTTATTTTTAAATTCATTTTTACTCTTAAACGCATTCAATTGACGGGTTCTGTTATTTAGAAACTACACAATGTGCCGCGCTTGTCGGTTTTTGATAAATGCAGAAAATTTAGCAAAATAATGCTACCAAAGCTAGCGCTTTGTATCGAATTTTTCAAACTGAGAGATCTGTAAATGAAAAAAAAAATGGTTATTCTGAAAAAATAATTGTTTTTGAATCTAATTATAGTGAATTTTGCGAAAAATGAAATCACACGGCATCTTGTACACCTCTTCAAGAACCATCTCAGCAAGTTTCATGTTTCTACTTTTAAAAAAAGTCTGAAAATGTATAAGAAAATTTCGAGCTGTTGAGGGTTGAAAAATATTTTATTAAGTACAGCCTTAAGAAATGTGTTTACGCATTCAATGTTATTGACATTACGATACTGAAAATATAAAACTTACAAAAATTATCGAATGAGTAACTCTTGAAATGCTAACTCGCGTATGACTTGGGGATAGAGGATTGCTTTGAAATGAAATGTTGAATTAAACTAAATGCAGTTAAGTTTAAGGGTTATAAGTGCTGGTGCATAAGATACTTTTGAATGGTTAGCAGAAAAACAGCCACCAACACTTTAAATGGCTCATTATTTATAATATTTTATTATAGAAACGCAGTTGAAAGAACATACTATATGTTAAAAACAAAGACTAATTGTTATTTTATTATTGTTACTCTATTAATAAAGAGGTAATTATTATTATTATTTTTATTGTACAATATATTTAATTTTTTGAAATAAAAACAAAATCATTAAAACATAATTTAAACGCAAACTATACATTTTTATCATATTCTTATGCTATTTCTTTTCCTAAAATTAAAACACACATTATAAACTTTCTAAATTTTAAGATTATTTTTTTTATTTTGATTTCTTAAATTATGACTTAATTTTATGTATTTTAGGATGGGTGCTAAAGTTCTTCCTTGTTTGATATTTTCTTCCCATAAAAGTTTCTTAGACATGATTACTATCGTTTAAGATATATTTTTATGTACTATTTACTTTTTTTGACAGCCAAATGTTTCCTTAATACCCAAGAAAAAAATTCTACTCTACGAAGTATATTTTTCTTCTTGAAGGCATTTCTTTGAACGAAGTACTCAATTTACCAATATCACACGGCTCA